>CANTUR010000383.1:0-1200000 GCA_947683625.1 Mallotus nudiflorus
GGTTGCACTTTCATTTTGAGAAGAAAATTTTAAGAGTTCATGAGATTTTGCTTTATGATGCAAGGGTAACAAGATCTATTAATTCCTCAAATGAGGGGAAATTTTTATGATCAACATGTTGAGCCTTATAAGTGATAGAGTCTTTTAACAAATTCTTAAATTGGCGGGCAAATAGAGTATCTTTTCCATACTAAGGATCAAGTAGTAAAGCATTCTAAGGAGGCAACCGAGCAGAGGGAATTTGTTGTCATCATCCCAATTTGATCATGAAAGGGTCGCAAGTTCTATTCCACATGATAATACTAATCTCAACGATAGTCTCTGACAAACTTAATTTTTGAATCTAGATTCTCTAATATAATAAGGGCCAATTCCCAAATATTAGCTCTAATAAAAAAGTCATTTGAGTAAATCATTTAAGTTTTCCTGTTTCTCTTAGCTCATGCATACATGAAATTTTTTGCAAAAATTATTTTGAAATCTCATACATATGGGTATTAGAATAATGCATATTTTCCATAAATATTGCACACACCACATGAGCTTATGTTGCCATATTACTTTTAAGAGTTTTTAAGGATCACGGTCATGCATACATCAATATTGAATTTTTTTAATGAATGTCTAGTGCATAGGATGTAGTCCCTACTAATGACTTGCTTGATGCCCTAAAGGCTATGTGGCATATTTTAATTAATTTTACTTGACGCCTATGAGGCTACATGGCTCGTTTTGAATTGACTTTACTTGACACCCCCAGAGGCTCTATGACACATTTTGATTGGCTTTGCTTAATGCCCTGAAGGTTATGTGGTATTTGTTGGTTTGCTATGCTTAACACCCATAGGCTATATGGCACATTTGATTTATTTTGCTAATGCCCCGAAGGCTATATGGCTTGTTTGGAATTACCTTGCTTAATGCCTTAGAGGCAATTATGGCATTTTTTAGTTGACCTAGCTCGAAGCTGAAAGTGGCTATAAGGCTCTTATCTTGTGTGACGAGATTGAAGTACCAACATTTTGACCCTCTCCAGTTGTATCCTAAGGTTGACAGTGCATTAGACATAGAGTTTACTAATTGAAGTATCAACATTTTAACCTCTCAGGTTGTACCCCTAAGCTAACGGTGCATGAGACATAAAGTTTATTGATTGAAGTATTAGCATTTTGACCTTTCGGGTTGTACCTCAAGGCTAATAGTACAAAATTCAAGGAGAGGTCCTCTCAAGTTGTACTTTAAGGCTGACGATACAAAATTCAAAAAGATGACCTCTCAGGTTGTACCTCAAGGCTAATAGTACAAAATTCAAGGGAGAGGTCCTCTCAAGTTGTACCTTAAGGCTGATGATACAAAATTCAAAAAGATGACCTCTCAGGTTGTACCCTGAGGCTAATGATATAAAATTTAAGGAAAATGACCTCTTAGGTTGTACACAGAGGCTAATGGCATGGATTTCACGAAGATGACATCTTGGGTTGTACCCTGAGGCTGACGACAAAGAATTTGAAGAATTAACCTCTTAAGTTGAATTCCAAAGCAGACAGTATATAATTCAAGAGGATGACCTCTCGGGTTGTACCCCAAGGTTGATGGTATATAATTCAAGAAGATAACCTCTTAGGTTGTACCCCAAGGCTGATGGTATATATTTTAACAATATGACCTTTTAGGGTTGTACCCTGAGGATAACAACACAAATTTTAAGAAATTGACCTCTCAAGTTGTACCCCAAGGCTGACAGCATAAAAATTCAAATAATCTCCTGAAGACAAAATTGCATCCTTTTTAAAATTTTATTATGTGTGTTGATTTTTTAAAATCATTTAATTTTGTGAAGATCAAGTTTACTGATCAAAGTGTCAGCATTTCACCTCTCGGGTTGTACCCCGAGGTTGATAGTACATAAGACATATTTTGTTGATCGAAGTATCAACATTTCACCCCTCGGATTGTATCCCAAGGTCAATAGTGCAAAATATCTAATTGCTTATCTTTTTCTTTGTTTGCATTTATGCTTTTTTTCATAAATCTTATTTCATTGCTTCTATTTCAATTTTTGAAAAAGCAAGGGGGCAAAACTATTGACACAATGGCTTGGCCAGCCCCCAAAGCAGAACGAAGGCCCAATGATGAAAAATAAGCAAAATAAGTCTTATAGTGTAAAGCCAAGCCCTTTTCTTCCTTAATGGGCCTATAACCCAAAGATACTCACTGAGGTGACAGCACTAAGGTGATGCCTCATGAGATAACGCCTTAATGATGCTGAACTATTTTTTAAATGACGGAGAAAATCACATTTTAACACTATTTTCTCCGTTTTGTCAGCAGAGGGATACGCTACTAATATGGTGGAGAATGTGGGGGAAGAAAGAGAGAGAAATAAAGAGGGAATGAATGAGAGAGCATTAAAAGGAGGAGAGGAAGTTGAAACAAGAAAAAGGGAGAGAAAGTTGAAAAGAAAGGGAGGTGCTAGGACAAAATGGAGAGAGGAGCTGCAATAGAAAAGAAAAAAGTTTTGAGAGAAAAAAGAGAGCAGAAATAGAATAAGGAAGAGTGTTCTGAAAGGAAAAAGAAGAAGAAAACAAGGAAGAAGAAAAGAGAAATGAGGCTATTGGCTTTATACTACATGAGACCCACAAGTGCATCATTTTAAAAGAATTTCTGAGGGCCACATTTAGGGAATCAAATTTATCTAAAGCAATAAGGCTTCTTCATGTCAATCTTATAGTTTTTGCTTAGTTTTTTCTATTTATTTGAATGAATTCATATACATAAATGCATCTCTTTAGAATTCATTATTAAAACTTGTATGTTTTTAGTCCATTTCATAACAATATGAACTTTACATTCGATTTAGAAAAGAAAATAAGAATTCAGCTGATTTTTTTGTATTGAATTGATATTAAGGCGTCGCCCGTATGGCTTGAGACAATGTCTCATCGCTTAGTATACTAACGCAATCACCTCAACGAAGAGGCGACGCCACTTCGTTTTCTTTCTATACATTTAATTTTATGTTATTTATTTAAAATGTTTATTGCTGTTTATTTCATGTCTTTTAGATGTAATTCTTCCATGTTTGTGCAATTTATATTTTTGTGTTCACTTGATTTAAAAATATTTTTAATTGAGGTTATGCATTCATTAATATTTTTAGATTGTTTTTTTTTTCATATTTGTTACATTTGTGTTTATTATCTTTTTTTTTTGGGTATTTTGTAGATCTTTATTTTTTTATTTCTTTGTTTATTATTTAATATTTTATTTTATTTTGTTGTCTTAATATTTATTAAATAATTATGCTCAATTTTAATTTTAAGGAATTAATTTGATGGTTTTTTTCTTTTGTAGGTTTTTATTTATGGAGCTAACTAGTTTATTGGCACATTGATTAAGCCTGTGGTGCATGATATGTGTCAAAAGAAAAAGCAAAAAAAAAAAAAAAAAAAAGCCTGCTGCCAACAGAATAATCAATTAATTTGATCCTGTTACAATTTTAAATTTTAAATTGAATAGTTAAATAATAAAAGTTACTTTTATAATTACTGTTTATAATTTAATAATAAACATTTTTTTTTTTATAGATAAAATTCATTAGTTTTTCTACCTGGTAACTGCAAACATTATATTTAGAATTGGGTATATCATTTAAACCAAAAGAATTTCTGACCTGTTTATTTTGTTAATTGTTAGTGCAATAATATTCATTTTTTTATCAGCATAAATATATAAATTCCTTTTTTTTCTTTTTAACTTCAAATGAAAAAGAGATGGATCTCATCATATGCGCAGTATTGATAGAGCTATTTTTTTATATATATAAATTTTAAAAAAATATTTTAAAATTACTAAAATATGTAAAATTTAAAAAATTATCAATTAAATATTAAAAATGTGTTTAAAACTTGTTGAAACTCCTAAAATTCAGTAATTTTTGGATAATTTGACCTATATTTTAAAGGTGTTGTATTTTAAATTTTAATAGGTAAAAATCTCTTATATTTTAATGAGAGATTTCTGTCCATATTCAGCTCTTTGTACCAAATTATTGGATATTTGACAGAAATGATGAGTATTTTTACACTTCATCAATGGTTAAACTTCATCAATGGAAGTACGAATTATGTGTCGTTATTGTCGGCAATCGTTGGCCTTAGCTTTACTTGCTGATCGTGCATCATCTCATGAGCAAGCCGTCCCTTGTCTCAGTATCTGCATCACATATCTTCATGCTATAAGAAGCCAAGATTGCCTTAGCCTAAACTTAGCCAACCAAACTATCACAATGGACGCTATAGAGCACAGAGTTATCCCGGTGAAAGGCATAAACATGCATATAGCCGAGATGGATCCGGTGGATGGACCTGTAATTCTCTTTATTCATGGATTTCCTGAACTATGGTATTCCTGGCGCCACCAGATTGTAGCTATGGCTTCTCTGGGCTACCATGCCGTCGCACCAGATCTCAGAGGCTTTGGTGACTCCGATGCACCGGCTGATACCCAGAGCTACACAGTCTTCCACCACGTTGGCGATCTTATTGGGGTTCCTGATGCCGTGGCTCCTCACCAGATGTTTTTGTTCTGGGTCATGACTGGGGTGCATATATGGCGTGGGTTCTTGTGTCTGTTTCGGCCGGACAGGGTTAAAGCTCTGGTGAATAAACTTCTTGAGACGTTAAGAGCGGTTTATGGGGATGATTATTACATGTGCAGAATTCAGGTTTGCTCAAGAATTATGTGGATACTGTTGTTTATTTTATGGATTAGTCACTATTGATCAATAGTTTATTTGAAAGTTCTACAGTTCTTGTTCCAGTTTTATTTAAGGTGCTTAGGAACAGGACTTAGGTTTATCTATTTGTTGACCAGATAGTTGAAATGATTGGGTATCTGTTTGTTTGGTTTAAAATAAGGTGAAAATCAAAATATTTTGTCGGATAAAATTCAATATGGAATAGAAATGTGATCCCATCTCAATTCTTAGAGGTTCCAAACTTTGAGCAAAAGTGATCACTCAACCCGCACGTTTTGAGACTTCTCCTTGAAGTTTATTTGTTTACGAAAGCTTAAATATATATATGATAATGTTTCATGTGGCAAGTATTGTCATACAAAAAAAATAACCAATAATGTGTGAATAAAAAATTTATTATACACATGATATTAATAAATAATAATAATAATAATAATTATAAATAAATTTAATTATTATTATTATTATTATTATTATTATTAAATAAAAATTTAAAAATAGTAGCAATGTTATTTATTTAGCACTTTAATATTAACTTAATATGGTTATAATTTATTAAAACTTTTATAAATCTTTTATTTAAATAATTATATAATATTTCTTTAATATTTTTTATAAATAATTTTTCTTAACTCTATAACTAATTTTATATAGAAAAAAAATATATGTTTATTGATACCATCTAGAATGTTCCCACCTAATTAGGGGTCATCCACCCCCCTAAATAGAAACGCATGGACAAAGGGGAAGACATATTCGTCCAAGAAACTACCTCAAAGAGCAATCCTAACTGAAGTAGGAACACTCTCCCACAAGGATTCCTATTCCTCCCAGGTTAGAGTATCATTATATATAACACCATATACCCCTCATTAGAGGACATCTCATCTCATTCACACATACTCAAGCTATCTTTCATCCATCCGCTTTCTACTCTCTAACTTAGGCATTGGAGTGTTTGTGGGGATTCCCCCCACCTCTCACCTTGCCCTCTGTTCAGTGCTTTGTAGGACATTCAGCCCAGGAGTCCTGGAAACCAGTTATCAAGTGGTGCTGTCTGTGGGAACTCCTTAGGAAAAGCCATTCATTCACTTGCTAAGCTAAAGACACTTTCACCATGACTTCTAGCCCACCTCCGGCCCAAATTCTTGAGGGCGGCACCAATCCTTCCGCACCCATCCTTTCGACTGACCTTTCAAGCCCTTTCCCAGTAATAATACCATCACCCACCTTACAGCTTGTTGGGGCCACATCCGGTCATACATCTTTACCTCCGTAAAACACTCCGAGATACCCATCCTTGGGAACAGATCTCCCACATTACGCTCCGTTGCAGCACCATCGATCAATACCCTTAATACCTTTTCCAAGCCTACTAGAAATGCCAATAATAACCACTCCAAACCTAAAAACAGTAACCCAAACACTCGACCTTGACCAAGCAAGCAAAGACGCCATGATAAAAAATATTCAGGCATAAATAACCTTGATGCAACAACAGCTAAGTGTTATAATACAGAGCGAGCATACTGAACTAGCTCCAAATAACGATAATGCAACACCCCGACAGGTTCCAGGGACAAGCACAGGGAAGGGTAAAGCACCAGAAGGGGAGTGTAGTTCATCCATCCCAGCTCTTGATGATTCGAAATTAGCACAAAAGGTTGAGGAAGCAATGAACAAGGCCTGGACTAAACCTAGAAAGGAAGAAGAATGGGTGATGGATAGCAGAACTCCGTTTGTTAGCATAATAATTCAAACGGAGATTCCTAGTAAGTTCAGAATCCCGCAGCTCGATCAGTACGATGGGACAGGAGACCCTATTAGTCATATATCTGCTTTCCGAACAAAGATGCTACTCCAGAATATGAACGATGGAATCATGTGCAGAGGCTTCCCAAGTACACTCACAAAGAGTGCCCAAAAATGGTTTCATCGGCTCCCGGAGAATATTGTCACTTCTTTTGAAGACTTAGCCGAGCAGTTCCGTATCAGATTTATCATCAATATCCCTCCTGTAAAAAACATCAACGACCTCCGGGTGTGCCGGTAGGAAGCTAATGAGTCTCTATGAAGTTACCTTGATCGTTTCAACAAAATAGCTATGCAGATTGAGCACCTCGTTGATGAAGTCGCCATAGAAGCTTTAAAAAATGGCACTAGACTCAGCAAGCTAAAAGATAAATTAATGACTAAAGAACCGAGTACCTTTGCCGAAGCAATGACGATATCGGTTCGGATGATAAAGATGGATGAGGATATGAGGATGCGTCGGGAAGAAGATAGGCCACCAACTAGAGATGAACGGCCAAAGCAGAGACGAGTAAGCTTCCCAAAAATAAATTTTAGAGTTCCGACAGACAGGTTTGATAGGGAAGCAGATAGATATACACCCATGAACACTTCTCAATCAAGGATCCTCATGTGGGTCAGGCAGAATGGAGTGGAAATTACATCTGCCAAAAGAATTAGCCCAATCCGGAGATTTACTCGTGATAGAAGCCAGTACTGCGAGTACCACAGAGAATACGACCATAACACAGAAGGTTGTAGAGAACTGAATAGTGCCATAAAAAAACTAGTGCAGCAGGGAAAGCTTGATAATTTCACCGACGCACTAAGGAGACGCGGAAACAGGGAAGACCATGACCGTGATAAAGCTGAAGCAAAGAAAGCTAGGAAGGAACCGATCGGAACGATCAACATGATTGTGGGAGGAGAAAACACTGGGAAACGATTAAAACGCAGTAGAGGAAAAATGATACCCGATAAAAGCAACAACATTCTTAACTCGGAAGACAATTCGCATATACATCACCCTCACAGTAATGCCCTGGTGATAACCGCATGCATAAATAAGTATCGAGTCAAAAGGCTATTGGCCGATAACGGGAGTGCTATCAATGTTTTATCTTGGAATGCGTACAAAGCTATGGGTGGCTCCATCACCAACCTAACGGCCATCTAGAACCCCAACACTAGTTTTTATGGAGGAACGGTGCAACCAATGGGGACTGTCAATCTGGATCTAGAATTCGGAAACCAAGAGGATGAGGAAACAAAAATCGTCCGGACCTCATTCAACGTGGTAGACATACCACTAGCCTATAATGGGATAATAGGGCGACTGGCACTTTACGAAGCAGATGCAGTCACCAGCATCCGGAAATTAACCATGAAAATCCCAGTCAGAACGGGGACCTTTACTATCAGGGGAGATCAGCAGATGGCCAGACAATGCTATCAGATGACCATGAAATCCCTGGCGGAAGCTTTTCAATTGGAAGCATGGGAAATTGAGAAGCAAGGCGCTAATCCACAACCGGTGGAAGACACAGAGACATTGCAAATCAGGGGAGGAAAATCCATGAAAATTGGTAATGCCCTCAATCAAGACATCAAAGCCACATTAAGGAACGTCCTTATTAGACACTCAGAAGATTTTGCTTCTCAAGCCTCCGAGATGATCGACGTGGACCCGCGGGTTGCCTCTCACTGCCTAAACATCAAACTAGGGGCCAAACCAGTAGCATAGAAGAAAAGAACTTTCGCCTATGAAAGACAAAAGATCATTGCCGAGGAAACAGCGAAGCTTTTAGCAGTCAGATTCATTAAAGAGGTTTCTCACCCAGACTGGGTAGCCAACGTAGTACTCGTAAAGAAAGCAAACGGGAAGTACAAAATGTGTGTAGACTACACCGACCTCAACCAGGCATGCCCCAAAGATAGCTACCCGTTACCAACGATTAATCAACTGGTCGATTCCACTGCTGGCCATGGCCTATATAGCTTCGTAGATGCGGCCCAAGGTTATCACCAGATCCCCATGAAGAAAGAAGACCAGGAGAAAACGTCCTTCATCACACACGAAGGGCTGTACTGCTACAAGGTGATGCCCTTCGGGCTGAAAAATGTCGGAGCCACATACCAAAGAATGATGAACTAAGTCCTTTAGAGCCAAATTGGGACCAGTGTGGAGGTATATGTGGATGACATCATCATCAAAAGCAAGCACTCTGAGCACCACCCAGCGGATGTGGATCAAGTCCTCCAGTTACTAAGCCAATCCAGGATCAAGTTGAATCCTGATAAATGCGTCTTTGGAGTCCAAGCTGGCAAATTCCTGGGGTTCATGATTTCCCATCGAGGCATTAAAGCCAACCCAGAAAAAATGGAAGTCATACTCAACATGGCCGCACCAAAGAGCATCCGTGATATATAAAAGCTAAATGGAAGAATAACCGCACTGGGGCGCTTTATTTCTTGCTCAGCTAGGCGATGTCTACCATTATTCCAAGCTCTCAAAAGTTCCAACAAGTTTCAGTGGTCAGCTGATTGCCAAGCAGCATTTGAAGAAATTAAAAGATTCTTATCTTCCCCACCATTAATCAGTTGTCCAATACCGAATGAGACCTTATACTTATACCTATCTGTTGGCCGATAATGCATCACCTCAGTATTGATAAGGGAGGATGGAAGCCAGCAAAGCCCTATCTACTATGTCAGCAAGATGCTCCGAGGACCTGAAGTCCGATACCCCATGCTGGACAAATTAGCCTTAGCTGTGGTTAATACTTCTCGAAAGCTTCGTCACTACTTCCAAGCTCATCATATTGTGGTCCGGTCCCATTTTCCATTGCGTAAAATATTACAAAGACCAGAGACTTTAGGCAGGCTAGTGCAATGGTCGATCTTGCTCGGCGAGTTCGATATTGATTACGAATCCCGACAGCAGATGAAAGCCCAGGCCTTAGTGGATTTTGTACAAGAAATGGCTCCGGAAGATATAACCTTGACCAAAATGCCAGAATGAAAGCTCTATGTCGACGGAGCATCCTCAGCTCACGGTTCTGGCACGGGAATAATCCTCAAGGGACCACATAAAGTTCATATTCAATACGCAGTCCGCATAGAGTATAACGCCACCAACAATGCGGCTGAATACGAAGCACTCTTACAAGGTTGAAGCTAGTCGCGAAAGTCAGGGCCGAACACCTCATTGTACACTCAGATTCCTAACTAGTAGTCAGCGGAGCATTTCAAGTCAAAGATGCCTGCATCGCCAAGTACGTAGACAAAGCTAGGCGACTTTTGTAACACATCGAGCAAGACGGAGGCCAATGGAATATCGTCCAGATTCCCAGAGAAGACAACCATGAGGCCGATTACCTTGCTAAATCTGCAGCTAAGAACAGTCAAGCATTTAGGGATATGGATTTCATCGAATCACTCACCAATCCCAGCACAAAGGATAGTGAAATTTTCAGAACACAAGCAGTCTCGGAATGGATACAGCCCATCATCCAATATCTTGAATATGGCACACTTCCGGAAGATAAGCTGCAAGCTCGGAAGCTCAAAGCCAAAGCAGCATACTATTCCATCCACCGAGGGGAGCTCTACCGAAAATCCCTCTCACACCCTTGGTCAAAATGCGTTTCCCCAAAGGAGGGAAATTACATACTAAGAGAAATCCATGAAGGAATCTGTGGTGCACACGAGTCCCACTATTTGCTCACTAGAAAGGCCCTGCTCCAGGGGTATTACTGGCCCACCATGTCCAAGGATGCCCAACAGCTAACACAATCATGTCACCAGTGCCAGCACCATGCCTGACTTAGCCATAAATCTTCTCGGCCTCTGCATCCCATTGGCAGCCCATGGCCTTTCGCCATGTGGGGGATGGACATCTTGGTTCCTTTTCCTCTATCTACCTCACAGAAAAAGTTCTTAATCGTGGCCATTGACCATTTCACGAAATGGGTAGAAGCAGAAGCAGTCCTAACCATCACAGAAGCCCGGATACAGCACTTTTTTCTGGAAGGAAATCATTTACAAATTCAGCATCCACCACACCTTAATTACAGACAATGACAAACAGTTCGACAACCATAAATTCAAAAGTTTCTGCTCAGACTTTGGCATAAAATTGCGCTTCACCTCAGTAGCTCACCCGTAGACGAACAGATAAACTGAGGTCACAAACAGAATCCTCATGCAAGGGTTAAAGAAAAGACTCGATGACAAGAAAGGGAACTAGGTCGAAGAGCAGAATAATGTAATTTGGGCATACAGAACCACACCCCGATCATCCACTGGAGAAACGCCGTTCAGACTAACTTACGGCATGGATGCAGTAATTCCAGTAGAGGTTGGGTCCCCAAGTTACTGGGTAAGCCAAGACCTCGACCACGCCGTCAATAATGTCAACACACGAATATGCCTTGACATACTAGAAGAACGAAGAGAACAAGCGGCAGCAACGACAGAGGCACATCGGCAAAGGATAACTCGGTACCACCATCTGCGTAAATCAACAAAGAATTTCAGGACGGGTGACTGGGTACTCAGAAGAGCAGATATAGGTAAAGGAACATCCGGGTACCGGCAAGTTAGGCCCTAATTGGGAAGGTCCGTATCAGATCTCAGAATGCACAATAAAGGGGGCATATAAACTAAGAGAAAGAGGAGGCAAAGAACTACCGAGGTTCTGGAACTCAGACTCCTTCAGAAAATATTATCAGTAATCTTGTATTCGGGCACATAATTTGATTCAATGAAAACTATCTTTATTGATAAAGAATATCTTTACAGCTGATTGTTAAAAAAAAAAAAGAGATACAAAAAACCTATCTACTATAGTATCTCTACACCCGAACCCCTCGTCTTGGAAACTGAGGGGCAAGCATTATTAGCAGCCTCTGGATGCTTGCCAGACCCAGCTGTAGCAACGACCTCTTTAGAATCCCTTATATAAAAGGAATCGACCTTTCAACGGGCGTCATCCTTTGCAGCAAGCCTTGCCAGATCAGCTGGGGTTATCTGATCTAAGGCCCCTAGATCCAATCCTGAGTCTTGAGAGAGCAGGATCCTTTTGCATTCTGCCCGGTACGCCTTGAGAAACCCCCCTACCATGCTCTGATATGTCTTCTTCTCATTGGCATGAGATTTCTCAAGATCAGCTAGCCTCTCATGAAGTCCAGCAATCTGAAGATCCTGCTCCTCGATCCTCCTTGTCAACTGAGCCTGGCTATGTTCCAGCTCGGAAACCTTCTTCTGATTCACCTCCGTGCCAGATTTAGCCTCCGCGTATCTCGTCTGACAGTGCTCCAGAGCTGCCTTGGCGCTATCCAGTTTTTTCTCAAAATCGATAGCGATCGTCCCCACCTCTATTTCCTTCAAGTTGTACTGGCTCTTCAAGTAGAAGTATTGATCCTTAGCCAGCAGCAAGGCCTGAGTCATCTGCCAAAAACAACTAAACACTTTAGCCAAAATCCCACTGCAAATAGTTATATCAAATACCAGAAACTCCATTACCTCCAGTGACTGACCGATCATAGAATCGAGCAATCCGTCCGGTCCCTCGTCCGACCAACGCTGCATGTCTCCGGGTAACCGCAGCGACTCGGCGTACTGGTCCCGTACTTGACTATTGGAGATGCTCAGGGGCTTCATCTTTTTCAATATCCAACCCCGTATATCCAAACAACAGATAATCGGGGGCATTGGACATAAATCTCTTCGTCCAGCCCCTCCGCATTTGACTCTTCTTCGATCAGTCGCCTCTTCCGTCGTCCGACCCGCTCCGGCCGCTCACCTTCCATTGTTGCTTTGCCCTTAGGATCGGCAGGAATGGCCTCCAGAGCAGCGGAAGCCTCAACTCGAGGGGAAGGATAATCCCGGCACTCCTCCACTGCAGCTGGCTCATCTACTAAGGAAATCCCGCCCGTAAAATCAAAAAAGTCAGCCATCTATAGACAGAAAGATAAGACTAGTTAGACAAAACAAAACTCAAAAAAAATTCATACCAGAGCAATGGTCGTGACTTGGACAGACTCTCCATAGATATCTCCGGGATGCATCCTCTGCGGATCGAGCTTCAGCGAGTCTGTCTAGATGTAGCCGCAAAACTAATTTCGTATCCTGGAGATGTAGTCGAAAAGTTTCACTGGACGGGTCACTTTGTGACACTCGTCCGACCACATCCTCCGAACATCCAGGAAGTCTAGTTTTTGGTATGTTTGAGAGTTAACCAAAACATAAGCAATACACCCAAAAAATTTTAAGTGGCTTACTGAAGGTTTTGTACCTTTCTAAGCTTCATATGGTGTTCGATTCAACACAACCTTTGTGGGAGATATATTCAATAAATATACTGAAGTAGCCACTGCTTCTGTCCAATTCTGATTTGGAAGTCCCTTAATTTTTAGTAAACTCCTTGTCATCTCAACAACAGTGCGGTTCTTTCTCTTAGCAACTCCATTTTGCTCAGGTGTGTATGGTGTTGTTAGTTCCCTATGAATTCCATTTTCTTCACATAAGTGATTGAATTCATTTGATGTGAACTCACCACCTCTATCTGAATAGAGAGCTTTAATGCATAGCACACTTTGCTTCTCTACCAATGCTTTGAATTTTTGAAATTGTTAAAAGTTTTAGACTTGAATTTCAAAAAATGCACCTAACTCATGCAGCTAAAATCATGTTTTTGACCTAGCAACTGCAATCCTTTGAAATGAAGATGCCCATACCTTAAGTGCCATAATTCTGAGTCAATTTTTGCACCAGCAACCAAAACAAAATTCTCCACATTTTGAAACTTTAAGTGGAAACATTCTGCTTTTGGTCATGTCGACTTTAGCCATCATTTAACCTGTCTTTTTATTTGTAATAACATAAGCACCATCATAAAAAAAAATTTGAGTAACCACTAATCATTAACTGCCCAACACTTAAAAGATTATATGCCAAGTTAGGAACATACTGATCATCATGGAGAAGCTTTACTTTACCATGGCTAGTGTCGATTGCTACTGTACCTTTTCCATCAACCTGAATGTCTTTGTCATCACCAAGCGTGACTGACATCTTTTGTGTCTCATCAATCTCTTTAAATATTCCCTTTACACCTAACATATGGTTAGAGCAACCATTATCTACAAACCACACTTCACTTACAACTTCATTAGTATTATTGCAAGCCATGAACAACTTACTTTCTTCAACATTTGACTTTGTATAATTATCACGACCCAAAACTAGGAATCATGACTAGTGCTAAGGAACGAGAATTCTTTCGAATCCGGAACCCGTAGCAAGCCTTAAAAAAAATAAAAACATGCAATAATAATAATAAAATACGCACCAATATTAAAATTTCAAATCAATATAATAAAATAAAACTCTTTCATATCATATGATAAAATATCTTAATACAACCTCATAGAAAAGCCTCTAAATTAAAATCACATACAACGACTATAAAATACAACACACTATTGATACTAAATTATAACTACTGCAGTTTTCTAGAGTCAGTATAAAATAATTAAGTAGATAATTTACATAAAAGAGCCGGGGTAGAAGAAGTCCATCGAATGGATCTACTACTGAGGTCTGAAGAAGAAGACTCTCCTGTAAAAATGTCAACTAAGGGGGAGTCAAACCTCACTAAGTGAATTGTTATAATATATATATACATGCATTTACTATATGCCAAATGCAATCAATCACCAATATATATATATAAAATAAATATATGCATGCATATACACACAAATGTTGAAATCACTTTATATATATATATACTGAAAAATACCAGTTTATGAAGGATTAAATAGAATCCTATTAAATCGCAATCTCAATCAATAATAATATTGCTTTAGCCATACATGCTCACTTAATTCCAAATAAATTCACTTAATCTATGTAGATAGTAGACTGGCCCCGAGACACTAAGTCAATCGAGCTCTAGTAGTCTGACTGTCAATGTGATTGGCCCCGAGACACTTGGTCAACCGAGCTCCATCAATCACATCACATCTCAATCAAATCACTCATATCAATTTTTTCACAAATAAGTTAGTAATTCAACCCTACAATCTATCACACCAGTACATACTCGGTTTTAGTGCTACCCACTAGGTAGCACGTTCTATCGATATCCTTCATTTAAAATAATTCATCCATTCGGAAAATAAATAATGTAGAATGACATTTATAATAGTAAAACAAATCATATATATACCAGAAATATACCTAAAATAGAGTTGGTCCTGTAAGAAAACACACTTCTAATATCAGAATCCACACAACCCTTGGTTGGGACTCCAAACTACGAAATTCCCCAACCGAGGTCTACAATTTACCAAAAATATAAATAATTCAATAAATATATTAAAAATCGATAAATACCATAAATACCCTCAAAATATCAAAATATAACATATTTAACATTAAAACACCAAAAATAATTATTTTCTTGATAATTACGTAAAAATCCCGAAATAATATAATAATATTATTAAAATCCAATTTTCTCGATAATTCAATATAAATTAATAAAATTTCACTTTATATATTTCAATAATTAAAATAACCTAAATACATATTAAAAATTACTAAAAACCCATTTAATTACCAAAATAATATATAATATATTATTTGAAAACAATTTTTGAAAATTACTATTAATTAGTTAAAAAATAGTAAATAATTTGTAAAATCATTTTAATTCCTTAAATAATATTAAAACCAACTAAAATATATTATTTAGCTATAATTAGAACAAAATTACATATTTACCCCTATAATACAAAAATACACATAATATACTATTTTTACTCAAAAATTCCATAAAAATTATATAGATGCATAAAAATTATTTTTTCAACATATATATTACTAATATTAACTAAAACACATATTTAAACCATAATTTCAATAAAAATCTAACTTAAACCTAATTATCCAATATTGACATAATATAAAAATAATTATAAAAATTATATAAAAATCACAAAAATTATAATCTTGACTCTAAAATTAATAAAAATTAATAATAATGCCAAATATACCAAATTTATAATTTTAATAATTAATTTACGAAAATTAATAAAATATTCAAAAATTAAAATAAATTCCAAATTTTTTTTTAAAAAAAAATGTAGAGGTAGATTAAGCTTCTAGGAATCACTTTTGTAAAGGGAGTTTACAAGATTCAAACAATATCAAGTTAAAAAAAAATTCAAAACCCTAATGTTCCATAAACAAAAATCAAGAAAAACTCAAGCAAATGGGAATTAAAGCTTAAACTAAGCTTGAATTATTGCTCATCGGTGCAAGAGGAAGAGAAAGAAATAGGAATCAAGAGAAATGGTGGCCGGATGGAGGTGGTGACCGGAAACAATGGAGTTTCGGTTACTTCCGGTTTCTGTGTGTTGCCGGTGTCGGGGAAGGGAGAGGAGGATGGCGGAAGGCAACAAGGAGACGGGGGAGATGACGGTATGGATGGTGGCGGTCCGGAAAAGGGCCGAGAGGCACAGTAAGAGTTGAAGATCAAGTCACGCGAAGGGAAGAGGAAGAATACTGTTTTTGTTGTTTTCTTAAGTTTTAATGTATATATATATAATATACTATATATTATAATCATATAATAAGTTTTCATGTATAAATCTCTACCATACATGCATTATATTTATATATATGTTCCTAACAGTTGATGAATCACCCCAACAAAATGGAGTCATAGAAAGGAAGAACCATACGATTTTGAATATGGCAAGATCAATGCTTAAAAGTAAGAATATGCCAGAAGAATTTTGGGCTGAAGTAGTTGCTTATGCAGTGTATGTTTCAAACCAGAGTCTAACCAAAAGCTTGAAGGATGTAACTCCTCAAGAAGCCTGGAGTAGACAAAAGCCAAATGTGTCCTATATACGAGTTTTTAGGTTTATTACTTATGTGCATATTCCAAAGCATGAAAGATCCAAATTGGATGATAGAAGTGAGAAGATTGTCTTCATCAGCTATGATGAGAATTCCAAAGGTTACAGGTTGTTCAACATAGATAGTGAAAAGTTTGTCACTAGTAGAGATTGTAATATCCCGTGTTTTTAAAATATTTTTACACTGTACCGGGATATACAGTGTCAATAATTTTTGTATATATATTACGATATTTTTATGAGTTGTTATGTATTTTAAACCTATTTTAATTACTGTCTATTATTTTCAGTGTTTTACGTAAAATTTTCCCTGGACTTGCATTTTCGGGGAAATTTTCGCGTAAACAATGTATTATTAATTATTTTAAATGTATTTACGGACTTGCATGAACTCATACATATTTTTAAATTATTAAATAAAGCCTGTCTGTGTATAATTATTTAATTAGGGTTTATTATTACCCTAATATTTTATTAAGTATTTATTTGTTTTATTGTTATTTAATTAATTTTATTTAGTATAAATTATTAAAATATTAATATTTTTATGTGTGTGGTGTATATTTGATGTGTGTAATTTAATATTATTTTAATATATAGTATAAAGTATATATATATACATATATTTGTCAAAAAATCAAAAAAAGTTTAGAAAATTACCATTTTGCCCCCGACTTCTTCTTCTTCCTCCCGATTCTCCCTTCTCCCTTTCCGGTCGCTGCCGTGCTGTTTCTTCACCGTGGGTGTGCCGTCCGGTGTGCCACCATCTTCCCCGACCAATTTCGCCGCCTGAGGAGGCCATTTCCGGCGTCTGGAGATCGATTTTGGCCGGAGAAGCCGAAAATCGATCCACCGTCGATCACGCCGATTCCGGCCACCGTTTTCGACACCGCCAGTCTCTTTCTTCTCCTTGATCTCCGGTGAGTGTTATTCTAGCTTTGGTTTGAGCTAAAATGGTCTAGAATTGCTTAGGTTTCGATTTTGTCAATTTCGGCCTATTAGGGTTTTTGATTTTTTTGAGCTTCGAATTGATTGATTCATGAAAACTTCCTTCACAAATGTTGTTCCCAGTAGCTCAATATACATGTATGAATTTTTGTATAATTTTTGGAGATTTTTTGGATTTTTGGGTATTTTTGAATATTTTAATATTATTTTCTAATTTTCGGAAATTAATTATTTAAATTATGAAATTTGAGTTTATGGTTAAATTAGGTGTTGAAATTAATTATAGGAATTTATTTGGAATTTTTATGAATTTCTAAGTATTTATTTTGAATTATTGAAGTTTATGTGATTTTGAGAAAATTAGGTTAATTGTGTTTTAAATTGAATTTAATTGGTTAATTGAGTTTAATTATTAATATTATTGATAAATATGTTGAGAAAATTAATTTTGGATAATTGTATGATTTTTGGTGAATTTTTAAAGTAATTTAAGTATATTTATATATATAGGGGTATTTTGGTAATTTTACCCTAAATTGTCTAAAAATGTAATTTAATTGGTTTTATTAGTTATTTAAGGTATAAAAATGATTTCTACAAAATATTTGGTATTTTTAACTAATTAAAACTATTTTTCGTGAATTATTTTCAATTATATATATAATATACGGTTTTTCTAATAAAATGAGTTTTAATCGGTTTTTATAGTGTTTCAAGGTCAATTATGTAATTTTTACTTATGAGATGTATTTCTGTGATTTAAGGATATTTTTGGTATATTTGAATTATGTTCTGTGTTTGTGGACCCCGGTCGGTGGACTGTAGTTTGGAGTCCGACCATGGGATTTTGACTGTGTTGAGCTTGAATTTCGAAGTGTATTTTCTTTGCAGGGTCGGCTCTACTCTTTTGAGTAGAGAGATGTCCATTTTACAAGGGAGGTTCTGCCGAATTTTTGGTAGAATTCTCGTAAAACGTGATGTCCAGTCGAACCCTAATTTTCGATTCTGTGTTTAATACTCTAGATTGAATTCTAGGATTTCTATTAGGGTTACTCTGATATTGGTTATTTATTTCTTGTTTAGTTGCACCGAGACCGAGGGCTAGTGGACCAGGCCCGTCGGACTTGTCTCGTGGAGCGCATTAGGTGAGTTACTATATTATATATATATGCTTAGGATGCATGATCTAGAAATGCATGTTTTATGTTGATTAAATATGCATAAATAATTTGATTATTTCTTAAGTTTACGTTAAGTATATTTTTGGTTTATTTTGGTATATAATAAATTATATACATGTTTTGTAAATAAAATATACTTAAAATGTTTTTGAATATATTTCCAGCTTAATTTATAATTTGATTGAATGCATTTGATATATATATACTCGAAATATACTTGGATTACTTTTGGTATATTTATGGTATATATATATATATATATATGGTTTATATTGCTATTTCATTTAAATTCATGCATCATCTATTATGAATGAATGTTTTATATTATTTAATAATGAAGGATATCAATAGAACGTGCTACCTAGTGGGCAGCACTAGGACCGAGTACGTACCGGTACGCCTATAGCTTTAGGCTATAATACTAACTTATTTGTGGATATTGATTTGATTATGATTATCGATATGTGAGATGTGGTTTGGGTGTGATTGCTGGAGCTCGGTTGACCAAGTGTCTCGGGGCTAATCACACTGGCAGTCAGACTGCTGGAGCTCGGTTGACTTAGTGTCTCGGGGCCAGTCTACTGTCCAAATGGATTAAGTGGATATATTGGAATAAGTGAGCCTGTATGGCCAGAGTGTTGTTTAACACTATTTTCTGAGGTTGCGATATTCTAGGGTTCTATGTGATCCTTCATAAAAGATGATTTTTAATAAAACATATAAAAATGATTTTCTGCATTTATGTGTATTTGCCTGTATATATATTAGATATATATATATACTATTGATTGTATGCATTATCATTTAGTGTGTATGTATATATATTATAGTAATTCACTCAGTGAGGTCTGACTCCCCTCCGTTGACTATTTTTCAGGAGAGTCAACTTCTTCAGACCTCAGTAGCAGGTCGATACGCCGGATTTCTTCCGTCTCGGCTTCTTTATGTAAACTGTCTACTTGAGTCTTATTTATTTTATCTAGACACTGCAGTAGTTGTGAATTAAAGTATTGGATTTCATATACTTTATTTTAAAGAGATGTACTACATTGAAACTAGATTTGTATTAAAGATTATACATTTATGTGATGAGATGAGTTTTGAATTAATCCAGTTGATATGGATGATATTATGATATTATGATTTTTATTTTCCGCTGCATATTATATTGTTACTGTTATTATGGCATGATTTATTTTAATTTTTAGGCTTGCTACGGGTTCCGGATTCGAAAGAATTCCCGTTCCCTAGCGCCGGTCATGGCCCCTGTTTTGGGTCGTGACAGAGATGTTGAGTTTGATGAAGGAAAATCATAGGACTAGAGTTCATATAAGGAAGGATCATATGATTTTCTACCTTATTTCGAAGATGATGAACCATTTGTTCAAGAAGTTGAAGCCACACCACTAACTTCACCAGCTCTCTCATCCTAAGCATTATTATCAATAACTTCACCTTCATCAGGCTTAAGTGAAAGGCCAAGAAAATACAGGAGTCTTGCAGACATCTACAATGAAACTAAGAGATTTGATGATACAAACTTATTATGTTTTCTTATTTACATTGAGCCTTTGAGTTTTGAAGAAGCTAGCAAAGATGAGAAGTGGATTCAGGCCATGAATAAGGAGATCCGATCAATCCAAAAGAATGATACTTGTAATCTTGTTGCTCTTCCAAGTAGTCATCAGCCTATTAGAGTCAAATGGGCGTACAAAATCAAGAAGAATGCCAAAGGCGAGGTGAAGAGATATAAGGCCAGACTTATAGCTTAAGGGTACAAACAGAGACAAGGCATCGACTATGAAGAGGTGTTTGCTCTTGTTGCATGAATGGAGACCATTAGACTACTGATTTCACTTGTTGCTTAGAATTATTACCAGATTCATCAGTCAGATGTCAAATCAACATTTCTAAATGGTTACCTTGGGGAAGAGGTATATATCAAACAACTTGAGGGGTATGTCACTCAAGGTCAAGAAGACAAAGTGCTAAAGCTTAACAAGGCACTATATGGGCTCAAGCAAGCACTTAGAGCTTGGAATAGTCAACTTGACAAATACTTGCAAGAAAATGGCTTCCGTAGATGCACACATGAGTATGCTCTTTATGTGAAAAAGCAAGACAGAGATTTATTATTTGTTTGTATCTATGTAGATGATTTTATTTTCACAGGTACCAACTTACGAATGTTTAATGATTTCAAAAATGCGATGGAATGAGAATTGAGATAAGTGATATGGGGCTAATGTCCTATTGTCTAGGAATGGAAGTCAAACAAATGAAACATGAAATATTTATCTCACAAGAAGGCTATGCAAAAACAATATTGAAAAAATTCAACATGTCATATTGCAAGCCTGTAAGCACCCCTATGGAAGTCCGAACAAATCTTTCTAAAGTGGAAGAAGATCCAAAGAATGTGAATCCTATTATGTTCAAAAGTCTTATGTGAAGTCTGAGGTACTTAACATGTACAAGACCAGACATCCTATTTGCAGTTGGACTTGTGAGTCATTTTATGAAGAAACTGACAATGTCTTATATGAAAGCAACCAAGAGGATTTTATGTTACCTTAGAGGTACACTTGATTATGGAGTTTTTTATTCATCCTCTCAAGATTTGAAGTTAGTGGGTTATTGTGATAGTGATTTTTTTAGAGATATTAATGATAGAAAAAGCACCACTGGTTTTGTGTTCTTAATGGGAAATAATATAATTTCCTCGTGTTTGAAGAAGCAGCCGATTGTTACACTTTCTTCTTATGAATCAGAATATGTTGCGGCTACTTCTTGTACATGTCATGCTATTTGGTTACGTAGACTGCTGAAAGAACTACATTTAGAGCAAAAAGAAGCTACTGTAATTATGAATGATAATAAGTCTGCTCAAGCTTTATCAAAAAATCCGGTATTTCATGATCAAAACAAACACATTGATACTAGGTATTATTTCATCCCAGAGTGCATCGCTAAAAAGGAAATTGAATTAGAGTATGTAAAGACGAATGATCAAATTGCTGATATTTTTACAAAGTCACTCAAGTATGATAATTTTTAGCAGTTAAGACTAAAGCTCAGAGCTGTAAAGAGTTCAAGTTTATAGAGGACTGTTAGTTATTAAACTTGAAATTAGTATATTTATATTTACTATTTATCAAATTTAAAATAATTGTTATTCTTTATAACTAATATTATTTAAAGTTTACGGAAAAATTTTATTTAATTATGTTAAGCTACTTATATTTTTAGCATGTAACTATAGTATAAATATCCTATGAATGTTAAATTGTATTCAAGTAATTTTCAGATATATATATATATATATATATATATATATATATATATATATATATATATATATATATATATATATATACTCTTCTTTTGAATGTACAAATATTGTAGGTGCCCATCCACTTCCAACAGAAACAATTGCTTCCATGGTGCGATATGTGAAGACAAATCACAACAAGAACCAAAGTGTTGTTGTTAATTTACAAGAACAAATTGCACTTCTTGGTCAAATTTCGAAGTATTCTCGTGCTATGGTTGCTATGGATTCCTCTTTATCCATTTGGAACCTAAAATTTAATCTAACTTCAACTTGAGGTTTCCCACAAGTTTATCTAGAGCAAAGCTCATAACAATTTATTATACTAGTAGTTCCTAATCGCAGTTTTTTTTTTTTAAAAAAAAATAATATTTCTAGTCGCACCATGGTTCGAACCAAAAAAAAAAAAAAAGAAAAGACCCACAAATCACTCGAACGTCTTATATTTTAATTTCAATTATGTCTCTTTATGGTTGGCATTTTATCACTGGACCTTTGCTTTACTTGCTGCTTCTGCATTATCGCATGAACAAGCCATCCCTTGTCTGCATTCGCTTGCTCGTGTTCCCACGTTTGTGCATTGTTCCATAACAATAACAATAGTATGTTACCTATTTTCATGCTTTGCAAGTCAATAGTAATCATCGTCGTTATTGTTGAGAGGTGCGCCATTTTCTCAAGAAACAAATATAAACAGTCCATAGTTTTGCACTATAAGAAGCCAAGATTGCCTTAACCTAAACTTATTCAGCCAGACTATCACAATGGACGCTATTGAGCACAGAGTTATCCCAGTGAATGGCATAAACATGCATATCGCCGAGATGGGTCCAGTGGATGGACCCGTAATTCTCTTTATTCATGGATTCCCTGAATTATGGTACTCCTGGCGCCACCAAATTGTAGCTATGGCTTCTCTGGGCTACCGTACCGTCGCACCAGATCTGCGAGGCTTTGGTGACTCCGATGCACCTGCTGATCAGCGGAGTTCCACAGTCTTCCACCACGTTGGGGATCTTATTGGGATTCTTGATGCCGTGGCTCCTCACCAGAAGGTTTTTGTTGTGGGTCATGACTGGGGCGCAATAATGGCTTGGTTCTTGTGTGTGTTTAGGCCGGACAGGGTTAAAGCTCTGGTCAATCTTAGTGTGACGTTTCATCCTAGGAATCCTCAGTGGAGTCCTCTTGAGACGTTAAGAGCTTTTTATGGGGATGATTATTACATGTGCAGAATTCAGGTTTACTCAAGAATTACTTATATTTTGTGGATTGCTTACTATTGACCAATAGTTTAATCAAAAGTTCTACAGTTCTTGTTCCAGTTCCAAAAGTATCAGAATTATCTGACCATGCGTTTAGGTGGTTAGGAATAGGAATTAGATTTATTTATTTGTTTACAATCTTAAGACGTTCCACATCTTGAGGTAGAGTAACCACTGGACTATTCCTTTTTTAATGCTTTTGCTTGCAGCTTATTTTTTCATGTAAGCTTAAATATCGTCATTGATTGTTTTATTTTATGGGCCATTGATCGTTTTACTAATTGGGTTTGAACTGTTTGGTACGTTGAAGGTGTATTAATAGATTAATTAGTTGTTTTGTAGGAAGTTGGAGATATAGAAGCTGAGTTTGCGGAGCTTGGTACTGAAAGAGTTATGAAAGAATTCCTGACCTACCGTCATCCAGGTCCTCTTTTCTTTCCTAAAGGTCAAATATTTAACCGGTCACATGACAATCCACTTGTGTTGCCCTCTTGGTTGTCTGAGGAAGATGTACAGTACTATGTTGAAAAATTTGAGAAGAAAGGCTTCACTGGAGGACTCAACCTTTACCGGATAATAGACCTGTATGATCCCCATCCGAAATCGTACTTAATGTAAACATGATTTCATGTTTTTGTTATTAGTTCATCCCCTTTCATGTTACAGAAACTGGGAACTCACTGCGCCTTGGACCGGAGCTAAAGTAACAGTGCCTACCAAGTTCATTGTGGGTGACCAGGACCTTACCTATAATTCTGTAGGTGGCAAGGCCTATATAGATCAAGGTGGGTTCAAGAAAGACGTTCCATTTTTGGAAGAAGTAGTTGTAATGGAAGGAGTTGCTCACTTCATCAATCAAGAGAAGCCTGAGGAGATCAATAAACACATCCATGGTTTCTTTCAGAAGTTCTGATCAATAAACACATCCATGGTTTCGTTGCTCTGCGTGCCGAATCAAGGAAGGTGCTGTGCTCCTGAAATGTCTGTTTGCAGTTATTTTTACTAATAAGCCAGTAGCATGGATTACTGCAAATCAATTCGTGTAACTTCTGAGCTTGAACTTTAATCAAAATATCGTTCCTTTTCTCAAATTTTGTTGGAATGTTTCTCCAAGCACAACGAGCATCGCCCCTAATTATTTTATTTTGTGTTCTATCATTTATCAATTGCACATCCACAGTCTCAGTTTCTGTTAGGAAAGCAATTTCTGTAAATGCAAAGGAAATTTTCTCCAAAAAGTTAATGAATAAATTCTCCTAAAAAAATTTTCCCAAGTCACTATCTCAAGTACGGCATGATTTCTAGATTGTGAGACATGATAAGTGGACAAAAACAGAAAAGTTCTCATAAAAATTTTAGGGACAAAAGCAGATAAATTTTATAAGAATAAACACTTTAATCAGGCAATTATTTTTTCATACATCAACTTGAACTATGCTTTTTAACAGTTGAGTAGAAACCCCCAGCTGGAAGCCTGGAACTATCAGGTCTGCAATATAGGTTCGGAACATTATTAGAGATCCATCCAAAATAACAGTCACTCGAACGACTTTCACAAAGCAAGGTATTAAGTGAAGCTGCCTCAACAATTGATGTGTCAGGTCAGAACACGAAACATCGTTTTCTCCTTTGAAGGCTGATAAATGATAATCAAGGGCGTGGACATTTTGCTAATGGAGACTGCAAGGCCACAAGGTTGGCCGTTCTACCTTTTCTAAGGTATCCAGATCATTTGCAATCTAGGGCTAAACAGCATTTTGCTAGAAATAAATGTTAACAATAAGAATTTGAGAGTAGAATTGAGGGAATATTTTCTTCATATTTCTTCCTTTATAATACAAACATATATATAGTATTTACATACATCTATCTTTGGTAGTATAATCACTAATTTGTAGTAATCATTCCTAATTTATATAAATCAATTAGGAATATTTTTTTCCTCAATCTTCTCACTTTCTAATTTTGTAATTATTCTATTCACATTATTCAGCACTCCTCCTCAAGGTGATTGATGTAGTGGAAGAGTGGATTAAAACAATTGAATATTGTTGAATCGCGTACAGCTGTCAATAAATTATCTTCTATAGCAATTTAGACTATAGGCATCAAAATTTTCAAGAAATTTTGAAAGAATAAAAGAGAATTCAAATTATCATAAAATTGCCATCCAACAATAATAAGAAAAGCTTAAATAGTAAATTCTAGAAAAAACCCTAAATAAAAATTAAGAAAATAAAATCATAAAAATAGGAAATAACAAAAAAAATGCTCGTTTAAAGACCTAAATGATAGAATTTGGCCGAAAAACGATGGATCTCATTAACAAAGCTCGTGACTTCAAATTGTTGGCCCATTTCCGTATGAAATAGACTTTTAAATCACTCAACTAAGATATTTGGAACTTATCCAAAATTACAAAACTGCCACTACCATAATTTGTCAAATTTTTGCACAAATTTTAAGGCTTGTTCCTCTATGCGGCCTGCATCAGTGATGCATAGATATCATCAATGTCCAACTTGCTCAATGAATTATAGAACACTTGTCTTGAGACAACTTTTATCAGTACTTTTGGTAACTAATTTTACAAAGGGAAATTTAACTATCTTGGCTTCAAGTTTCTCTTTTATAAAATGTCTATCCACTTCCACATATTTAGTCTAGTCATGTTGAACCGAATAATGAGCAATCTAAATAACTACCCGATTATCACAGTATAAGTTCATTTCTACTTTTGAAGGATAGCCAATCTCACTCGGTAAGCTTTTTAACCAGAGGAGCTCATATAATCCTTTTGATATACCTCTAAACTTGGCTTCTGCACTTGACAAGGCAATAACTTTCTGTTACTTACTTCTCCATGTGACGAGATTACCACTAACAAAGGTGAAGTATCCTAATATTGACTTTCTATCTGAGCTTTTTGCCCAATCGACATATGTATATCCATCAATATTCAAGTGATTGTGCTTTCTGAATATAAGTCCTCTTTCGGGTGATGATTTAAGGTACCTCAAAATCCAGAATATTGCTCTCAACTAATCTTTACTTGGATTATTCATAAATTGATTTACCAGAATTACTCCATATGCAATGTTCGGTCTACTATGGGATAGATAGATCAACTTTCCTTCCAATCATTGGTATTGGTCTTTATCTGTTGACGTTTGATCCATTTATTTGTCATTCTGAGCAATGGAAGTGTCTGCGAGTTTACAATCTAGCCTTCCAGTCTCTGCTAGTAAGCCAAGAGGTATACTTCCTTTGGGAAAGGAATATGCCTTATTTCGATTGAGCTACTTCAATGCCCAAGAAGTATTTCAAACCCCTAAGATTCTTCATTTTAAACTCGCATGCCAAGTGTCTTTGGAGATTTGAGATTTCTTCCTCATCATTTCCTGTGATGATCATATCACCCACATATATAATCAAGGCTATTATTCTCCCATCTCGATGCTTTAAAAATAATGTATGATCCAAGTTACTTTACTTTAACCCCTGTTTCTTCATTGCAAAGCTAAACTGACCAAACCATGCTTGTGGGAAATGCTTTAGACCATAGAGTACATTTTGCAGTTTATACACATATCTAGCTTATGAGGTAGTGAAGCTCGATGGAATATCCATGTACACTTCTTCCTCTAAATCTTCGTGTAAGAATGCATTTTTTACATTCAATTGATGAAGGGGCCAATTTAAATTTGTAGCAAGAGAAATTAACACCCTTACTATGTTCAGTTTTGCAACCAAGGAGATTGTCTCTCGTAGTCAATTCCATGAGTTTAAGTATAACCCTTTGCCACAAGTATTGCTTTATATCTTTCTATCGATCTGTCTACTTTGTGTTTGATAGAGAACACCCATTTGCATCCTACAATTCTTTTTCTCTTTGGTAGCTGAATAAGAGTCTAACTGCTATTCTTTTGGAGAGTAGTCATCTTATCCTTCATGGCTTGAATCCTCCGAGGTTCTGTTAATGCCTTTTGCACATTACGAGGAACACATTCAGTTGAGAGCTTATGTGCAAAGGCCTTTAAAGGATTTGAAAGTCTTTGAGTGGATACATGTTGAGCAATAGAGTATCTTCCTTCCTTTTTTTCTTAGTTAGGTGATGTAATAACCCTTATTTTTAAATTATTTATATATAATTTGAGATATGCAGGGTTAATAAAATTTAAAATTTCTATCTATTTATTTTATTATTTGTGATTAATAATTGTTATTTTATGATAAAATATATTTTCTACGTAAATATGTAATTTTAAAATTTTATTATTTAAATATTAGGGTTAGTATTATTAATGTTATTTTTCGGATAGTATTATTTTAATAATATTAATTTAAGTACATTATTATTATTTCTATTATTACTTTTATTGATTTACATTATTTGTATTATTATTAAATTATTTCATTAGTATTATTAATATCATTATTATTCATTGTTAATTTTATATTATGTATATTTTTTAGTATATTGTGTGTGTATGACTCTCTCTCTCTCTCTCTCTCTCTCTCTCTCTCTCTCTATATATATATATATATATATATATATATATATATATGTATGTATGTGTATAGTGGACATTAAATCAAATCTAAAGTTATATTATAAAGTTTTTAATATAATATATACATACACACATAAAAAACGAAAGAAAGAAGAAATCACATAAAACTTACTGTAAGTCATCATCTTCCTACTGCCATCCCGTACCCTCACCGTCGGTGTGCCTCCCTTGCCTTCACGCCGACCACCTTCCTCCTCTAGCCATCACCGCTGTCCTCCTCCTTTTTCCCTGTCGCCTGTACCAACAAGAAGCAGCAGCGACAATAGGTGATTTTCTTGTCATTTCTTCCTCCTCCGGCCACCAAATCAAGCTTTGCCGGTGCCGTTCGACTCCTCTAACTCCGGTGTTCCTTGTTCCAAGCTCTGTTCAAGCTCTTAGTCAATTGTTTATGAGTTTTCTTTGATTTTTATTTTAGTTCTATTAGGGTTTTTTTAGGTTGATTTTTGGAAAATCCCTAAACAAATAATTATCCTAGTAGCTCAAGCTTCTTAGAAATATTTTTGTTTTAATTTTTGGAATTTATTTGAATTTTGGTGAATTTTTTTATTTTTTTATTATTATTTATTGAATTTTGGTAAATTAATTATTTTAATTATGAATTTGGTTAATTTGGTGTTATTATATATTGTTATTAATTTTAGAGATGAGAAAATAATTTTTGAGAATATTATGTAATTTTTAAGAATATTTTTATATTATGTAAATATTGGAATATTATTTTAAATGTGTATTTTTGTTGAAAATATTGTTTAATTATGTGTTTTAGATAATATTAGAATAACATATGTTGATAAAATAATTTTAATAATTTTATATAATTTTTGAGGAAATTATTTAGCATTATGGGATTTTTGAAAATATAGGGTAATTGTGAGTTTTTGTTAAAATTATAGTTAAATATTATGTTTTGAATGGTTTTAGAATTATTTAAGGTAATAAAATGATTTTTTATAAATTATTTACTATTTTTAACTAATTAACACTAATTTTTGAAAATTATTTTCAAATAATATATTATTTACTAAATTGGTGATCAAATGGATTTTTAATTACTTTTAATATACATTTAGGCTATTTAAACTATTTGAATATATAAAAGTGAATTTTTGCTATTTTATATTGAATTATTGAGAAATTTGATTTTTAATAATATTATATTATTATTTTGGGATTTTTAGTTAATTATTGTGAAAATAATTATATTTAGTGTTTTAATGTTTAAATATAGTATATTTTGATATTTTGAGGATATTTGTGAATTTTATTGATTTTTAATATATTTATTATATTATTGGATTTTTGGTGGAATTGTGGACTTTGGTTGGGAATTGTGCAGTTTGGAGTCCTAACCGAAGGTGTTGAGTATTCTATGATTAGAAGTGCATTTTTCTTGCAGTATCGGCTCTACTTTTTAGTAGATAGATGTCTATTTTAGGGAGGAAGCTCTACCGAATTTTTGGTAGAATTCTCGTAAAACGTGACATCGCGTCGATCCTGAGTTTTCAGATTTGTCTAAGTTTCATATTCCTAGATCGAGCCTCTTTAGAAGTATAAATTAGATTTGTTCTAATTTTTGTTATTATTATTTTATTTTCTAATTGCGTCGAGACCGAGACCTAGTGGACCGGGCCTGTCGAGCCAATCTCGAGGAGCGTAAACTTATGAGTTGTTATCTTATATATACATTGCATTTAGGATGCATGTTTTAGAATATATACGTTTTGATATGTTTTTATTCATAAATTGTTTTATTAAATGTTTAGTATATGTTAGGTATATTTTTAGTATACTTTTTACATAATTCAAAATAAATGCATGTTATATTTTTTATATATACTTAGAATGTTTTTAGTATATTATTGGTTTATATTTGGCATATTTTGTGGTTGATTTGAATTTATTTAACATATATATACTTGAAATATATTTAGTTTACTTTAGGTATATATTTGGTATATATATGGTTTATTTTACTATTATGCATTATTTATTTTCCTATATGTATGTTTAATTTTAAACGAAGGATATCGATAGAACATGCTACCTAATGGGCAGCATTATGACCGTGTATGTATCGATGCGATAGATTTAGGGTTGAGTGAGAATCACTTGAGGTGATATATGAATTGATTTGATTGATTGAGATTTGATGTGATTGAATAGTGTGGTTGTTGGAGCTCGATTAACCTAGTGTCTCGGGGCCAATCACACTAATAGTCAGACTACTGGAGCTCGATTTTTAGTGTCTCGGGGCCAGTTTACTGTTCATAATGGAATAAGTGAATTAATTTGGAATTAATTGAGCCTGTATGGCTAAAGAGTTATTATTGATTGAGGTTGCGATTAAATAGGGTTCTATTTGACCCTTCAATAAAACCATGTTTTTTTAGTATTTATTATATAAAGTGATTTCAGCATCTGTGTGAAATGCTTGTATATATATTTATTATATATACGGATGATTGATTGCATATTACATTAGGAGATGCATGTATATATAATATAACAATTCACTTAATGAGGTCTGACTCCCCTCAGTGTGATTTTTACAAGAGACTCTTCTTCCTCAGACCTCAATAATAGGTCCATCTGCCGAATTTCTTCAGCCTTGACTATTTTATATAAATTACTTACTTTATTTTATTGTACTCTAGAAAATTGTAGTAGTAGTAGTAGTAGTAGTATTTGTATTTGTAGATGTTGGTTGTAATTTCAGAGGCCTTTCTCTGAATATTATGTAATATATTTTATCTTATGATATGACATAAGTTTTTATTATTATTATATTGGTTTAAGATTTTAATTATGGTGCATATTTTATTTTATTATTGCATGCTTTTATTTTTTTAAGGCTTACTATGAGTTTCGAATTCGAAAGAATTCTTGTTCTTTAACGCCAATCATGAATCCCGGGTTGGGTCGTGATAGGTGAGTATTGGTTTGGTGGCTATCCATGGTTATGTCTGAAAGGTAACTTATGAATAAAGGAATTTAAATTTAAAGGAGAGTTTAAAGACTATACTTCAAGAATATTATTAGGAGATAGATCGCTTTGGACAACCGAGGGAGGGGTTGTTTCCAAGTATGGTTTGCTCTTTGCCAGTATATTTGGACATTGAGTCTCTATTTTCTTCACCATATTGTGAGTTTCCACCCATCCCCTCATCATGCTCAGAGTCTGCTAATTCCTAACTTAGTCAGTTTTCTGATATCAAGTTCTTTTCTTTACTTGTATTCTCCCCCTAAAGAAAAGAATGAGAATCTTGGTGTATAAAGAATATGTCAGATTCCTAAAATGTGACATCTAGAACAATGTATAGGCACCAAGTAGTAAGATCATAATACCGATATCCCTTTTTATAACCTCTATAGTCTAAGAAAACACACCAGACTGCACAAGGATCAAGTTTGGTCTGCTGGATTTTAAAGAGGTAAATGTAGGCTACTAAGCCAAATACTCAAGGTGGAAGCATTAAAATTGAAGATAGGTGTACATGCCTAGTGAGAGTCTAAAGAGGAGTTTGAAAGTCCAAAACTTAGGATGGCAATCTATTCAGAAGATAGACTATAGTAGAAACTGTATTTGTCCAGTACCTTTTTAGAGCCTGAGCAGCAAGTAAGAGAGCTTGAGCTATCTCTAGTATATGTCTATTCTTCTATTTTGTAACACCATTTTGTTGTGGTGTGTGAGAGCATGAGGTTTTGTGGTATAAACCATGAGTCTAAAAATACTATTGAAAGTTATGGTTAACATACTCCCCTCCATTGTCCGGGTGAAGGATTTGTAGTTTGGCCAAGTATTGGATCTTAATCATGCTATGGAAGGATGTGAATATGTTAAATACCTCTGTAGACGACGGGGTTTAGCGCTCATCCAAGATTTTAGCAACCATGACATTGTTTAAGCTCAGGGCTCTAGAGAGCACACTAACCACTGCCACAAAGACATGGCGTGGAGATAAGGAGTCGCCACCCAGGGTAATAATTGGGACAAATCGAAAAGGTGGTACTCGATTCCCTAAAAGAAAGTTAGCACCACAACCAGGAGGTTCTGGATACAGAATACTAACTTCTTTCAGTCTTGTGTTCATTTAGAATTACTTTATGAATTATTATCTTATTCTCTATATACATGCAATTTTAAATTAACTCCAAGGCAAACTAGTCATGAAATATACAAGTAAATAATGCATTCAATAAATCACATAATCCTTAAGTTAGTCTAATCTACATGGATTTTAAATAAATAAGCTAAAGTCTACATATTTTAAATTATAAGTGAACCTAAAGACCTAATTCCTTTTGAATTTAATTAAATGAACCTAAGTCTACCAATTTTAATTCTAAATGTGAGCTTAAATCTACAAATTATGGAATATTTAAATTAGTGGGCCTAATTCTACATGTTTTAATTAAATAGTAATCTTAAATCTATAAATTATAAAAAAATCTTAAATTAAGTGGGCTAAGTGTAAGCACCCAATTTCTAAATGCAATTGTGCACAATTGTGACATAAGCCCCTATGATGAAATTCATTAAAAAATTATCGATTTTCTGGCAATGCCGACACGTTAAAATCTAGTTTTTTCAATTTTTTTATGTATTTTTATTGATTTTTCAGTGTTTTTATTGTTTGAAAATTTAATTTAATTATTATTATTATCTGATGAAAATTTTGACACATTCAAAAGTAGGTAAATAAGTTTTAAAAATCAAATCTTATAAGGACGCTATCTGATCAGATAGGTCTGTTCCTCCTTTTGGGGAAGTTCAGTACATGCAGACTCTGCATTTAAAAGCAGAGTCTGCATGCGTGCATAGGGGGGTTTTTTCCTTTTTTTGACATAGAAACTTGACTGCGCAGAAACCCTAAAAAACTGAGACAGCACTGAGAACGCTAGGGGCACCAAAAAACTTCAATTTTTTCAAAGCTCTTTTCTATACAATTCTTTCAACAAGAATGGTCTAGCACTATTTTTTAAGCTTGAGTCCAAAATCGGCAATAATTTCAACGGTGAAAATTCTAGTCTGAGGGGCTAAAGCATATGCACATCATTTTTTCTTTCTTCTCTTCTCTTCTTGTAAACTTTTTTATTTTTTTATTTCGTTATTATCTTCTTATTTCATTACTAATCTAATTTTTTGTGTGTTTTTGTTTGATGCTCAATTGTGGATTGAGGAGGAAATAGTCTAAAATCCAAGAATTAAACAGAAGATCCATGGAACGCCATGGATGAACCTGTATTATTTTTTCAATAGTTCTTAGGATTTTATTTTTTTTATTCTGCATTTCGGTATCTTGTGTAGTTTATTTTAATTCATGGGTGTGTAATTGTTTAATTTTAATTTTGTACGTAGTTTGTAATAGCCCTAGTAGTGGAAATAGTAAAATATTTAAATTTCTGCACTTTAAAATTAATTAGTAAATAGGTTCAATCGGATAAAAATTAATTACAATTAATGGTGGTAGTAGCTTAAATTAGGGTTTGCATGTAATTTTAGGGTATTTTTTTAGAAAATCACTGCAATGTTTATTTGATCCATTTTTTTGTGTTTTATTTGTTTTGGACTTATTTTTTTATGTTTTTATCCTTTTGGGCCCCAAGCCCACGTTTAGGTCTAACCCACTTAATAAATAGACTTAAAAAATGATTTAGGTTTTTAAATAATTAAAATCAATTTAGGCCCATTAGGTTAATTAGATTTTAGGCCCACTTAGTTAATTAAAACCTGTCTAGACTTAGCTTAGCCCACGTAATTTCATTTCTTTTAAAATAAATAGACCTAGACCCACACTTAACTTAAAATAAAACCAAGTTAGATTTAGGCTCATTAATTTGATTTTCCTTTAAAACTGAATAGACTTAAGCCCATTCCTTAGACAAATTAAAATAAACAGATCTAGGCTCACTAATTAATAAAAATGTAGGCCCACCTTTAGTCCATTTCTCACTTGTAAATATTATGTAGACTTAGCTAACTTATAAAATAAAATTAATATATTTTAGACATAGGGACATTGCCTTTTTATGCATTTTTACTTGTAATTTTATTGACTTATTGCCTTTTGGGTTAAATGGATTTTAATTAGAGTTTAATAAAATTGCATGTAATTAGAGGATGAAATAATCATTTATAAAATTGTTCTAAAAGAACACAAGACTAAGAGAAGTTAGTATTCTGTATCCAGAATCTCCTGGTTATGGTGCTAGCTTTCTTTTAGCAAATCGAGTACCACCTTTTCGATTTGTCCCAGTTATTACCCTGGGTGGCGACTCCTCATCTCCACGCTATGTCTTTGTGATAGTAGTTAGTGTGTTCTCTAAGGCCCTGAGCCTAAATAGTGTCGTGGTTGCTAAAATCTTGGATGTGCACTAAACCCCGTCATCTACAGTGGCGACTCCACTAGGGATAAAAGATACTGATTCTACTCATGTTCTTTAGAATTGTTTTATTGATTATTATTTCATTCTTGCATTCATTCTGCCTGTCCCTACTAAACCGATGGCGTTGGTTTATGATTCCATGATTCCACTAGCTTTATAGAGTTATAGATTAGCTAACCATCACTCTTAGCCTTGACTCAGTTCAAGAGAGATTACCGGGCTCATCTAACCAGAGTCTATAACCCAAGTCCTTAAGGAGGGGTAATCTTCTCTCGAGTTGGTAAAGGATGCTGGGCCCCTCTGACCTCGGCCTGTAACTCAAAGTCCATAATGGAGAGCATCTTACTAAGGGAACCTTAACTTTTCACTGGACCCTAACCACATATAATGGCTTAGTTACTTCCCCTAGGGTTTTTACCCAAAATGCTTGTTTGTTTGAATTTCCATGAGGTATTTCTATTTATAAAATCCTAGGTCTATACCTTTGAAGCTCATTCAGGCTAATAAGGATTAGGCTAGACCTTTATATTTAGAAATGCTGCTTCTGTGCTTTTTTTTTTCTTTTAAAAGAGATTTGGCATGCGCATCAGCTCTTAATATCCCCTGTTAATATGAAGGCCAAGACAAAAAATCCTAGGAAAAGAAACTTGCCATTGAACACATGTGTGGGAGGAATAAGGTTGGAAGGCTTATGCTTGCATGTTGCTTGTTGATTGCTTCTTAATACTTGCTACTTGCTAAGTGCTTGCCTGCTATTTATTGCTTAAACACATACATCATGCATACATATAGTCCATGCATCATACTAATACCTTGTTTTGTAGCCATCATAGATTCATCTGGGTCTTCTCGTGTCTGGGGACGAAGAGGTGACAGATTGACTAGAGTTTATTTAAGTTCAAAGTCCATAGCTCAAAGCATTCTTCACAGACTTAAGAGACTATATGGGAGTCCAATCAATCCACTATTCCTAGAAGCTGAATCAGCTCAAATTGAATAGACTAAAATGGAACTACAACTAGAGATGTGGACCTTGGAGGATATTAAGGGAGCTTTGATGGATGACATGAGAGCTATGATGCAAGATGAACTGAGATAGGCTTTGGCTGGACTAGTGCAACCTGTTGTTGGACAACCACTTGTTGCTGTTATTGAACCTTATACCTAATGGAGAACCTTTTGGACAGCCATAGAGTGGAGTAGAAGATTTATTGGGCCAGCCCTCAGGCAAGTTTGATTACAGAGTATTCTACTCGAAACCACCCTCTGCTAATATCCCTATTGAATCAATTAAGCCCTCAGGTTAGGGAGATGAGTTTGATGATAAGCCAGTAAAAGAAGAGCCTGAAATTCCTGAGCAGTCGCTAAGAGTAGTTAAAGATCTATTGGGAAAACCTTCGGGCAAGTTCGATTACAGAGTATTCTATTCTAAACCCGCTTATGATGACATACCCATGGAAGAGATCGTGCCGACAGGATGGGGTGATGAGTTTAAAGAAGATGAATTCTTAACCCTAGAATTGTCCCACGAAGGTTGAAGAGCTGCTAAGCCAACATGTGGACAAGCTGAGGGAGTTGAAAGGAAAAGAAACATGTATAGTGGAAGTTTGGAAAAATGAGAAAAGAGAATGGATTGTTAGGGTCATGGATATCTAGTATGATTCTGATGAAGAAAAACCCACTAGAGTCGATGTATGGAGTGATACTCCAAATATGAATCATGTTACTAGAAGCGGGAGGAATTACAGGGTAGCAGAAAAGCAAAATAAAAGGGTTGTAGAAAGGGAAGAAATAGAAGACGTAGAAGTAGAGGAAGGACAGAAAGAGTATTTGATCCTAGAACAATTAAAGAAGGCTAAGGCAAACGTCAGCATTTGCGAATTACTGATGCATTCAATTATCCATAGAAGGGCTCTGGTTAAAGCTTTGTCGAACATGAGCATTGAAACGACAGCTACGCCTGAGGTTATGGTAGCAAAGGTGACAGAAAAAAAACATGGGCTAATAACATTCTCAAATGATGACTTGCCTTTGGAGGGAAGAAATCATATCAAGGCATTATTTATCCCAGTTGAAGTAAAAGGGAAGAGAACTAACTTTGTAATGGTAGATGATGGTTTAGCTATAAATGTATGCTCGCTAAAGATCCTACCTAATCTGGGTCTAAAAGTAGATGACTCGACGGCTTCAAACCTCATAATCAGAGCTTATGATGACAGTACCAGGAATGTGGAGGGAACATTTTAGGCTTTGGTAAAAATAGGGCTTGTAGAGTCAACTGTTGAATTTACTGTACTGGACATCCCTGTTACCTATGCCTTGCTGTTGGGAAGGCCGTGGTTTCATGCCTTAGGAGGAGTACCTTCAACTGTGCACCAGAAAATAAAATTCCCTTATGAAGGAGATGTCGTGACAATAGAAGCTGGTACCAATGTAGCTATGGCAACCATACTTAATAAACAGAAGCAAGTGTGTGTTCCACCTGGTTTCCAAGTTATTGGAATATTTAATGAGATGGATCCCAGGGTTGCAAAAATGATGGAAAGCATGAATTATCGACCCATACAAGGGCTCAGGAAGAATGAACAAGGAAGTCCTAGGCCCCCGAACATTAAAACCCAAGACCATACAAAGGGTTTGGGATATACTGAGGTAGGATTGACTAGTAAAAGAGCAAAGAACAAAGAGAAAGCAAAAAGAAATAAGCCCTTAGGAAGGATTGGACCACTAAGTGAGAACTTCATCAAGACAGGGGAAGGCAAGTATTATCTGGGCATCAAAGAATCTGTTAATGTGGCTGGAAAGGATGTCCCTGGGTTTGAGATCTTCAAGGAGCAAATTGTGGAAAGCCTAGTGGCCAGCAATAAAGAGGAAGTCATGAAGCAAGTAACTGAAAGGATGGGTGATGATGTTATTGAGGAGCTGTTGTGTCTGCCACCTAAGGAGGAACCACCCCAGGACTTAGCTACTATTATTAGTGATAGTTTTATTAATTCAATTCAATTTGATTCATTTAACATGGGCACAAATGATAATCCAAAGAACATTTATACATCACATAATATAACTCCTGAAGAGAGAAAAAATTTTGAGAGAATGTTAATAAAAAGAAAGGTAGTATTCGCTTGGACTTATGAAGATATGCCAGGTTTGGATAGGGGAATAGCAGAGCATCACATTTCAACTCATCCAGAAACCAAGCCGGTTAAGCAAAAATTGCGTAGATTAAGACCAGAATGGGCAGAAAAGATAAGGGAGGAAATTACTAAGTAAATACAGGCTAACTTCTTAGAAGTAGTAGACTACCCTCAATGGCTAGCAAACATAGTACCTGTTCCTAAGAAAGATGGAAAAGTACGAATGTGTGTAGATTTTAGGGATTTGAACAAAGCCTATCCAAAGGATGACTTCCTGTTACCTCATATTGATGTAATAGTGGATAGCGTTGCAGCAAGTGCAATGTATTCTTTTATGGACAGATTTTTTAGGTACAACTAGATCATGATGGTAGTCATGGATAAGATTAAGATAGCTTTCATCACAGAATGAGGGACCTGTTATTACAAGGTGATTCCTTTCGGACTGAAGAATGGAGGTCCAACTTATCAAAGAGCCACTACTGCACTTTTCCATGATATGATGCATAAGGAGGTTGAAGTGTATGTGGATGACATTATGTTCAAATCAGAGATAAGAGGAGGACACTTTAAAGCCTTAGACAAGTTCTTAGCCCGAATTGAGAGGTACAACCTAAGACTCAACCTGAAGAAGTGCATTTTTTGGGTTACTTCAGGGAAGCTGTTAGGACATATAGTGAGCAGCCGAGGAATTGAAGTGGTTCTGGATAAAGTGAAAGCCATCTAGGAAATGTCGGCACCAAACACGGAGAAAGAAGTAAGAGGATTCTTTGGCAGGTTGCAGTATATTAGTAGGTTTATCGCAAAACTCATTAACATTTGTGATCCCATTTTTAAGCTCTTAAGGAAATATCAGTCGGTTAAGTGGAATGATGATTGTCAAAAAGCTTTTGATAAGATCAAGGAGTATCTTGTTAATCCACTTGTTCTGAAACCACCTAGACAGGGTAAGCCATTGGTTTTATACTTGGCTTTAGAAGAGGATGCAATGGGGGCAATGTTAGCATAAGAAGGGTCAAATGGAATAAAGCACGTAGTGTACTACTTGAGCAAGAAGTTTCTGCCGTACGAGGAAAAATATGAGTTAGTAGAAAAGACATGTCTGATCATGATTTGGGCTATGAGGAAATTGAGGCATTATTTTCAATCTTACAGGGTTCAAGTTATTTCAAGAATAGACTCTTTAAGGTATCTATTTCAAGCATCGGCTTTAACTGGAAAAATGTCTCGATGGTTGGTAATTTTAACTGAATTTTATATAGAGTACATTACTACAAAGGTAATCAAAGGAAGAGCAGTAGTAGAATTCTTAGCTCAGAATGTGATCAAAGGTGAAGAGCAGTGGAATTTGGAGTTTCCAGATGAGAACTTAGCAGTTGTAGAGCACCGGGAGTGGAAACTTTACTTCGATGGAGTTGTAAACAACAAAGTAGCTAGATTGGGAGTGATTCTTGTTACTCCAGAAGTAGAAACCATACCATTGGCAAAGAAACTGGATTTCAAGGTCATAAAAAATATGGCCAAGTATGAAACATGTATTTGTGGGATTAAGGCGGCTGTGGCAGCTGGAATGAAAGATTTGTTAGTTTATGGAGATTCAATGTTAGTCATGAATTAGGCTAATGAAGAATGGAAGGCAAAAGAGGAAATGTTGAAGCCTTATATCTGACATTTGAAAGCCTTAATGAAGAATTTCACCAAATGTCTCTTTATCCATCTATCCAGAGACGATAATCAAATGGCGGATGCACTTGTAACACTCTCTTCAATGTGGGATAGTGCAACTGGGTTGGCTATGAAACCTTTAGTGATCATGAAGTCTAGAGCACCGTGTTATAGGGGTGAGAAGATTATGAATGTTCAAATGGGGCCTGAAGAAAAGCCTTAGTTTCATGATGTCCAGAGATTCATTGAAAAGGGAATTTATCCAGATGAAGCAACCTCAAAAGAAAGATATGCTCTTCATGTTCTTACACGTAACTATGCAAGTCATGATGGGGTATTATACAAATGAATGTCGAATGGGATGCAGCTCAGGTGTCTCAAAAAGGATGAAGCTGAAGAGGTAATGCAAGAGATTCATGCAGGGGCTTACGATTCTCATATGAATAAGATAATTCTAGCTAAGAAGATACTCATACAAGGTTATTACTGGATGACTATGGAAAATGATTATATTAGGATAGTAAGACAATGCCATCAGTGTCAGATCCACGGGAATCTTAGTCACATGCCTCCAACAGTGCTAAATAGTTTATCATCCCCTTGGCCCTTTACAGCATAGGGAATTGATATCATAGGAGAAATAAGACCGACAACATCAAATGGGCATAAATACATAGTGGTGGCAATCGATTAATTTTTGAGATGGGTAGAGGCAGAATCTTTCAACACTGTGAAGGCAAAAAAAATGGCACGATTCATCGAGAAGAGCCTGATTTGCAGATATGGGGTTCCACATCATGTTGTGACATATAACGGGGTTCAATTTCAAGCAGAAACAACAGAGTTGTTATAAAAGTACGAGATTGAGCACCATAAATATTCACTTTATCGGCCTTAAGCTAATGGAGCAGTGGAAGCGGCTAATAAAAATGTCAAGAAAATCCTTTCTAAAATGGTTAAAACCTATAAGGATTGGTCTGAATATCTTCCTTTTTCCTTATAGGGATATAGGACTACAACTCGAACCGCCACAGGTCAAACACCGTTTTCATTGGTATATGGTTATGAGGCAGTTTTGCCCATAGAAATTGAGATTAAGTCCTTAAAAGTAGTCATGGAGGCTAAAATAACTGAGAATGAATGGGCACAGAAAAGATATGATCATCTCGTATCTCTAGATGAGAAAAGGATGGATGATTTATTCCACACTCAGATATATCAGAGAAGGATAGTAAAGACGTTCAACAGGAAGGTTAAGCCTGGGAAGATCAAAGCTGGAGATATGGTGTTGAAACAGTCTAGAGTCGTGGTGTTCAATCCGAGAGGTAAATTTAGACCAAATTGGGAAGGACCGTACTTAGTCAAATCGGTTTTACCTAAAGGAGTTGCTAAGATATCATATCTTAAAGGGAATGAGTTTATGGAACCTGTTAATCTGGATCGCCTTAAGAAGTACTACTTGTAAAAAATATGAATAAAATTATAATAAAGAAAATAAAGTTCGCTGGCTAGAAAACCTAAAAAGGCTAGTCAGGCAAAAGTTAGGACATTTTCGCTATTCAAAAAACCCACAAAGGGCTGACAGGCAAAAGTTAGGGAAATAAATAAAAAAAATAATGATGTCGTTGATTAGAAAACCCGTAAAGGGCTAGTCAGGCAAAAATTAGGGAAATAAAATGTGAGTGAAAAGTATTCAGTTAGAAAATCTGTGAGGACTAGCTGATAACAGGAGTTATGTCACGTGATGTATTAAATGTACTCATTTTGGCCCTAATTAATGAATGAAATTGAAATTGAAGTTTTGATAAACTTTGCATATCTTTCTTAATTATAAAAGATAAGTACTTGAAGGGATGACAAAACATAAGAAAGCCTAAAACTAGCTCTATGAGACCATTCTATCTAGTGATGTCTTTGTTTCTTCCTTTGCGACTCATCATATAAAATTTGAGTTCTCTTATACCTAGCAAAGCCTGCTGGTTCTATCTTTTAGATAACAACCCAAGTTTTGTAATCGTCATCAGTAGTAACATCAGCATCTAAATGTATGTTCTGTTCAAGGGCTCTTCAAGGCCACAAGCTCCTAATTTTATCCAAAGAATCTTATCTCAAAGGAAAGCCTTCAAAGTCAGTCAGAACAGTAATGATGATCTGACGGCAACCATATTGATGATAAAGGAGTAAAGGGGTAAAAAAGGCAGAGAAGTGCAGCCCTGGAATAGGAACACAGTGATCATACAACTCAATAGTCATGAACTTCAATCTCCACCAAGGGTAGACCCATGTGATATCAACATCTGAAATATTCTTCAACCAGTCAACCCATTGGTCCATAGAACATTTGTCTTTCATTTTTAGAGAACGAGATTGTAGTTGATGAGGTTGATAAGTCAAAGGATTGAGGGGTACATTAAGCAAGCTCAGCTTTTCTTGTAACCAAATCTTAAAAAAAAGGTATAAGAATAATAAAATAAAAGCCCGCTAAGTTGAAAACCCAAAAGGGTGGCTTAGGCAAAAGTTAGGGCAAGCTTGCTAAGCTAAAAACCTGAAAGGGCAGCTTAGGCAAATATTAGGGCAAAAATAAAATAAAAATAAAATTTTTGGTTGCACACTTGAAGAAGAAGTAAACTGCTTGAGAAACGATTGTGAGTCTTAAAATTGTCGAGCCCAATGATGGTCTCAGCAAGGATAACTGGCATAGGATTAGCTTCAAGCTCTACCTGTTCCAAAATACTGACAATGCATGTATCGGCATCACCATGATGAGAAACTAGCAAAAATTAAGCATATAAACAGAAAGCAACTGTTCTAGTCCAAGAAGCAATGTTCTTATCTCGAGTCCCACAGGTAGTGATCAGAGAAGAAAGATGAATGGTCACAGGGTTATGCGTATACACGTAAATATCAAATGGAGGCAAATCAAAGAATGCAACCAATTTGCTAGGAAACTGCATCTCCAAATCAGGAAGGGCTATCATAGCAGTCAAGTCTAATGTGCATCCCAGGATAGCAGCAAACTCTTCAATCATCAGATAAAGCTCCTGATCATTAAACCTAAATACATGGTCCTTGATATCCCATAAGGTAGCAGCAGCATGTAGGAGATTGTTATCGATAGTCAGGTGCTGAAGAGATTTCAGGGATTTGATGTGGAAAGGTTGAAGGTTATTCCAGTCATCGCCATTAAGACTTTTAAGAAATTTCTTCATTATTTAGAGAGATGCTTGAGTCATGATGAGTGAGTAAAGGATGAAGGAGAATGCCCCTTGTATGGTCTTATATAGAGAAAGAAGATGAGTTTATTTAGGAAAAGGATTCTGCTAGAAAAGAAAGGTGTGGATAAGGTGATAGAATCTAAGAAGGATTGGGATAAATAGATAATTAAGAAGATAATCCATTCTTTTAATTATTTATCTATCCAATATTATCCATCTTGGGAAAGGATTGAGAGAAATGGATAATTAATTAAAAAGGATAATATTCATTAACTATATTTTTAAATTAGTTATTTATTAAAAAAACCATTAAGATGCAAACATTGTTTCAGTTCTATCTAACAGTGTTCGAGACAGTACAGGAATAAAAACAACATTACAATAGAAAGCAGTCAGATACAGACACACAGAAAGTCAGGAATACAGAAACTCTAAATCACTCATCTCGTGCTCTGGTATCAGGCTATGGGCTCCATCCTCTGGTAGGGTCATCATGATAATAAGTTTCTGGAGATCTGGCAGATGAAGTCCCAGCACTATACGGATCAAAGCCCAAGTCTACAAGCTGCCGAAAAAGCATCTCATTCTCCCACTCTAGACTGCTGGAATAACTTTGCATACACAGAAAATACCATATCATATGCATTACATGCATAAATTTGCATTGTCTCAATAAGGGTGCTTACCTGCCAACTGTCTGTAACCTGCATCGTAAATAATCTCTGAGATGAGGCAAGTCCGTATAGATACTCTGCCTGTGTCCAAGGAATTTATTTTGTAAAATTTTGTTAATATCAATGTTAAGTGTATAGATCCATACAAGAAATATAGCAAACGGACTCACATGAGAAGCATCTAATGGATAAAAGCTAGGAAGCTGAGCATCACCAAACTACATCTGCTGCTCAACTAGAGCCTGAATAGCAGGAGCCCAGTAGAACATAGACTTATCTAAAAGAGAGACATCACCAAGTGTAGCACTGATAAAGGCCCAATCATGAGTAGACCCAACGTGCCGAGCATGATGACTAGGACTAGGTCTGGGCTCAGGGCTCTCAATATCAGGAACAACCTCAGTCTCTAGAGCAATCTCAGTCTCCTCATTCATATCAACAGGAGAGCGAACCTCCTCAAACTGTAAAGAGAATGAGTGATTCATAGGTTCTAGAAATAGAAGCTGAAATAACAAGAAATTACCTCATCATCGTCAATGGGAACATGCTCTAGGAGGCTCTCATGGATAAACTGCTGATAATGTCCATAACGCTCAAGAAAATATAAGGCAGCATATCCCTATAGTGCATCCCTCAGCTCTGAACCTGTAAGATGCAAGCTACGGAGCATAGAGGAAGGGACATCAGATGGAATGCGACGTCGAGAAGGGCCAGAAGACCAGCGATACACTCGCTCCCCTAAATACCACATCAGATAGCCATAACTAGAGAGCAGGATCCTCATAGGGTCCAAGCGAGCTGCAGCTGCCATGAAATCATATTGTTGGATGTCCTCAGCATCCTCCAACCAATTAGAGTTTATCTTATAATGCCGTAGCTCCTCACCAGAAGAAGGTTTTCGTTGTGGGTCATGACTGGGGTGCATATATAGCTTGGTTCTTGAGTCTGTTTAGGCCGGACAGGGTTAAAGCTATGGTGAATCTTAGTGTGGCGTTTCCTCGAAGGAATCCACAGTGGAAACCTCTCGGGACGTTCAGAGCTCTTTATGGGGATGATTATTACATGTGCAGAATTCAGGTTTGCTCAAGAATTACTTATATGGATAATCTTGCTTATTTCATGGATTAGTTACTAGTAATTATTGTTTTATTCAAATGTTATACAGTTCTTGTTACAGTTTCAAAAGTATCATAATTATCAGACCATGATGTTTTTGATACTTTTATTTAAATCTACCTGCTATGCAATCAGATAATATTCTGAGCGAGAGTGGCCTCTCTACTATTCACTCACTAACAACACTTGTTGATACTTTTGCTTGCAGCTTATTTGTTCATGAAAACTTAAAATATCTTTGGTTTGAGCCAATGATTGTTTAATTTTATGAACTGTTTGGCACGTAGAAGGTGTATTAATAGACTAATTAGCTTTTTGTCAGGAAGTTGGTGTTGAAGCTAAGTTCGCAGAGGTTGGTACTGAAAAAGTTATAAAAGAATTCCTGACCTACCGTAACCCACGTCCCCCAATATTTCCTAAAGACAACCCATTTAACCGTTCACCAGACTATCCACTTGTGTTGCCCTCTTGGTTGTCCGAGGAGGATGTACAGTACTATGTTGGCAAATTTGAGAAGAAGGCTTCATCGGAGGATTCAACCTTTACCGGATATTAGACCTGTATGTTTCCCATCCAAAATGCTATTTAATGTAAACATGATTTCAAGTTTTTAGTCTTATTTTGTCCTTTCATATGGCAGAAACTGGGAACTCACTGCGCCTTGGACTGGAGCCCAAGTAACAGTGCCTGCCAAGTTTATTGTGGGTGACCAGGACATTACCTTCAACTCTGTAGGTGGCAAGGACTCCATAGATCAAGGTGGGTTCAAGAAAGACGTTCCACTTTTGGAAGAAGTAGTTGTAATGGAAGGAGTTGCTCACTTTATCAATGAAGAGAAACCTGAGGAGATCAATAAGCACATCCATGATTTCTTTCAGAAGTTCTGATCCGCTGTACTCCAGTCTCGTTGCTCTGCCTGATGAAACAATGAAGGTGCTGTGCTCAGTCTGATTGTAGTTGTTTTACTAACAAAGTAATAAGGTAGTATCATGGACTACTGCAAAGCAACTCGAGCATTTTTTTTTTTAGCTTGATCTTAAATAAAAAGTATTGTTCCTATAATCTCGTCTTCGGTACATGTAAAATGTTTTTGTTAGAAATATGCTCCAATAGCTTACTAGATTAAAGTTTGAATAAGAATTAATAGTTTGAATGAGTCTTAGTATGTTGTTATGTTTGTTTTATCTTTAAGTTGTCAACAAAATCTACAAATTTGTTGCATATTTTTTTCAAATTTCTGTTACAATCTCAAGTGTATAAATAGCTTATTCATTGATGAAATAATATACGCCTTCTATGACTCATAAAAATTCCAACAATGGTATCAGAGCTCTCTTGTTTTTAATGGACTTGTATTGTAAGTGAACTTGAAAGAAGAGAGACAATAAGTATGACCAACTGACGTAGTGGAAAAGTGATAAAAAAAATTAATGATTATTGAATCACACATGATTACCAAAACACTAATTGTCTATAATTTGCAATTCGCAAACTCAGGAAATAGGCATCAAAATTCAAAGAATTTTGAAAATTTGAAAGGAATTCAAATTCTATTATTCATAACGACAGCTAAAGTCCCAAAAACAAGAGCTTAAATAGAAAAACCTAAAAACAAACCCAAACGAAATAGGAAAAAGAATCCTAAAACAACTACAACACAAAAATTACTTTTTTAAAGGCCTAAACTATTGAATTTGCTCGAAAAGCAATGGAGCTTGCAAGCAAAGCTAGTGACTTGTGATCATTGGGCCAATTCAAATCAAATTGGTCTTCTGATTTGCCAAAATTTAAAACTCTAAAGTTGCTAATAATTATGAAAATGTCATTACCGCAATTTTTCATAGTTTTCCATAAATTGAATCACTTGCTCTTCGACGCCGACGCCCACATCAGCAATCAAGTATGAAGAAAAAGAAGAAGAAAAAAAAAGATTTCAGTTCTAAAATCTCAATATTTATGCTGCAACATCTTGATTTTTTCTGCATAATTTCATTGTCATGTTAAAATGTTTGAACTTCATATCTATATCAATTTTAGATCATTTAAAATCAAGTTTATGAGCATGTTCAAGATTTTTCAACATGCATTCATCATTTTTTCAACAGGTTTTATAATTTTTTTTTTAAAAAATAATATTTTCAGTTTAAGATCAAAAATGTTTTCAAAAGACTTTATGTCTTTAAACTGAACAATTTTCAAAAGACTAGCAAGTCTTTTAAATTGCAAAAAAAGAAAAGACCGGTATGTCTTAAAACTACAACAACCATTAAGAAACCAATATGTCCCAAAACTACAAATACATTGAAGAGACCATAATTAGGGTGTAATCGAGCCGAGCAGAGCCAATCTTTCACTAGCTCGAGCTTGGTTCATTTATAAATGAGCTGAGCTCGCTATTCCACTTGATGTTCATGAGCTATTTGCGAGCTTAAACGAGCCTGAATGAGTCTAAAGAAATTTTAAAAAATACAAACTAGAAATTAAAATTATATATTCAAAAATTAAAAATAAATTGATTATTAAACAAATTACAATATATTTAATAAAAATTATGATTTTATTCTAATAATATATTTTTTAAAAAACCTTTTAGAATACAAATTTATGTATTATATATGTAAAATCAAATTGCTAAACATTAAAATTATGAGCCAGCTCACAAGCTGCTATTTGAGCTTGTTCACAAGCTTCATGAACCAAACTTTGTATAGCTTGAGCTCGACTCATTTATTAAAAGAGGTTGAACGAGCTTTTATCGAGCTGAACATCAAGATGCTTGCGAGTAGCTCAACTCGTTTACACCCAACCGGAATGTCTCCAAACTATAAGAACAATAGAGACAGGCATGTCCCAAATTGCAAGAACCAAAAAAGACCTACATGTCTCAAAACTGTAAATGACATAAAAAAATTTAAAAAGAAGATTTTCCATTAAAGAGGAGAATGTTTCAAGAAAATTGATGAAGCCATGATGATCTGAATCAAGTTGCAAGAAGAGCAAGTTGAAATACTCAAAAGGAAGCAATGCCTAAAGAGTATATCAAAAGCAAAATCCTAAAAGCAAATTTAAGTTTATGAGATAACAACAAGTTTGCAGCTACTAAAGCAAGGAGGAGTGTTAGAAAGATGCTCCAATAGCTAACTAGATTAAAGTTTGAATAAGTTTTAGTAGTTTGAATGAGTCCTAGTATGTTGTTATGTTTGTTTTATGTTTCAAGTTGTTAAAAAAATCTACAGATTTATTGTAGTTTTTTTTACTTTTGTTACAATCTCATATGTATAAATAGCCTACTCATTAATGGAATAATATATGCCTTTCACGACTCATAAAAATGCCAACAGTTTTCTCTAAGCTAAATGAGCATAATGCTTTATTATTTTGTTTTGTTTACCATCATTTATCATATGTATATTCACTGTCCTATAAGATTAACTGAGCTTATTTCTCTAGGGAAAGCAATGTCTCCTGATGAAAAGGAAATCCCTCATAAAAGTTTATGGAAAAATTCCTTGAAAAATTTTCCCAAGTCATTATCCGAAGTATAGCAAACTTTCAAAAATTTTATCCTTGTAAGACTTGATTGGGCTAGCAAGTGTAAATGATACAATACCGTGCCAAGTTAAAAATCTTTAAGTTCTTTCCTAAAAAAAAAAAAATCTTTAAGTTCCAATTATAAAAGGGTTTTTTTTTTCAAAAGAAGTTCCAATAATAAAAGGTTAATTCATTTAACTCACGCTAAAAAAAAAGGTTCATACCAATTAAATTCATCTAACCCGTTTAAAATAAAAACATGATACATTTAATTAAATAGTATTATTTGTTAACACGAAATACATGATATAAATAGATAGTTCTATACACTTTAAAATAAATAAATGTCTTATTCATACTTCATTGATATTATAAAATAGGGTAAATGTACATTTTCACCCCTAAAGTTTCTACTGAAGGATGGATTGGTCCTGAAACATTTTTTGGGCTCAATTAGATACAAAAATTCAAAATTACACCATTCCGAGCCCTCATTTAATAGAGAGCAGCTTCTCTATCTACTACTGTTATATTGGTGATGATGTAGCAAAAATTCAATCCCACAAAACTTAAAATAAATTTACTCTAATCAAACACATCCTAACCATTAAGAACCATTGGAGTAACTAATTAAAACTCCAATTTCTTCCCTGAAAATTAAAAACCTCTTCTTCTTTTTTGTAAAAAATTTCCATTTCTTAGCCTCTATTTTGCGTCTCCATTTTCATGATCATCAGGTTTTCATGATCATATATTTGCCTCAAATCAAAAACCTCTTCTTCTATTTAAGTTGTTGAGACTCAACGCTAGAACTAAGGTTCATCGTAACAAGTACAAAGTGGCAGTAGATGCCGAGGAAGGCCATTGGAGATGAGAAGATAACATGGTCGAGATTCGTAAAAATCACCATAAGGAGAGTCTGTAGAAGAAGAAGATGAGAAGATAACTGTGGTCGAGATAACAGTGTTTGTGTTTGTGTTTATGTTTGTGTTTTTGTTTTTGTTTTTGTTTTTGTTTTTTTTTTTTTTTTGTTTTTGTTTTTGTTTTTGTTTTTGTTTTTGTTTTGGTTTTTGTTTTTGTTTTTGTTTCTGTTTCTGTTTCTGTTTCTGTTTCTGTTTCTATTTCTGTTTCTGTTTTTATTTTTGTTTTTGTTTTTGTTTTTATTTTTTTATTTTTTTTGCTTTTGCTTTTACTTTTGTTTTTGTTTTTCTTTTTGTTTTTGTTTTTGTTTTTGTTTTTGTTTTTGTTTTTGTTTTTGTTTTTGTTTTTGTTTTTGTTTTTGTTTTTGTTTTTGTTTTTGTTCTTATTTTTGTTCTTTTTTTTGTTTTTTTTGTTTTTGTTTTTATTTTGTTTTTGTTTCTGTTTATTTTTCTGTTTCTATTTTTGTTTGTATTTTTATTTCTGATACTGTTTCTGTTTCTGTTTCTGTTTCTGTTTCTATTTTTGTTTTTGTTTTTATATTTATGGGCGAGTTAGTGATGATTATTGGGTTGTAGTGTAAGACGATGAAAGTTTCATTGAAAAAAGGGAATTCTAGTTTTGTGATGTTAACAGCTTACTTCTCAAATAGTGAATATAAGAAGGGTGTTGCTTTTTCTTGTCAAATAAGAAAGGAAGGTATCAAGCTAAATCAAGCTTCGTGGAATGTTGTAATTAGCGGTTAATACAGAATGATCAATAGCAACTAGCACTGGAAATATTTAGTAAAATGCTAGATTCGGGGTATAAACCTAATAAAATTACGATTGTTAATGCTTTACCTGCTTGTGCAAATTTGGAAAGCTTAAAAGGTGGTAAAGAAATTCCTTCACTTATAGAGGATATTACAATACCAACAACTCTAGTTTTGTTATATATGAGACAAAGGACTTGTGAAAACACCAGGTTGTAGTTGGGTTCAGATAAAAATAAAGTATGCTATTTTGTCATTGGAGACAAGAGTAATGAATAGAATGATATGATTTATAAATTTTTGGATGAAATAGGTAAGAAGATGAGATTTATTTTTTAAGGTTTCTCCATTAAAGGCTAAAAATAAGGAAGAAGAAGAAGAAGAAAGGGAATTCCAATTTTGTGGTACCCAATTTTTGCCACATCATCGCCAACATAACTGTAGTTGATAAAGAAACTATTCTTTGTTATAATAAAGGGCCCGAAATGATGTAATTTTAAATTTTTTTCTAATTCAACCCAAAAAACATTTCAAGGTCAATCTGCCTCTCAGTATTATATAAGTAACTTGAAGTTCATATATAAATTTTTTAGGGCTATTTAAAATTTTAGGGAAAAAAAAATTATTTCCTAAATTATGTTGGTTTTGAAATTTATTCCCATTTTATGGTACTTTCTTTTTTTGTTTTTTGGATTAAAAAACACAAAATGCTACTTGAAGTAGTGTTATAGCTATGAACAAAATCCAGCTCAATTCAAACCAATACTTGAAATAGCGTAAGGTAAGTAGGCCATCAAAACGCTAGTTGCAGTAGCATTTTTGCTACTGTTTTTCCAGCTTATCCTACCAACTTTCGCCCCTTCCCAATGTTACGCCCCATCTAGTCTATAGAGCACAAAAATGCTAGTTGAAATAGCCTTTTTGGACTATTTGTATAGCCTTATTCTGCCCTTTCCCAATGCTGGGAAGGCTGCCATACATAATAGTAGCAAAATGCTACTCATAGTAGCATTTTGCTACTGTTCACCTGTGAGATGCTGGCGTGCTTGAAACATCCCATCAGCAGAAGTTATTCACCCATTTCGCTAGTTCAAGTAGTGTTTTGGGTGTTCATCTTGCTCTTAAATCCATTTCCCTCTCGACTAAATTTACCATCACTTTCATTGTCCTCCTGCATCCCTTTTCTTCATCAGCTTCTCTCCATTTCTTGCTGCAAATTATTTTTTTTAAGCTTGTTCATTTCTTCTTAGCATAAAGATCCACTGGTTCCATTTCTAAAAAAAAGGTAAATTGTAATGTATGTATGTATTGTATTGTTCTATTTTTTAAAAAAAAATTGTTTGTATTAAGCGAAAAAAATGTTATATATTTATATTGAAATTTATGAATTTTTTTTTATTTAGGTAAAAAAAAAAGATTAGAAAGTTAGTTAAAAAAAATAATGTAATTAGTTAGGGTGGTTGCAAATTTATAAATTCATTTATATATTTCGTTTATATAGTTAGTGAAGATTTTGTATTTATTACCTTAAAATTTTGTTTTGTACTTTTTTTTTTGAGGTGATATTGAGGAGGTGAAAATTGAAAGCTAAAAAGGTATGTTTTGTTAATAATTCTATTGTTCAATATGTTGATGAGTGGAAAAAATTGTAATTTGTGGTGGTATACAATGGGTATTTATTCATTTATGTATATTTTGTGAGATATAATTGTTGTTAACATATTTGTGTTGATTTTTTATTTATTTTCTTTTGGTTAATTATTTAGATAGGAAGAACAATTTATATCAATTTTTATTTATTTAAGTTTTGTTATGTAGTAAATGAAATTTATATTTTTATTGCATGTAGGTAATATTTTGGATATTGTTTAATTTTTTTAATTTCATTAGATAGTAAGAATAATCAAAATTATTTAGTTAATTTTTTATATATTTTTTTATTATTTTTTTATATATTTATTTATATTTAAAATTATTTTGTGGTGAAACATTATTTTTTTATGTAGGTAGTTAGTAGAAAAAATTTTAATTAATTATTGAAAAATGAAATTTAGTGAAAATATGTAATTAGTAATCCAAAAAAATTAGTTAAAATATGTTTTTTTATTTAATTAGATCATAACAAAAATTGATATCATCTCTTATTTATATAAGCTTTGTTATGTAGATAATAAAATTTATATTTTTCTAGCATGTAGTAAAAAAAATTACATTAAAATAATATTTTAGGGAAAATATTTGTAGTTATTATTTTTATATATTGTCTTATACATTTTTTTGCTTTTTATTTTGTGTAAAATGTATGATTCTAATATTTTGATTATTTATAGCATGTCTTATTTATATAATGATGTGAGTTAGTTAAAAAAAAAAATTATAACTATTTTATTCTGAAATATTTTAGTAACAATATGTAGTTAGGTAATTGTAAAATTAATTATTTAGTACAAATTTGTAATCAGTGATTTGAAAAAATATTTTCCTTTTATTAAAAAATATGTATTTAGGCAGTTAGTAAAAATATATAACTTTTCACAAAATTATTTACTATATTTTACATAATAATTAGAATAAACAATATTTATTTAGTTTATGAGATAATATATAACTTTATTTATGCTTCAGTATAAATTTGTTTAGTTTGTTAAAAATGATGTTTAATTATTGTAATTATCAAATTAAACATTGTTTATTTAGTTAGGTAAAAAAAAATATTATTGTAATTAGTTAGTTTTTCAAATTTTTGTTTTTTAGTTACAGAATTCATTTTTTATATAGTTAGTGATTATTCTTGTACGATGAATTTTATATTTGTGTTTTTTAAAATAATTTGTTAGATATTTATTATTTTATATCAAGTCCTATTATAAAATAAATTTTTTTTTATGTAGTTAAAGTAATTTTTATTTTTATTTTGTATTGAAATGTTTTTTATTTTTTTTTTGTGAAAAATATAATTTGTTTTACGGCTTGAGACTACAAATTATGTTAGCTAATTTGTATGTTGTTATTTCCTTAATGTGTTTAAGGAAAATGCCTATGTCAAGAGAATGCAACAAATCATAGACCATAGAGAGTTACGGAAAAATAGACATTGTCGTATTGGAGGTCATATAGTTACTACTCTTAGAGTAGCTAGAACGACTGCACAACAAGAAAGAGTTAGACAATAAACTGATGAACTCGATCAACATAAAATGAAGCCTGAGCAAACATTGTGTGAGCATATCATAATAGTGAATCAAAAGATTCAAGAACTTATTCATAGTAGCAAAAGGATGGGTGAAGCATCTAAAAAGTATGCATTGCACTTTACATTGCCCTTGAAGAATGGACAGTGTTATTTAAGACTTTGGGGTCCCAATGATAAAATATCATATGATGCATCAGTATATTTATTTTTGGAGGAAAATATTTGGCACAATTTAAATAAGACCTCCAAACTTGCAATTAGTCCAAACAGTCGTCTTTCAAAAGATCCTAATTCAAATTTTCTTTGGTTGAAAAAAATGACTACAAGTATTATGGATAAAGAAAAAATTGAAGAGTCAATTCCAAGGACAATTAGGTTTAGGTGATAGATAGACTAATTTTATGTAAGGAGTTTACATATTTTTTTCATGTTAATAAAATAATTTATTTTTATTTGACATATCCTAAAATGAAATATATATCACATTTATTATGAAGTGTTTGTGTATGCAATATTTTATTGTAATATGTTAGATATGATTGCACAATATTTTTTTACCTATAATTGTTGGTGAAATATAATTGTATATTTTATTGGTTAATTAATTAGTTAGTAATCATCATTTACATCAACTCATAATTATAAAAAGGGATTTTTATGTACTAATATATATATATATATATATATATATATATATATATATATATATATATATATATATATATATATCACATTTATATGGCAATGTAGTTAAACATTTTTTTTTATGATATTGAATATGTTTATATTATTGTCTTAGATATATTTATGTATTTATATATTTTTTATTTTATTTTATCGAAGGTGATATTGAGGAGAGGTCACTTGTAAAGCTATAGAGGTATATTCAATTCAAAATAAATTTTTATAATATATTGATTAGTGGTAAATTTTTGTTATATATATACACTTGGTGGTAATATAGTTATGGAAAATTTATTAGTGAAGTTTTATGTCATAATAAATTTAATGTTTACCATGGAAATATTGTCTTTAGCAACAAAAGTTGTTGTACATAGTGAAACAAAAAATAGTTAGTTCAAAAGTTGTGATCATATATTGGGGTGGTCAAATTATTCAAAATAAGTGCAATCCAAATGTAGTAAATGTATTATCGAGAATGGTTAATTTTACTGATGATTTTGATTTGGAAAGTACCCTTCCATATCAAAATCATTAATAAAATTTAGAAATGCTTGGGATGATGGGATTATTTCAAAAATTTCATTTAGACAGCTAGTCAAGGGATTTAGTGAAAATGCAGTGTTTGGTGAAAATGCAGTGTTTGGTTTTACACAAATTAGAGATGATTTTAATGTTTTAAATATGTTTCAAATAGTAAGGCAGTTTATGGGTTGTCTTGCCATTGAACTATATATTGAATTTACTACATGTACATTTAGATATGAAGCATGTGCAGAAGCTAGCTCCTCAAGATATATTCAAAATGAAATTAAAGTAAAGGAGGAAGAGAACAAATGTTTAGATGAGGAACTAGAGGAAGAGGAGGAGGATGATGAGGAGCATTATTTCGATAAAGATGACGATGACAATGATGATGATGACAATGGTAATGTCGTTGGTGATGTTAACATTAACAATAATGTTTTAATGGTGGCATTAGTTGAAGGGGTAAATAGACAAATTCATTTGCAAGTTGAACGTGTAATTCTTGAGGATACATATATTAGTAGAAATCCATCAAATGTAGATGATCTATTTTGGGACCCATCAAAAGAACTGCCAAAGGGCATGTTATTTCAATCTAGAGATGAAATCAAAACAGCTTGTAAATTGTATTCATTAAGAGTTGGGTGACAATTTTGAAGTTCTAAAACTAAGAGTAATTCTATAACTTTAATTTACAAGTTAGGCTGTGAATGGAGGGTAAAAGCCAAAAAGCTTAAGAGATGTGGGTTTTGGGAAATAACGAGGTATAATGGTCCCCACACTTGTAGTGCTCCTGGACAGAGTCAAGATAATAGGAATTTTAACTCCAATCTGATTGTCACATACATACAAGCAATGTTAGAGATGCAGCCAGACATTAAGGTAAAAGCATTTCTTGCTAGGTTGAAAGAATTGTTTGGAATCACACTGACTTATAAAAAGGTTTGGAAAGGAAAACATAAGGCAATTGTGAATTTGTGGGGGGATTAGGATGACTCTTACAAATTGCTTTGTGCCTTCACACATGTAGTAGTGACACTTAATCCTGGTTCTTTTGGCATAATAAAGGGAAGGCATATTTGGTAAATCATGTTCTTATTCTAGGGGTATGACAATTCAAATGCGTGTTTTATGCATAAAAGCCATGTTCTTGTAAACATGTTATATATATGGATGGCATATTTTTATATGGTAAATATAGAAGTGTACTCACGATTGCTGAAGCAGTTAATAGGAATAATGCTATATTAGCATTAGCATTTGGTTTAGTAAAAAAAAAGAATAAAGAAGATTAGGAATACTTCATGAAGATGTTGCAATATTCTTATTGTGAAGGAAGAGATGATATTTGTATCATTTTTTATCATCATATTGGAATAAAGCTTTCGATGAAGCAAGAATTATGGCGTGGTAATCCACATCGATATTATTTGTGTCATGTGCTCAACAATTACAACATAAAGTTTAAGAATGGTGCCATAAAGAACATACTTGGTAAAGCTAGCCGAGAGTTTCCAAAAAGAAAGTTTATGAGATGGATGAGCAAAGTAGAGCTCCAACATCTGGAGTCTAAACAATGGATTGAATAAAATCCTAAAGGAGAAATGGGCTTTATTATATGATGGTGGTCATCATCATGGTGTTATGACTACAAATTATGCTAAATTAGTGAATGCCATGTTCAAAAGTATTAGGTCAATACCAGTAAATATAATGATGTAATAAATATTTATGAAGTTAGTTAATATATCTGATCAACACCAAATTAAATATTTAAAATTTTTGAATGAAGGCTTTTTATGGACACCAACATGTTTAGACATACTCAAGCAACGAATTGATAAGGCAAATGGCCATGTCATGTAAAGGTATGATGAAGAGAATATGATCTTCCAAATAACAATAACCTTTGACTATGCACAGAGCAAAGGTGGTCTAAACAAGTTCTCAATCTGAAACAAAGAAGCTAGACATACGGGAAGTTCCAATAAAGTAAGATTCTATGTTCTTATGCCATTGTCGGATGTATGACATATGGACTTGATTATAAAGAATTTATTGCTTCATTTCACTTCATCAACAAAAATTTAAAATGTTAGACAACTTGTTTTTTCTTTAAGTGATCCAACTTATTGCCCAAATTCATGTGATTTGCCATTCGTACCAAATCCAGCATGGAAATAGAAAAAAAAAAGGAAGACCAAGATCTACAAGCATCAAAAATGAAATGGATGAAAGAAATTCAAATGCTGGATCAAACTTTTACATGAAATGTGGTTTGCTCGGGCATAATGCTAGGACATGTGGATGAAATTAATTATTATTTTTGTTTATTTTTTTTATTAATGAATCGAGCTGTTGAATGAAACTTTTCCAATAACAAAATATTCAAAAAATTTTACATCTTATTATGTTATTTCATTGCATACACTCAAATTTTAATGGTCATCATCAAACTTACATATTTATTTTTATATACGTAATAAATTTGATATTTATCATGAATGAATAAAAAGGATAATAAAAAAGTTGGATCATCAAATTCTTCAAATGAAGGATGTGGTAAAAAAAAATTAAAAATTGTTGATAAATATAAAGACTTGAATGGTGTAATTTGGTATGGAACTAAAAGGCCATTTGAAAATCATCCCACTTATTCATCTCTTGAACCAGGATTTGCAAATCATATATTTGTTGGGTATCATACAATAAATATAGATGATTTCGAACAGTCTTCTGACATTATTGTTAGATCATATCCAAAATGGGGCTGTTTATGGGAAATAAGATGTGAATTGAAAGCATATTATAGGTACCATGAGTTAGCAATTTTAGTAACTTTATCAATATACAGCAATGAAGAAACAAATATTGTAATAAAATAATTACAAAAGGAGATTGTTATAATGAATAATCATCTTGACAAGTATCAAATGCATAATGATGCTGTCACCCAACATTCCTTGATGGAAGTAAAAGTTAGTGTTACCGAAATAGACATCGAGGGCATAGAAGATTATAGTGATAATTATACTAATTTTGTAAAATACCTTCCTTGTTTTTTGCCAAAATGTTGTTAATATGTATTCAAACTTGATATTATTTCTGAAATCAATAACATGCGAATCATTAGATAAATTAATATTTTTTGTAAGTATAATGTTTAGAGTTTATTCTCTAAGAGATATAATTAGGGCCACAGGTCATCATTAGGCTCTAGATGATGATTTTTCATATCTAATGGATTCAAGCCAACATAGTAGTCATGCCATTTTAGTAAAAATGATTGAAGAATGGCAATATCGTCAATAAGAATCTGAAGCACTTCGAGAAGAAGCTATAGAACTTAATATACATGTACCTAAAGCATGTGCAATTCGAATGAGACGATGTAATGTGGATGACATACGAAATGCTTTATATCATATTAGAGAGGAGAACAATCTTATGAAAATATGTTTGAATAAAGAATTCTTTAAATAACGTATAAAAGAGTTATTATAAGATGGACATGTAAGACAAGTTTTACAGTATAATTCAATACTTCACTCATATAAATGTAAATCTGATGTTGAAATATCAAATGAGAAAACATAACATAATAAACTACATGTAATAATTTATTCTTCATTAGACATTTCATAGTCATAAATGTAAGCTAGATTATTAACATTATTTACGTTTGTCTGGAAAACTGTCCTACCCATTACAGTTGTTTGATTATTAGCAAGCTTTAATATCTAATGTCTTAATCTTTGTATAAACATTTAATTGTTCTCCTCTTGAATTCTTTTAATATTAATTTCATATTCTGATCGATTTCTTCATTGCATTGATAATGACAAATGCCTCACAATAGATGCCCCCAATTCATATGGTTAGGAAACTGTAATATCATATTCATTTACTCGAAATACCCATTTCTACTGAAGTTTTGCATAGTATTCTTTTGGATCCAACCTTCTAAATTGGTGATACCCATTATTATATTCTAGTAACAACCATATTCTACCTCTACCGCTATGTGAAGAACCACCTGCCATCTATAGAGAAGAAAATTTATGTATATGTATGTGGGTTGATGATGAAACATAATTGAATATGTATTTATAGCACTACACTACATATCTAATGACATAAAATTTATATTCCCAATATGATATTGTAGTACACCACATTTATGACCACTTGTTATTTATGGCAAGTAAGATACTAGTGTTGTTCAATTAAGAGTAAATTATGTCTATACATGACATGTGATTCCTATAATTGAAGCTGTGAATTTGTATCACATATTTTTTGCTTATTATATACATTTTGTGAATTGTGAAACCAATTACTATCCATGTCACTTGTTTTGTCAAATCAATATAAATTATATCCTTCAATTAACATGTGAATCTCATAATTGAACCTATCAATTTGTATCACATGTCATCTGGTTATAGTTATATTTTACATAGTGAAATAAATTGATTAAGTTGTCATTGAGATATAAGATATAAATGTCATGTCATTTCAATACACGTATTTACAATAAGTAATATAAATTTTATTAGTTAAAGATGTCGACTACATATTATTTGTCATTTATTTTTGTAGATATACAACAAAATTACATGCCAGGTGATTACATCCAGGCTGGGTCGTACAATGCATCATTACTATACCTATAAAATGAACATAGATCACACGGTATATGGCATGCTCATTGTAAGCACCCAATTTTAGGATGCAATTGTGCACAATTGTGACGTAAGCCCCTATGATGAAATTCATTCAAAAATTGAACTTGGTTGTCAATTTTCTGGACTTCAGGGACTAAATTGCGACATTTTTAGGATTTGATTGCAAATAAGTCATTTTTCAGGGGTCTTTTGGTAATTAAAAAAATTGGGGTCTTTTGGTAATTAAAAAAATTTAGGATCAGCATTGGTGTAATGCCGATCGGCATTACACAATGCAGGTCGGCATTGCACAATGCCGACACACAATAAGTCCCTTTTTTTGGCATATTTTTTCTTATTTTTTATCGATTTTTTCAGTGTTTTGATTAGTTGAAAATTCAAATTTTATCTTTATGATTATTTGATAAGGTTTTTTTTAAACACAGAAGGTTATTTTTTAAATAAAAAACAGACGTTATCTGATCATCAGTTTATTCCTCCTTTAGAGGAAGTCAATACGCGCAGACTCTGCATTTAAAAGCAAAGTCTGCATGTGTGTGTGAAAAAGGAGGATTTTTGGGGGAGAGGATTTTTCTTTCTTTGAGAGACTCACACACAAACGAGACTTTTTACACACAGAAAAAAAACGTATAAACCCTAAAAATTTAGACATAAAGAATACCTCGCACACACCCTGCTCTTTCAAAAAACCCCAATTTTGGATACTGCCAGTGTCTTCAAAAGCAATCAAATCCCAGTCCAAAATCAACAACAAGTCAATTTCAACGATGAAAATCCTAGTCTGAGGGGCAAAAAAAGGGCATTTGCACAGCATCATCACAATGTTTTTTTTTTATTTTATTCTGTTCTTTCTTTAATGATTTTTATTTTATTATTGTTATTGATTTGAGTATTAAATTTCACTAATCTATTTTTAGTTTTTTGATGTTCGATTGTGGATTAAAAGGGTTACTACTTGTGTTCAAATGAACAGAAGATCTATGGAATGCCATGGAATAACCTGTACTGTTTTCCAGTAAAATTTAGGGTTTTCTCTTTATTTTTTTCATTTTTTGGTGTTTTGTGTAATTATTTTAATTTATGGGTGTATAATCATTTAAATTTAATTTTTTTTACATATTTTGTAATAGCCCTAATAGTGGGAATAGTGAAAAAATTAATTTTCTATACTTTAAAATTAATTAGTAATTAAGTTCAATTGGGTAAAAAAATCAATTAAAATTAATGGTGGCAGTAGCTTAAATTAAGGTTTTTATTTAATTAATTTAGGGTTTTTTTAGAAAATCACTGTAATGTTTATTTGATCCATTTTTTGTGTTTTATTTGTTTTGGGCTTGTTTTTTATGTTTTTATCCTTATGGGCCCCAAGCCCACATTTAGGTCTAACCCACTTAATAAATAGGTTTAAAAAATGATTTAGGTTTTTTTAAATAATTAAAATCAACATAGGCCCATTAAGTTAATTAGATTTTAGGCCCCCTTAGTTAATTAAAATTGTTTAGACTTAGTTAAGCCCACTTAATTTTATTTCTTTTAAAATAAATAGACCTAGGCCTACATTTCACTTAAAATAAAACCAATTTAGACTTAGGCCCGTTAATTTAACTTTCCTTTAAAATTTAATAGACTTAAGCCCATTCCTTAGACAAACTAAAATAAATAAATCTAGGCTCACTAATTAATAAAAATGTAGGTCCACCTTTAGTCCATTTCTCACTTGTAAATAAAATGTAAATCTAGCTAACTTTTTAATAAAATTAACATAGTTTAGACTTTGGGGACAACGCGATCTTGAGTGCATTTTTTACTTGTAATTTTATTGACTTGTTGCCTTTTGGGTTAGATGGATGTTAATTAGGGTTTAATAAAATTGCATGTAATTAGAGGATCAAATAATCATTTATAAAATTATTCTAAATGAACACGAGACTAAGAGAAGTTAGTATTTCGTATCTAGAATCTCCTGGTTATGGTGCTAATTTTTTTTTAGAGAATCGAGTACCACCAATCAAATTGTCCCAGTTATTACCTTGAATGGCAACTCCTCTTCTCCATGCTATGACTTTCTGACATAGTAGTGTGTTCCCTAAGGTCCTGAACCTTAACAGTGTCATAGTTGCTAAAATCTTGAACGTGCGCTAAACCTCGCTGTTTACACCCATAATTAGGAATATTTGTTTAGGGCTATTTAGCATTTAGGGGTAAAAAAATAAATATGGTAATTATGAATATTTAGCAAATTACAAAACAAATGAATATTAATTTTAAGAAAAATATGAAAAGGAGTGGATTATTGACGAAACAACATGTCACTATTAATTATATACATAACATTTGCAGTTGCAAGATCAGGTCATTCAATGTCGACACACATTTCATATGAAGAACATATATGCAAACATAACTCCTGAAATTGAGGGATTATTAAGAAACACTAGCTTTCTCAAAGTTGCATGGATTTGCCAATTTCAATATGATTGGCACTTAATTTCTGTCCTAGTGGAGCATTGGAGACTAAAGACACATACTTTCCATCTTCTACAAGGAGAGTGCACTATCATCCTCCAAGATGTTGATGTTTTGACAAGGTTGCAGGTAGATGGGAGTCCTATTACTAGTCGAGTTTGTCATTATTACCTAGATTTATGCCAATCACTTCTAGGGATTTCACCTAAACCAAATGACATTTATAACTCATTGGTTCGCAGTTCATGGTTTAAAGTGTACTTCATAAAATTGCCTGAATAAGTTAACCAGACAATATTGCATGGATGCACATGTGCATATATTTTATAGCTTTGTTCATCGGTATTGTTCCCAATGACAATAGCTACTGGTAGAGTTAGCTTACAGTTCCTTCAATTCTTGGAAAACATTAACTTAATTGGCCAATACAGTTGGGGCTCTGCATATTTAGCTTTCTTGTATAGGGAGCTTTGCCATGCATTGAGGTTGCCAGCAGTGACATAAATAGGTAGCCCACTCCTTCTCCTTCAACTTAAGCATGAGAGCAATTTCCTTTTCTCACTCATACATTATATGATCGGTTAATTATTTCAGATGCACCTTTAGGTCAAAGGTATATTAATTATATTTTTAAATTTTAATTATATTTTGAAATTTTATTGACAATATCAATTAACTGACTCAAGACATATAATTATTTCAGATGGAGCTGACCATGTACGATTACATCTATTCCTAAACGTGTCATTTTAGATATTCATCTGAGACTAGATAATGCACGTCAGGATGAGGTAAAAATTTAATTACATATTTTTTTAATTATGTAATTTTTGCAATATTTTTTGCAAATTTACTTCTCTATATATATTATAAAGAAATTTATTCAATTTATTAATAATAATCATCATCGTATATATATCTTAATTCAATATTTAGAATAAATTATTTACTATAATTAATTTTCTTATTTTTTATTAAACTTTTTTCCCATAAATTTCTATGGCCTTGTTATTATTGCAAAATAATTACTATTAACTTTATCTAATTTATATATTTAAACCATAATATTATTATTATTGTCATGGTCATCGTCGTCGTCATCATCAGCATCATTATCAATTCCTCATATTATATAAAGCATTTAACTGAAATAATCATATTATTATTTTAAATAAACAATTATTTATTATTTATACAAATTATCTGGGAGCCATACACCGATGATGTCATTCAATAACTACTGCATATTGCAAGGGCACGACATATGGCGGTCAATAGTACCTCTCATATGCATCCATATTGTTAAATGGCACTACCATAATAAGGTACTACAACAATTTGGATGTGTATAACCCATTTCTCATCGTCCTTTTTGCTTTGATGAGTTGTATTATAATAATTTAAGGGATAATGACACAAATTAGGCAAAAACAGATTGAGCTTTTTGGGCCGTCAAGCTCATTATGTTGTGGTTGGGGAATCTTCACATGGATCCATATATTACCATTCATAATTTTTTGAGAGGTACCATTCACTGACATGTTGATGGATCGATCACCATTAGTACTCGATTGGGAGTAGCTAAACGTACATAATTTTATTTTATTAACAAATATCTTGCTACATTATTTGTTAAATTTTGTATAAATCTGTTTCTTTTTAATGTGTAAGCTAATGCATTTGAGCAAATCACATTGACTCAAGATTTATCTCAAGCTAATTAGATCACTGACAGTTCACAAATTGCACTTAATGAGATTAGGTGATGAGTATCAAATGATATGTCATCCCCAACCCTGCACTACAACTTGGCCCACTCCCACAACAATTGATTAATGTTGGGCCTACAAATTCATCAGTGTCATTCATGCCAACGCTCAATGGCTCATAGACCCCCACCTACAAGTGATGGATGTATTCTCATTCCTCAACCACACTTTGTTCATACAGAGATACCTATAGGTCCTTTCACCTAAGGCATCAACATCTCATCGACTTTAGTCTTAGAAGCTGATCATCAGGCATTTCATTCAATCCTTCGCCTCATTTTTCCTTTACTTACCCATTCGGTCCATTCTTTCATGCTTCATATCTCACTCCTCTTACCCAATTACCTTTTTCTTCTCCATCCTTTCCCTCTTAATCACATCATACTCCATATCCCTTTATTATCTCATAATTCATAGACTTCCATCTCAATCAACTTCCATTCACTTTTATTTTAAATTTATCGGAAGTGGCTCCAGCTCTACAAACTCCTCATTTTCCATCAATTCCATCTTCAACCCAAAACTTTTTTTCCTCATTTCTTACCCCTTAGCCTCATGAAGTGCTACCTACTCCATCACATCGTACACCTCCACCTGATCTAAATATGTATGCGCCTCGTGACACTACTATCGATGTTGATGATGATGACGACGACAACGATGACCTTGATGATCACGACAGTGATGATGGTGGTGATTCTTACAGTAGTGGATCTCAATTCATTGATATGAACTCAGCATGGGTTGCTCGTTGTCGCAATTTGGGCTTACGCTCTAAAGTGCGCATGCATAGACCTTATGACACCTAACTTTTTTTTCTTTTTCTCTTTACAACTTTATTTGTATTTGTTGTTATTGTAACTATTATTTATCAATCGTTAATATTTTCTTTTCACCTTTTACCCCTCTCATTTAATAATAATAATAATAATAATAATAATAATAATAATAATAATAACTTATACTGGATAATAAACAAATATATAATCAATCCAAATTATTTTATCCATATAAAATGCTTGACATTATCTCAAAACAACCATAATATGAAAAAAAAAAATTATTACGACTAGAAAATCAGACAATTTTTGGCAAATAATCCTAGAAAGTATATTAATAATGATTCTTATTTATATTTTAATTACTTATTTTTAATACATTAATTACTAATAATAAATTTTTTATTTAATTATTTACACAAATTAGCTACTCTTATTATTATTCATACAAATTCATAATAACTTTTATGTAATTTTAGTATGTAAATCTATGTAGTTATTATTATTTTTATTTTAAATTATCTTAATTATACAGAATATTTCAATAAAATAACTACAACTATTGACTATTATAGTTGCTAATAAGATATATTATTACTATTATTATTAATAATAAATTAATAATCATTACACAATGATTAGTCTCTAAATATTACTCCCTTCATTCCTTTTTAATTGTAGTTTTAGGTTGAATTTTTTTTTTTCCATTTATTTGAGGTTTTTAATTATCAATGCATTTTAATTATCTTTTTTTCTATTATACCTTTATTTATACATATACTACTTTTGAAAATATACAAAGCTAATAATTACTTGAGAGAATTATTATAAAAGTAGTATTGTACTTTATATATATATATATATATATATGGAGAGAGAAATTGTTTAAAAATGGGAATACAATTATTGGAGCATGATAGGTCATGTGATTACAATTATTAAAAAAAATAAAAAGTGAGTAGCATTTTGTACCTTCTTTTTATTTTAGATTGTCAACTCAACTAAAATCATCATAAAATGGTAAATATTTTCACATTTCATTGTATGAATGGAAATAAGTTTTAAAATCACTATAATTTGGGAAATAAAATTTTTTTTCCCTAAAATGGTAAATGACCCAATTTTTTATCTATAATAAACTATTAATCAATAAAATATTTATATACTATATTATATTCAAATAATTTATTAATGTAACTTTTTTATTGAAATATTATTTACTATATTACAACAAAAAATATCATCTATTTTAACAATTCTTAATAACTTTTAATAGTTGTATTTTAAATACTAATATATTTTGAACTTTTAAATAGATTTTTTTTTTTTTGGAAATAACTTTTTAATAAATTAGATGGCCCATTTCGTGCTCTTTTATTTTATAAATGTGTTTGAATTTTCACATGATTATGATTGGTTAAACAGGTTGCACGACCCTTTTAATGTTATATTCATCTATTAACAAGACATGTTTATGATCCGCTGCCATGAATGATCAGCCATAACACATGATAAGTACACAAAAACTGATATATGTGCATAAAAACTTCAGGAACAAAGGTAGATGAAGTCTTTTTTATAAGCATAAACACCTTAATCAGGCAATTATTTCTTCATAAATCAACCAGAATATGATTTTTAACAACTGGGATAGAAACTCCCAGCTGGAGCTATCAAGTCCACAAGATAGATTCAGAACATTATTAGAGCTCCATCAAAAATGATAGACGTCGCTCGAGCAACTCTAACAATTAAAGCAAGGTCCTAAGTGAAGCTGCCTCAACTATTGAAGTGTTGATTCAGAAAGTAAGAGAACTTTTTCTCTTTCGGAGGTTGATAATCAAGTTAGGTTGTGGACTAACTTAAGAACTTCTTGGCCTTCTACGTTTTTCGACGTTAAAGTGAACATCAATAAGATCCGTTATGCCAGCAGTTATTCTTTGACCCACTTTTACAGGTCCAACGCCTTGTGGAGTGCCTGCAGAAAATGATTTCAAGGTTCATTTAAAACTTTTAACACGCAAGCCCATTTTCTAACATTTTCGTGTTGCACAAATTCCTCAAAATTTTCCTAATGGAGACCGCCAGATCATTATCAGGCAGGCTGCAAGGTTGGCGGTTCTATCTTTTATAAGGTTTCCAGATCATTTGAAATCTAGAGATAACAAGCATTTTGCTAGAAATAACTACAAAAGATTGCTCAAAACACAATAAGACACATTAAGGAAAAGATAGTGCTATTGATGAAGCACTGAAGAAAAGGGTGAGAACAGCTAAGGCACATTAAGGAATCTGCAACAAAGCTTCTGATATATGAAACAACACAGAGTTTAGTCCTAATATACACTGAGATATAAAACAGAACCTAGAAACAGAATGTAACCATGTCTGTTCCCCATAAAATGCTAGCTAATGTAAACATGATTACAAGTTTTTGTTCTTATATCTCCCCTTTCATATTGCAGAAACTATGAGCTCATTGCGCCTTCGACTGGAGCTCAAGTAACAGTACCTACCAAGTTTATTGTGGGTGACCAGGACCTCAACTCTAATTCTCTTGGTGCCAAGGCCTATATCAATCAAGGTGGATTCAAGAAAGACGTGCCATTTTTGGAAGAAGTAGTTGGAGTGGAAGGAGTTGCTCACTTCAAGATGTAGGTATAGAAGAGCAGACCCTTCAATTTGTGGAAAATTTTGACAATTTATGGTAGTAGTATTTCTGTAATTTTTTGCAAGTTCCAAGTATCAGATTTTGGTGATTCAAAAGCCTATTTCATATGGAAATGGGCCAACAATTCAAAGTCATGAGCTTTGCTCATGAACTCCATTACATTTCGGGCAGATTCCTTTGTTTAGGCCCTTAAATAGGCAATTTTATTTTTTTGCTATTTTAGGATTTTATTTTCCTATTTCGTTTGGATTTGTTTTAGAGTTTACTATTTAAACTCTTTGTTGTCATTGTTGGATGGCAGTTTTTTTATAATTATTGAATTCTTTTCTAATTTCCAAAATTTTATAGAAATTTTGATGCTTATAGCCTAATTTGGCCATATAAGATTGATAATTGATAGTTGTGCGTGATTCAACAATTGTCGATTATTACTACACCACCATTTTGCTACGTCAGCTTGGTGTCAGAGCTATGCTCCTCGAACAGGATGTCTCGCAGAAGACAGCAGCAGCAACCACAACAACAACATATAGAAGAGGTGTATAAGTGTGATGATTTGCATTGCTTAGAGCAGCGATTCAATCAGCGAATGGAACAGATGGATCAACGGATGAACACCTTCATAGAATAACTCACTGCGAGGATGGGGGAGTTTTTAGTCAATTAAAATAAGGAGCAGTCGAATCAAGGTCAGAGGCGAATCCCTAATGATAATGACCAGAGGCATCCTTTTACTGAAGGAAATGATGACGAAGACAACAATGGTGATGGTTATTATGACATTCCTCATAGACGTCATAGACAGCATATGGAGGTTAATGACAGGCGGCGATGAGAAGGAGGTAAATGGACTAAAATCCTTGAATTCCATGGTACCCTACAGCTCGAAGAATTCCATGGTACCCTATAGTTCTAAATGTTATCCTCCCTCTATTATCACATCTAACACTAACACCATCCAAACCCAACTTACTCTATATGGATTCAACAGGATCAATTACTCCTAAATGCCATGATTGGCTCTCTTTTTACTAATGTTATTCCATTCATAGCCACTTCTATAACTTCTAAGCAAGCTTGTGATGTTCTATCCACAACCTATGCCAAACCTTCACGTGGTCATATAAAACAAATCAAGCAATAAATAAAAACTTTAGCTAAAGGCTCTATGTCCATCACTAATTTTCTGCATAACATCAAGGCACAATTAGATGAACTCGCGATTCTTAGCGCACCCATGGATTCCAATGATGTCACTGACATTGTATTTGCTAGATTAGGTGAAGATTATAAGGAATTGACCTAAGCTATTTAAGCTCGTGAGTCATCTATATCATTTAAGGAATTGCATGAAAAACTTCTCACATTTAAAGTTACAGCTCCCAAATATGATCCTCCACACTTCCCTGCCACTACCAATGTAGTCATAAAAATTAACACCCGTACCCCAAATCAGACAAATGTCCAAAGTCAATCTAGAACAAATTTTAACCATCCTAACTGTTCTTACACAAATAGGAACAATCGCAATCCTCCATGACCCTATCTTGGATAATGTTAAGTATATGGAACTCAGGCTACACTGCTAAACAATGTCCATTATATTATTTTATTCCCACAAAATTACCCTACAACTACCTCTGCATCAAGTCCCAAAGCACCCACTCCTTGGAAGCCTTAAGCAAACACAGCACTCCAATCCTTTATCAATTAACAAAATCGGCTTCTTCATAACCTAATCAACCATCATCCTCTCACCAACTATCAACATAACTATCTCTCCCTTCTCACTCCATGACAACTAGATCCAAAAATAATATAACCAAACTTGTCCAAAAACTCAATTTAATAGCCTAACGCATAGAGAGTATTGATATAGAACCAAGAACAGTAAAATAGGCCATTGCCAATCCAAGGTGGTGCCAAGCAATGAGTGAAGAGTTTAATGCTCTTGTTAGTAATAGGACATGGGAACTAGTTCCATCTACAAGTAGTTAGAATATTATTGATTGCAAATGTATTTTTAGATTGAAACGAACTTCTGATGGCTCAATTGACAAGTACAAGGCTTGTTTGGTGGAAAAAGGCTTTAATTAAAGATCGAGGATTAATTATAATGACACATTTAGTCCTGTTGTTAAATCAACAACAATATGAATTGTGTTAACTCTTGCAATGAGCAAAGAATGGAGCTTGTGCTAGTTAGATATTAACAATGCTTTTTTACAGGGATTTCTCACAGAGAATGTTTATATGTCTTAACCTCCAAGATTTGTTAATAAGGATTTTCCACATCACGTCTATAAATTACAAAAAGCCATCTATAGTTTGAAACATGCTCCCCAAGCCTAGTATTATGAACTTAGGAAATTTTTGCTTGAATTTGGTTTTGTCAATTCCAATGCAGACACTTCATTATTTGTGCTAAAATCATCTGATGCTATATTATATCTACTGGTATACATCAATGATATTATTGTCATAGGCTCTAGTGCTTCTATGGTTCAGCATTTTGTACATACTCTCTCCAATAAATTTTCACTCAAAGACTTGGGTCCTCTTTCTTATTTTCTTGGTGTGGAAGTCGTTCCCAATAAAGCAGGTTTGCTATTATCTCAACAATGGTATATCTTGGATCTTCTACAATGTACCAACATGTTTGAGGCCAAACCATTCAAGACACCACTTCCTTCTAATTTTACTTTCACTTAAAACTCGAGCTCACCTCTCCATGATCCTAAGGAATATAGAGCGGTGCTTGGTAGCTTGAAACATTTATTGATTACAAGGCCTAAAATTGCTTTCTCTATTAAGAAATTATCTCAGTATATGCATTGCCCCACTACTGATCATTGGGCTGTTATCAAATGATTATTATGTTATCTATATGGCACCTCTAGTTATGGTCTTTAATTACATTCCAATTCTCCTATCTCTTTACATGCTTTTTCAAATGCGAATTGGGGTGGAAATAGGGATGATTGGTCATCGACTTTCGAGTACATTCTTTATTTTGGGCAAAGTCAAATTTCTTAGTCTTTAAAGAAATAACGCACCATAACATGTTCATTGACCAAGGCATAATGTTATGTTGTGGTGGCCACTGCAGCAAAAGTAACTTGGGTTTGTAATCTTCCATATGAGCTCTATGTCCATCTACCACACTGTCTAGTAATCTATTATGATAATGTTGGCATGACCCAGTTAAGTTATATTCCCATTTTTCATCTTACTAAAGACTACTATTTTGCTCATGAAAGAGTTCAAATTGGGGTGTTGCGTGTTGCTCATATTTCCAACCAAGATTAGTTAGTTAATGGTTTAACCAAATCTATAGCAGGTTCTAAGTTTCACTAACTTTTAGACAAGATTGGAATCTCTTATCGAGATTCATCTTAAGGGGCCATATTGGCATATAATCTAAAATAGGTGTGCTATCTTTTAGTTGTATTTTAAATGTATTCAAATTCAAAGTTATATCTGATTTGTAACAGAAAATAGTTAGGCTTGTAACAATTTAGATTCATTCAATCTTTTTGATATTGTAACTACTATATATGTATTCAATCAATGAATATTTGTATTGTGCACCTTATTCAAACCTCTTCTTTATTCTCTGCACTTTAGTATTTCACATTGTATCTCAATCTCATTACTAAGCATGCTGAATCAAGGAAGGTGTTGTGCTCCTAAAATGTTTAGTCATAGTTATTTTACCAATAAGCTAATGGTATGGGCTATGGAAAATCAATTTGTGTAATTTTTGAGCTTGAACTTTAATTAAAATATCATTTCTTTTCTCAACTTTTGTTCGAATGTGTTGACCTTAGCAAGTTATTAATCTTGATTTTAATCTTAATAAACTTAATTTTGAGCAAATAATGTGTTTTCTTCAAGTGTGTATAAGTTAGGAATAATTTGGAAGTCAAAGTAATGATGAACTATTAAAGAAAAATGATTCTGAAAAGTCATCGCAAGCACTACTTCGACCAGACTCATTACAGGGACTAAATTACACAAAAAGTTACAATTTTTATCTTAGTCCCAACTGGGACCAAATTAGTCCCCATCAGGACCAAAGAAGAGCAAATTCTCAAAAAGGGCAGTACCCATCCCGATCCTATATCCTAATCAGGAAATTTCTCATAACAAGGTAGTCTCGATTGAGATCAAGGCATTTTCTCAAATGAAATGGCTCATAATGGCTACTTAGTGCTAGTCCCGATTAGGACTAATGATATCCTAACCAAGACCTGACAAAATTCAGCTCAAAAGTCCAAATTTTATCCAAATGGACTTTATTTTTATTGGGAACAAAATTATTACTTCTAATAACTATAATTGGATTGCTCAAGTATAAATATGCCTCTAAAGATTATTTGAGGTTAAGAAACCTGCTTATTCATTCTATAATTTCAAGCATTCAATTAAGCTCTCTAAACTCTTTCAAAATTCATTTTATTATTGTATGCTCTTATGAGAGTTGGTGAGTGTTAGAATAAATACTTTTACTTTTGTATTTTCTAGGATTAAAAAATAGGAAGTGAGATTCTATTCTAAAGGAATTGGTTAAAGTGTTTAGCCATTAAAACACATGGCAATTCAATTTTAGTGTGAGCTTTAAAAATACTTGTAATTTGGTTTTTAAGTAAGCTATGAAAACTCAAGTTGTAAGGTTGTAAGAGTGAGCCATAAAACTGTTGTGTAATCTCAATCTTATGAATAAGGTTGTGGGTGATCGAAAATCCTAACTTGAGGATAAGTTAAGTGGAGACATAGGATTGTTGTTGAATCCGAACTCCTTAAATCATTGTGTTCTTCATTCTTCCTTCTCAACATTTCTTTTAATTCTTGTTAAAACCTTTTAATTTCTTATTATTGTTCAATAGTATTATTCATGCCCCCCCCTTCTAGGACTCTTTCGAAATGCTTTCTCTAGGCACTATAAGTATGGCCCCTACTGATTTTATTTTGTGTACCATCACTTATCAGTTGCACATCCACAGTCCCAATTTCTGTAAGAAAAGCAATTTCCATGGATGAAAAGGAAAATTTCTCTACAAATTTAATGAAAAAATTTTCCTATAACAAAATTTCCCAAGTCACTAGCTGAAGTATGACATGATTCCTAGATTATGAGACTTGATAAGTGGACAAAAATAGAAAAGTTTTCATAAAAACTTCAGGGAAAAAAGTAGATAAATTTTATAAGAATAAACACTCTAATCAGGCCATTATTTCTTCATCCATCAACTTGAATTATGCTTTTTAATAGTTGGGTAGAAATTCCCAACTGGAATCCTGGAACTATCAAAGTCTATAAGATAGGTTCGGAACATTATTAGACTTATGATAAGCAACTTTATTGCAATACTTGACATATAATAAGCAACACACTAACTTACAGATTTGCACATTGCTATCAATATATAACATCAAAATTACCGAAGGGTCAATTCGTAAGAGATATACCATTGTTTGGAAACTTATACTGAAATATTCAACTAGTAGTTAAGGAACTTAAAATGTAAGAACTCCATATATGTCTCTGTACACTCATCAATTCAACAACAATTTTCAATGGTTTCAGTAGTCCAAGTTAGTGCACAGTAGTTGACCCATATGGTTAAAAAAAATGCTCCTATTCCTACAATTTGAATGCTCAGTTGATTGTGGTTCCTAATTAGTAGAAAATAATAGCTTTCAGAAATAATCTCTTATCAATGTTGGAAGACTAAACACTCAAAATCAATCTTTATTAAGCACTCTTACACACTTAGGGTGTGTTTACTTATAGAAAACTACTCTAGTTTATTAGAAAATTTTTCAAAATGAAAATAGAAAGTAGAACTTTATGTTTACTTTGGGTGTTTTCAAAAAAATTTTATCTGAAAACTGTTTTCACCATTTTCATAATTTTAAAAGAAAGTGTAAAATAAGTTTTTATTGTTTTTAAAAAATTTCCTCATTAAAAATATAAAGTGAAAACATAGTGTTTTTGTAAGCACCTAATTTCAGGATGCAATTGGGCACAATTGCAACATAAACCCCTATGATGAAATTTATTCAAAAATTGCACTTGGTTGTCAATTTTCTAGACTTTAGGGACTAAATTGTAACATTTTTTAGGATTTGATTACAAATAAGTCAATTTTTTAGGGGTCTTTTGGTAATTAAAAGTAAAAAAAGATTGGCATTTAATGTCGATCGGCATTAATTTTTCACGTATTTTTTTCATTTTTTCATCTATTTTTTAGTGTTTTGATGGGTTAAAAATTGAATTTTATTATTATTTTTATCCGTAAAAGATTTTGACATGTTCAAAACACGTATCTTTCAAAAATCAAATCCTTATCTTATCAGTTTGTTTTAAGGAAATGAGTCTTTTCCTCCAAAGGAGGAAACCAGTATGCACAGACTCTGCATTTAAAAGTAGAGTCTGTATGCGTGCGATGAATTTTAAAGACTCACAGAGAGACGAAGAGTTTTACACAGACAGAGAGACTCACACATACAAACTAAAAAAGATAATAAAAGAAAAAGAGAAGAGGGTTACGCAATCAAATCCCAGTCCAGAATCAAATCAATATTGAGTCAATTTTAACGGTGATAATCCAATCTGAGGGGCTATCTCAAGGGCATTTGCTCAACATCTAAAATCATCAGCGTTTTTTTATTTTATTCATTTATATTCTTTTCTTTTATGATTTTTATTTTATTTTGTTATTGTTTTTATTATTCAATTTCATTACTAATCTGATTATTTCTGTATTTTTATTTTGATGTGCAAATGTGGATTAAGGAGGATGTTGCTTGCATTTAAACTAAACAGAAGGTCCATGGAATGTCATGGAATAATATGTACTGTTTTCCAGTAGATATTAGGGTTTTAATTTTCATTTTGCCTTTATGTATTCTGTGTAGTTATAGTAATTCATGGGTGTATAATTGTTTAATTTTAATTTTTGTACATAGTTTGTAATAGCCCCAATAGTAGGAATAGTAAAATATTTTAATTTTCTACACTTAAAATCAATTAGTAATTAGGTTCAATTAGATAAAAATCAATTAAAATTAATAGTGGTAGTAGCTTAATTTAGGGTTTGTATGTAATTAATTTAAGGTTTTTAGAAAATCACTATAATGTTTGTTTGATCCATTTTTTGTGTTTTATTTATTTGGGCTTGTTTTTTTATGTTTTTTTATCCTTTTGGACCCCAAGCCCACATTTAGGTCTAACCCACTTAATAAATAGGCTTAAAAATGATTTAGGGTTTTAAATAATTAAAATTAACTTAGGCTCATTAGGTTAATTAGATTTTAGGTCTGCTTAATTAATTAAAACTTGCTTAAACTTAGCTCAGCCACTTAATTTCATTTCTTTTAAAATAAATTGATCTAGACTCACGTTTCACTTAAAATAAAAACAAGTTAGACTTAAGCCCACTAATTTAACTTTCCTTTAAAATTAAATAGACTTAAGCCCATTTCTTAGACAGACTAAAATAAATAGATCTAGGCTCACTAATTAATAAAAATGTAGGCCCACCTTTAGCCCATTTCTCACTTGTAAATTAAATGTAAATCTAGCTAACTTTTTAATAAAACTAACATAGTTTAGACATAGGGACAACGCGATTTTAAGTGCATTTTTTATGTATAATTTTATTGACTAGATGCCTAGGATTAGATGGATGTCAAATAGGGTTTAATCAAAATTGCATGTAATTAGAGGATGAAATAACCATTTATAAAATTATTCTAAAGGAACACGAGACTAAGAGAAGTTAGTATTTCGTATCCAGAATCTTCTGGTTGTGATACTAACTTTCTTTTAGAGAATCGAGTACCACCAATCAAATTGTCCCAGTTATTACCCTGGGTGGCGACTCTTCATCTTCATGTCATGTCTTTATGACAGTGGTTAGTGTGTTCTCTAAGACTCTGAGCCTAAACAGTGTCGCGGTTGCTAAAACCTTGGATGCGCGCTAAACCCCATCGTATACAGTTTTCATTTGAAAACATAATGTTTTTATTATGGATTTTTTTATTTTTTTATTGATTATTTATTATTTATTTTAATATTAGAAGATAAAATAAACTCTACTTTTTAAGTTCTAGATTATCTCTCTACTTTAGTACGTATCATTATTTCTCTACTTTAAAAAATAAGTTGTAGATGAAAATAAGTAAACACATTTTTTGTTTTCAAAAAATAAAAATAATTTTCAATTTCTAATAACTAAACATATTTTACAAATTTTCTATGAAAATGAAAAGTTTTCATTTTCTTTGAAAATTGAAAATGAAAACAGAAAATAATTTTTCATAAATAAACACACCCTTAGAAACTTTGCTTCCTCACACTTCTTCTTCTTTCTTTTTTTCTTTCTATTTTCTAATGCTTAAACCTCTTTGCAAGAGATATATTTATGCCATTAGAGAATCAATATAAACCACTCAAATAAACAAATACAATTAAATTCTAACCATACACGTAAAGCAATACAACTCAAACCAACTAATCTTCCTTTAAGATAAATTTATTTCCCAACACTCTACTCTTAATGTTAGAAATTTTATTATATTTTTTACTACTATACTATGAACTATGAGATGTTTTTATACATAAAGACATACTGAATAAATATAATTTAAAAAAATATTTGAAAAAACTCAATTTTGTGTTAAAAGTATTTATTTGCATAACGGTATTATCTCTATGTTAACGAAAATAAAATCATTTTAATGGATTTTCTATATAAATAAATTAAAAATCTCTCTTTCTCCTAACAATCTAGTTTTCCATCTACACAAAAAGATAATTTTTCACTTTGTCACATTGATATCCACTATGCAAAAAGATAAGAAAGGAAGATATAGTCTTTAATGGCTACCCAGAAAATCCCCTTGTATTGCCCTCTTGGTTATCTAAGGAAGATGTCAAGTATTTGTTTTGCCCAATTCCTCATTCAATAGAAGAATGAAGAAATCACTAAATGTATTGCCAATTTTATTTAGAATTTCTGATGTAATGAAATGCAAAATGAAGTAAGGAATAACAAAGAATCTAATATTAGATTTCCAGGAATTAAAAATTCAAGAATGGATTTTTCTTTTGAGCTAACTTCAACAACAGATTCCTATTAGTCACTCATATATATATATATATAAAAGGAATATGAAAGAATATTTTAAATTAATGAGAGAATAGTCAAATAATAACTTTTCTTTAAAAATATTTTAAGATGTAAAATTTAATTATTACTATCATCGATTTAAAAAGAAAACTATTCTTATTATGTAATTCATCCAAGTTTTTGTCATATTAACTTCTTATTAAAAAAATTATATAATCTTAAATTTCCAAGATTTAAAATTGCAAATAAAGGTAATGGCTTTAGTATTCACATGACCATCAGTCTTTATATTCCAAAATTCAAGAATGGATCTATCAAAAAAAAAATTCAAGAATGGATTTTTCTTTTGAGCTAACTTCAACTGACCATCAGTCTTTATTTTCCAAAATTCAAGAATGGATCTATCAAAAAAAAATTCAAGAATGGATTTTTCTTTTGAGCTAACTTCAACAATAGATTCCTCTTAGTCACTAATATGTATGTATGATAAATCTAACTATTCATATAATACCTGCCCATCTAACATCTCTCTTCCGACAGAGAATCAACAATGAAAAATATGATCAAGTTCAGAAAATGGATGGAAACCATTTGTTTGTAACGTGATAAAAGTGCTCCAATTCATGGTAAAAAAAAAGATTATAAATTTGAAAATATAATAAGATGGAGTCAACTAATCAGTAAAAATTTAAATTCAAGTTTAAACCAGTTCTTTACTTGTTGCTTGTGCATCATCACATGAAGAAGCCGTGACTTGTCCGCATTCGCTTGCTCGTCTTCCTACATATGCACATTGTTCCACAGTAATAATAATCAATAACAATAATGCCAGCTATTTTTATGTTTCCAAATTAATATATAAATTATCGCTGTTGTTGAGACATGTGCACTGTGCAGCGTTTTCTCAAGAAATCATATCTTTGCACTATAAGAAGTCAAGAGTACCTTAAACTCGGTCAACTAAACTATCAATGGGCGCTATAGAGCACAGAATTATCCCAGTGAATGGCATAAAGATGCATATAGCCGAGATGGGTCCGGTGGATGGACCTGTAATTCTCTTTATTCATGAATTCCCTGAATTGTAGTACTCCTGGCGCCACCAGATTGTAGCCATGGCTTCTCTGGGCTACCGTGCCGTCGCACCAGATCTCAGAGGCTTTGGTGACACCGATGCACCTGATGATCCCCGGAGCTACACGATCTTCTACCACGTTGGTGATCTTATTGGGGTTCTTGATGCCGTGGCTCCTCACCAGAAGAAGGTTTTCGTTGTGGGTCATGACTGGGGTGCATATATGGCTTGGTTCTTAAGTCTGTTTAGGCCGGACAGGGTTAAGGCTATGGTGAATCTTAGTGCGGCGTTTCCTCCTAGGAATCCCCAATGGAAACCTCTTGAGACTTTCAGAGCTCTTTATGGGGATGACTTTTACATGTGCAGAATTCAGGTTTGCTCAAGAATTACTTGCATGGATAATCTTGTTTATATCATAGATTAGTTACAATAATCATTGTTTTATTCAAATGTTATACAGTTCTTATTACTGTTTCAAAAGTATAATAACTATCTGACCATGGTGTTTTTGATACTTTTATTTAAATCTACCTGCTATGCAACCAGATAATATTTTGAGCCAGAGTGGCCAATGGACTATTCACTCACTAAGAACATTTGTTGATACTTTTGCTTGCAGCTTATTTGTTCATGAAAACTTAAAATATCTTTGGTTTAAGCCAATGATTGTTTAATTTTATGAATTCTTTGGCACGTAGGAGGTGTATTAACAGATTAATTAGCTTTTTGTTAGGAAGTTGGTATAGAAGCTGAGTTTGCAAAGGTCGGTACTGAAAGAGTTATAAAAGAATTCCTGACCTCCCGTAACCCAGGTCCTCCAATATTTCCTAAAGATAACCCATTTAACCGTTCACCAGACGATCCACTTGTGTTGCCCTCTTGGTTGTCCGAGGAAGATGTACAGTACTATGTTGGCAAATTTGTGAAGAAAGGCTTCAGCGGAGGATTCAACCTTTACCGGATGCTAGACCTGTGTGTTTCCCATCCAAAATGCTATTTAATGTAAACGTGATTTCAAGTTTTTATTCTTATTTTCTCCTTTCATATGGCAGAAACTGGGAACTCACTGCGCCTTGGACTGGAGCTCAAGTAACAGTGCCTGCCAAGTTTATTGTGGGTGACCAGGATCCTACCTATAACTCTGTAGGTGGTAAGGACTATATAGATCAAGGTGGGTTCAAGAAAGACGTTCCACTTTTGGAAGCAGTAGTTGTAATGGAAGGAGTTGCTCACTTCATCAGTGAAGAGAAACCTGAGGAGGTCAATAAACACATCCATGATTTCCTTCAGAAGTTCTGATCCGCTGTATTCCGGTCTCGTTGCTCCGCTTTCTGAAACAATGAAGGTACTGTGCTCTGGAAAAGTCTGATTGTAGCTGTTTTGTTAATAAAGCAATAAAGTAGTATCATGGACTACTGCAAATCAATTCATGCATCTTTTTTGGCTTGAACTTTAAATCAAAGTATTGTTCCTATCTCCAAGCACAACGAGCATAATCCCTAATTATTTTATTTTGTTTACCATCACTTTTAGGATGCATATTCACTGTCCCAGAAGATTAACCGAGCCTGTTTCTGTAAGGAAAGCAATTGCTCCTGATGCAAAGGAAAATCTCTCATAAAAGTTTATGGAAATATTCCCCTGAAAAATTTTACCAAGTCATTATCTGAAGTACAACACGCTTTCAAAGATTTTCTCCTTGCAAGACTTCATGGGGCAGGCAAGTGTAAATGATACAATACGACGTGAAGTTAAAAATCTTTAAGTTCGAATCATAAAAGATTAATTCGTTTAACACAGGCTAAAAATAGGTTGAGACGAATTAAATCCGTTTAAAATTAAAAAAACTATGATACATTTAAAACAAAAAAAAAAAGGGTAATGTCCAGTGTTTGTACAAACTAGTGCAGAAACCGTAAACGGAAGAAAGAGAATAATTGTACATATTTCTTATATATTGTAAAGTTGCAACACTAAGTTTATATAGATTACAAAAGTGACCTGATAATGATAGGATAGTAACGTGTGCAGCTGTACATAACGAACATAACAAAGAGTAGAACTGAATACAAATACATCATCCCCCGGCAAACCCATGATCGGAATGAAGTTGAAGATGACGACACAAGTTCTGAAAAGGAGAAACAGGCATGGGTTTGTGACGTAGCGGAAACCTAGGAAATTGGATATATACTACTTGACGTTGAATTGCGCATGATTGTCATCTAACAATCTTCTATAACCTGTTAATTTGCACACAAATACTAGAAAATAGACATCAATAATTGTTGATTCACACAAAGAAATACCGAATATTAGAAAAATATAAACTTGATTATCAATTCAACAAAAGTCATCCTCAAACAACCCTAAAGAGACAAATAAATAGAGTTTAGGGAAAAAGCCTAAAAACAAAAAAAAGGAAGAAAAGACTAAAAAATCCCAAAAAAGGAACATGAACTTTTAAGCCAAATTTAGGGGCCTAAATAAAGGAATTTTGGCCTAAAGATGGATTGCTACAAAAAAAATATATAATACCTATTATAGGGCTTTGAGTCAGCTTCGATTTGATATATTATGAGACCCGTGGTTCAATCGAGCCGTCCATTTAAAGTCTAATTGCACACACCCACTTTGTTAAATCCATCCATAAATATCAATACAGCCTCATCCACATCATTTCCCCCAGGTGACAGAAAATTTGACCTCGAATTCGACACATCATCATCATTAGAAGAATCACCAATGAAGGGAATTAGATGTTTAACATTAAATACATCTGTTGTGCGAACATGGCTAGGCAGCTTCAAACGATAACCATTGGAATTGATCTTCTCCACCACTTCAACTGGACCAATCTTCCTAGCAGATAGCTTGTTGTACTCCCCTATTGAAAATCGATCTTTTGTCAGGACTGCCCACACAAAATCACCTACCTCAAACTCCAAAGGTCTATGTGTCTAATCTCCAATCTGCTTGTACTTAGAGTTGGTAGTAGATAGATTATCAAAGACTGTCTTGTGCACATCTTGCAAGCCCGAAATAAAATCTGATGCTTTCCCATGGACTCTTGTCTTGTTAGCCAGGGGCATCAAGTCAAGAGGACCTCTTGGCCGAATGGAATAAATAACCTAAAAAGGACTGAATCCTATATTGCGATTAACAGTATGGTTGTGAGCGAATTGTGCTTACCATAGCTTCTGATCCCAACTCTTCACATGATCCCCCACTAGACAACGCAACAAGTTGCTCAATGACCTATTCACCACTTCAATTTGCCCATCTATTTTATGGTGATAGGCACTGCTAAAATTCAGTTGGGTATTGAGCATCTTCCAAAGGCTTTGCTAGAAATGATTGAGGAAATGGGTATCTCTGTCAGAGACAATGGATGTAGGCAATCCGTGCAGACGATACACATCCCGAAAGAAAAATTGTGCCACATTTACTATGTTTGTGGTCTTCTTGCAAGGAATAAAATGAGCCATTTTAGTAAATCTATCAACAACAACAAAGATGAAGTCATTATCTTGCTGCATTTACAGCAATCCCAATAAAAAAATCCATGCTAATATCAACCCAAGGTTGAGAAGGGACTAGTAAAGGTAAATAGAGCCCTACATTTGTGGCTGTCCCTTTAAAGATTTAATAGATCTTGCACCTTTACTTGTACTTCTCAACTTCTTTATGAACTTAAGGCCAAAAGTAGGAGGCCTAGATCAATTGCAAAGTTCTAACTCTACCAACATGCCCCTCTCCGTGCAATTCCCTTATGATCTACAAGCAAAGGCTACAATCGGGGATACACAGCTGATTACCCTTAAACAAAAATCCATCCTGCAGTAAAAACTTTATCTTCCTCCCAGCCTGCACATCTTGTATCACTATGGAAAAATAAGGGTCAAATGCAAGCATATCACCAAAAGAATCAAACCAAGGCACCTCAACTCTTATGGCCCCCAATAAATAATTTCTATGACTCAAAGCATCAGCCACTCAATTAGTGACCCCCAGACTTATGTTTCACCACATAAGTGAACCGCACTAAATAGGCCACCCATCTTGTATGGCGCGATGACACCTTATCCTACCGGTGTAAGTGCCTCAAAGAATCATGATCTGTGTACAAAATAAACTCCCTGTGAAACAGATAATGATGTCAATGCCTCACTGCTTGCATAACTACATAAAACCCAATATCATAAGTGTTGTAATTGAGTTTTAAACCAGATAATTTCACACTAAAGAAAGCCACAGGCCTACCATTCTGACTCAAGACTGCCCCAATGCCCACCTTGGAAGCATCCGTATGTAACTCGAAAGGTTGAGAAAAGTCTGGCAACACCAAGATTGGTGCGATTGTAAGGTGTTCTTTAATCAAATTAAATGTTTTCTCTGCCTCATCTATCCATTCAAGCCTACTACCTTTTATGCAATCTATGATTGGTGCCATTATGGTGCTAAAATTAGCAACGAACCGCCTCTAAAAAGATGTTAGGCCATGGAAACTCTGCACTTTTGTCAAGGTCGTTGGTCTAGGCCACTGTAGACACCTAATTTCAGGATGATATGTTATGGATATAGCAAAGGACTCCAATGATGAAAATGTCTTCGATACTTAATCTTTAAAAATTCTAAGGGCTTAAATGCAGCTTTTAAAGGAAGAATTTAATGTTTTTAGGGACTAAATCGAAAGGTTTTTAGGACCTAATTGTAAAATTTAAATTCTTCCAATGGTCTTTTTGTAATTAAATGTTAAAAAAAACCTATTGGAATTACATAATTCCGATCAGAATTATGTAATTCTGATCGAAATTACACTAATTCCGATCGGGATTGTGTAATTCCAACCGGAATTACATAATCCCGATCGGAATTGAATTCTTCCATTTTTTTCTATTTTTAATTATTTCCAATTCAGTGTTTTAATTGGTTTAAACTTCCTAATTAACTCAATCCTAACTGATTTAAAATTCCTAAATATAATTTAGAAATTAGAATCACATTAGGATTAAGGTTAGGCTTCCTAATTCCACTATATAAGGGGAACGGTGAAGGGAAGAAAAGGGGGGGGAAGAGAAGAAAAAAGGGCGTAAAAAAAAGAAAAGAGAAAGAAGGAGAAGAGACAAGAGAAGAAGGAAGAAAAGTAGGACAACGTGATTATATTCTTCTCAAGTTTATTTTTTTACCAAAAAATTCGTTTTGATTCAACAATTAATTCAAGATTCATAGAGAATTTTTGAAGAAGAAGATTCGAAGGCTTATCAAGAACGGTGAACTACCAATCTGAGGAGCAACCTAAAGTATATCATCTTCTTCTATTCTTTATTTATTTATTTGATTATTTTACATTATTATTTTTATTATTATTCTTTCAAGTTATTATCATAATTTATTCATTAATCATTATTTTATCTTATTTTTGTGGTGATTATGGAGGAAAACGCATGGTGATCATATGAGGGATGAATTGAATTTCATGAGAAATCTGTGGAAGACTATGGATAAAGCCTCGTAAAAACTTAGTTTCTAGGGTTTTATTTTATTTTTATTATCTTTATTTTTGTTTATTGATGTATTTTTATTTTATTAATTGTTTTATGAATTAATGTAATAGCCCCAACAGTGGAAGTAATAAAATTATATGTGTGGTTGCACGTTTATTTTGATTAAATTGGTTAGTAAAATTAGGTTTCAATTAGGTAATTATTTAAAATCAATGGATTAATTTAGGTTGTATGTTAATAAAAATTAGGGTTTTAGTAAGGAATAATTTAATTATTTGTTTGATCTTATTTAACTGTTTCTTTTATGTTTTTATTTGTTTTTGAGTTTTATTTATTATTTTTGTGTGTTTTGGACCTTAAGCCCATTTTAGGTCTTGATTTATTTATTTAAGTTTAGGTAATTCTTTTAGCCCATCTCACTTAATAATTAATTAGGTTTAATTAATTAAAATACATTTTTAGGTCCATAATTAATTAGATTTTAGGTTAGAAATATCCTTAGGCCCATCTAGTTAATTAGACATAGGCCCACCTAATTTAGTTTAATTAATTTAGACTTAGCTCACTTAATTTAAACCTTTTTCATAATTTATAGATTTAAGATCATCATTTAATTAAAACATGTAGAATTAAGCCCACTAATTTAAATACCTTCATAACATGTAGAATTCGGCCCATTTTTATTAAAATATATAGACATAGGTTCATTTAATTAAAATCAAAAGGAATTAGGTCTTTAGGTTCACTTATAAATTAAAACATGTAGATTTAGCTCATTTATTTAAAATCCATGTAGATTAGACTAACTTAGGGATTATGTGATTTATTGAATGCATTATTTACTTGTATATTTCATGACTAGTTTGCCTTGGAGTTGATTATTTTTTTGGGTTTATATGAAATTCCATATAAGTAGAGAATAAGATAATAATTCATAAAGTATTTCTAAATGAACACAAAACTGAAAGAAATTGGTATTCCGTATCCAGAATCTCCTGGTTGTGGTGCTAGCTTTTTTCTAGGGAATTGAGTACCACCTTTTGAATTTGTCCTAGTTATTATCCTGGGTGGCGATTCCTTATCTCCATGCCATGTCTTTGTGATAATGGTTAGTGTGTTCTCTAGAGCCCTAAGCTCAAACAGTGTCGCAGTTGTTAAAATCTTGGACGTGCGCTAAACCCCGCCGTCTATAGCCACTCTTTTATTGTTACCACCTTTGCTACATCCACTTCCAAACCAATTCCTAAAACCACATACCCTAAAAATAACACTTTCGGAGTCATAAAAATACACTTCTTCATGGCAGCATAGAATTTCTCCCTACACAATACATTGAAAACCTCTCTAACATGCTACATGTGTTCATCAAAGTTAGCACTAAATATCAAGATATCATTAAAGTACACCACAACAAATCTGCCAATAAAAGGCTGTAACAAATGATTCATAACACGCATAAAAGTACTAGGAGCATTAAATAAACTAAATGGCATTACAAGCCATTCATACAACCCCTCCCTAGTCTTAAATGTTATTTTCCATTCATCCCCAGGTCTCATACGAATTTGATAATACCCACTTTTCAAATCAAGCTTAGTGAAAATAGTAGCACCACCAACCTGATCAAGCAAATCATCTAACCGAGGAATGGGAAATTTGTACCCCATAGTAATTTTATTGATGGCTCTGTTGTCTACACACATACACCATGAGCCATCTTTTTTGGTGTCAAGAGGGTAGGTACCGCATAAGGACTCATGCTTTCTCTAATATGGCCTTTGACTAGCAGCTCTTCCACTTGTCAACGTAATTCCTCATGCTCACTTGGACTCATCCAATAATGTGGTATGTTGGGCAAGGCTGCTCTAGGCACCAAATTAATATGGTGTTGAATGTCAAGTAATGATGGCAAACCTTCTGGTAATTTCTTAGGAAATAAATCACCAAATTTTGCAATAAGTAGAGCAATAACCTGTAGAACATAGGCTGAGTCAGTCACTTCCTTCCCTACCAACATATACCCTATGTCCTACTCTTGCAACTCCTCATCAAATTAGGCCAAGGATAGCAATGTATTGACTCTAACTCCAACACCTTCTTGCTTAAGCTTCTCGAACACCTATCTACTAGGTAGTAATACAATTTTGACCCCCTCAAACATAAAACTATATGTGTTAGTTTGCCCATTATGAGTAACATCCCTATCATACTGCCAAGGCCTTCCTAAAAGCAAATGGAATGCATCCATGGCAACAACATCACACCAAACAATATCTTTATATTTTAGACCAATTGAAAAAGGAATTAAGGCACGCTTAGACAATGAAACTTCACCGCCTTTTTTAAGCCAACCTAGCTTATAGGGCTTAGGATGTTTCTCGGTCTAAATTCTAATTTTTGGACAGCCTCATCAGACATAATATTTTCATAACTTCCACCATCAATCACAAAATAGCATACCTTATTTTGGATGGTATAGGTAGACTAAAATATGTTGCTCCGCAGCCACTCATTCTCGTATACAGCCCTTGGAGTTAGACAAGATTGCCTAACCACACCAACATCTCCTTCTAGTTACACTTCTTAAGTTTCGTCATCATCATATACTGTTGCACCTTCAATCTTGACTACATCCTCATTATAGTCATTTGTTTCATTGAACAAGGCTTTTTTTATAACAGTCTTTTTATATTAAAGCACTTCATACCACTGCTGCCAGCTACTTAATTAAATAGACCAGCTATTCTATTAAATTGCCTTAACCCGCCATTCCTAACTGTTATTTTGGTTACACCACCACTACTATTAGCACCAATACTCAAACCTCCAATAGTAGAAGTATAATGCGACTGCTTCTTTACCATTAATGCCCTCTGATGAGCTGCTGAAATAAATATAGGATCAAACATGTTAACAGTATTCTGGATCTAAAATTTTAAGCCTCCAATGTATTGTGACACCAACTGGTCCTCTGTCTCCTGTATTTCATTCCTAACAATCAATTAGTAAAATTCAGTGGTATATTTATCCACCAACTTTAGACCCTATTTCAAATTCTACAGCCTCTTATACATCAACCTCTAGTAATTATATGGTACGAAGGTGGCTCGCATATGTTTCTTCATCTTCTCCCAAGTATTGATTCTCTCCTTCCCCAACCTAGTGCGAGTCAACTTCAGTTGCTGCCACCATGTTGTAGCTCTCCCCCACAATCCAGTTGCCACCAAAGGCACTCATTTATTGTCAGGTACTCCTTTGAATTCTAAGATCTCCTCAACCGTCGCTAGCCAATCAAGGAACTCTTCAGATTAAAGGCTACCATGGGATTCTGGAATTTCAGTTCACATTCCAAACTCCTAATGGCATCTGTCTTATTTTGCAATAGCCCTTTTATGTCTACACGACACTTTTTCTTTACTCGTCCTCCTCTTCATCAGAACTCTCATCTACACAAGCCCTATGACGGTTATGATGATTTTAGTTGTTAGTATTTTCATTCTTGTTGATCGTTAAGGCAACAATCCTCTCATTCATCTGCTCCACCATCTACCCTATTCACCCCATCATCTGCCCAAGTTGTCCTATTGTTTGCTCAACATGCTCAAATCACTGCTCCACCCGTTGATCAGCCTCTCGCTTGTAAACCTCATCCAAGCACTACTATTGTCTTCTTTGTGCCATTTTTTATATAAAACCCTAAGAACGTTGTTAGCTCTGATACTAACTGATGTAGTGGAAGCCTAGAAAATTAGATAAATACTACTAAAAGTTAAATCGTGCACAATTATTGTCTAAGAATCTTTTATAACCTGTTGATTTATGCACAAATGCTAAGAAATAAACATCAATAATCATTGATTCACACAAAGGAATATCAAATATTAGAAAAATATAAACTTGATTATCAATTCAACAAAAGTTGTCCTCAAACAACCCTAAAGAGACAAATAAATAGAGTTTATGAAAAACCCTAAAAACAAAAAAAAAAGGAAGAAAAGGCTAAAAAAATCCTAAAAAAGGAACATAAACTTTTAAGCCAAATTTAGGGGCCTAAACAAAGGAATTTGGTCCCAAAGATGGATTACTACAAATAAAGCTTATAGCACCCATTATAGGGCTCTAAGTCAGCTTCGATTTGATATATTATGGACCCCGTGGTTCAATCAAGGTCTCCACGACCGTCCACTTGAAGCTAAGTGTGCACGTCCACTTTGTTAAATCCATCCACAAATGCCAATGCAACGTCATCCACATCAGTTTGGTAAACAAATTTATAATCTAATCCTAAGTAGAGAGAAACCCAATGTTAAAAAAGCCATTTGATACTTATTCCTTAACAAATTTGTAATCCAACTTGATGTGCTTGGTAGGAGCATGGAACTCAAGTATATAGCACCCACATTATCACACCACATATTTGTTGTTGGAATAGGAAAAAAAAGTTCATTGAAGAGTCCACGTAGCCATATTAATTCAAATGTAGCATTGGCAATGGCTTTGTATTCATTTTCGGTTGAGGAATAGGCAATTGTAGTTATTTCTTAGATAGCCAACATATCAAAGATGAGCCAAAAAAGATACCAAAGCCATTTGTAGAGCATTGGTCATCAACATCCCCTCCCCAATCACTATTCAAATAACAATAAAGAGAAAGAGTGGAGGTAACAGGGAAAAATAACTCGACATATTGCATACCTTTAAAATAATGCATGAGGCGCTTTAAAGCTCTCCAATGAATGGCAGTGGGAGCATGCATGTATTAACATAATTTATTCACACCGAAAGCAATATCAGGATGAGAAATAATGATACACTGAAGGACACCAAAAATCTGTCTATAAACATCAACTTCCAAAATTAGGGAACCAATGTTTTTGGATAGAGAAGGAGAGACAATGTCACGACCCAAACCGAGGAGTCATGACCGGCACTAGGGAATAAGAATTCTTTCGAATCCGAAACCCGTAGCAAGCCTTAAAATAAAAACACATGCAAACGTATCATAAAAATACATCAGAATTAACACTTTAATTAATATAAAATAAATCCTTATCATAACATAAAAAAATATATTTATACAATATTCAAATACAGGGTCTCTAACAAATACAACACAATTACTACCATAATGAATACTACTACTGTAGCGATTACTAAAATACAAAAAAGTGACTGTTAAGTATTTACATAATTCAACCTGGTAGGAAAGAGTCCAGCGAATAGTTCTACTAGGGAAGTCTGAAGTAGAAGATCTTAAAAAAAATATTGAGGGAAGTCAGGCCTCATTGAGTGAATTATTATAATATATGTACATGCAACTTAAAGTTATATACAATTAAGCATCAGTATAATAATATCTATATTTATTTATATATATGCATTTCATATAGATGCTAAAAACCCCTTTTATAATAATAATAAATATAAAAGAATTTTGAGTGAAGGATTGGAGTAGAATCCCTAAATTTTCGCAACCTCAACACTGAATATCATTAGCCATCAGGCTTTTCATAACTCTAAAATATTCTTTTATCCAACTTTTGGCAGTGAACTGGCCCCGAGTACCCTACAAGTCAACCGAAAATTCGCAGTCACACCCTTAATCCACAATTCACCAAAATCAAAATTCCCAAATCTGAAATCAATCAAGGTTCAAAACTTAATTCTAGCGTACTATTGTGCAACAGTCCTAGCGTGACCTGCTAAGTGGCACGTTTTACAACTATCCTCCAAAACAATTTTTGTAATAATATAATGAAAATTCAATAAACATAACTAGCATATATCATTTAAGATAATTATTCTCAATTATATATATGGAAACATATATATATGGAAACATATATATAAATATTAACAATAATAAATATCATTTAATGAAATAAGCATAATTAAATTCATATTTATTAAAAACATATGAATGCTCATAATATTTATCTATATGCAATGTATACATATAATAATAACTCACGCTTCTATCGCGCTCCTCTACCTAGCTCAGCTGGCCCAATCCGGTAGGCTTAGTACGCAGAGCAATTAAGAAAAATAATAATATATTAGAATCAAAATTGTAATTTATACTTTTAGAAATTCTAAAGAATGACTCAATCTATGACATGACTCGACAATAATTCAAAACTCATGACAGACCTGAGTCACATTTTACGAGAATTCTACCAAAAATTCGGCAGAGTTTACTATATAAAATGGACATCTCCACTAAAAGTAAAGTCGATCCTATAGGTGAACACACTTCTAATACATAAAATGCTCAATTTCTCAAATTGGGCTCCCGAACTGCATAAATTGTCCAACCGAGAACCAATATACACAAAAATCAATAATATAATAATAATAATTATTAAAAATCACTAAAATTCATAAAAAAAAACAATAAAATACCACAACTTAACTTATTTAAATAATAAAAACATTAAAGATGTTTATTTTCAAAATAATCAATAAAATCTTAAATATAATTAAATAATATTAATAAATATTCATTTTTCAAATATCCAAATCAATTATCATAAATTAAAAATAATTATTTAAATTGCTTAAATATATAATAAAAATATCTAAAAATTCATTTAATCATAAAAATAATAGATAAAACTATTATTCAAATATATTTTCATAAATTATAATTAATAAGCTAAAAATAATAAAAAATTTCTAAAAATTATTTTAAGACTATTTATTACTCAAAAATTATCCAAAGTATAATAATTAACAATAATTTCAATTAAAATACAAAATTTACTAATTTATACTAATTTTTCCAAAAATCAAATTTTTACTTAAACATTCAAAAAATCATAATAAATAATTAGAACATAGTTTCCATAAACTTACTTAACAAAAAATGCTTAAAATAATTAGTAGAGTTTATTAAAAATAAAACACATTTCTGAGCCAGGACAGTCCACGTGAACAACAACCGAGCTCAAAATAGTGCTCAAATCTCAACTATCACCAAAATTGAATTTAAATACATATTTGGAAAGCTTACAACTTCAATTTAACTAATCTAAAGTCAATTTAACAAGAATAAAACCAATTGAACACAAAATCAACAATTGAACTTATGAACCCTAGAATGAAATTAATAAAATTGAACCTGAATTCAAGGTTAATTGAATGAATTACCTTGGGAGAAATGAAGCCCATGGAACAAGCTTTCAAATGAGACCAGTGTTGCCCCCTGACATCATCGAAAACAATGTCGGTGGCTCTCGGAAGTTGTCGGTGCTGAAGGAAGAAAAAGAAGAAAGAGGAAAGGAAACAGCGGCGACAAGAGGAAGGAGGACAGGTGGTGGTGAGTTGGGGAGGAGAGCAGCGGCACTAGTGGCATGCTGGTTTGGGATTATTTTACACTTACGCAGAGAAGAAGAAGAAAAAAGAAGAAAGGAAAGGGAGAAGGAAAAGGGGAAGGCAGGAAAGAAAGAGGGAGAAAGAAAAAATTTTGGTTTATATACATTTTTTTTATTAAAATGAGAAAAGGACAAAATAATATACAAAATAATATTTTTAATTTAAATATTTACTTTTGTAATTAAATTCACCCCATAATATTTAAATATATTAAATACACTAAATTAACATTATTTACAAATCATAAGAATAATAATATTATTAAATAATACATAACAATAAATATAAGTTTTAAATTTCAATTTAATATTAATACCATAATAAAATAAAATAATTAATAACACTTGAATTTAATTTAATTTCACAAAATGACCATAATATAACAATTTAATAAAATATTTATTAACACTGCAAATCCCAGAAATTATTTTAATAATTTATAAAATATTAAGTTATAACAATTTTCCCCCCTTACAAAAATTCGTCCTCAAACTTTAAATAAAAGAATAGAAAACAAGAATTCATCGAGGAAAATAGTAAGGGAAAGCCACGCGCATCTCAACATCGGTCTCCCATGTGTACTCCTCCACAACACCTTGACCATCGTGATCTACTTCAAACGTAGCTAACGAACTTGATAATCCACTATCACAACTGGTTCTTCCTCGTATGTTAGATCTTCATTCACTTCCATACTTTCAGGCTACAACACATGCAAAGGGTCCCAAATGTACTTCCTTAGCATCAAGACATAGAACACTGGATGCCCTTGAGACAAATTCAGAGGCAACGCCAACCGATATGCAACCATGCCCACTCTCTCTAAAATCTCGGACGGTCCAATATATCTCAGTGTTAACTTCCCTTTCTTACCAAATCTCATCATACCCTTCATTGGTGACACCTTCAGAAACACATAATCTGCAACCTAAAACTCCACATCCTTATGCTTTGGATCCACATAGCTCTTCTATCTGCCAGCTGCAGTTTCTAATTGTCTTCTGATAAAAGTAACCTTCTCAACTGCATCGTAGATAATCTCAGGTCTAGTCAACTCTCTTTCTCCAATCTCATCCCAATGCAAAGGTGATCTATACTTCCTTCCTTACAAAGCTTCACATGGTGCCATTTCGATACTACTATGGCAGCTATTATTGTAAGCAAACTCTACCATTGGCAGATGATCATCCCATTTACCTCCAATATCCATTACACACATTCTCAACATATACTCAAGTGTCTGGATCGTCCTCTCAGATTGACCATCTGTCTGAGGGTGAAAAGCGTACTAAAATCAAGCCTAGTGCCCATAGCTTCTTGCAACTTCTACTAAAACTAAGAGCTAAACACTTAACCTCTATCAGATACAATGGAAACAAGCACTTCATGAAGGCAAACAATATGTTTAACATACAACTAGCCAACTTGGCTATAGAATAAGTAGCTTTAACTAGTTAGAAGAGAGCTGATTTGGTTTAACCTGTCCACAATCACCCAGATGGAATCATATCCATCCTTTGAATGAGGTAACCCAGTTACAAAATTCATAGCAATTCTCTACTATTTTTACTCAGGAATAAAAAGAGACTAAAGCTTTCCAAAAGGATTCTAATGCTTAGATTTCACCTGCTGACAAGTCAAGCACTTAGAAATATAATTAGCTACATCCTTTTTCAATCCATCCTACCAGTACAAATCCTTAATGTTGTGGTACATCTTAGTAACACCTAGATGTACACTATAAGCTATAGAATTGTAATATCCCGAATTTTTAAATATTTTTATACTGCATCGAGATATGCAGTGTTAATAATTTTTGTATATATATTTATGATATTTTATGAGTTTGTTGTTTGTTTAAAGCTAATTTTAATTATTTTATATTATTTTAAGTATTTTACGTAAAATTTTTCCGGAAATTATATTTTCGGGGAAATTGACACGTAAATAAATTAATACTATTTATTTTGACTAGTTTTATGAATTTGCATGAACTCATATATAATTTTAAAATGCTAAAATAAAATGTATATATGTGTATTTATTTAAATTAATTAGAGCTTAATTAATTTCCTTAATTTTATTATTTAATTTTTGTGTTAATTAATTTTAAGTTTATAAATTATTAAACATATTAAAATATGTGTGTGGTGTATATTTAATGTGTGTGAAATTTTATATTATTATAATATATAGTGTAAACAAATATATATATATATATATATATACATATATACATAATTTTTTTTATCAAAAAATCAAAACTTCCATTTATTTACAGTTTTGCCCCTCCTTCATCTTCTTCCTCCCAAAACGTTCTCTTCCATTTCCAGCCACTTTCAAGCTGGTTTTCTTCCTGTTAATATGCCTCTCAGCCTTCCTCTTCCACCTCCAGCCATTTCCACCACCTAAAACACTCTTTTCCGGTGAGTTTTGGCCGGATTTTCTTCAAAGAGCCAAAAATCAACTTAACTCCGACCAAGCAATTTCCGGCCACCAAATTTGATGCCGTCAGTCTCTATCTTCTCATTGAGCTCTGGTGAGTGTGATTCCAAGCTTTTTTTCACTTGATTTGGTCTAGAATTGCTTAGGTTTCAATTTCTTCAAATCAGCCATTTTGGGTTTCGAATTTTTTTTAGCTTCAATTTGATTGATTCATGAAAACTTCCTTCACAAACTTTGTTCCTGGAAGCTTAATATACACGCTGTAAGTTTTTTAGAATTTTTGGAATTTATTCTAATTTTTGTGATTTTTTGATTATTTTATTATTATTTTCTAATTTTCGAAAATTAATTAATTAAATTATGAAATTGTGTTTTATGGTGATTATAGGAGTTGAAATGAATTATATAAATTTATTTGTAATTTTTGTGAATTTTTATGTATTTATTTGGAATTTATTAAGTTTAGGTAATTTTGAAAAATAGGGTTAATTATGTGTTTAATTGAAATAAATTGGTAAATTGAGTATATTTATTGATATTATTGAATTATATGTTGAGAAATTAATTTTTGAGTAATTATATAATTTTTGGTGAATTTTTGAACATTTATAGTGAATATATATATATAAGGGTATTTTGGTAATTTTACACTAAATTGGTTAAAAATGTAATTAAATTGGTTTTAATAGTTATTTAGGGTATAAAAATGATTTCTGCAAATTTTTAGTATTTTTAACTAATTAAAACTATTTTTCGTAAATTATTTTCAAATTATATATAATATACTATTTTTCTAAATAAATGGATTTTTATTGATTTTTAGTATGTTTTAGGGTTAATTACGTAATTTGGATTTATAAAATGTATTTTTATTATATAAGGGCATTTTCGGTATTTTATAAATATTCTGTGAATTGTGAACCTCGGTCGGTGAATTGTAGTTTGGAGTCCGACCGAGGGATTTTGATTGTAATCCTGTGTGTTATTCCGAAGTGTATTTCTTTGCAGGATCGGCTCTACTCTTTGAGTAGAGAGATGTCCGTTTTACAGGGGAGGTTCTGTCGGATTTTCGATAGAATTCTCGTAAAACGTGATGTCCGGTCAAATTCCTATTCTAAAGCTGTGTCTAAAATTCTAGATCGAGTCTTTAGAATTTTTGTTAAATTTATTCTGATTTCATGTTGTCATTTGTTGTCTAGCTGCGCCGAGACCGAGGCCTAACGGATCAGGCCGCCGAGTTTGTCTCGTGGAGTGCTAACATGTGAGTTATTATACTGTATATATATGCACTGCATATAGGGTGCATTATTTAGAATTTTTCAATTTCATTGTATGTTTTAAAAAATGATTTAAATTATAATATTTTTAGTATATTTAGGGTTGCATTCTTATATATATGCATATTAAATAATTATGCATGTTAGTTTGATATATGCACATTAAACAATTAGGTTTAGGTTTAATACATTTGAGTAATATACACATGTTTTAAAATGTACACTTAGACATAATTATTTCATTAAATGATTAGTATACTTTAGGTATAGTTTCAGTAGATTTTAGGTTTATTCTTAAATAATTGCATGTTAAATTATAAACCTACACTTAAATTATTTTTAAGTTTATTTTTGGCATATTTTTTTTTATTTATTTTCGAATAAATAAATGTTTTATTATTAAATTAAACCTAACACATTAGTGGTATATTTAGGGTTTATTTTTGATATATGTCTGCTAGATAATTAGGTTTATTTTTAGTATATTTGTGAATATATGTTAAACACAAATACGTATTTAAATGAATATTTATACATAAATGGTTTATTAAATGATTTGAGTACTTAGGGTATATCTTTTGCATATTTAAGTATATTTTTAAGATAATGCATGTTATATTATTGTTACTCATTTAAATTATTTTTAACTATATTAATGATTTATCTTTAGTTTATTTCATATTTTATTTGACTATATATATATATATATACCTGAAATATACTGGGTATATTTTAGGTATATTTTTGGTATATATATATATGGTTGGTTTTACTATTATGAATATTGTTCTACATTAATTATTTTTCGAATGAATGATTTATTCGAAGTGAAGGATATCAATAGAACGTGCTTCCTAGTGGGCAGCACTAGGACCGTGTACATACCGGTACGATAGATAAGGATTGAGTGAGAGTTAAAATTTGGGGATTATAATTGATTTAATTGATTTGACTAAGATTAATGGTATGTTAGATAGTGTGATTGCTGGAGCTTGGTTGACTAAGTGTCTCGGGGCCAATCACACTGACAGTCAGAAGGCTGGAGCTTGGTTGACTTAGTGTCTCGGGGCCAGTCTACTGTCCATAAGTGAATTGAATGATCTATTGGGTTGATTGAGATGTGAGGTGATGGATAGTGTGATTGTTGGAGCTCGGTTTACCAAGTGTCTCGGGGCCAATCACACTGACAGCCAGACTGCTGGAGCTCGATCGACTTAATGTCTCGGGGCCAGTCTGCTGTCCAGATTGAAATAAGTGTTCTATTTGGAATCAAGTGAGCCTGTATGGCTAGAGTGATGATGGGATTGTTTGAGGTTGTTATTATTTAGGGTTCTATAGATCCTTCATGAATTAAAACAAACGTTTTCTACATTTAGTATATTTATAAAAGCAAAGTTTGGCATTCGTGTGAAATGTGTGTATATACATATATATATAAGAATGCCTGATTGTTATGGTTTAGTTTGCATGTATATATAGTATAATAATTCACTCAGTGAGGTCTGACCCCCCTCAATTATTTTTTTCAGGAGATTCCATATCGTCAGACCTTAGTTGTAGAGTTCATCGTCGGTGTTCTTCAGTCCCGGCTGTTTTATGCAAATGTATATTCTGAACTTTGAATTGTATTCTAGAAACTGCAGTAGTAGTGTCATTATATTGGAAGTGTATTATTTTGTTTGGATATTTAATTACTCTGAGAATTTGTATTTGAACATTGTACGAATATGTATTCATTTATAAAAGGATTTGGAGTATTTATTTTATATATTGATTCAGAAAAATTTTAATTTGGTCGTACTTTTATATTATTATTGTATGATTTTATTTTCTAAGGCTTGCTACGGGTTCCGGATTCGAAAGAATTCCCATTCCCTAGCGTCGGTCATGACTCCTAGTTTGGGTCGTGATAAGAATGCACTTCTTTTAGGATCTTTTCACTTAAATTATCCATATTAGGAATGCACAATCTACTACTGATCCATAAAACACCTTCATCATCAAGTGTAAAATCAGTGAACTTCCCTTCATGAACATTCTCCTTAAGCTTTACTAAAATAGGATCTTAGCATTGAGCTACCTTAATCCTATCTCTCAACACTGGTCTGACTCTAAACTGATCTAGCAGTCCTCTTGATCTACTTATCTTTTTCATCAAACCTTGATCCACTAACTTATGTAATTCTTGGATCAGAGGTGTCCTCTCCATACTAATATGAGCAAGACTACCAAAGGACTTCCTACTCAAAGTATCTACTACAACATTAGCCTTGCCTGGATGGTATAGAATATCGCAGTCATAATCCTTCAACAATTCCAACCATCTCCTTTGCCTCAAGTTCATATCTCTCTGCTAGAAAATGTAGTTCAAGCTCTTGTGATCTGTGAAAATCTCATAAGAAACTCTGTACAAATAATTTCTCCAAATCTTAAGAGCAAAGATCACCACTGCCATATCTAAGTCGTGAGTAGGATAATTCTGTTCATGCTTCTTTAACTGCCTCGAAGCATAAGCTATCACCCTACCATTTTGCATCAACACACAACCTAGGCTGACTCTGAAAGTTTCACAATACATAGTGAACTTATCTTCTCCATTTGGCAAAGTCAAAATTGGAGCTGTGGTCAATTTCTCATTCAGTAGCTGAAAACTATTCTCACAAGCATCTGACCACATAAACTTCATATTCTTCTAAGTTAAGCAAGTTATAAGTGCTACAATTCTCAAAAAATTTGTACAAATCTCCTATAGTACCCAGCCAAACCTAGGAAACTTCGAATCTCAATGTCTAATGTCAGTCTAGGCCATTCAAACACTGCTTCAATCTTTTATGGATGAACCTAAATATCATCTTTAAACACCACATGTCTAAGGAATGTAACACTCTCACTTTGAGAATTTGGCATAAAGCTGATGTTCTCTCAGTGTATGTAGTACTGTCCTCAAATGATATACGTGCTTCTCCATACTCTTCAAATACACCAGTATATCATCAATAAAGACTACTAAAAATGGTTTGAACACCATATTCATCAGATCCATAAAAGTAGATAGTTCATTAGTTAACCCGAAGGACATCACCAGAAACTCATAATGACCATATCGAGTGCAGAATGCCATTTTAAGAATATCAGCTTCACTGATTCACAACTGATGATAGCCCGACCTCAAGTCAATCTTGGAAAAGAATTATGCACCTTGAAGTTGATCAAATAAATCATCTATCCTAAAAAAAAGGATATTTATTCTTCACTGTCACCTTATTCAGCTCTCTGTAATCAATGCACAGTCTCAGTGTACCATCCTTATTCTTCATAAATAGGACTAGTGCCCTGGTCCAGCAAATCTTGCAACTGCTCCTTTAATTCCTTCAACTTTACAGGAGTCATCCTATAAGGCAGCATCAAAATAGGAGTTATGCCTAGGACCATATCTATACAAAACTTGATCTCTCTATGAGGTGGTAAACTTGGCAACTCATTAAGAAAAATATCAAGGAACTCACAAGCTACTGAAACATATGTGATAGACATCTTCTCCACTGAAGTATCCCTGACTAGTGCCAAGTATCCCTGATAACCTTTCCCCAACATCTTCCTAGCCATGATAGCAGAGATAAGATTCTAAGGTGCATAACTATTGTCACCTATAAACTTAAACTCTTCTTCATCTGGAATTCTGAAAATGACCTCTTTACTCTAATAATTAACTATGGCATAGTGCTAAGACAACCAATCTATACCAAGAATCACATCAAACTCCATCATATCCAACAACACTAATTCCACTGATAATTCCCTGCATTCCACTAACACCGGACATCTAGAAAGAACCACTTCAGTGTTTAATGAATCACTTAAAGGAGTGGTGATAGATAAAGGAAATGTCATCCTCGAAGCTTACCAACACGACTTCAAATCAAAAACAGGGGACACGAAAGAATGTGTGGCACCGGGATTAATTAAGACACTAGCATCCAGGTAATACACTGGAAGCATACTTGCAACAATGGCATTGGATGCCTGAGCATCCTACTTTGTAAGGGTGAATACTTTGGCCTAACCTTGGCCTCTCAGCTGGCTAGTGGAAGCCTAACCAAAGCCTCTTGCACTACCTCTACCACCTCTACCATACCCCTACTAGGCTACAAACTGCAATGTACTCAGATGCTAAGCTGAAGGTAACTGATAAAGAGTTAGAGCTGAACTAGAAATCAACTACTGTAAAAATTGCTGCTGATAGCCAGAATAAGGACACACTCTAGTGAAGTGCCTCGTCTGTCTGCATCTGAAGCAAGTCAAAAGAGCCATATAACAGGGTCCCTGATGGACTCTCCCACACATCTAGAAAGCATTGGCTGCAAATCCTATGTTACCATATTCGAAACTATGACCATTGCTGCTACTAGGTACATCTGATAGGCCTATGAACTCCACCATGGCCATCCCAGGGTCCCTGATGGACTCTCCCACACATCTAGAAAGCATTGGCTGCAAATCCTATGTTACCATATCCAAAACTATGACCATTGCTGCTACTAGGTACATCTTATAGGCCTATGAACTCCACCATGGCCATCCCTTTTACCATGATGATATCTATGTTATTGTCTCTGGTCCTGCTAAACAGAACCTCTCTGCTAACTGTTGGAGCCTATCTAAAATGTCTAGAATGGCATGCTCTGAGATCCTCTAGACTGAACACCTCCCATCTAATAATAGTCAGGCATGACTCCTTACCTGATCAGTCTAACCTCTATCTCCTTGGCCAACTCTATCACAGACTCCAAAGTAAGGCATGAAGTAGGCATCCTAGCAATGCAGAACTCAGTCTAATAGCGTACGTAGTGACTGCAAAATACTGGGCTCGCAGTAAATCCTCTGCATAACAGCCCAATCTAAGAAACTCTCTAGTGTAGTCCTCCACTAACCTGTCACCTCTGCTAAGGTTGGTTAGTCGGAGTTTGAAGCTCATCTGCATAGGCTCTGGGCAGAAATGCCTCATGAATCTCTCTCAAAACTGAGCCCAAGTGTAAGTTATCATGTGCAACTGGATAACCTGTACAAACTAATCCAGGGCTAGTCCCTCAATAGACAATAAACACATGACAAACAAACATCCTAACAATTACGCGAAAAACTACAATAAGGAAAACTTATCAAAAATATAATTGAACATAATTTACTGCAGTAGTTTCAAAGAAAACACAACTCGAATAACCTAGGTCCACAATACTAAAACCTAGGCTCTGATACCAACTTTGTCACAACCCAAACCGGGGAGTCATCACCGGTGCTAGGGAGCTAGAATTCTTTTGAATCCGGAACCCATAGCAAGCCTTAAAATAAAAACACATGCAAACATATAAAAAAATAACAAAAATAAAAATTTAATTAATATAAAATAAATCTTTATCATAACATAAAAAAAATATTCATACAATATTCAACTACATGGTCTCTAACTAATACAACACATTACTACCATAATGAATAGTACTACTACAAAGATTACTAAAACATAAAAGAAGTGACAGTTCAGTATTTACATAATTCAGCTGGAGAGGAAAGAGTCCGTTGAAGAGTTCTACTAGGGAGGTCTGAAGTAGAAGATCCTGAAAAAAAATATTAAGGGGAAGTCAGACCTCACTGAGTAAATTATTATAATATATATACATGCAACCTAAAGCCATATACAATCAAGCATCAATATGATAATATATATATTTATTTATATACATGCATTTCATATAAATGCTAAAAATCCGCTTTTATAAGAATAATAAATATAAAAGAATTTTGAGTGCAGGATCGGAGTAAAATCCTTAAATTTTTGCAACCTTAACATTGAATATCATTAGCCATCAAGCTTTACATAACTACAAAATATTCTTTGATCCAACTTTTGGCGATGAACTAGGCCCGAGTACACAAAAGGTCAATAGAGGATTCATAGTTCCACCATTGGTTCTAACTGGACCCAGAGTACCCTACAGGTCAATCGAAGATCCACAATCACACCCTTAATCCACAATTCACCAAAATCAAAATTTCCAAATCCAGAATCAATCAAGGTTCAAAACCTAATTCTAGCGTACTGTTGCACAATAGCTCTAGCGTGACCTACTAGATAGCACGTTTTACAACTATCCTCCAAAACAATGTTCGTAATAATATAATGAAAATTCAATAAACATGACTAGCATATATTATTCAAAATAATTATTCTCAATTATATATATAGAAACATATATATAAATATTAATAATAATAAATATCATTTAATGAAATGAGCATAATTAAATTCATATTTATTAAAAACATATGAATGCTCATAATACTTATCTATATGCAATGTATACATATAACAATAACTCACTATTCTATCGTGCTCCTCAACCCTAGCTCGGTCGGACCGGTCCAGTAGGCCTAGCATGTGGAGCAACTAAGAAAAATAATAAAATAATAATATATTATAATCGAAATCCTAATTTATACTTCTAGAAATTCTAAAGAATGACTTAATCTACTACATGACTCGACAATAATTCAAAACTCAGGAGCGACCCGATGTCACGTTTTAGAAAAATTCTGCCGAATATTCGACAGAGTCTCCTCTATAAAATGGATGTCTCTCTACTAAAAATAGAGTCGATCCTACAAACAAACACATTTTAAATACACAAAACGCTCAACTTCTCGGGTTGGGCCCCCGAACTATATAAATTGCCCAACCGAGAACCACCATACACAAAAATCAATAATATAATAATAATTATTAAAAATCATAAAAATTAATAAAATACCACAACTCAACTTATTTAAATAATAAAAACATTAAAGATGTTTATTTTCAAAATAATCAATAAAATCTCAAATATAATTAAATAATATTAATAAAAATTTATTTTTCAAATATTTGAAACCAATTAGCATAAATTACAAATAATTATTTAAATTGCTCAAATATATAATAAAAATAGATAAAAATCCATTTAATCATAAAAATAATAGATAAAACTATTATTCAAATATATTTTCGAAAATTATTATTAATAAGCTAAAAATAGTAAATAATTCATAAAAATTATTTTAATACTATTTACTACTTAAAAATTAGCCAAAATATAATAAGTAACAATAATTTCAATTAAAATACAAAATTTACTAATTTATACTAATTTTTCCAAAAATCAAATTTTTACATAAACATTCAAAAATTCATAATAAATAATCAGAACATAATTTCCATAAACTTCCTCAATGAAAAATGCTTAAAATAATTAGTAGAGTTTATTAAAAATAAAACATATTTTCAAGCCGAGACAGTCCATGTGAACAGTTACCGAGCTCGAAATAGTGCTCAAATCTCAACTATCACCAAAATTGAATTTAAACACATTTTTGAAAGGCTTACAACTTCAATTTAACTAACCTAAAGTCAATTTAACAAGAATCAAACCAATTGAACACAAAATCAACAATTGAAATTATGAACCCTAAAGTGAAATTTACAAAGTTGAAGTTGAATTCAAGGTTAATTAAACGAATTACCTTGGGGAAAATGAAGTCCAAGGAACAAACTTTCAAACAAGATTGTTATTACCCCCTGACGTCATCAAAAACGACGTCGGTGGTTCCCGAAAGTTGTTTGTGCTGAAGGAAGAAGAATAAGGAAGAGGAAGGGAAACAGCGACGGCAGGAGGAAGGAGGACAGGTGGTGGCGAGCTGGGGAGGAAAGTAGCAATGAGCAGCAACACTAGTGGCATGCTGGTTCGGGATGCTGCACTTACACAGAGAAGAAGAAGAAAGAATAAGAAAGGAAATAAAGAAGGAAAGGGGAAGGAAAGAAAGAAAGGGAAAGGAAAAAATTTTGGTTTATCTAAATTTTTTTAATTAAAAATAAGAAAAGGATAAAATAATATAAAAATAATATTTTTAATTTAAATATTTACTTTTCTAATTAAATTCACCATATAATATTAAAATATATTAAATACACTAAATTAACATTATTCACAAATAATAATAATAATAATAATAATAATAACAATAATAATAATACATAACAAAAAATTTAAGTTTTAAATTTCAATTTAATATTAATACCATAATAAAATAAAATAATTAATAACACTTGAATTTAATTTAATTTCACAAAATGACTATAATATAAAAATTTAATAAAATATTTATTAACATTGCAAATCCTAAAAATTATTTTGAATAATTTATAAAATATCGGGTTATAACAGACAGCCATAGGGGTAGGCACGATTTGCAATCCAAGATATCATGTCGAGCCAACAAATCACCTATGTATTTCTGTTGAGATAGCTTCATACCCATGGATTGAATATCCAATTATATGCCAAGAAAATAATGCAATTGTCCCATGTCACGAACAGGGAACTCATATTAGAGTTTGGAGATAACATGAATGATTAATGGAAGACTCAAACTTGTAATTACAATATCATCCATATAAACTAAGAGATAAAGAACGTTAGTTCCATGTTTCAAAATAAATAAAAAAGTGTCAACCTTTGATGGTACAAAGTGTAAAGATTGAAAATAAGCTATCAAACGATTAAACCAGGCACAAAGAGCCTACTTAAGGCCATACAAAGATCTTTGTAGCTTACAGACATGAGATGGAAAAGTAGTGTTAACATAACCTTATGATTGAGTCATGTAGAGTTCCTGTAACATGCCCATGTAAAAAAGCATTAGAAACATCCAATTAGCTAATTGGCCATTTATGTATAGTAGTAAGGGCAATACTGACTTGAATTGTTACAACCTTGACAACGAGTTTGAATGTTTCTTTGTAGTTAATACCAAACATTTGTACAAATCCCTTAGCTACTAACTGGCCTTGTAGTGAGAAATAGAACCATTAGTGTTGTGTTTGATTCTGTAAATCCACTTATTATCAATGATATTGGCACCATGTGGTTTTGGAATAAGACTCCAGGTATTGTTATTGAGAAGGGCCTACATCTCTTGGTCCATAGCTTATTCCAAATAATTAATATTAGGTTTAGTTTGGAGAGAAATAAGAGCTTGATGCTAATTTATGGTGGAAGGATGAAGTTACATTGTATGGGTGCGAGTGGTAGGTGGTTGTGGAGTGTTAAAGGTTTGAGTGGTAAAGGTAGGTGATTAAGGCATAGAATTAGGTTGGGTAGTATTGGTGGGATATTGAGATAAGTCAACAATAAGATTGAGGCCAGGTGAATTAGTTAGGGATAGAGATGAAGTAGGAGTGCGGGATAGAATTGGAGAAGAGGTTGGGTTTATTTCGAATAAAGATAGAGAAGTAATTGGAGATGTACCTGTTGGAGCCATAGTGTTTGGAGCGTACTGTATAAGCCAAAGAGAAAACATGGAGTTGGTTGAGGTGTTGGACAAGGAATAGAATTTTGCTTGAAAAGAAAAACTGTGTGATCAATTTGAAATGTCGTAAGAGATAGACATGGTCAATGCCAATATTAAGACAATAATAACCTGTATAAGATAGTGAAAGACCGAGGTAGACACATTGCTTACTTCTATATGAAAATTTATTTTTATGATATGGGCGAAGGTAAGGAAAAATTACACAACTAAAAATTCTTGTCTTAATGTATTTTAGTGAACTCTGGAATAATTTTTGAAATGGACTAAAATTATGTAAAACTGAAGTGGGCATTGAATTAATTCTACTAATAGCACTTAAAAATGCATAAGACCAAAACCGAAGAAGAACATTAGCATGTGCCAATAAAGTTAATCCAATGTCAACAATGTGACGGATTTTGCATTCCGAGAGTCTGTTTTGTTCATGAGTGTAGGGACAAGCAATTCTATGAAATATGCTAGTTTGTTTAAAATATTTATTTAATCTTTGATATTCGCCACCCCAGTCCAAGTAGAATACTTTAATAAAAGATTGAAATTGGTGTTTGATTCAAAATTCAAATTTAAGAAACACAGTGTAGGCATCACTTTTATTTTTAAGGAAATAAACCTAGGTATACCTAGTAAAATCATTAATAAATAAAACAAAGTAACGAAAATCACAATTGGATGTCATGGGAGTAGGACCCCAGACATCATAATGAATAATTTGAAATGGAGCATTTATACTATGGTCGATAGACAAAAATGGTAAATGATGAAATTTCCCTAAATGACAAGATGAACAAGAATCTAAAACTTTATTAGAAGAGGATGAAATAGGAAAATTATTGGTCTTGATGATCTGAGAAACAATTTTCCTCTGAGGATGGCTAAGAGAGGCATGCCACTCATCAAAGGAAGATGTTGTAGCGGTCAAAGCTTCCTTGGTGTGAATAAAAGGCATGACATACAGTCTTTTTTCACTCTAGCCTCACAACAGGATGTCTTAGGTGTGTTGGTCCTTAACAAAGAATTTATGTGGCCAAAATTCAAAGAAACAACCATTGTCAGTTGTGAACTTTTGGATAAAAAGTAAGGTTTTGGTAATCTTAGGACCATAAAACACATTGTTAAGATTAAAAATTCTATTAGAATATAATAATGGATAAAAAGATGTACCTGTATAAGAGATAGGGAGAAAGTGGCCATCGCCAAGAGTGATCTGATCAGGAGGTAAGCACTTGTGAGTCATATGTCATATGATGGGAGGCTCCAGTGTCAGGATACCATGAGCCACTTGGTTTTGGATAGAATGGTGCACTAGGATGTTGAGGAGGCATTGGCGGAGAAGGCAATAGTGGAGTGGTCACACTGTTGTTAGCCTAAGGGAAAGAAAATGGATAAGAACTATACTAGCGTCGACACCATTCCACAGTATGGTTTTTATTCCCATAAATTTGACATGGACCTTTTGAGTTTGTTATGTTTTCTAGTAGAAAATTGAGAACCATTAAAATTATTTTAGTATGACTGTTATGACCCATATTTTTAAATTAATTTATTTTAAAATGATATATGCATTGTTAATAAAATTTAGAGATTTTATTGATTTATTTTCGTTATTTGTGATTAATGGTTATTATTTTATGTTTAATTATAATTTTCTACGTAAATATTTTTATTTTGAAATTTATTATTTTGGACATTTAATTTGCATTATTTATAATTATTATTTTGGATAGTATTATTTCAATAATATTTAGTCATGTGCATTATTATTTTAATATTATATTTTTAGATAAATTACATTAATTGTTTTATTAGTATTATTATAATATATTTTTATTTTATGTATATATGTTAATGTATGTGTGTTTATATATATGTGTAGACATATATATATATATATATATGTATATTGAGTGGTTGAGATTGATTTATGTTAAAGTATTATTATTATATTATAATGTCCTATTAATATAATATATATACATATATACATACACATGCATGCATACAAAATAAACATATATGCATGCTTTAAACACCAACACACACACATAGCAAAAAGGAAAAAAACGTGAAGATCGACATATACATACATACACACAGCATTATTTTCATCTTCTCTTCTTCTCCTTGCTGTCCCAACCAACCAGCCTCACTGTGCCTCCCTCTCTTCCGGCCAATCACCACCATCTTCCTCGACCTTCCTCTCACCGTCTGCTCATCGGAAGCTCGCCGGCAACGTCCATTTTTGGTAAAAATCGAAAACCTCCATTTCCGACCAACCTCACTTTTTCAGCCATCGTTTCTCAAGTTTCCAGTGTCTATCAACTCCCCTAGCTCCGGTGAGCATGAATCTAAGCTTAGTTTAAGCTTTCATCACCTATTTCTTGAGTTTTGATGATTTTTAGTTTATGGAGCTTTAGAGTTTTTTATTTTTTTTTAAGCTTGATCTTGATGAATCCTGCAAACTCCTTTTACAAATGTAAATCCTGGTAGCTTAATCTACCTCTATGAATTTTTGTGTCATGAATTTATTTTAATTTTTATGAATTTTTAAATATTTTATTATTATTTTATTAATTTTTGTAAATTAATTATTAAAATTATAAATTTGGTATATTTGGTGTTATTATGAGTTAATATTAATTTTAGAATAAATAAAATAATTTTTGAGAATATTATATAATTTTTAGGAATTTTTATAGTTTATGTCAAAATTGAATAATTAGGTTAGAGTTGGATTTTTGTTGGAATATTGGTTTAAATATGTGTTTTAATTAATATTAATAATATATATGTTGAGAAAATAATTTTTATGCATTTGTATAATTTTTAGGGAATTTTTGAGTAATAATAGTATATTATGTATATTTTTGTATTATAGGGGTAAATACGTAATTTTGTGATAATTATAGCTAAATAATATATTTTAGTTGGTTTTAATAATATTTAAGGAATTAAAAGGATTTTTACAAATTATTTACTATTTTTAACTAATAAATACTAATTTTTAAAAATTATTTTCAAATAATATATTATATATCATTTTGGGTACTAAAATGGGTTTTAAACTAATTTCATTATATAATTAAACTATTTAAGTAATTAAATACGAATTTTATTAATTAGAAGTAAATTGTGATGTTTGGTTGGATTGTGAACTCGGTTGAGCTAAGTGTACATTGAAGGGTCGACCCAAGTATGGTTGATTGTGAATGTTAGAAGTGCGTTTTTCTATGCAGGAATGGCTCTACCTATGGTAGAGAGATGTCCGTTTTACAGGGGACACTCTGCTGAAATTTTGATAGATTTTCTCGTAAAACGTGACATCTTCCATAATTTCCTAGCATAAATTAGGGTATTCCAATCTATCGAGTCTTATCCAATCTTTCCAAGTCATTCTAGAGTCTCGTAATTTTATTAATTTCCCTTCTTATTCCATAAGTATGATTTTAAAAATAAATATATTTTTTTAGAGAGTACCGGAGTAGGAGTTTCTGGATTGAGGCAGACGCGCAGTCGTCAGCCGTCTCACTCATCTTGTAAGTTAATAAACTAATATGTGTGTGTGTATTATTTACATTATCAAGAATTTTATTGCAATTTATTTATTTAAAAACTAGTATTAAGAAATGTTGGTAGAACGGACTACCTGGTGGGTTTCACCAGGACCGCATGCACATAGTGGAGATTGAGAGATTCATCCAAAATATGTATGACTTGTGGTTATAAACTGGGACGGGTGCCTCGGTGGAAGCCTCTGCTCTTGGGGACCGCCAGTGATGTGGAAAGTTAAAAAATGGACTGGGACGGGTGCCTCAATGGATGCCTTAGCTCTCGGGGACTGCCAATGTCATGTGCTTGGATTAAGTGGATGACTGTGGCTTAATGCCTCAATTGATGTCTCTGCTCTCAAGGACCGACAATCCATTTGGGATTAAGTGGGCCCAATTGGCCATTTAGAATTGGGTTTAGGGTTCTACCGAGATTTTTCAAAAGCTATATATGTATATATATTATAAATTATTTTTGATACATCTATACGGTTTTCAAAAAGGTTTTCAAACCGTACAGCTCTTTTATTAACTTACTCAATGAGGTCTGATTCCCTTCAATTTATTTTTTTCAGGAGTTTGGGACTTTTCTAGTAGGCCTACTTCTCTTCGCCGTGTAGCTTCATCACCAGCTATTCTGCATAGGTCTACTTAGTTGTGTTGTGTTTTTTTTAATGTACTGCAATAAAGAAAAATGTTTAACTAAATATTTTATTTGGGAGTATCATGTACTTATAATATTGTGTACTGAGATATTATTTGTATAATTGATGTTTATTTACTTTATGCACTATGATAATATGGTTTAAATTATATTGAGAAAAATCAGTTTGATAATGTGCAATGTGATTTAATTATTTATTGTAAGGTTTCAAGTTTTATATTTTTCGCATTTTTCTTTTAAGGTTTACTACGAGATTCGGTAACTTTATGTTTTCCCATTCCCTAGTGTCGGTCACGTGCCCTAGGTTCGGGTCATGACAAAGTTGGTATCAAAGCATTGTTCGATTAAATTGTTTATGTCTGTCTTTCTGTGTAACTACTGCAGTACATTAGGTTGATAATTGTCTTTGTGATATCCTTGTTTCTAAATTCCACATATGTGTTAAATACTCTTATCTTGTTTTGAATTCGGTTTTCTCTGTCTTTTCAGAATGAGACATGTGTGAACAGACCCCGCTGCCGATAAGACATTTAGGCTTGATGAGTAGTCCGTGCATGATGAGGCTCTTCCTCTTGTTCCATGTCGTAGGGGCAAAGGTAGAGGTAGAGGTAGAGTTAGGGCAGCTGCAGCTGAGGTTCATGATCAGCCGCCAGTAGAACCTAAAGCTCCAGCAGTAGACCCCACGGCTTTTGCAGTTGGTCTTGCAGGAATTAATCAGGGTCTTGCAGCTTTGAATCAAGCAATGCCCTTAGTGTAGCAAATGCTACAGCAGAGAAATCAGGAGATGTCAGACACTAATACGTCATTTCGCTACTCTCAGATTGGTAGAGTTTATTTTAATGGTACTGGGGACGCCTTAGACTTTATTAATGCTATTGAGGCACGTACCAGGATAGGACATACAAACTACCAACGAATCATGATTATTGAGCTGTCAGTCCAAGCGGTAGCCTAAGACTAGTTTATACAGTCAATTTAGTCGTTCATGCATGAGTTGACTTGGCTAAAGTTTAAGGACCGCTTTCTAAGATTTTTCTATCCCTCCAACCACCAGGATGCCTATAGGTGGCAGTTGCTTCATATCACCAGAGAGGATAAGTCTGTTGAGGACTACACCAGGGAATTAAACAGGTTGTCCCGACACTCAAAGGATATCAGGAGAGATCCTTATAGAGGTATGTTATTGGTTTGGGGCCAGCTTTTGTTAGTATGCATACCAAGGACTATACCTTGGTGTAATATCCCGTGTTTTTTTTAAAATATTTTTACACTGTACCGGGATATACAGTGTCAATAATTTTGACTGTATATACGATATTTTTATGAGTTGATATGTATTTTAAACCTATTTTAATTACTGTCTATTATTTTCAGTATTTTACGTAAAATTTTCCCGGGACTTTCATTTTCGGGGAAATTTTCACGTAAACAATGTATTATTAATTATTTTAAATGTATTTACGGGTTTGCATGAACTCATACATATTTTTAAATTATTAAATAAAGCCTGTGTGTGTATATTTATTTAATTAGGGTTTATTATTACCCTAATATTTTATTATTTATTTATTATTATTTGGTTATTTTATTTATTATTAAATTATTAAAATTTATTATTTTTTTCTTTTTTCTTTTTTTTTTCTTTTTCTTTTCCTTTTTCTTTCTTTTTCTTTTCCTTTCTCTTTCCTTTTTCTTTCTTTTTCTTTTTCTTCTTCTTCTTCTTCTTCTTCCCGTGGGTGCCCGACGCCACCACTATTCCTCACCGTCGTTTCTCCCTCATCCGGCCACCGTTTTCGACACCGCCGGTCTCTATCTTCTCCTTGAGCTCCGGTGAGTGTTATTCTAGCTTTGGTTTGAGCTAAAACGGTCTAGAATTGCTTAGGTTTTGAGTTGAATATTTCGGCCACTTTTGGTTTTCGATTTTTTTGAGCTTCAATTTGGATGATTCATGGAAACTTCCTTCACAAATGTTGTTCCTGGTAGTTTAATCTTCATGTATGAATTTTTGTAGAATTTTTGGAGATTGTTTGGATTTTTGGGTATTTTTGAATATTTTAATATTATTTTCGAATTTTCGGAAATTAATTATTTAAATTATGAAATTGGAGTTTATGGTTGAATTAGGTGTTGAAATGAATTATAGGAATTTATTTGGAATTTTTATGAATTTCTAAGTATTTATTTTTAATTATTGAAGTTTAGGAGATTTTGTAAAATTAAGTTAATTGTGTTTTAAATTGAATTTAATTGGTTAATTGAGTTTAATTATTGATATTATTGATAAATATGTTGAGAAAATTAATTTTGGATAATTGTATGATTTTTGGTGAATTTTTGAAGTAATTTAGGTATATATATATATATAGGGGTATTTTGGTAATTTTACCCTAAATTGTCTAAAAATGTAATTTAATTGGTTTTAATATTTATTTAAGGTATAAAAATGATTTCTACAAATTATTTAGTATTTTTAACTAATTAAAACTATTTTTCGGGAATTATTTTCAATTATATATATAATATACGGTTTTTCTAATAAAATGAATTTTAATCGATTTTTTACAGTGTTTCAAGATTTATTATGTAATTTCTACGTATGAAATGTATTTTTATGATTTAAGGATATTTTTGGTATATTTGAATATATATTCTGTGTTTGTGGACCCCGGTCGACAGATTGTAGTCTGGAGTCCGACCGAGGGGTTGTGATTGATTGTGATGTTTATTTTTGAAGTGTATTTTCTTTGCAGGGTCGGCTCTACTCTTTTGAGTAGAGAGATGTCCGTTTTACAGGGGAGGTTCTGTCGGATTTCCGGTAGAATTCTCGTAAAACGTGATATCCAGTCGAACCCTAATTTCCAATTCTGTGTTGAATACTCTAGATTGAATTCTAGGATTTCTGTTAGGGTTATTCTGATGTCGATTAATTATTTCTTGTTTAGTTTCGCTGAGACCGAGGGTTAGTGGACCAGGCCCGTCGGACCTGTCTCGTGGAGCGCATTAGGTGAGTTACTATATTATATATATATGCTTAGGATGCATGATTTAGAAAATGCATGTTTTATTTTGACTAATTATGCATAAATAACATGATTTATATTCAAGTATATTTTTGGTATATAATAAATTATATACATGTTTTATTAATAAAATATATTTAAAATGTTTTTAAATATATTTTTAGTTTAATTCATGATTTGATTGGATTTATTTGACGTATATATACTCAAAATATACCTGGTTTATGTTTGGTATATTTTCGGTATATATATGGTTTATATTGTTGATTTATTTAAATTCATGCATCATGTATTTGTGAATGAATGTTTTATTATTTATGAATGAAGGATATCAATAGAACGTGCTACCTAGTGGGCAGCACTAGGACCGAGTACGTACCGGTACGCCTATAGTTTTAGGCTATATTACTAACTTATTTGTGGATATTGAATTGATTATGATTATTGATATGTGAGATGTGGTTTGGGGTGTGATTGCTGGAGCTCGGTTGACCAAGTGTCTCGGGGCCAATCACACTGGCAGTCAGACTGCTGGAGCTCGGTTGACTTAGTGTCTCGGGGCCAGTCTACTGTCCATATGGATTAAGTGGATATATTTGGAATCAGTGAGCCTGTATGGCTAGAGTGTTGTTTAACACTATTTTTCTGAGGTTGCGATATTCTAGGGTTCTATGTGATCCTTCATAAAAGTTGATTTTCAGACAAAATATATAAAATGATTTTTCTGCATCTGTATGAATTTGCCTGTATATATACATATTACTCATATACTGTTGACTGTATGCATTATCACTTAGAGTGTATGTATATATATTATAGTAATTCACTCAGTGAGGTCTAACTCCCCTCCGTTGACTATTTTTCAGGAGAGTCAACTTCCTCAGACCTCAGTAGCAGGTCGATACGCCGGATTTCTTCCGCCCCGGCTTCTTTATGTAAATTGTCTACTTGAGTCTTATTTATTTTATCTAGACACTGCAGTAGTTGTAAATTAAAGTATTGGATTTTATGTATTTGTTTTAAAGAGATGTATTATGTTAAAACTGGATTTGTATAAAGATTATACATTTATGAGATTATATATGCGATGTGATGAGTTTTGAATTATATCCAGTTGTTATGGATGATATTGTAATATTTATGATTTTATTTTCCGCTGCATATTATATTTTTATGGTTATTATTGCATATTTATTTTATTTTTAGGCTTGCTACGGGTTCCGGATTCGAAAGAATTCCCGTTCCCTAGCGCCGGTCATGGCCCCTGTTTTGGGTCGTGACACTTGGAGACTGTGATAGAAGAGGCCCATATGATTGAGAGGCGACACATCCGTCAGGGTACCATGATAGATCCTTACATGGTTAATGGTAGTGGATATGGTGTAGTTCCTGAGTACTAGCAGCCAATATTTCAGATTGGTAGCATAAGTGAACAGGCTGAGGGTAGTTCACAACATGATGGTAGAAGGTCTGGAACATATAGAGTTGGTCAACATGGTTATGCCATGAACAGAAGAAGTGGCAGAGGTCATAAATTTGGTACTAGAGTTAGCAGCAGCAATGGACAAAGCTCCGGAAAAAGTAGTTTTGGGTCTGGAGCTAGTGCATGTGCTAGTTGTGGCCGATTTCATCAAGGCCCATGTCATCTGTTATCGGGTGCTTGCTTTAGATATGGGCAGGTTGGTCATCTTGCCAGAGCTTGTCTTCACTCTGGATATTAGCCACAGTATGCCCAGGGTTCATCTTCATCAATGGCTCAACCTTTCTATCTAATGCAACAGTAGTACACAATATAAAAAAAGGGCAAGATGGCTTTTTCCCCTCACTAGCGATAAGAATGCATGTCACAACTAACAACATGTATCCTTGTCCATAATATAATTTATTGAAATGCAATATAAATAGATAGTATTAATATACATAACTATATATAAAAATATATATATATAATACATATTTATACATTTTAAAATAAGTAAATATCTTATTCATACTCCTCTCAATAAAAATATCTTGTTCATACTTCAATGATATTATAAAAATATACATCTTAAATTATTAAAAAATATCTGTAAACATATATATATATATATATATATATATATATATATATATATATATATATATATATATATATATATATATATATATATAGTAACTTAAAATTCATATATTAGATTTCTTATATATAATAAGCATTAATTAATAAAATATTTATATACTATATTATATTCAAATAATTTATTAATGTAACTTTTTTTTATTATTTTTTAGAAAAAAGTACAAAAAAAGACCCTATAGTTTGAATATTAATCGACTTTCACTCTATAGTTTAAACCCTAACAAACCAATACCTTGTGTTTCATTCCATTAGCAAATAACAACAAATCAACTCACACCGTTAAAAAAGCTAGGGGAAAAAAGAAAAGAAAGAAAACAGCCTCCCTTACTATGCGCTTCTTCTTTTTCTTCTTTTTTCACCAGGATCCTTTGTCACACACACCCACACCCTCCTTTATTGCTCATTGTATGTCTCCGACTCCTTCTCCACCTGCATTGCCTCTGCCCACCACCAGCATTGCGTTCACCCACCTCTACCAATGCTGCCTCCACCCACCACCAGCACTACATTCACCCACCTCCAATGTTGTCAATCCAATGGTAAATTTAGTTTCTTTTCAATGTTTTCATTTGAGGTTTTTTTGTGGGTTGATGGTGGTAGTAAGGTTGTTGATGGTGGCGATGTTGGGCAATAGTGTTATTGATTATGACAAGTGTTTGGATGGCACTAGTATAACAATGGTGATAATGATAGTTATCTTGGATGGTGCCATTACTAGAGGGGAAATTATTGATGGTAATAGTGGTGGTGTTTAATGTTGTTATTGATGGAGGCAGGCGGTGATGGTGGCAAAGGGATGTTAACTATGATTATTTCTGGGCAAAAGAAATTAACAAAGTGATATTGGAGTTATGGTTGTCTTAGGTGCTGTAGTGGTGGTGTTGTCTTGCGTATTGTGGTGGTGGTGCTGTCTTAGGCAAAAAAACTTGACAAAGTTCCTCACTCTCTACAACAATGACGAGGAAGTGTATACAAATGATTACTTTTAGTCCCTTTAAGCATAGAAGTCAAATGCCATAATCGATAATTTGAAGAGTTCGAAGTCATGCTATAATGCTATTAATTAAAACATTGTGTACACTTCCAGGTAATAGCAAAGAAGTAGCGACTACAAGTTGAAGCTTTTGTCTGGCCATATGACACCAACACAAAATATTAACAACAAAAATAATTGTTGTACACCACATTCATCATCGGGCATATTGGCGATGGCGAGGAAGTTCTTTATAGGTGGTAACCCGAGAGCTCTATCCACCTGATTAATGAATGCATTACCTGTTCTTTAATTTATGATAACTGCAACATCTCTATTGTAAATTGTGATGTGTATATGTGATGTATGAACCAATTCATCTTGATTTGGGTTAACCATTTCTTTAGTTTTTGTAGAATTTAGTTCAAGCTTAAAGCATATAAATTATTTATTAGCCCAAAATAAAAGAACTTTTATGCATATGTGTGGCAGATTAAATTTGTTTTGTGGACATTTATCAAATTCATTTAAAATCCATAAAAGTGTGAAAATGTAAAATCAATTTGTGAGCTTTTTTTTATGTTCATTTTCATTAGAATTTGATATCAAATTTCACAAACCTGAAAAGAATATCTTGAATTCTTGATCATGAATAATCCTAAATTCTTTTTCCTAAACTAAGGAAGTCATCAAATGAAATCTTGAATTGAGATGAAACTAACATTAAGCATTTCAGACTAAAGAAACAACAAATGCCAAAAAGAAACACTTTTGATGCACTTGTTAAGGCTGAAAGAATCTCTTACATAAGTGTATAGTCACTTACATTTAAAAAAAAACAGATCAGTGAAAGGAAAAAGAATGAATGAATATATACAATAATAAATCTAAAATAACAAGAAAAAGAAAAGAAGGAAATGATCAAATGTGACAGCCACAACATAGATAAAAGAAACATAGAGTAAAAAAAAAGAACAATGACTTCAAAAAGAATGAATCTTGAACACCAAATTGTCTATAATTTTCAACTGAAATCGGAGATCAAGAGGCTTCTTCCATTTGAAAGCTGATGTAAATTTCCATGGCCATAATTTATTCTTCTTCAATGACCATGTCTTTTTCTTTCCCATCTCTTCTTCTCTTTGTTTCTACCTCTATTTCTCCTCCTCTGGTTAGGTATTTGATGTGAAGTTGTTTCTTCATTTCTGTTAAACCTTAACTATCCAACCAATACATAAATGGCATATATAATCCCAGGTATATATACCAAAATTATCAGCAACAAATCTATCCAAAACTCCACCTCCATTAATTTCAAACATAATGTCTAGTGTCTTGGCTAAGTTCACCGAGCAACAAAAGCTTTAGTTGGATTATCTATGAATCATCCCACACTACAAATTCATCTATCATTCTTGAATTCGAAAAGGTAAGGATAACAATGTATCTAACAAAATTTATCAACTTTCATCAAATTTGAAAACAAAATTGTCGAAGGAGACCAGCATTGAAGTACCTATGGTGCCATTTCATTGCCAATGGCGATAATGGTGGCGCTGTGGGGATAAGTGGTAGCATTGCTAGCGGTGCCAAGTGATGGTGGTGGTGGTCGTTGGATATAGCGTGGTGTCAGTCACTGTTTAATGCCTTTTAAAGTAGGAGAGGAGATTAAAGTGAAGAGATGAAAATACCCTCTGTCACGTCAGCTTTGTTAACGGTGTAAACTGATTTGCCGTTATTTGCTAATGGAATAAAACATAAGGTACTGATTTGTTAGGGTTCAAATCACATGGTAGAAGTCAATTAGGGTTCATACCACAGGATAAAAGTTAATTAGATTTCAAATCACATGGTATTTTTTTATACTTTTCCCTATTTTTTATTGAAATATTATTTACTATATAACTTTTTCTATTTTTATTGAAATATTATTTAATATATTATAATAATATATAAAAATATTATCTATTTTACAATTCTTAATAATTTTGAATATTTGTACATTTTAAACGTTTTAAATAGATTATAATTTTATAAATGTGTTTGAATTTGAATTTTAAATTTTCGCTTGATTATGATTTAGGTAAACAGGCTGTATGTAAGGCGACCCTATTAATGTTATATTCACCTATATATTCACAAAAATGTTTATGATCTGCTGCCATGAATTATCAGCCCTACAAGAAAACAGATATATTTGCATAAAAACTTCAAAAGAAAAAAAGGCAGATAAACATAAACACTAATCAGGCAATTATTTCTTCATACATAAACTTGAATTTGATTTTTAACAACTGGGATAGAAACTCCCAGCTGGCGCTATCAAGTCCACAAGATAGATTCAGAACATTATTAGAGCTCCATCAAAAATGACAGTCGCTCGAGCAACTTTAACAATGCAAGATCCTAAGTGAAGCTGCCTCAACTATTTAAGTGTTGATTCAGAATGTGAGAGAACGTTTTCTCTTTCGGAGGTTGATAATCAAGTTAGGTTGTGGACTAGCTTAAGAACTTCCTGGCCTTCTGCGTTTTTCAACGCTAAAGTGAACATCAATAAGATCCGTTATGCCAGCAGTTATTCTTTGACCCACTTTTACAGGTCCAACGCCTTGTGGAGTGCCTGCAGAAAATGATTTCAAGGTTCATTTAAAACTTTTAAAACGCAAGCCCATTTTTTAACATTTTCTTGTTGCACAAATTCCTCAAAATTTTCCTCGTGGAGACCGCCAGATCATTATCAGGCAGGCCACAAGGTTGGCTGTTTTATCTTTTCTAAGGTTTCCCGATCATTTAAAATCCAGAGCTAAACAGCATTTTGCTAGAAATAACTACAAAGATTGGAAAGATTGCTCAAAACACATTAAGGAAAAGATAGTGCTATTGATGAAGCACTGAAGAAAAGGGTGAGAACAGCTAAGGCACATTAAGGAATCTGCAACAAAGCATCTGATATATGAAACAAGACAGAGTTTAGTCCTAATATACACTGACAACTAAAACAGAACCTAGAAACAGAATGTAACCATGTCTACCTAAAGCATCTCTAATAACTATCGGAATACTTGAGCTCACAGAATCATGCAGCAAAAGAAATCTGTATAAATAAAAGAGAAATATAACAAACAAAATATTACCTATCCTAAAATGCACATTATTAAAATTTAACTACAAAGCATACACAATTACATCCAGCAGGAAGGCCTTTTTTGTATAGGAGACAAAGGCTACCAAGATGATTTTGCTGATTAGGCATATGTGAATTTCATCAGAAAGATTGTGCTGCTGCATTTATTCAGAATCTACTAAGATGCCTCCTTTGTTACAATGACATAATTTTTTATTTGCTCAATATAATTACCGAGCAAATGTTAGCAGGATCAGAATATTACCTGTTAATATAACATCTCCTTCAAAAAGTGTCATAACTGAACTGATGTGACTAATAAGATATGGGATCTTAAAAATCATATCTTTGGTCGAGCCTTTCTGGCGCACATCTCCATCTACCTATGAGAACAAAATCCATTTAACTTCAATCACCTTGATACTCACATTCAAAGAGAAGAGCAAAAAACCATGCACATATATTAAAAATTTGATACCTTTAGCCAGAGTTCCAAGTTATCAGGGTCAGGAACAGCTGACCTGGGAAGCTGCAATGAGGTTTTACGTGATCAATAGCTAACAGACAATTATTGTAAAGATCAAAATCAATGGACCTAAAAGAAAGTGGATGAATTTCTTACAATAGAACTAATGGGTGTGAATGTGTCCTGCCCTTTAGCCACAGTCCAAGGAAGCCCTGCAGACTGATAAATAGCAGAAATAGAAAAGCATTAAAAAGCTACTAATTGCATAAAAAGCACAGTAGCTAATGAATAGCAGAAATTTTACCTTAGCAGAAGCCTGTATTTCTCTTGCAGTCATGTCCAACGCAAGTGCATAGCCTAGAATTCAAAATTACGGCAAACTTAATTCATAAAATTTTATAAAGCTTTGAATTTTCTTTTGACAGCGGGTGAAGGGTTACCTCCAACATAATCCATGGCCGTGGTTTGGGGCACATCGCGAGCTTTTTGGCCGATGACGACGGCGAGCTCTACTTCATGATCTAGCGACTCCAAGGGATGTGGAATCTCGATTGTGCCTCCATTCTCCAAGTAAGACGACGTCGGTTTGAGGAATAATACTGGCTCCTGATCAAAAAGTACAATAGAAATCACTGTAAAAACAAACATTTCAATCGAATTAACATGGATCGATTATATGGCTAACCTTAGGAACAGCGTTGCCGAGTTCTTTGGCGTGAGCTGCGTAATTACGGCCTACGGCGACGATTTTTGTTCCGACTTGAAGTAGCTTTTGTACGCCTGAAGATGCCGTCGCCATTTCTATTTTCCTCGAACGAGTAAAATGCGCAAATGCGACTATCTGTCGCGGTTGTATTTGAAAAGAAATAGAGTGTTGTGGACTCAGATTATAGAGTATGCCCATTTCATCAGGCCATGGCCGCTAGTCAGAGAGAGTCAGCCAGCTATAGGTTTTTTTTTTTTTTTTTTTTTTTACATAGCTAAAGTTTTTATAGTAGAATAAAATAATGATTTTTATATTAGAGTAAAATAGTATCACACGGTCATCAACTTAAAAAAAAAAGTATGCAGTTTATTGAAATATTGAAATTTAGATTATATTATCTTTCTATTAATTAAAAAATAATATTACTATAAATATATTGAGTTCTGTTCATATTAAATTAAATTAAATTAAACTCGTAATTTAAAAAAATAAAATATCCTTTTCAGCTAAACATAGGTTTTAGTACAATTTTAATAGCCCACTTGATGAATGACTCTTATATATTGAAGACAAAAAAACATTTTAATTTTTATTTTTATCTTGATACGGCCCGCAACATCAATCAATATACATAAAAAATAAAGCAACCCCGGCACAATTTGAACAATAAAGTTAAAAAATTCTCGTTGTTTTAAATATTATTGTCAGTGAATAGAAATTCCAGAATACAACAATTGTTTATTTGTTTATTCACTTTTAAGCAAATTGTACATCAAGACCCTGCCAGGGGGGCTTTCTTGATTCAAACTAAGCTTCACAGCTTGGGCTCCAGCAGGCTGATTTAGTCAGGAGGTTGCTTGCGACGAAAAACATATCTCGCAGCTGGGAAGCACTGGTCATCTCAAATGCAACATTAGTAGTTCTGGTTTTTCAATTAACTGTTTCCACTCATTGCAAAATCTTGCAACTGTTGCCCCATCCAGAACTCTATGATCTGCGCCCATGTTTATCTGAAAAAGATAGATATGATGTGAGAACCTTTAAATAAAAACTTGAAATATCAAATTTCTATCATGGAAGGATGAAGAGCAAGAAGAAATGTTGCTCACAGTCATGATTGATGCAGGACACACATTTCCATCATCTGCAAACTGTGGAACCTTCTGAATTCGGCCGAGTGCAATGATGGCTACTTCAGGCAAGTTTATGATAGGGGCGCCGAACTTCCCACCAATTGAACCAATATTGCTTAGAGTTATCGTTCCACCAATTATATCCTCAGGGTTGAGCTTGTTATTCAATGCCAATTGTTGTAGCCGTGCCAATTCTTTCGTTATCTAAATATATAAATGCAAATTTTCTACAATGTCAGTACAAAAGGGAAAACAAAAAAAATGAAGAACAACTGAAAGCATGCTTTAAGAATTTAAACACACTTTCAGAAAACAATTTTTTTTTCAGGTATTGTCATCCTTGTCCACTCTGAAACGCCAATATGTGTGCTAGTGAATTTCAGTTCTCAAACTACATGTGCACTTTTCAAATTAACAGATTCATATGGATTGCCTCAAGGCAACAACTTTGCAAGAAGAGCACATTATATGATATTACATATTTTCTCAAGGCAGGGATGGGATGACCTCTTACAAAGCACTAAATTAGATATAACTAACTCAAGAGAGGAATAAAAATAGTTTTGCTTATGAAATATATGAAAGTTAAATGAAAGTAACCTCTAAGATGGATAGAGATTGGACATTCTTTATGTTGGGCACAACAAGACCACGTGGAGTAGCCATAGCGATTCCGATATTGTGAGAACCTATAACATTTTCAACATGTTCTTGTTAGCAAAAAGAGGGAGAGAAAGAAGGCATACCAGCATTGACATAATACAAGCAACATACTGACTTACAAATCTCCAAATTCCATCAAAATTACCAAAGGTTCAATTTATAAGAGATATACCATTGCATAAAAATATGTATAGAAATATCCAGCTAGTAGCTACTTGTAAGAAACTCAGATGTAAGACCTCCATATATGTCTCTGTATACTTGGAAGTTTAATAACAATTTTCAATGGTTTTATCTGTCCAGGTTGGTGCATGAAAATTGATATAAAATGGTTAAAAAAATGCTTCTATTCCAACACTTTGAACACTCAGTTGAACACTTTGAACACTCAATTGATTGTGGATCCCAAGAGCTTTCCAAAGCAATAAGCAGAAGCTATCATGTTCCATTAAAAGAAAGAATAAGACAAAAGCAAAAGCAACGTAGTCTAGCAATTAGAAAGCAGAAAAGATCAAACCTTTTAGAATCACCTCTACTGACTCCTCATTGAAGCAACTATTCACCCAGGGATATTTGCCAAGTGCCATTGAAAGTGACTTGATTAATAATGGAAGGAAAGTATGCTTGATGCCTGGATCGGTATTATTATTCTGGAAAGATGCTTTAAGCTCCATTAATGCATTGCAATTAATTTCTTCTACATAATGAAAATGTGGAACTTTAGCAGCCATGGACATTGTTTTCACCATTGTCCGCTGGAAACCCCTGAAAGAATTAGAGAAAAATATATTTGCTTTTAACATTAAATTAGCCAGGCTATTAGCAAGACTATCCCATCTGAATGCCTAACATTCAAATCCAAAAGCAAGGTACTAATTCATTATCATACATGATACATCACAAAAAGAAAAATTCATAGTTCACCAGGCTTACTTTTGCATCTAACATTACCTCAGAGGAACTGTCTGATCATCGCGAAGCTGTCCTATTTCAGGTGATGCATATGAGCTTTTCTCTTTTTCCCCCATAAATTTGCTTCCAGAATCAGCACTCGAAGTGCCTGGTGAATCTTCAATGATTCCCTTCTGAATACCATAGTTGAGTACATCTTCTTTTAGAATCCTTCCATCTTCACCAGTTCCATGGACATCATTTAAATTTATACCATATTGCTTAGCAAAGTGCCGCACAGCTGGTGTGGATAGGACTCCAGCAATTTGATTCTTTTCCAGCTTCAAACCAAGTGACTTTTTATCTTCAAGACCATCATGCCTTGGTGGAGCAGGGAGAGAATCTTCAACGGCCATTTTCAAAAGAGTTTCTCCAACCTAACATTAGATGCAAAACTGAGGCTGGTGAATAATGAATTTTCATATAGCAAACACAAATTTATCAAAGACTCAGTAAATGTCAGTGGCAATGAGTTTGTTTAATTTTTCCTAGAAATGCAAAATAACAATGCAGAAGCAATATTATTTTGTTTGACACTCATTTCAAATTCTTCATGCCCTGATATCTTTTCCTGGGTCTAACAATTAAAGAAACCTACTAAAAATCTCAAAACCAAGAACATCAATTTATTTTCCTTAACATTGAAATCTAAAATTTTTGTGGGAAAGGCACACTGCCTCCCTTCTCTTCATCATAATTTGCTTTGTAAACATTGAAGCAACTTATCCTGCTAACCTATTGCCCTTGCTTATATCAGAGGTTTCAGCTATGAAAGCTTGCTACATAACATTCCATAGCAATTCATAATGTTCTACACATTAGATTAAACTCAAATGCTCATCCCAAATTTCTCCAATTTATTACAAAGTTCATAAAACCAAAAACTATTTCTTACACCCATGACCACGAGTGAACTGATCAACGTCAGGCATGAAAATTATCATTGATATAAATCCTAATCAGAAAAAATTTCAAAATGCAGATTCTCACCTTCACAATATCTCCAGGAACATACAGAATCTGAGAAACCTTCCCCTTGTAACGACTAGTAATTTCAATGGTAGCTTTGTCACTTTGAACTTCACACAGCGATTGAAATTCCTCAACTTCATCACCCTGCCATACCAACAGCTTAATCAATTACAAGCAACAACATCTTAAGCTTAGAATACCAATTACTAAAAGAAATCCAAAAATCAGTCACTGACCTCTTGCACAAACCATTTCAGAAGTTCACATTCAGCAATACCTTCACCAGTCTGGGCTAAAGGCACATCAACCACTCCTCCTCCTCCTCCTACTGCAAGTTCATCTAAAGCATGATTCGAGGAAAAAGATCTATTCACTTTACGAAAAATCCTACACTACACCAAAAACCAAAAGGAAAAAAAAAATCAACAACAAAATTCCAAAAAATACAAACTTTTGATTATATTACAGACTCACATCAACAGAGTAATTAGCAACGCGAAAGTACGACGTCGAAGCATAGCTGGAGAGGGCGAGCAGAGAAGAGTCGCCGGGAGATGGATGTTTGCGCTCAGTTAAGAAAGCCGCCGGCGATGAGGAGGATGAAATTTGGTGGCTATATGGAAATAGAGGACGCCGGCCGGAGCTCCAAAAACGTTTCTGACAAATTTTTCCGGCCATCATTTTTGAGGAGTGGCGTGGGAAGGAGATGGCAATGGGTTTGTTGGTTTCTGATAAGCTAAACGGAGGAAGAGACGTGACAGCGATGACCAATAAATAACTAATAATGAGAGCGTGGTGGTGCTACGTCTGTTTAATAGAAGCTAACTGAGTTTGGTGTTAAGATACGCTAAAATATTTGTGTCCTTGCAGATTTGACTCCCAATTAGGGAAAATGATTATCCAAAAAATACGTAAACTTTTATTTTAAATAATTTTGCAATTAATCGAGACGAAATAAAACCCTTTTTAACACTTTTTTTTTCTCCATACACTTAAATTCAAAATTTCACTTCAAAAAATTTAAGTTATTTACTATTTGAATTAATAGATATTGATAAACTGATAAAATTTAATAAATATGTATATACTTTTAAAAATAAATAAAATTTTTGAAATTCAAAATTCATTAACGATTATAATTCATTTACATGTGTATTTTGTAGAAGTAAAAAAATATATAATAATGTATCCATAAATATTTTTAATCAAAAATTAATTACTAGATAAATACTACATAAGATGTATAAGAAAAAATTAATCAATTTTTTATTTTAAATAGTAAATTTTGTGAACTTACTGGCTGAATTTTTCTCAAAATAAATTAATAAAAAAAAAACTGCTCATTTCTCAAATATTTAATAACTTTTTAATCATTAAAAAATTTTATTCAAAGATAGAAATTATCCTGTTATACTAAATCATGTTTTGGCTGAAACGATAGGATTTTAATCTTTTTTCTTAAATAGGTTTTCTCGAGTGATTAGTGTGTAGGTTGGCTATGATTAAGCAACCAAATCCTCTTTTCGTTGTTTTTAAATGAAGGCTAAACATGAAGCAAAGACACGTGACGTGGAGGTGATTTGGACAAATTGAAAGTTATCCATTGACTGATGAACCCAAGCCCATTTTATTAAACAAAAGAAGTACATTACAAGCCCATCATTGTTGGTCCCAACCCATTTCATTTAAATGATAGCAACCCTGGTCCTATGAAGATGGTTATAGGCCCATTTTATTAAACAAAAGAATTACATTAAAGCCCATCATTGTTTGACTACAAGCCCAGCCCATTTCATTAAACGATTGAAGCCAAAAGGTCCTAGATGCGTTATGGGCCTATTTTATTAAACCAAAGAATTACATTAAAACTCATCATTGTTGGACATTTCATTTAAACGATTGAAGCCCAAAGGTCCTATGAAGATGGGTTATGGGCCTTCTCGGTGGCTAATGACTATTCTCTCTTTCTTCTCATTCTAAACATGGACTAAAAGCATTCCAAATTATATCATAGACCCCTGTTTTATAGGGGTAAGCACTAATTGACCGACCCAATTAAACCAAATCGGATTGAGCCGAAAATAATGGTTGGCATGGGAATCGAGAAGAGGTGAGTGGTAGTTCGGTTAGGAAGAATACAGAAAATCAGTTATCGATTTACGGTTTGGTTAGAGTGTTGCATTAACTGAACCGATCGAAAAACCAAACCATTGTTACATATTATTAAAACTACACCATTTTTATACCCCCCAACCCTAACCCTATAAAAAATCATCCACACCTATATAATGCTCTCATTCACCCTCCTCTCTCATTTTTCGCCACCCTTTGTAAATCTCTCACCTTCCACTTCAGTCCCCTCTCCTCCTTTCTACTAACCCTAGACCTTAACCCAATACCCCTTCATCTCGCCGCAGTTCTTTTAAAATCTCCTTCTAGCTTTGCCTCTTCCCTTGCTCTAGTATAAACTGCTTCACTCTCTGTGTTATGTTCTCTCTTTATTGTCTATTTCCTTCCAATCTCTTTGACTCGATGTTTGTTGTTTAAAAAATTTATCATTTTCTACTTTGTTATTGTTTTTGTTACTGTCAATGTATAAAAACAAACATTGACAGTGATGAAATCGACATGTAAGGCCCTTTAGTTGCTAAATCGACTAGATATGGTAATGATCTTATTAGATCTAAAGGTTTTATAAATTTTTAGGTATTTTATGTATTTTTATGGAGATGTATTTGTTCTTTGATTTTTTTGTCATGTATACTACTACTGTCTACTGGTGAATCGACTGTTTGGTTGGATTTGCGAAGTGTATTTTTTTATCTCATTAAGAGATCTTAAAGGTGGAAGCCCCTAATGTATAGATCTAATCGTCGGTTAATCATTTTGGTGGAAGTTGCATAATTTGAAAAAAAATCGAGTAAGAGAACGCTTGAAAGAACAACACTTAAAAGGTAAAATCTTTATTTCTCCTGTTGATAAATTTGTTTACTTGATCTTGGTGATTTTGTTTATCATTGATTATGTAAAATTTTTAACTTTGATTTTTGATAATATTTATTAATTCATATATTGTTGTTTCTTTGAGTTTTTGACTTGATATTGAATGAGTAAAATAAATTATTAGTTAAAATTGTATTTTAAAATAATTTTTTTACTACTGTTTCAAGGTGATTATTTAAAAATATTTTTTTTATACTAATAATTTATTTAATATTATTAAAATTAAATATTATATAACTTATTATTATTTTGTACTAATAATTTTATTTTAAAAAAATATATTTTGATTATTAAATAATTTTTTACTCATTCTTGCTTTATTTAAAATTAATTTTTCATTACACTGGCAAATATTTATATTGAAATTTTGTATGATTGTTGTTTTTATTTTTGTTGCTGTCAAATAATGATACAATAGTTGTTGTTGTTGTTACTGCTTGCTCGTTGTGATTATTGCTTAGTTGTTATGATTAATTTATAATGCTTCTGTTTTGTTTAGATCTGATGCAGTTGTAGATGGAAACTCAAGCAGAACCTCCCAGTGGTAGTCAAGCTACTACTGGTGGTGCTGCAGAGGTGGAAGCCCAAAAGAAACCATAAGTTGCTAAAAAAGATAAAAAGAGAAAGGACACTGAAAGCAAAAGCAAAGTGTAGGAGCACTTCGAGAAAATCCATGAGCAAGGGAAGTTGGTAAAAGCTAAATGTATATACTATGCTAAACAATTACATGCTAATCCAAAAATAAATGGTACATCATCTGTTAGAAATCACATGTTGCGTTGCATGAAAAACCCTAACCCTAAGTCCATTAGACAGAGTCTTTTCACTCTACAACCTGATGTGCATAATTCTAAAACTGTGGGTGTAATTAGGACTTGAAAGTTTGATAATGATGCTATTAGGATTGCATCATCTAACATATGTATTGTTGATGAGCTTCCATTTAAATTTATTGAGGGAGAGGGTTTCAAACACTTTATGTCTATTGCATGCCTAGGTTCAAGATACCTAGTAGATGGACATTGAGTCGAGATTGTTATCAAGCATATTTAAATGCAAGGCTAAAAATGAAAAATGTTTTTATTAATCACTGCCAAAGACAAAGAGTATGCATAACAACACACACTTGGACATTAATTCAATGCATAAACTACATGTGCATTACAGCTCACTACATTGATTCTGAGTGGAAGCTCCAAAAAATGATAATTTCATTTGTCCCTATTACTTCTCATAAGGGTGAGTACATTAAAAAGCTTTAGAAATTTGTCTTCTTGATTGTGTTTGAAAAATATTTTCATAGTGACAGTAGGTAATGCATCTTTAAATGATACTGCACTTGGTTTTTTTAAGAAAAAATTATTTTCTTGGGGCACATCTGTTGTCAAAATAAAATATGTCCATATGAGATGCATTGCACACATCCTAAATTTAGTAGTGAATAAGGGGTTAAAAGATTGTGGACAATCAGTTAAAAGGGTGAGGGAAGCAATTAGATATATTAGGAACTCACCTGCTAGGTTACACAAATTTAGGGAATTTGCTAACTTGCTTGGTGTAGAGTCAAAGTGTTCACTGTCTCTAAATGTGGCCACTAAATGGAATTCAACCTTTGACATGTTAAAAACTGCTTGCTTGTTTGAGAAAGCATTTAAAAAAAATAAGGAATGCGAGCATGCATTTAGAGCTGACTTAGGGGATGATGTACCTGATATATTGGATTGGAATTCTGTCAAACCACGTGTTGCCTTCTTGCATCATTTATATGAGATGACTCTGAGAATTTTTGGTTCTCAGTATGTTACTGCTAACTCATTTTTCTGTGAAATATCTAATCTTTACTATATTTTAAATGAGTGGAAAAGTGATGTTGATCCTAGTAAAAGAACAATGGGCTTTTCTATGAAAGCCAAATTTTATAAATATTAGGGTGATCCTCAAAAGATGAACTTGTTGATTTTCATTGGAACTGTGCTTGATCCTAGAGACAAGTTGGAATACATGGAGTTGATCCTTAAGCATATTTATGGGGATTCTGTAGGTGGAAGCCAGAACTGTAATATAAAAGCTGCATTGTATGAATTATTTAATGACTATTATGCTTCTAACAAACCACCTCCTCATTCTGCTTTTCAATTTGGACACTCATCTATTGCCACAGAGGGTGCTTCTAATGATTATATGAAATCTGGGTCCTTGCTAAAACCTAAATTTAAGAAACACAAGATGGATCTTGGACAGTATGGGAGCAAAAAATCTAAATTAGATATCTATCTCTCTGAGGCTGTGATTGAGGAAGAGGGCACATTTGACATTCTCATATAGTGAAAGATTTCCTATTCTCTCAACCCTAGCACGTGATGTGTTGGCTATGCTAATATCCACAGTAGCCTCTAAATCTGCTTTTAGCATAGGAGGGAGGGTGCTTGATTGTTTTAAAAGTTCATTGACACCTAAAATTGTGGAAGCTTTTAATATGTTTTTTAAAAGTTCATTGACACCTAAAATTATGGACACTTTTAATCTGTTTTGTAGACTGGATGAGATTGTCTACAACTCCAATCTCAATTGAGGAGTCCATGGATGAAGTTGAGCAATTTGAGAAAGGTTTGTGGAAGCTAAGTTGGTCTTCTATGTTTATTTTAAATTTTTCTTAATTATGCTTCTTCTTCTCAATCTAATAAGTTACTTATATTTTCTTTGTTTGTTAGAGTTACCTACAGTTGGATTTGGCCCATCTATGGCATCACCAAGTGCCACTTAACATGAAATTTCAGTAAAATTTACTTGGCATTATATATCTGCTCACTTCTCTATATGTTCTCTATATTGTGTGCTATTTGTGACCAATACTAAAGTGACTTTGATTCAATGTAATGACCTGATATTTTAAATAATATAAAATTATTTTGAGATATGCAGTATTAATAAAATTTTAAATTTTATTTATATATTGTCATTATTTGTGTATACTATTTATTTATTTTATTCTAGATATTTTATTTACGTAAAAGAATTATTTTGGAAGTTAGTATTATTATTATTTTTATTACTATGATATATGTGATATTATTATTATTATTATTTTATTGTTATTATTATGATTATTTGTTATTATCATTGCTATTATTTTTAATAGTATTATTTTTTTTAATGTTATTATTATGATTATTGTTGTTATTTTATTAGGGTTATTGTACTATTATCATTATTGTTTTTTTATTGTTATTTTTACTAATAGTATTATTTTATGCATGTGTTGTATATATATATATATATATATGGGTGACAAGTGGTTAGATTGTTATATAAATAAATAAATATATATATATATATATAAAGTAGAGTCAGGACTTAAATTAAAACGGGTATTCTATTCCTCTCTATTTCTTTTCTTTCTTCTTCTTTTACCTATTTCACCCGCACCCTTCACTGTGGCACCCACCCATGTGTAATATCCCATGTTTTTAAATATTTTTAATACTGTACCGGGATATACAGTGTTAATAATTTTTGTATATATATTACGATATTTTTACGAGATTGATATGTATTTAAAACCTATTTTAATTATTGTGTATTGTTTACAGTACTTTACGTAAAATTTTCCCGGGACTTGCATTTTCGGGGAAATTTTCACGTAAATAATTTATTATTAATTATTTTAAATATATTTTCGGACTTGCATGAACTCATACGTATTTTCTTAAAATACTAAACACCGTGTATATGTGTACCTATTTATTTAATTAGGGTTTAGTATATTACCCTAATATTTAATTAATTAATTAATTATTTTATTGTTATTTAATTATTTTTAATTAATATTAAATTTTAAAATATTAAATATTAAGTGTGTGGGTGTGATTTTTTCAAATATTTTATTAAAATTATTTTTTATTTTTTTCTTTTTTTCTTTTTCTTTTTCTTTTTCTTTTTCTTTCTCTTTTTCTTTTTCTTTTTCTTCTTCTTTTTCTTTTCTTCTCTTCTTCTCTTTCCTTCTTCCTTTCCCGTGCCCGACCACTTCCTCACCGCCAACCACCGTTTGTCACGCCGTTCCCCTACCGTCGGTGTGCCTCTCAGCTTGCCACCTTCGTCCTCAGCCGTTCCCCGCCGGCCCCAGCCTTCTTCCTTGGCGCCGGCTACCCCATTTTACTCATTTGGCCGAAACTTCCTCTCCTCGCCGTCGACCACGATTCCGATCACCGTTTTCGACACCGCTGGTCTCTTTCTTCTCCTTGAGCTCCGGTGAGTGTGATTCTAGCTTTGGTTTGAGCTTAAATGGTCTTGATTTGCTTAGGTTTCGAATTTTCAATTTCGGCCTATTAGGGTTTTTGATTTTTTTGGGCTTTGAATTGATTGATTCATGAAAACTCCCTTCACAAATGTTGATCCCAGTAGCTTAATCTACATGTATGAATTTTTGTGGAATTTTTGGAGATTATTTTGATTTTTGGGTATCTTTGAATATTTTAATATTATTTTCTAATTTTCGGAAATTAATTATATAAATTATGAAATTGTGTTTTATGGTTAGATTAGGTGTTGAAATGAATTATAGGAATTTATTTGGAGTTTTTATGTATTTATTTTGAATTATTTAAGTTTATGTAATTTTGGGAAATTAGGGTTAATTATGTTTTTAATTGAATTTAATTGGATAATTGAGTTTAATTATTGATATTATTGATAAATATGTTGATAAAATTAATTTTGGATAATTATACTATTTTTGGTGAATTTTTGAAGTAATTATAGTATATTTATATATATAGGGGTATTTTGGTAATTTTACCCTAAATTGACTAAAAATGTAATTTAATTAGTTTTAATAGTTATTTAAGGTATAAAAATGATTTCTATAATTTATTTGGTATTTTAACTAATTAAAACTATTTTTCGTGAATTATTTTCAATTATATATATAATATACGGTTTTTCAAATAAAATGAGTTTTTATTGGTTTTTAATATGTTTTAAGGTTGATTATGTAATTTCTACTTATAAAATGTATTTCTATGATATAAGGGTATTTTTGGTATTTCCTGAATTATTCTGTGATTGTGGACCCCGGTCGGTAGACTGTAGTTTGGAGTCCAACCGAGGGGTTGTGGTTGAGTAGTTGAGCCTATTTTTCGAAGTGTGTTTCTTTGCAGGGTCGGCTCTACTCTTTGAGTAGAGAGATGTCCGTTTTACAGGGGAGGTTCTGTCGAATTTTTGGTAGAATTCTCGTAAAACGTGATATCCGGTCGAACCCTAATCTCAATTCTGTGTTAAATACTCTAGATCGAATTCTAGGATTTTCTATTAGGTTTATTCAAATGTCGGTTATTTATTGTTTGTTTAGTTGCGCCGAGACTGAGGGCTAATGGACCAGGCCCGTCGGATCCATCTCGTGGAGCCCACTAGGGTGAGTTACTATACTATATATATATGCTTTAGGATGCATGATTTAGAAATATATGTTTTCTTTTGATTAAAATGCATAAATAATGTGATTTGTATTTAAGTATATTTTGGTTTATTTTTAGTTTATTTTTGGTATATATTTAACTATATGCATGTTTTGTAAATAAATTATATTTAAAATATTTTTAAATATATTTCTGGCTTATTTTATAATTTGATTGGATTTATTTGACGTATATATACTCAAAATATACCTGATTTACTTTTGGTATATTTCCAGTATATATATGGTTTATATTGTTATTTTATTTAATTTCATGCATCATTTATTATGAATGAATGTTTTATATTTATTAATAAAGGATATCGATAGAATGTGCTACCTAGTGGGCAGCACTAGGACCGAGTACGTACCGGTACGCCTATAGTATTTAGGCTATATTACTAACTATTTGTGGATATTGATTGAATATGATTATTTGATGTGTGAGATATGATTTGGAGGTGTGATTGTTGGAGCTCAGTTGACCAAGTGTCTCGGGGCTAATCACACTGACAGTCAGACTGTTGGAGCTCGGTTGACTTAGTGTCTCGGGGCCAGTCTACTGTCTAAATGGATTAAGTGATATATTTGGATTAAATGAGCCTGTATGGCTAGAGTGTTGTCTAATATTGTTTGAGATTTCGATATCATAGGGTTCTATTTGATCCTTCATAAAAGATGATTTTCCATAAAATATATAAAAATGATTTTTCTGCATCTGTGTGAATTTGCCTGTATATATACATATTAGATATATACTGTTGATTGTATGCATTGTCATTTAGTGTGTATGTATATATATTATAGTAATTCACTCAGTGAGGTCTGACTCCCCTCCGTTGACTAATTTTTCAGGAGAGTTAACATCTTCAGACCTCAGTAGCAGACCCATACGCCGAATTTCTTCCGCCCCGGCTTCTTTGTGTAAACTGCTTACTTGAGTCTTATTTTTATAATCTAGACACTGCAGTAGTTGTAAATTAATTGTGAGATTTTATATATTTTAATTATGTGAAATATTGTATTATATTAAAACTGGATTTGTATTAAAAGATTTTATATATATGTGATGAGTTGGGATTTGATTTATATCCAGTGGTGAATATGTTATTATTATATTTATGATTTTATTTTCGCTGCATATAATATTGTTATTATTATTATTGCATGTTTTATTTTATTTTTAGGCTTGCTACGAGTTCCGAATTCGAAAAAATTCATGTTCCCTAGCGCCGGTCATGGCCCCTGTTTTGGGTCGTGACACCATGCCGGACCACCACCTGCCATCACCGACGACCACAATCACCTTCAGTCGTTGTCCACCACCAACAGAGCCATCGAGAGCCATTGAAACGGGGAGAAACCGAAGCCAACCAAGACAAGCTTCCATGGACGCTAGTAGGTTTTTCAGCCACCTCAACTCGTGGTTTGATCAAACCCCTTAGTTCCGATGAGGCTAATTCCAAGCTTGGTTTGAGCTTGAATTCCCTATATTGTGAGTTTTCATCATTTTTAGTTTGTGTTATTAGGGTTTCAATTTTTTTTTAATTATTCTGTTTGATCCATGAATTTTTGTTTTGATAATGTGAATTAGGGTAGCTTAATCTTCTCAAATCTATTTCTTGTTTATTTTTTTGAATTATTTTGAATTGTGGGTATTTTTTTAATATTTTAATAATTAAAAATGAATTTTTGATAATTATGTTATTTAATTATTTTGGATGGAAATTTTGGTTAATTAGTGTTATTAATTTAAGTTATTAATTTTAGAATGGAGAAAATAATTTTTGGTAATTTTGTATAATTTTTGGGAATATTTTTAGTATTATGTGAATATTGGATTTATAGGTTAATTGTGTATTTTTGTTCAGATTATAGTTAAACAATATTTTTTAAATAATTTTGCAATAATAATGGGTATTAAAATAATTTTTATAAAATATTTACTATTTTTAACTAATTATTAATAATTTTTGAAAATATATTCAAATAATAATATTATTTACTATTTTTGTGATTAAATAGGTTTTTAACTATTTTTATTATATATTTAAACTATTTGAGTAACTAAATGTGAATATTACTATTTTACATTGAATATTGGAAAAATTGAATTTTTATTAATATTATATAATTATTTGAGATTTTTATTTTATTAATGTGAAAATAAGTATATTTAGTGTTTTGATGTTTAAATAAATTATATTGTGATTTATTATGGATTTTATGGATTTTTAATGATTTTAATATATTATTATTTAATATTTATTTTATTACAAATTGTGAATCTCGGTTGGGGATTTGAGTAGTGCGAGGTCCTAACCCGAGGTGTTGAGCTATTGCGTTATTAGAAGTGTATTTTTCTTGTAGGATCGGCTCTACTGTCAGTAGAGAGATATCCGTTTTATAGAAGAGGTTCTACCGATTTTTCAGTAGAATTCTCATAAAACGTGATATCGGGTCAATCATAAATTTCTGTGTTTAGACCGAGTTTTAAATCATTAGATCGAGTCTTCCTTTAGAATTATTAGAAGTAAGAGTTATAAATTTATTCTGATAATATTATATTGATTTTCTTTAGTTGTGTCGAGACTAAATCCTATTGGAACAAACCTGTCAAGTTTGTCTCGCGGAGCGCAAACCTGTGAATTATTATTTTATATATACATTGCATGTAAATGCATGATTATGAGTTTTCATATTTTAATATGAGCTTAAACATGAATTATTTTATTAAATGAATAAGTAAATTTTTTGGTATACTTTAAGTATATTTTTGTTATATGTGACATTTTACTTAATTTGTTTTAGTAAATAATTTGTATATATGTGACATATCAATATTAGCATGTTTTAGTATATATATATTTAGTATATTTGACATATATTCACAATATGCATTTAGTATATTTTTGGTATATTTACAGTATATGTTTAGTATATAAATGTTATATCCTTTTTAAATGATTGTCATTATATTTAAATTATGCAATTTATTATTTTCCATTAAATACGATTCGTTAAGGGATATCAATAAAATGTGCTACATAGTGGGTTACACTAGGATTGTTGCGCAACGGTTCGTTACAATTAGGTTGAAATTCTGATGTCTGATTATGAATGAGAATATGGAGATTACTGGTTATCGAAAAGAATGACTGTGGATCCTTGGTTGACCTAGTGTGCTTGGGGCCAGTCATGCCTGTAGTGAGATTACGAATCTTCAATTGACCTAGTGTACTCAAGGCCAGTCTACTACCTTGAGTTGGATAATGAATTATTTGGAGTTTTGATTAAGCTAATTGGTTATTGATTTTTTATTGAGGTTGCAAATATATTAGAGTTATATTTGGTCCTTCACTTAAACAAATGTTTTCCGTGTTTATAAATATAAAAGTGGATTTTAGCATTTGTGTGAAATGCTTGTATATATTTATATATATATATATACTAATGATTGATTGCATATGACATTAGGAGGTGCATGTATATATATTATAATAATTCACTTAGTGAGGCCTGACCCTCTCTCAACCATTTTTTTTCAAGAGAGTCGTCTTCATTAGACCGTACTAGTAGTGCTTTACGCAGGTCTTCTTCCGCCCCAGTTATTTTATGTAAATTACATCTTTGAACTTTTATTGTATTCTAGAAAACTGCAATAGTAGTGTTATTGTATCAGTAGTGTGTAATTTTTATTTTGGGATTTGTATCAAAATTTTGTACGAATATTTTTATTTATGAAATGATATTTAAAATTTATTTTTATATCAATTTAAGTTTTAAATTATGTCATATTTTTATATTATTAATGTAATATCCCGTGTTTTTAAAATATTTTTACACTGTACCGGGATATACAGTGTTAATAATTTCTGTACATTATATGATATTTTTACGAGTTAATATGTATTTAAAACCTATTTTAATTACGGTGTATTATTTTCAGTGTTTTACGTAAAATTTTCCCGGGACTTGCATTTTCGGGGAAATTTTCACGTAAACAATGTATTATTAATTATTTTAAATATATTTACGGACTTGCATGAACTCATACATATTTTTAAATTATTAAATAAAGTCTGTGTGTGTATATTTATTTAATTAGGGTTTATTATTACCCTAATATTTTATTAAGTATTTAATTGTTTTATTGTTATTTAATTAATTTTATTTAGTATAAATTATTAAAATATTAAATTTTATGTGTGTGGTGTATATTTGATGTGTGTAATTTAATATTATTTTAATATATAGTATAAAGTATATATATATACATATATTTGTCAAAATTACAAAAGATTTGGAAAATTACAAAACTGCCCCCCACTTCTTCTTCTTCCTCCCGATCCTTCCCCTTGCCGTTCGGGCGTCTGTCACGCCGTTTCTTCACCGTGGGTGTGCCGTCCGGTGTGCCACCATCTTCCCCGACCAATTCCGCCGCCTGAGGAGGCCGTTTCCGGCGTCTGGAGGTCGATTTTGGCCGGAGAAGCCGAAAATCGATCCACAGTCGATCACGTCGATTCCGGCCACCGTTTTCGACACCGCCAGTCTCTTTCTTCTCCTTGAGCTCCGGTGAGTGTGATTCTAGCTTTGGTTTGAGCTAAAATGGTCTAGAATTGCTTAGGTTTCGATTTTGTCAAATTCGGCCTATTAGGGTTTTCAATTTTTTTGAGCTTCGAATTGGATGATTCATGGAAACTTCCTTCACAAATGTTGTTCCTAGTAGCTTAATCTACATGTATGAATTTTTGTAGAATTTTTGGAGATTTTTTGGATTTTTGGGTATTTTTGAATATTTTAATATTATTTTCTAATTTTCGGAAATTAATTATTTAAATTATGAAATTGGAGTTTATGGTTGAATTAGGTGATGAAATGAATTATAGGAATTTATTTGGAATTTTTATGAATTTCTAAGTATTTATTTTGAATTATTGAAGTTTATGTGATTTTGAGAAAATTAGGTTAATTGTGTTTTTATTTGAATTTAATTGGTTAATTGAGTTTAATTATTGATATTATTGATACATATGTTGAGAAAATTAATTTTGGATAATTGTATTATTTTTGGTGAATTTTTGAAGTAATTTAGGTATATTTATATATATAGGGGTATTTTGGTAATTTTACCCTAAATTGTCTAAAAATGTAATTTAATTGGTTTTATTAGTTATTTAAGGTATAAAAATGATTTCTACAAAATATTTGGTATTTTTAACTAATTAAAACTATTTTTCGGGAATTATTTTCAATTATATATATAATATACGGTTTTTCTAATAAAATGAGTTTTAATCGGTTTTTACAGTGTTTCAAGGTTAATTATGTAATTTCTACGTATAAAATTTAGTTCTGTGATTTAAGGATATTTTTGGTATATCTAGAATTATTCTGTGTTTGTGGACCCCGGTCGGAGGACTGTAGTTTGGAGTCCGACCGTGGGATTTTGATTGTGTTGAGCCTATTTTTCGAAGTGTATTTTCTTTGCAGGGTCGGCTCTACTCTTTTGAGTAGAGAGATGTCCATTTTACAGGGGAGGTTCTGTCGAATTTTCGATAGGATTATCGTAAAACGTGATGTCCAATCGAACCCTAATTTCCGATTCTGTGTTTAATACTCTAGATTGAATTCTAGGATTTCTGTTAGGTTTATTCTGATGTCGATTATTTATTTCTTATTTAGTTGCGCCGAGACCGAGGGCTAGTGGACCAGGCCCGTCGGACCCGTCTCGTGGAGCGCATTAGGTGAGTTACTATACTATATATATATACTTAGGATGCATGATTTAGAAATGCATGTTTTATGTTGATTAAATATGCATAAATAATTTGATTATTTCTTAAGTTTATATTAAGTATATTTTCGGTTTATTTTTGGTATATACTAAATTATAGGCATATTTTGTGAATAAAATATATTTAAAATGTTTTTAAATATATTTCCAGCTTAATTTATAATTTGATTGAATGTATTTGATATATATATACTCGAAATATACCTGGTTTACTTTTGATATATTTCCGGTATATATATGGATTATATTGTTATTTCATTTACATTCATGCATCATTTATTGTGAATGAATGTTTTATATTATTTATTAATGAAGGATATCAATAGAACGTGCTACCTAGTGGGCAGCACTAGGACCGAGTACGTACCGGTACGCCTATAGTATTTAGGCTATATTACAAACTTATTTGTGGACATTGATTTGATATGATTATCGATATGTGAGATGTGGTTTGGGTGTGATTGCTAGAGCTCGGTTGACCAAGTGTCTCGGGGCCAATCACACTGGCAGTCAGACTGCTAGAGCTCGGTTGACTTAGTGTCTCGGGGCCAGTCTACTGTCCAAATGGATTAAGTGGATATATTTGGAATAAGTGAGCCTGTATGGCCAGAGTGTTGTTTAACACTATTTCTGAGGTTGCGATATTCTAGGGTTCTATGTGATCCTTCATAAAAGATGATTTTCAGATAAATTATATAAAAATGATTTTGTTGCATCTGTGTGTAATTGCCTGTATATATACATATTATATATACTGTTGACTGTATGCATTATCACTTAGTGTGTATGTATATATATTATAGTAATTCACTCAGTGAGGTCTGACTCCCCTCCGTTGACTATTTTTCAGGAGAGTCAACTTCCTCAGACCTCAGTAGCAGGTCGATACGCCGGATTTCTTTCGCCCCGGCTTCTTTATGTAAATTGTCTACTTGAGTCTTATTTATTTTATCTAGACACTGCAGTAGTTGTGAATTAAAGTATTGGATTTCATGTACTTTATTTTAAAGAGATGTACTATATTGAAACTGGATTTGTATTAAAGATTATATATATGTGATGAGATGAGTTTTGAATTAAATCCAGTTGATATGGATAATATTATGATATTATGATTTTTATTTCCGCTGCATATTATATTGTTACTGTTATTATGGTATGATTTATTTTATTTTAGGCTTGCTACGGGTTCCGGATTCGAAAGAATTCCCGTTCCCTAGCGCCGGTCATGGCCCCTGTTTTGGGTCGTGACAATTAATGCATTTTTTTAATCTTTAAGGCTTGCTATGGGTTTCGGATTCGAAAGAATTCTCGTTCCCTAGCACCAATCATGACTCCCAGGTTTGGGTTATGACATTCAGTTGCCATAATTAGTTGTTAAATGAGTTTAAATACATTGAACTGCAACACTGAAGTGGTTGACCTTCAGTTGCCAATGTTGTTGCATGAGTTTAAACCCATTAAATAGTAATACTGATGTGGCTGACTTTCAATTGCCAATGTTCATTTCTGATTATGCGCTATGATGATGCTTCAACCTACATGAAGTTGATAAGTAAAAGTGCTTGCTAAAATTTATGTGTGGCATATATCTTGTTGCTAGAATTTATGGTCGCATTTTTACACTGAATTACAATTCATGAAATCTGAGCCCACCTTGCATTTTATTTCTTTATACTTCCCTTTTAATTATCTACTTCGCTTTTTATTGTTGGTTGCATTTCTGTGAATATTTGGTTGAGTTGGGCAATGAAGAAGCGTCCACCTAAGTTTTTATGCAGATTATGTGAATGTATTTGCTAAAATCTCTCAAGTGACATCTCTTTATTGTCAAAAATTCTAGCGCCATTTGGGCATAACTTGAAAACTTCAAAAAGCTTAGCCCTTTTTACTTGTTGATTTTAATTTACTTCTCAGTGAATCTGAATTATTCTTAATCTCTGTTGTTCTATTTATGTTAAAATACAGGAATGAATTGAAAATTTTAAGCTTTTGGGTGCACAAAAACTATGGTCTACATTCAAATATTTTTGCAAATAATATGCAGACTTTTGCATATAAACTTTTTTATGGAAGCTTTCAATTTTAACTTCTAATTTTTTGTTAAAGTCAATGTTCTGAGAAGTGGAAGCAGTTGATTATTGCTGTAAATGTAATGACTAATGACTTACAAATATTTTGTTGTATCTAGTTCTATAAATGTGGTCAAAGTGACATGACAGATAGCCTATGTAATTATGTTATATCATTAAAGGCTTAGTTACATTATAGGCTTAATTATATTTTGTAATTATATTACACTTTGATTTTGGACCTAATTTGGACCTTTTATAATTATGTAATAGCAATTGGGCTTCTCCCAAATTAGTAATTATATATATATATATATATATATATATATATATTTTGGCCCAGCCCATAAATTGGGCCCAACCAAACTAATAAAATCGAACTAATTGGTTTACTGAACTGATGTGCTCTTCTAATATATTCAGTTCAGTCCGGTTTACCATAATCCTTCAAAAAAATGATTAAATTTTACAATTTCTCCATCGAATCGAGCCGAACCGAATCGTGCTCACCTCTACCTATTTATATTGCAATATGAACTAAGGAGTTCATCACATGTGTGAAACACGTCTTTTTCTCTTTTTTTTTCTGCACTTTCATCTTCTTCATCTTTTCTTTTTCTCTGCGCTTTCATTTGCTTCTTCTTTTTAACTTTTTCACTTTGACCATCTACTAGCCACTCAACCCATCAAATCCTCGAACTCATTTTAATCGACGGTCATCCGTACTAAAGCCAATAGGTGCACCAAGGCCTTTATTCATTACTGCCACCTAAATTTCACTTCGACATCCTTTACCAACCCACCCTTCATGTAAGCCAAAATAAAATTGAGAAAGCTCCCATTGATGAAGCGAGAAATTGAAAAGCAAGGTTTGTTAACTTTATTGAAAGGCGACATGGTCTCTTCAACAAAGTAGCAGAATTGTTGATGCTCTGCAATGCTCACTTAATGGTTCTTATTTCTTCCCTTTGTTACAAGACCAAATGAAAGATTTACTCTTTTGGGCACCCTTTCGTCTATATTATTCTTGATGCTTTTCTTAAAAATCATGTTCCTAACCCTATTAATCTTGCTTCTAAAGAAATTGCACTTTCTCTCCTTTAAGAAATTAAAGAATTAAAGAGTGATGTTAAGGCTGCTGCCACACAACAAAGAAATAAAGAGTCTATAGACTATGAAGAAAGATGGGTTTTCTTCCATTTTTGAGCCATTTGAAAATTCATAATCGATTGAAGAAATGTGGGCTGTTGTAGATGGGTTAGAGAAGTTGGTTAATAAGGCCAAAAATAGGTTTTAACAAAAGTGGTGCCAACAATAACCGATCAAGTACTGCTCTGGAACTTATTAACATTTCTTGTTACAATAACATCAAAAATACTGGTTCTTCAATGTTATTAATGGGAGGTTTATACTTTTTAATTTTTTAATGAGATTGAAAGTGAATATAAAAGTTAAGGTTAATGAACTTACAGGTGGAGGTCAATAAACATATAGGTGAAGGTCAATGAACACATTGCAGGTTCATTGATTTTCATCTATAAATTCATTGAAATCCTCAATGAACATGTAGGTTAAAATTAATGAACTTGCGCGAAAAAAAAAATGTGAACGTCTGACGTGAAAAAAAAAAGGAAAAACGAGTTTTTTTTTTTTATTTCTCACTTGCAATGACCTCTAGTCTATATTCCAATATAAACATGGGTTCATAGTATAACAATTGCTAGAAGCACTTTATAATTATAAATTTTCATTTTCCTTGAATAGAGTCCATAAGAAAATTTCTATTTAATAATAATTAGTATAATATATTAACGTTTCAAATTTTATTTAAACAAATGTTCAATAGTTAGCTCTACGGAAAAATAAATATGTGAACTATCATATTAAATCTTTTTAGTATTTATCATTATTAATTTTTTTTGTCTAAGTTACCAGTATTCAGGGTCCACTCAATTCTAATTAATCTAGTTTGACCTAGGGAAGACCATAACAACATCAAAATATTCCAACAATTAATTTAACATGATTATATACACCATTGTAGGCAGCAAGATTTAGTGTTTGGTAACCATAGTACTATGTGAGCTCAGAGCCTACTAGGAAATAAAACTTGCACTTAAAGCCTAAATCGGAGATGAAAGTCGTCACCCAAATGAAATCCGAAATACACTTTTATAGTAACTGGATCCTACGGAGAGCCTCTAACAACCATCCTTAGAGATTAGGTTTGAAAACTGGGCATAAATTTTTAAAATGCTCACTCAAACTTATAGTTGGCTTTTGTTTGTATTTTTTATTTTATTACTTTTAATTATTTAATTATTTCTTCATTTACATGCAAATTGCAATTGCCTCCATATAATTCCAAAATTTTACAATTAAGTCCAATTTTTTTATTTAAGCCATTTTCATGCAACTTTAATGTGATTCACAACATCCATTGCCCATTATGTACATCCATCCAAATTAACAAAAAAAATAAATTAAAATAAACATGCACACAAATAAATAATATGAATAAAATAAAATAAAAATTAAGGACTTGAACTAACAATAATTTATCTTAAATATAAAAATAAATTAACGTCAAACGAAAAAAATAACCTATAAAAAAGAAAGAAGTTAGTTTAAAGAATAAAAATATTAACAATTAAATAAAAGCACATATTAAACAAAATAGGAAACTAAAATTCAGCTTGAATCTAAACAAAGATTAATTAGATAGAGGAAATTCAATTTATTGAATTAATAACAATCTAAAAAATTTTGTCACTACTTTTATTTAATAAAAATCTGAACTAAAAATGAATTAAAATCAAATAAATGTTCAAAGATAAAAAAAAAAAAAAAAAAAAAAAAAAAAAAAAAAAAAAAAAAACTTTAAACTAAAATGAAATTATAAGAAGACAAAATTAACAAAAAAAATAATTAAATCGAAAAATCAAAATAAAGAATATGATTATCTAGTGTAAGAATGGCACCTCACCATGAGTGTCACCTTTGTGCACTAACGTGAATATAAAATGCATTAACACGATAAGGTGATACCTTTTGGGCAAGGTGTCGCCGTAACCCCTTAGGTTCAAATAAAATAAAATTTTTTAACCGACTTCTAGAAAATCAATTCAACTATCAAACAACTTCAATTCCACTTCACAAAACTAAAAAACACTCGTTTATTAAAAACATGCCATGAAGTATTTAAAATAAAAAATATGAAAAAAAAAAAGAATAGTAAGGAATCCTACTTGTTTAACACTGGTTTGGTTCTCCTGCCTTAGCCCTCAAAAGTTCTTTCAAAATGATAGCAATGGTGAGTCTTATATAGTGTAAAGTTAGCTCCTTTCTCCTTTGTCAAGTCATATGCCCTTGTTATCTTTCTTCTCTCCTTTATGCCCCTTTTTCTCTTTAATTCTCTGAACTCTTCTTTTTGATTTCTCATATCACTATCTTTTTCTCTATCACTTTTTACATTATTTTCTCTCTAATTTTTTTTACTTTTTTTCACGTTGTTTGCTCTTTTTTTTTGTGTGTGTTCTTTCTTTTCCAAGGACATTTCTTTCTCTCTATGTGTGTTTCCTTTTTATTTTTTCTCCAGAAACTACTCCCCTAGCATCTAGAACTACCTCTTGCCTTTTCTCTATGTTCCTTCCATTTGATAACTTATTTCTAGAACTATTGAGCTTGAAACCCTGTAGGTGATCAACAAAGGGCAAGGTGAGAGGTGGGGAGGGTCCCCATAAATACTCTGATGCCTAAGTCAGAAAATGGAGAGAGAATCTAGAGAGAGAAAATAAGAGCAACTAGAATATGAGAGAATAGAATGAATGAAAATGAGGGACATAGGGTCCTATTTATAGTGATACTTAAACCTGAAAGGAGTAAGGTTCCTCCTTGGATAGGAATCCTAGACCAAATAGGAGAGTATTCCTTCTTCATTTGAGAGTCTTTTTAAGGTAGAAACCTTTTCCTAAATGGATTTGGCTACCTTTCCTTTCCTAGTAACCTGTATAGGAAAAAAAGTTCTTTAATTAAATAGGAATATATGCATGTGGGGTATCAAGATTCCCTCCACTGGTTTGTTCGGATATTCATGTTCGACGTATCCGAGTCTATAAATGATAGAATATTTATTTATTTTATATAGAGAGAGAGATTGCTTAAATCATTGCATTTGATATGGAGGGGTGAGCTAAGGTGGCCAGCTTCAGCCACGAGAAAAGATAAAGCTCGGTACCGAGTATTGAAACCATCGCGGAAGTGCCAGCTGGACTTGGGAGTGCACAAAATCTATGAAAAAAGAATACATAATGGATTAACCCATCAGTATAAAGATAATGTGATGAAACCAATTGTCACTGGAGTTTTGAAGCTCGGTGCATTAAAAGCACAACCCAAGTGTCAAACCTCAGTACTATAGAAGTGACCTGAGGGCACTAGCTTCAGTCACTAGACTTAGATGCTCAAGGCTTAGATACTCGGTACAAGGAAGCGAGACTTACATGCTCAAAACCTCAGTACTATAAAAGCGACCTGAGGGTGCCAACTTCAGTCATTGAACTTTATCTTAGTGCATTAGAAGCGCAGCCCAAGTGCTGTATAGTTTAGGAGTCTTACAAATATGGCGCGGATGCCAATCCTCAGTACTATAAAAGTGACCTGAGTATACTAGCTTCAATTATTGGCAGATGACGTTGGATCTTGCTATGCCGAGTGTGGAAGAACAACTAGTAGTGGTGCGCTTAGAACGGGTAACGTTTATGTCACCTCAATGTCTCAATTTTTAAAATTTAAATTGTGTAACCATTATATTTATTTGTGTGTCAGAAGATGAGACATTTCGCTGCTATAATGATGACTGCTCTATTATTGGGTTTTTCTATTTCCTAGACTGCCCTTAATGATATGGGGAGAACCGAAATAATTATGAGGGTAGTTAATGGTTTGTTCCAGAGCCTTCCATAGCTTTATAAGTATCCTTGCTTCTTTGATGTGATGCATTTTTGCTCTTTGCTATCTTGTTGGTATCTCCTTTACTTTTTTTATACTGCCACTAAGCTTTTCCTACAGCTACTTCTTCATTTTGTAACCAGGTGATACATTTCTTCCTTCCTTCATTCCTCTTTTGTTTCATTTCTTAGATAGACTTATGGCAGCGAGGGAATAGGTTAGCTCTTATCTACTTGTTTCTAGGATAGATGGGGAGTTGTTGGGGTGGTATCGGAGGCAATTTAGTATTCCCACCAATTACGCCATGCATACCATAAATAGGGAGTTTAGAGCCAAACCCCCATGCTAGATCTCAATAGGTTAGTAGTGTATTTTGACCAACTAGGAGGGGTCTAAAGTTCCCGTTGGATCCTTTTATAAAAAATTTTCTAAATAGGTATAACATAGCGTCTGATCAGCTTCACCCCAATAGTTATCGAATTCTGACTGAGTTCATTCAGTTGATGCACGATGAGGCTAGGGAGCTGGACTTAAATGTCTTACGATATTTTTATAACCTGACTAAGAAAAAGGGAGAGCTGATGTTCTCCTTATCGGTTGTCCCTAACCACAGCCTATTTGTGAAGCTTTCAGATTTTCATAAGAAGTGAAGGCATAAGTTTTTCATCGTCGAGCACTATATGGACTTCCTGGATGTCCGGTGAATGTGGTATGACGAATGCCATAGTGTGAAATGACCTTCGAAGTTAACCAACCACAATACGGAGATGGTCTTAAGACTTCATCTTAATGGCTTGGCTGAGGCTCAGTCAGCTGAAGATGTATCAAGAAGATACTTGTAGAGAGTCTACTAGACCATGTTCAGTTTACTAGTATGTTTTGATTATAGAAAGGTATCTTTCTGACTTTTATTTTTATCTTTTCAATTATAAATGGCTGACTTTTTTACCTTTAAGGACATAATTCGACTTGTAATTGACTAGCCAGATAGGCCAGAAGAAGTGCAGATCTCCTCCCCTTCTCCCGATCCTAGTCCTAGAGGAAGCGGCCAACAATTTGAAGGGAAAAGCAGTGGCCAGGTCTTCATAGTGTGAAAGGGAAGGTCGGCAAAAGAGGCAGCTGATCTACTAAGACTCAGAGGTTGAGGAGCAGGATGAGGAGATATATGTCCAATGTTCAAGGCTCTTCAAGTGTCTGGCCATGAGTGCGTGGATCTTGAACAAAGTGAAACCACCGAGTGTCTCGAATGCCTAGGTCTGAGATCAATATACTAAGTTGTTGAGGTTGCCAACAGATATGCAATGCTGGATCGAGGAGGGTCGAAAGGAGCTATTCAGTTCCATGATCGGTTATTCACTAGAAGTAAGTGTTGAACACTTTTGAGCTGATCTTTATTTTTTATGTTTTCTTATATTTGAGGTAATGACACTAGTTTCTCCTTTTATAGATGACCCAGGCTTTGCTGCTGGTGAAGGACCAGTATTTCTATCGTAAGAACCAATATAGTTTGAAAAAGATGGAGGTCGGAATAATAGCAATTGATTTTGAGAAGAAATTGGATAATGCAAAGGCCGTACTAGAGTTTTGCCAAACCAAATATGTAGAGGCTAAATCTAAAGCCAAGGCAAGCCAGAAAAAGGTGGCCGATCTGGAGCACAGTCAAGCTCAACTGACCAAGAAGATTAAAGAGCAGGACTCTCAAATCGCAAATTTGGAGAAAAAGCTAGCTGAGGTCGAGAAATCTTAAGAGAACGATAAGACATCCTATCAAGGCATGGTAGGAGGATTTCTTAAGGCCTACAAGTCTGAATGTAGGAGGGTCCTGCTCTCTCAGAATTCAAAGCTGTACTTGGCTGACCTGGATCGAATAACGTCGGCTAACTTGGCTAAGATTGCTGCTAAAGAGGATGCCTGACATAAGGCCACTTCCCTTCGTGTAAGGAATATTTCTAAATCAGTTAAAGAATCCTCTTCTGAGCTTCCAATGCCTGTTAATGCTATCAATGCTATTCCCCTTCTTATCTCCGAACTGTCGAATGTACACTTAGTAGACTAAAGATTTATTTTTTTATAATTGAATTTTGTAATATTATTTTTTTCTAATGAATGAAAATACTTTATTTAATATTATTCTAGGTACATTTATTGGTAGTATTTTCGAAGGCAGTCTGAGTTCCAAAATTATTGTAGTTCATTGCCTTCTTTGTCTTTTATTTTATATGCTCCTTTAAAAGTGTGCTCTGTAATTTGATAAGTGCCTCCCTAATTAAGACGTAGTTTGCAAGTGTCGGAGTTGCCTTTGCCAATATCCGCCCTTTTGAGTACCCAGTCTCCTATCTTAAACTATCTTGGGTGACTATGCCGGAGGTAATATTGTGCTATCTTCTACCTATATGCTTCAGCTATAGTGGACGTCCATTCTCTTCTTTCTTCTAGTAGGTCCAGATATATCCAGGTGTTAATGTTATGATCTAAGTCTCAGTTGACCCTATAACTTAGTGAACTAATTTTTTCTGGTATTACCGTGTCCATACCATAAGTTAGCCTGAATGGTGTTTCTTCTGTGGATGATCTGGGAGTGGTCCTGTAAACCCAAATTATGTTGTTAAGTTCTTTGACCTAGTGTCCCTTCTTCTCATCGAGTCTCTTTTTTAACCCTTACATGATAGTTCTGTTGGTGACCTTTGTTTGCCCATTCATCTGCAGGTGAGCTACCGAGGTGAAATGAAGCTTTATTCCAAGGTCAGAGCAAAACCTTTTGAACTTCTTGTTATCAAACTGCTTGTCATTGTTTGTGATCAGGGTATGCGGTATACCGAATTTGTAGATGATTTCTCTCCAGAATAAGTGTTAAATCCGAGCTTCTATGATGGTCGAAATTGCTTCCACTTTTACCCACTTAGTGAAATGGTCTATGGCCACAATTAAGAACTTTTTCTATGAAATGGAGGCTAGGAAAGGACCTAGGATGTCCATTCCCCACATGGCAAAGGGCCAAGGGCTGCCGATCGGATGTAGGGGGTTGAAAGGCTTGTGATTGAGACAAGCGAACTGCTAGCACTTATAATATTCTTGAGTTAGCTTTTGGGCATCATTAGACATAGTGGGCCAATAGTATCCTTAAAGTAGTGCTTTCCTTATTAGTGTGTAGTGTGGTTCATGTGCTCCACAAATTCCTTTGTGGATTTCCTTGAGTATAAAATTCCTTTCCTTTGGGGATACACATTTGGACCATGGGTGTGAGAGGGATTTCCTGTAGAGCTCCCTGTGATGGATAGAGTAGTGGGTTTCCTTCATATTTAATTTTTGAGCCTCTAGTTTATCTTTTGGGAGTGTTCCATTTTTCAGGCAATGGACTATAGGTTGCATCCATTCCGAGACTTCCTATACTTCCATGATATCTGGGTCCTTGGTGCTGGGTCTTGTCAGTGCTTCAGTGAACTCCATCCCCTTAAATGCCTGATTTTCTTTAGCTGTTGATTTGTCTAAGAGGTCAGCCTCAGAGTTTTCATGTCTGGGTATATAGACTATCTCCCACTGTCTACTATCTTGTTCGATCTTCTTTAGGAGTTGCATAACTTTTCCTACATATTTGGCGATGCTCGAATCATTGATCTAGAATTTCTTGTTGACCTAATTTACTACTAGTTGAGAGTCTGAGTGTATTATGAGGTGTTTGACTTTGACTTCGGCAACCAACTTTAATCTTATTATGAGTGCCTCATATTCTGTGGCATTGTTGGTTGCGTTGTACTCTATTTAAATTGTATATTGGATGTGAATTTTATGCGATCCCTTAAGGATAACCCTAGCGTTGGATCCTTGAGTGGAGGATGCTCTGTCCATATAGAGCATCCATTATGGTGTTTTGGTGATGGCGAGATCTTTCGACGTCATTTTTTGAACGAAATCTACTAACGCTTGAGCTTTTACCTACTGTCGAGGCTCATAGTTGATGTCAAATTCTCCAAGTAATACCAAACATTGAACCAATCTGCCCAAAGTCATAGGCCTTTGTAAAATTTTCAATAATGGGAAGCGAGATCTGACAATGATAGGATGAGCCTAAAAGTAATGTCTGAGCTTCCGTAATGCATGGATAACAACCATGGCTAACTTATCCAGTGTTGGGTACCAAACTTCAGACCCTCAGAGTATTTTGCTAATATAGTATACCAAATTTTGCTGGCTCTCTTCTTCCCTTACTAGCACTAAAGCTATGCATTATTGACCCACTAAGAGGTATAAGTACAACGTTTCTTCTAGAACCGGACTGCTGAGTAGAGGTGGTGAGGATAGGAATTTTTTAACATCTTCAAAAGCTGCCTGGCAGTCTTCAATCCAAATAAAGTTCTTAGAATTTTTTAAAGCTCAGAATAGTGGTAGGCATCGTCTGGCCGAGCAGGAGATGAAACGTCCCAAAGCCACGATCCTGCCATTTAGCTTTTGTAACTTGTGGATGGTCTTTGAAGCTTTAATATTGAGAATGACCTTCATCTTTTTCGGGTTAGCCTCAATACCTCTATGGGATATCATGAATTCTAGGAATTTACCTGCTTTGACTCCGAAGACGCATTTTTTCGGATTGAGCTTGATCTTGGACTCACTCAGTAATTGGAGGACCTGATCCAGGTTCACTGGGTGTTGCTCTGCATGCTTGCTCTTTATAATAATGTCATTCATGTATACTTCCATATTTTTTCCAATCTGGTTTCAAAGTACATGGTTCATCATCCTCTGATATATTGCTCCAACATTCTTTAGTCCAAAGGGCATCACCTTGTAGCAATAAAGGCCTTTGTGGGTGATGAAGGATGTCTTCTCTTGATCTTCCTTCTTCATCGGTATTTGGTGATATCCTTATGTTGCATCAATAAAACTATATAGATCGTGGTCAACGATGGAGTCTACTAGTTGGTCAATTATAAGTAGTGGGTAGCTATCCTTAGGACATGCTCGGTTAAAATCAATATACTCCACACATATCTTACATTTACCATTTGATTTCTTGACTAGTACCACATTGGCTACCCATTGTGGGTGGTAACTTTGATAAACCCGGCTTCTAAAAACTTCTTCGTTTCCTCAGCGATTATCTTCTGCCTTTAGCATGCAAAGGTTTTTTTTTTAGATCACTAGCTTTGCCCCTAGTTTGATGTTCAAACTATGACAAGCAATCTGGGGATCTACCCCAGTTATTTCAAATGCTTGAGAAGCAAAATCTTCTGAGTGCCTAGTAAGGACTTCACTTATTCCTTACTTAGTGTCATAGTCGAGCTCATTATCGATCTTTACCATTTTCCCATCAATAATTTATAATGTCTCATTGTCATCGATTGGTTGTGGTCCAGCACCTTGCTTCTCTACTTCCTAAGTTTCTGGGGGAAGGTTTTTATCTAGCTTTATTGCCATCTGGTAGCACTGTCTGGCCATGTGCTGATCTCCATGGATTGTGAGAGTTCCACCCTCGATTAGAATCTTTATAGTTAGGTGTCGAATGCTTGTGACTACATATATTTCATAAAGCACTGGTTATCCTATGATGTTGTTGTATGCTAGTGGAGATCCACCGTATTGAACAGAGCTTTAATGACTTTTATCTCTTCATCGTCCCGATTTCTAAATTCTAAATATAACTCTACAATTCCTATCGGCTGTATGGTTCCTCCACAGAAGCTTGTAATGGGATTTTGGATGGCTTTCAGGTTGGTGACGGAGCCTCCTATGGATTTGTAATCATTCCAAGATAATGCGTTGATGGCGCTCCATTATCAACCAGTAACCTTTTTACCAGATAATTATTAATGTATGCATTTACCACTAGGGCATCACAGTGGGGATGGCGAACATGAAACCCATCTTTTAAATCAAATACAATCTCTCTTTTCTTAAAGGCTGGCCCTTCTCCACGACTCCTTTTAGGTTTCTTCTCAGCATTTTCTCCTCCAATAATCATATTAATAACGCCAGCCAGCTCATTTTGAGCCTTCTTTATTTATGGCCTGTCTCGCCCATGGGCATCCAGATTCCTAATTCCTCTAAATGCATCAGTGAAATTGTTGAGTTTACCATTTTGTACCAATCTTTCTATGGCATTCTTTAGTTCTTTACAGGCCTCGGTGACATGCTCGTATTCTCGATGATATTGGCAATAATGTCCCCTATCCCGCGTGGCTCTCCAACTTGGGCTTATTCTTCTAGCTGGGGTAATTCCTATGTCATTTTGTCTAACCCACATGAGGATTTTGGATCTAGAGGTATTTAGAGGTGTGCATCTACTTGCTTCCTTCTCAAATTTTTTTAACGGGTTTCTAAAATTTATTCTTGGGAAGTTTGCTCATCTAGATCTTGATCTTTCTTCTTTGGTTGGTGGTTTTTCTTATTCCCTTCGTATCCTTCTATCTTCATCCATCTTTATCATTTTGACCGCCAGGTTCCTTTTTCATTATCTTGTCTTTGAGCTTTTTAAGTCTAGTGCCATTTTTTAAAGCTTCTACAACAACTTCGTCTATAAGATTTTTTATTTGCATGGCTACTTTGTTGAATCGATCGAGGTAGCTTCATAGGGACTCATTGGCCTCTTACCGGCACATCTAGAGATCATTGATATTTTTGGCAAGGGGAATGTTGATGACGAACCTGGTATAGAACTTCTCTGCCAGATCCTCAAAAGAGGTGACAAAGTTCTCTAGGAGCTGATGAAACCATTTTGGGCATTCTTTATGAGTGTGCTTAGGAAGACCTTGCACATAATTTCATCATTCATATTCTGGAATAACATTTTTGTTCTAAATGAGGATATATGGTTGATGGGATCTCCGGTCCCATCATATTAATCTAGTTGTGGGATTTTGAACTTGGTTGGGATCTCTATCTAGATTATCCTTTTTATGAATGGTGTTTTACCTTCTATAATATATTCATCTTCCTTCTTTGGTCTCGTGCAGGCTTTGTGTATAACTTCTTAAACCCTCTGAGTTAATTTAGATTCGTCAAGAGCCAGAATTGTGAACTAGATTCCCCTTTTGGAACTTTACTCTTCCCCTTGTTTGTCTCAAGTATCTTCGGAGGTGTTGTGTTGTTGTCCATGTGAGCTGACCTAGGGTTGCTGCTTTGGACTAAGGTGTTCAATTATTGTTGCATTAGGGCTATCTAAGCTTAGATGTTTTGTATCATTGCATTTTTACAAGTTGGGGTGAGGTTGAGTGTTTGGGTTACAGTGTTCAGGTTAGGCGTAGTTACAGCCGTTGTATTTTTTAGGCTTGGAAAAGGTACAGAAGGTATTGGTCGATGATGGTGTTGCAATGGGGCATAATATGGTAAGTCGATGCCCAAAGCTGACCACCCCTGGGTATTTCCAAAAGGAAAGTGTGTATTTCCTGATGAAGGTCTGGCATATTGGAAAGTTGCTGGAGGTAATGCTGTTGGGAGAGGTGTTGATAAATTGATTGGAGGAATGGGTGTTGAGAGGTTAATATGAGTTTCAAGAGTCGAGATTGGCGATGAGCTGGAAGTCATAGTGTCGATGTCTTAACTTGGCAGATATACGAATGGCTTTTCCCAAGAGTTCCCACAGGTAGCACCACTTGATAACTTGTTTTTAGAACTCTTGAGCTTGGAACCCTGTAGGTGATCAACAACGGGCAAGGTAAGAGGTGAGGAGGATCTCCACAAACACTCTAATGCCTAAGTCAGAAAACAGAGAGAGAAAATGAGAGCAACTAGAATATGAGATAATAGAATGAATGAGAATGAGGGATATGAGGTCCTATTTATAATGATACTTAAACCTGAAAGGAGTAGGGTTCCTCCTTGGATAAGAATCCTAAACTAAATAGGAGAGTATTTCTTCTTTGTTTGGAAGTTTTCTTAAGGCAGGAACCTTTCCCTAAAATCATGTTAGAATGTGATTTCTTCCATTATATAACAAATAGCTCAATATCGTTAAGATGTCGCCTTAGTGACTTATCAAAAGACTTTTTTTGGGCCACTGACCTATTAAGGGAAAATGAGGCTGAATTTTGCACTATCAAATTCACTTTACTTGAATTTTCATTATTGAGCTTCACTTATAAACGAGTCAAACTCAAGTGTCAACAACCACAATTTAAATTTAAAACGTGGACATTTAAGAAAAAAATGCTCCCTTTCAGTTCATCCAACAATTGTTGGTTATATAATTTTAAATTTTAACACTCTTAACCTTTTTTTAATTTTCAACACCCAGCCTTAATAGAGAATCTATCGTTGAAAGTACTACAATAGGTACTTTTGAGTCTAAAGAAAAATTCAAGAGACAAATTGCCCATTTTAAGGCTTTATGACTTTTACCAAGATTGTAGCAATCTCTATTTGTATTCTTTTTGACTCTTCAATTTGATATGATGTGTATAGTTGTATGTGCAAACCCTAAACATAATATATATTTTACGAATGTGAGACTCTTTTTTGACGTTGAGAAAGCGAGGTTCTAAACATTATTAATTAATAACAAAAACAATGAGCGTTTCTTATTTCAGTGTCGGCTGATTAATAAAACAAATGTGTGTCATTCATCTAATAGTTTGATATATAAATAAATATAAATTTACAGTAGATAAAAATTTTTGTTTAACATTAAATAAATCTTAATTTTCAAAATAAAAAAAAACGAAATGTTAAATGTAGAATATTTTATCATGTCTACCAGATCTACCCACGGGCAATGGAGGTATATATGTACACAAGTGCGGTCGGATGGTCGGGAAAAATAAGCTGACTTTGTATATTTACATTAATTACTTCTGTTCTTAATGAAGAATGTACTTGTTTACTACTTGCCACATGCTCTCCACATTTGGGGTAGCCAAGTTGAATCACCATTTCCATAACTAGCAAGAGTCCTGACTTTGCTGTAAAAAGACTTACTTTTCTTGACAATTTGTTTATTTATTTATTTTCTTTTAAAAAAGTTGTTTGTTGCTGCATTTTCAATCTTTCTTGCAAGTTGGAGAACTTTGGTTTCAGCACACAAGTTTTAGAAAACGGTTAGTTGATATTTTAGGTTTCACATGTTGATGTGCCCTGCCAATTTTCCATATGCCAATCACATGATACTGTAATTCTACTATTTATTTCTGTGTTTTTTTCAAACAAATTTAGCTATCCTTATCCTTATCTTCTTTTATTTTCTTCTCTTTAGAATGTTATACTATGGATTATGCCTGTAAAAAAATGAATGTTATGAATTCATATATATATATCCATGCTTACTTGGCCTCTCTTTAAGGACATCATGCACGTTTTGAATTCGAGACCTGTCATTTTGCCTTCCTCTAATTGTAATTGAAAAATATATATATATATATGTGTGTGTGTGATTGTGTGGGCATGTATAAAATGGAAATAGAATTCTTGAATTTGGAATGTGTTAGGTGAAACGTCAAATACAGGAACCGACTTCTTTTAAACCATAAAACAACATGATTTCTTATTAGATTATATTGTGTTAGTAGGTAGCTGAATGTTGGATATTTTTTTTTTTTATTATGTTTTAGCTTAGTTTCCAAGGGAAATTTGCTTTGCCTAAATCATGAAAGGGAATTCTGATGGATATAGCAGCTGTCAAATGTTGTTTTCCAATTTGGTATTGATGAGACCAAACATGATAACCTTTTTCTTTTCTTTATCAATTTATTTTATGATTAGTAACTAGTATGAAGTTTAATCATACATTTTTCTGTTGCTAGACTATAATTATTGAAAAATCTAGCAAATGGGCTCAATCCATGGTGAAAATATGTCCTCTTGATTTGACGTATTTGATTTTCTAAATCCAGCCTCAAGGATTTTGATGTCATGCCATGTTTTTGGATTACATAACTAATTAATTAGATTTATTCAAGTAATTAAGGAAGCTATATAATTCAAAACACATAAAGAACTTTTAAGATCATGTGACAAGCTTGTTTTGAATGTCAATCAAAACCCGTTGAAATCAACTTTACATGATAAAATTAAGGAATTAAGTACCATTTCATATGACAAATTAAAGAAAGATGCGCAATATTATGCCTTGACCAACTATTTGTCAGTATTAGTTTCGATTCTCACTTGCTGCTTCTAATTTCCCACATTGCATGATGAATAAAATAAAGTAATTATGTGTATGACATTTCATGATAAATTAATTGTTAAATAATTTTTTATTATTTTAATAAATATTTGTATTCATATTTAAATTAAATTAATTAAAGTTGAGTTTTACCGTATAATAAGTGATTTAAACAAAAATAATAATGTAATTATTCCATAACAAGTTTTAGTACAAGGGTGCTCGAATTTTACCCAAAACTATAAAATACTATCATACCATGTCATTTATTTATTTTTATAATGGGAAAGAGGTATCCAATTACATCAATGAATTATATAATATAGGGTCATCTTAGGTTAAAAATTAAATATTAAAGTACCGAAAGTGTGGTCTAATTGTCACTTTTATTTAAAAATATTATTATTTAAAAAAAATCATTAGGTAAAATTTGGATGATATTATTGATTTATAAAATTAATTTTTAACTAATTTAAGAGTAGACATACCATTTCTCTTTGGTGCATTTACTTTCTTATTATTAAATAAAATTTAAATTTACTAACAACTGCTACGACCAATCATTCTCATTGAAGTCACAATTCGAGTTCAAGTTATGGTTTTCACAGTTGAGTTAAATAGTTATTGAAATATCTTTACTATTCTTATAATTTTGTTCGAGTAAAACTAGATTAGTCAGAATTTATAGACTATGAATATCAATGGCAAAAAAAAATTTTAGTTTTGAATTTTTATATGCCTCTAAAGCTATGTATATTAACCAATAATGATAATAGAAAGCATATTTAACTTGGTACATAGCAAGCAATGGTTAATTCTTGTTAAAACTCCATCGATTAATTAATAACAAACGGACAAACTATATATATATATGTATGTATATGTATATGTATTATACACACATAAAATATTGGATTCTATCTTTAGTACGTACATGTTCATTTTTCGTGCTTAAAAGTGCATGAAAAACATAATCAAAATTTGACTAGCACAACATATACCAGAAAATATTATGAAGATGTTGTGTCCTTATGCTTGCAACAAGATTCCTTATGACCTAGGTCGAAGAGACATTCTTTTCCTTAAAATTTATATATATATATATATATAACAATTGGCATGTAGCTAGCTAGTGCTAAAGAAAAAGAACCCATAATGCTAAAGGCAACATAATTTGTATATACGTCCAATCTACCATTTGTATACATTGGTAAAGAATTTTGGCATGCCAACGTTTGCCTTTTGACTTGAAGATGTACCTCTATTTCCTGGCACTATGAATGAAGTGATAGATCAATTGAATAGACCAAATATTGTGGAGAAATCTATTTGAAGTTGATTCTCTCCACTACTACTATATATATGGAGAGATATATGAAGATATATATATATATACACACACCATCATAGATTGGTTTAAAAATTATACCAAAGCATGTCGACTAGGTAAAACAACAAAAAAGAGGTTTGAGTGCATATCTAGTAAGAAATGTCAAGCTCATGGACCCCCAACAAAGGGATTATAATTACAGTCTACTATCTTAAGATTCACTAAATCTCTTCTTTATACTATTTTGATGTGTTTATTGACTAGGACGTAAGAGAATAGTTTTTCTTTTTTTGGTGTTCTTTTGAAAAATATTCTATTCAAACCCGTCTTAATAAAAAATAATTCTTTCAAATAAATATGAAAACTATATTTCTGTTTTTGAGATATATATAGTTACAAAATTTTCATGAAATTCAGTTACCACATAGATAATATGTTCATGGTTATTACCCGAACAGTGACTTTCATCTTCAATACTATTATTTATTGACAGCAATCGTATCTACAAGTGAATTATGAAATTCATATAGCATCATAATCATCGAATATTTGAACAAGCATTAAGCTCCCCCCACCTACAATATTATTAGTTGAATTTATATATATAAAAAAAAATTTGCTCATAAAAAAAAGTTATTAAACTTTTTTGAGATATTTTTAAACTTTTCGGTTTGGATGAATTATAATTGGCTAGGAAAGAAAGTGCTAGCTTATAACCAATAAGCAAGGCAAAGCAACCATTTAACCAACATAAACAAGTAGTGGGGTATATATATATATATGCATGCAAAAGACAAGCAACGAAATGTCAACTAAGGAGCTAAAAATTGTTGGATTTCTATTGGCTTTGGACTTGGATAATGAGATCTGTAACTTGATTGGTTATAGGTGATATCTTTATACAAGGATTTGACTGTATATTGTAATTATTATTAGATAAAATGTAAGAGCTAGATTGGGCAATTGAATAAAGGACGAGCAAAGTTGCATATATACATATATGAGATAAAAAGATAATAGTACTCTTTGTCACGCATTGCGGGAGAAGGGAGACGGGTGTCTGTTGTTTGAGTTCCTCCATACAAAAGGGGCTAAGTCTTTGGCCCCAAATATATAGGCATTTTGATGACAAAACCTTGGAGATGTGACGGTTGGATATGTTATCGTTGCCCCTGTAGTTGCCACTCCAGTGTTATTTGTTGGATTGGCATTGGCTAGGAAGGTGTAAAATCACATCTAGGAAAATAAATGATTATGATGACTGAAAATAAAAATTTTCAGTAGACAATATTTATTGATTCCTAATTAGTGGGTGTAATAATTGTTGATAAGATTGATTCCTTTGGTCATTTGGTGTAACTATATGCACATGCATGGTTCCATGTAAGTGTGACACCAGCATAATTCTCTTATTAGTAGTGTTTTTCTGTTCTAATTAATTTTCTTCAAATGCCATAATTTTCTTACTTAGTATACTCTCTGCTTCGTCCTATGCATCATTTGGATTTGGCTCTCCCTTAACAGATATTTACAGCCCATTTTATGCAATTAAAGCTAAAGGAACCACACCAATAAAACATATATAGTGATTTCATGTTACAACTACACATAATTAAAAGTTCAATAAACATAGTTATTTCCTGTTAGACTCATTTATAAATAGATCATAATAGTTCATTTTTCAGGAGGAAAATAATTATTACAATGTACTGCACTGCTAAGATTTTTCAAAGAATATTAGTTGGATCTTTTTAGGCAACTTTGTAAAAATTAGAAGAGAATAAATGCTTTTTTGATATTTTGAATAACTGTCATAATGGATTACATCAAATTAATCAATTTATAATATGATATCACATTCTATGATAAATTTTCCTTTTATTCTATTCTTTACAAATATTTCAAAAGTACCCTTTAAATGCATAAATTTTATTTACAATTGTGTTTTTTAATTTATAAAAAATTTAAATTAATTGAGTATATCTGATATAATCTCAACATTTCTAAAAGGAAATTCTTATGAACTTGTTTTTAATCTTTTATATATGAGAGTTGAGACCAAGTGTGTGTGTGTCTGAAGAATTAATCCATAGGTAAAAAAAAATTAATTTGTTAATATGTGAGTGACTTTTGTAAGAATATTTTATGGTTTAGGATTACAATTCTGTGCTTTTTTTAAAAAAAAAAATTTAGAAATAATTAACTCAATTCTATGCTCAATCAATATATAAACTAGTTTTAAAATGAAAATCTCGACTAAGAAAAGCTTGGCAAAACGTTTGACTAAATTTAATTACCTTTAAGAACAGCAACATCGAATCTTATTAGAGGGTTTTTGTGGAGAAGCAAAGTTTTCTTAAACACTATATATATATTTTTTATTAATAAGGAAATTATATAACCTAAGTATTGATGTATACGAGCAGTTTTTTTTAAAATTATATGTAAAATTTTGGTTTGTTTCCCCATTTTTCAAATAAAAAAAAATTATATTTAAAATTGTAGAATTTAAATCTTACATTTCATGATACTTTTAAAAGGAATTAACCACTTAACTACATTTACTAGCAAAGACTGCATTTTTGAGAACATGAAACAAAATCAACATATAATAATTAATAAAATTATCAACTTAGACACTACTATTTTTTTTTTTCCTTAATTGAGTTGAAAACAACATTTTTTCTAGAAATTAATTAATAATTGAAGAAAGAAAATTTTGACTCTTCTAACGACCAAATAATTCAGCATGCAGTTATATAGACACATACAAACACAATTATATACATAAATATCTGAATTATCATTATGTCTAAATTGATTTATCGCTTGAATAATAGAGCATATATATCTAGCAACTACTATAAATTAATCTTTGATTTTTGGACTAACCGTTAGTTAGAGTGAGGCCTACATTAATTGAAGAGGCGTGCAAGTGATCATATATAATTGAGATTAGCTAAAAAAAAAACAGAGAGAGAACTGTTTTATTTATATTTATATATTGATGAATAAAATCAAGCTTATTAAAGAAGAAATTGAGGAAACTGATAATAGAAAGAAGTGTGGGTGTAGTACCTTTAATAGACAAGGTGCGTGCTCTAATTCAAAATCGTGGAGGGCTTTAGGTCCTATGGGTTTGGATCCATCCAAGAACATGCATGATGTGGAGAGGGGGGAAAAAGGACATTTTTGCTTCTGATTCAATCTAAAGTTCAACTCTGTTTTGTGATGTAGACACCTTCCAATTTTAATTATATATCAATGTTTCAGTACATGTATATATATATATATATATGGCTTTGGCTTTCCTGATCATAGCAAAGGATCATAACCTGATACCCAATAATTTCGTCAAGCATATACTAATTATATGATCAAGATTCCTCTCCCATAGTATCTAAGAAAGAATCCTTATATACATATTTCACTATTTTATTAAATATTTATTGGCTCAATTAACAACCAACTTGAATTTTTTAGATAATATTTCAAATTTAAATTTTATATATACAAAAATAAGTGTTAAATTAGTCATCAGAAGATCATTACCGTCCTCATAATCCTATTTAGATCGAATTAATTGGACTCTAAATATTGATGGTTCAGAAAAATATGGTGTTAAAAGAAGTTTATCTCCTTATAAAGTTTAGGGACCGAAAAAAAAAAAACTCATAAAAGTATTAAATATCAAATAGAAAAAGGACAATAATACATGTAGTTACTAGTAACATGAATAGTGTTGTCAATGGAACTAAAAGACAATTTTTTGAATTAAAATTACATGTTGGCTTCAAATACAATGGATTAATCAATTGGAAAATGATAGTATAAAAGGAATTTCTCCTTTCATTGACAACTATTCATACAATTATTAGTGATATCTATCATTATCCATAATAAAAAAAAAAAAAACCACCCCAGCAACAACCCCTTTTAGCTTTGCATATTTTATCTAGTGATATTTAGCATATTATATATGGATAATGTTTAAATCACTAGGGGAATGGCCAAATTTCCAAAATAACTCCTCAAGTTGATAGACCCTCGTATTAAAGGGTAAAAAAAGAAAAATTAAATTTTTAAAAAAAATTTAAAAATCAATATGGTAATTTGTCGCTAGCTAACGACGCACTGTAGCGTTCGTTGTCCACGATATGTATCATTATCCATTATATATACCACAACACTAATTACTCATCCACAACATGATAATCAAAACACATCATATATAGATGAGTTTTCACTTATTTCATCAATTAGTACAGCAAAATAAGGTCATTAAGAAGGATAATTATATATGATCAATATATAATTAACATTAGTAAATCAAACATGAAGATGGATGGATGATATTTTCTCACGTGGAGATGGGAGAGAGAGAGAGAGTTGGGGATGATGATGATTTTCCAAAGAGGTCATATAGATATAGTTGATATATATATGTTGGGTTTTAAGTTGGAAAATGACAAAATTTGATATGAACGATAGGGCATGGCTATGACTGCTTCAGTTTATGACACGGTTAAAATAAGGTTTATGTGCTACTTTCTTTATACATCAATTTTTGGCAATTCGGACACTCTTAGTACACCAACCCCATTACATTTGTCTGTGAGGTTTTAGGACTATAGTTTCCACCACTGCTGTCATCCAAACACTTCACAACTAAAACCCACCCCCCACTCACTCACCTTTCTCTGCCTATATATCTCTTCACTCATTACTCTATCTTCACTTTGCCTTAATTTGGTTCCTCTTTTAGTTCCTCTCTTTCTCTCTATTAATTAAACCCATCAGCAAATCTCTGTTTCTAACTCTGAAAACCTGCAGGAGCTCCAAAAGTGTTGCACAAACAAATAAAGATGGTTTCATCAGAGAAATCCCAGAAGTACCCGACCGTGCCAGAGGTATATACTACACTAGAAAATCTTCACTTCACTTCTCATATTTTCTCACTTCTTTTTTTTTTCGTTAATAGAAATGGGTCCGTTGTGAATTTCACAGTTATAATGACCACTCCAGTTTGTACATAATTTCTTGTTTTTAATATAGCCGTTTCTCTCCATTTGTTCTTTTGTCAGGTGGTGGAAGAATTAAAGAGACTGACAGACATAGGCTTTCCTATGGCAGCCATGAGCTTGGTGGGTTATCTTAAGAACATGATCTTAGTCGTGTGCATGGGAAGATTAGGAAGTCTGGAGTTAGCCGGAGGTGCCTTAGCTATCGGCTTCACCAACATCACAGGCTACTCAGTCCTCTCAGGACTTGCAATGGGGATGGAGCCACTTTGTAGCCAAGCTTTTGGTTCAAGAAACTTATCAGTAGCATCTCTAACTCTACAACGATCAATTCTGATGCTACTATTTGCTTCATTACCTATTGGCTGGCTTTGGGTTAATCTTGAACCTCTCATGCTTACCCTTCGTCAGGATCCTGATATAACCAGACTTGCAAGTATATATTGCCGTTTTTCCATCCCAGATCTTATTGCTAATAGCCTCCTGCATCCTCTACGCATATATTTACGCAGTAGAGGTACCACATGGCCATTAATGTGGTGCACTTTGGTCTCCATTGTTCTACACCTCCCTATCACTGTATTTCTAGCCTTCACACTTCATATCGGGGTCCCCGGAATCGCGATTTCAACTTTTGTTTCCGATTTTAACACCCTCTTGTTCCTTCTGGGCTACATATATTTTAGTCATGTCCCAGAAGAACCTTTGTATGCACCCCTATCACAGCTGCAACCATTGCCGCCACCGCCATCATCAGGCAGTCTTTCACTAGGTAAAGAATGGGGGATTCTACTTCGACTTGCTATACCAAGTTGTATAGCAGTGTGTTTAGAGTGGTGGTGGTATGAGTTCATGACAATTCTAGCTGGATACTTATCGAAGCCTAGAGTTGCATTGGCTACATCGGCTATAGTTATCCAGACGACATCTCTGATGTACACGTTGCCAACAGCACTGAGTGCGTCAGTCTCAACTCGAGTAGGGAACGAGCTCGGGGCAGGAAGACCAGGGAAGGCCCGTTTAGCGACAAGAGTTGCCATAGGGCTAGCACTTTTGAGCTCACTATTTGGATTGATACTGACGACGGTAGGGAGACAAGCGTGGGGTAGAGTATTTACGGAAGATGATGAAGTTCTTGAATTAACTATGATTGTATTACCGATAATTGGATTGTGTGAGCTAGCAAATTGTCCACAGACAACAAGTTGTGGAATATTAAGAGGAAGTGCTAGGCCAGGTATTGGGGCAGGGATAAATTTTTACTCATTTTACTTGGTGGGTGCACCAGTGGCAATAGTGTTAGCCTTTGTTTGGCAATTAGGGTTCGTGGGTCTATGTTATGGGCTACTAGCGGCTCAAATTGCATGTGTAGTCTCAATCTTAACTGTAGTATACAAGACAGATTGGGAAAGAGAGTCGTCAAAGGCTAAAGACTTAGTGGGCAAGAGTGATGCATTAGCACATGCAGACCAAACAGTCAAATGTGAACAAGGAGAAGCCAAATTAATGGTGTAGCTTGTATTATTATTATTATTATTATGGTTTTTTTATCAAAGCAAGCATGTAGCTGTTGATTTTGAAAAGTTGAAGCTGAACCCCCTGCACCCCCCAAAAAAATTGAAAAAAAAAAAAAAAAAGACAACCAGAGAAAAGAGATTTTGTGGGAAGAAGTTGAGGAAAAGGAAACATATATCAAAAAGTACGGCAACAACAAGACAAAAAAAAATATCAAATTACACTTTTCATCTTCATTATTTCAACTCTTATATTATATTTGTATTATACTGATCTTTACCTTATTGTGCTTTGTCTTTTCTTTTTTTTTTTTGGTTCTTTTTCTCATTATACTTATGACCAGACTCCTTTTATTTCTTTCTTTTCAAAGATAGCATTAATATTATTATAATTAGTATGTTAGTAGTTTGAAGAAAATGGAATCGAATCCCATACCTTAAAAAACATATTTACCGTTTTTAGTGCCGCACCAAAATGGATGGAGCATAATTCTAGTTCATTCAAACTTAGATAAATATTTTTTGTTAGTTTCCATTGAAATTTGAATTTGAGATGGTATGTTGCCTTAAAAAAACTGCAATTAGTTGAAATTTGAATTCAAGACCAAAGTAAGTTCTCTAAAAATGGTTGCAATTGGTTTATTTTTTTCCCATTCCCAAATCTGTGATATATCTCTTTTTAATCTTAATTGTGTCAAGTTGATTTTCTTTTCTTCTTGTTGACACATGCATGTCTTCTTAGATTGATTTGAGCGATAGATGCATACCAAAGAGTACCTTAAAAATGGTGGTGAGAGTTTGGCTCGGACAGGTACTATGTTTGTTGGGAAGCCAATATATGCATTACGTCAATGAATGAGACGTAAAGCAGATCACCACAATTTATTTTTGCATGTAACTAACTGCAAATTTATGGTACAGACATGTTCAAAGTGGGAAACTATAGAAAAATTCAACTTCAATGATGCAAGAGCATTGCTTTCGAGTAAATTTCCATCTACCTGTGGTAATGACATGGGACAAACATATGTAAAATAACCTTCAATATTCAGGAGTTATAAAAAATGTGATTAACTCAAATTAAGTCCAATAAATTCTAAGTAATTCATATTAAATCAGGTGAACCTTATTAGAAAAAAAAAAAAAAAAAACTCTTTTAATACGTATTTTTTCATATATTAAAATTTAAATTCGAAATTTTATTTAAAGAAATTTAAAATATTTTATTTTGACCCAAAAATGTTAAATTATTATAATGTTATTATTTCTATTATATAATTCTTCGCTTGTTTAAATAATTTAGTCTTGTATTGATAAAAATAATTTTGTTTTTTAAGTAAAAATATAATTTTTGTTATAGCTAAATATTTTTTTTTATTATTCTTTTTGGGCAGATTTGACAAAGATTTGAAGCAAGGGGATTTAGGAAGAGAAGAGAAACATTGAGACGCAAATATTAAAATCAATAATTAACATCATACCAAACCATATGGATGTGCTTGGCATCAACATGAGCATTGAAGTACATTCACTAAAATTTAATTAAACACAGCTATGTACACAGGAAAGCATGTGCATTTGTGGACAGCATGGGCATGGACATGTGTAGATAACCCATAAAAATAATGATAATTATAATAAGTAAATAGGTAAATAAAAAGGAGAACATGTGCCTGTCACATGTAAGGTAGTATTTCGTTATCCCTGTCAACAATCACTTGAAAATCATTGCCTGAAAGCTTTTCAAATTAAATTTGGAATGTAGCTTATGGAGCAAATCCCTTACGTTATTCATTTGGTTCGGTCCCTCATATGATGTCGCGCTGCTATTGCAAGACATATGTACATAAGTATACCATGAACTGCGAAAATAATTATTATATTCCTAATCATCATTATTATGAAAAAAAATTTAAATACATGTGTGCGCAATGTTAATGCGCCCGCAGTTAGTTGCGGATAAGCTAGTGATTTGATTTTGATGTTGATGGTATTAATAAAAAATTTGATGTTTAATGATGTTGGGTTTTACTAAACAACGCATGCCAAACTCTTAATCTAAGATTTTGGTTTTATATTCAAAATAAGTAGAGAATGTTATGTAGAATATGTTAGCAAGTAATAATGTTGATTAGACTATGCTTAGAGTTCAATTAGTCCAACCCATGATTTTTATTCAATGCAGCTCCCTTGTCCAAGAACATATATAATTGAAATTGTCCAAACTAATAATGTCCCCTTTTTTTTAACATTTTCTCCTTTGTAAATAGTAATATACTGTGTGTACTTTGGTCCAAAATTTCTGCTGATTGACAAAAGAATATCACGGATTCCTCAAAGTGCTAAATGAATATATGGCATAGATTAAATTAGTGTACCAACAACAATCAGATCAGGACTTTCTTTTATATAAATTACGTGTGAAATTGCTGATATTTCAAATAAAAAGCAATTTTGTCTACCTGGCCGCACCAAATTCACACCAGATAAGAAATATGTGACATTATTCAAGCTTGAAAAACATCAACTAGAGCTTGCATACTCTGTCTAAAACTGTGCTCAAATAGTGTAGCATTTGTTGCAGCAGCAGAAGAACGAAACTTGGTGGTCCAAAAATTATACATGCATGGATAATGATTTACAGTTGCTTCCAATTCCCACTGCAATCACCTTTTGGTTTATTGTGTTTTCCTGCAATATTATTGAAGCTGTACCATTTTTTTTTCTTATGAGCAGGAAAGTTTTGTTAATAATTTCGAGGGCAAAAAAACTATTTCGCGGTACCGTTTAAAGGAAAAATTAAAAATTATTAAGTTGGCCAGCTGAAAAATGGGAAATCTAATCAAACGATATGATTAAAATTGAAAACATGATAAGTTCTTGAGTACTTTTGACAAATAATTGGATTAAAGGGGTTACTAAACCAACCAAGAAAAATTATAAAGAGATTTAATTAATTATATATATATATATATATATGGAATTTAAATCATATAATTAATTTTTATTTAATTATAATTATTGATATTTATTACAAGTATATAAATATATAAAATTAATTAATAATGATAATTAAATAAAAAATTTTAATTTCATATACATAATTATACATATGATTAGTGTAGCAATAGTCAAATAATTATGTAGCATCTATATATATACACGATTTCTTGATAAAAAGAACAAGAAAAGATTAATTCTTCCAGTGAATAACTACCACTATCAATTTATTAATTTGTTGATTTTCATCTTATTAAAAGAAAATAAGTATCATATTATACAGTTTAAAAATATATAATTTCTGTATAAATCAAAAAATACAGTGCAGAACAAACTGGCTGGTCCGTGTCTAGCATAATAATATTTATAAAAAAAATACAGCCTATATATACAGAAAAATAGATAGGGAAGATGTTGTTATCGAAGCATGCTCACATATCGCAGGCCTAGCAAATAGTGTATATGCTTGCTACGGAATGAGGAATAAAACACAACCACATCAAAGAGATAAACGTGAAGGTGTTTCCTCTATTGTAGCAATTGGACCACCAAGTTTTCCATATCTGATCACTCTCTGCATTTTCATGACGTAGTGTACATGACATTGGAGAGCGACGACTATAAATTTTCACAACTAATTACATTAATTCTTCTTCTTCCAATCTGCAAAATCATCATATCATATATTTGCAAGGATCCAATTGGGTTTACTTTCATATATATATAGTTCAGATCATCGACTGACCATTATTAGTTCAGAATAAAACTTAAGTTGATAGTGTTTGTTTCATGGAGTTTTTTATATTCATTTAATTAAGAGAAAAGATTTCAATTCCATTTTACACCTCCTTCTGTAGTTTAATGATTCAGGTGATGAATATAAGGGGAGATTATAAATTTTATTATTCACTTTTCCTTTACTTCTCAGTTGTTTGAAAAAAAATCTAGAAATTTGAGTAAAAGCATTTTAATAAGATTGAAATGAGACCCGGTATATATTGAATTAATTAGACTAATAGGCTCTAACAAATTAACCATTGTGATAGACATTATAATTGGTAGTAAATAAAGGAGAAGAGAAACATAATCATTAAGTAAATTTGTAATTGATACTAACAATTAACTCTCTAGCTATACTAATCTAGTGGCCCTCTTCTTCTTTTCTCTCTTTTACTCTTTTTCAAAAAAAATTATTTTCCACCTTAGATCCTCCCTTATCATCTCTTTCTGTTTTATTTTATTTATTTTATTTTTTCAATAAATACATATATTTGATATATTTATTTTTTTTTTATTGAAATTGTTGAAATTTTCTTTTATGTAGTTTTTTTCACCTTTTATATGATAGTATTTCTTTTACAGATTTCATATATCTTTCCGTCATAAAAATTATGTTGATATTTCTATAATCAAACTTATTTAAACATTAAAGAGTTAATTTATAACTAATTAAAATCATTAAATAGAGCGTCCATATCACCGAATTGCAAATTAAAAAAATTTCATTAACACGCTTGCAATAAAAAATTTCAGAATAATAAAATTTAATTTTGATACTTCTTAATTATACTTTTATTTATATTATCTTTTCATCAAGATATATCTTTAATCTTCAACAAATGAATCATTCATTTTTGTCTCTGAAAAAAACTCTATAACTATACTTTTAACTAGAGTTTCTTATTTTATCAAAAAACAAGAGCTCTGAATTTCATTAAGGAGGATCATGGGTTCTTTTTTTGAATGATTTCATTTCAAAGTTACGGATTTTAATCTCTCCCATGTGTACATAACTTGATGAATATACAACAAGGTCTAGATACATGTGTATATGATCTTAATCTTTCGATTCAAAATGAATCAAGTTTAATTAATTGTGCAAATATATGTCATATCCACTAAAATATGAGAAGATATTCAAGCTAATAGGAGATCGCCTTTTAAAATTGTTCAAACAATGCAAGAAAATAATGGAACATGCATGCTAATTATAGTACTAGATTTTTGTGAGTGAGACAATTGTGTGGAAAAAGAAACTTATTTACAGTTGAATCACATAGTCACGACATTACTTACATAGAAATATAGAAAGAATATGACGTTTTGGAAACAAACTAATTTAATGTGTAATATTTGAAATTTCCATCTCATTTTACAATTAACATTCCAATCTAAGTAAACAAATTAAGGATACAAATTTTTTTTTCATATAATATTTTCAATATTTAAAAACCACAAGAATTTCGATAAATCTAAAAATCAAACTGAATGAACTTATAAAAGAGATAAATTCTTAATATTTATTTTTTTTCATACATAAAATTTGAATTCAACACACTCAGATGTTAGTTAAGGATGCAACATTTTCAGGGCCACTTGATTTTGATGGGTAAGGTATGTATACATATCACTAGTATAGGACTTCAGCATGCAATATTAGGTTGTGGAAGTTAAAGACACATAAAATTAAGGAATGATACCACTTAATTTAGCACTTAGGAAAATAACCTATAACAAGAAGATTCGTGCATTTTGGTCCCCTAAAAAGTACTAGTATAAATTAATTAGGTAGCTAGAGATAATGATATATTCAACACCCACTTATATTTTGTATATGTTCATGTGAAAAAATTAACCTCCTTATACGAAAAGTTCAGGATATAGTGTACTGGAAACATAGTTACGTAAGGTATATATATATATATGTACGTAGCATGCAAACACTATATAGGTGTTGGCAAATTGGGTATGAAAAGGAGTCTTTATTTTGCTTGATTTTGTGTGATTTTGTTGTTTCTTTTTGGCCACTACTACTCCATCCATAAATGTCTGTCTAGTGGTACTGGGTGACCGCTGCAAGATTGAGAAGTAATATATATTGCTCATTTGCATGCCAACAGCTGGTAAAAGTTAAAAAGATATAAATAAATGAAAGGTGCATTGCATATATGGAGGTGGAGGTGGAGGTGGAGGTGGATAGATTACATCTTGATTTTACTTTTGATTTTGAAGAGTGGTGAAAGATTGGTTGTCGATAATAATGGAGATATGCTAGCTATGAGACAGATTATGCTGTGGTGAAATGCACCATAATAAAAAAAAAAAATCAGCATGATTCATGTAATATGTACAAAGTTTTGTTTATATATATATATATATATATATATGCTAATAAACACCATGTATTTTATACGTTAATATAAAATTTATTAGACTTATAATATATAGTAAAATAATAATAATATTATTATTATTAAATAAAATATATAATAATTTAATATTAAGTTAATATAGTTATAATTCATTATAATTTTTGTAAATTTTTTATAATTTCAAATAAAAAATATTATAGTTATAATTAACTATAAGATAATAAAAAAATCATTAGTTATTTTTAGTAAAAAATTAAAAATAATAAAATTTATATTTTCTTTATCCAACAATTTAAATATTACAACCCATTAAACTTGTAATTTATTTATAATGACCCTTGTTTTTAAAATATAAAAACATATTTCGGGATATGCAGTATTAATAATTTTAAAATTTAATCGTATATTATTATCTTTAATTACAAATGTTAATTACGAATTTTATTTTAAGAGAATTATTTATATAAAAATAATTTATTTATGTGAGATTATATTGTTATTATTATTATTATTTGTAGTTAACCATCGTTATTTTATGTATAAAAATTTTTTTATGTAAAATAATTGTTTTTGGGGGTTTATTATTTAAATATTAAAGTTACTATTATTGGTGTTATTTTTAATATTATTATTTTAAGTACCCTATTAATATTATTATTGTTGTTTGATATTATTGTGAGCATTATTTTATTATTAAATTATTTCACTAGTATTATTAATATTATTATTTATCAATATTACATTATTTTTATTATCATTAATATTATTTGAAAGAGTCCTAGAGGGAGGGGTGAATAGGACTATTGAACAAAAATAGGAAATTAAAGGAATTCTTTGCAAGAATTGAGTAAGAGTTGAGAAGGAAGAATGAAGAACACAAATATTTAAGGAGTTCGGATTCAACAATAATCCTACATCTCCACCTAACTTATCCCCAAGTTAGGATTTTTAATCACCCATAATCTTATTCACAAGATTGAGAATACATAAGAGTTTTATGACTCACTCTTACAACCTTACAACTTGAGTTTTCAAGACTCACTCAAAAACCAAATTACAAGTGTTTTCAAAGCTCACACTAAAACCAATTTCCCAAGTGTTTTGATGGCTAAACATTTAAACTAATTCCTTTAGAATAAAATCTCACTTTCCATTTTCTAAACCCATAAAATAGAAGAATAAGAATGTCTATTCTAATCACTCACCAACTCTCATAAGAGTTATACACAAAGAATTGTTTAAAGGAAAGTTTAAGAGCTCAATTGAATGTTTAAGAAAATAATGAATGATAAACAAGTTTCCTTTACCTTTCAATTGAATTCTAAGTTGTGTTTATATAGACAAACACTTAAAAATATAGTTTTTGGATGTATCAAACATGTCTCCAACATTTATAATTGATTTTGAATCAATTCTTGGACTTTTGGCAGCTCAAAGGATGCTCACGGGCAACTCACGAGTGAACAGTGCTCGTGAGGAGCAAGAATATATCTGTTGCATTCAAAAATTCTCGTTGGATGCTATTAGAGATGTGCTCATAAGCACTCATGCTTGTGAGGAGCACTCGTGAGGGGTACTGCCAATTTTTGGCAAAAACGTGCTTAAAAGGGTCCATTCAAGGACAGCTCGTGATCACCTCGAAAGATGCTCATGAACGGGACTCAAGACGATCGATTCAGCCAAAACATTCTCCATAAAAGTTGTAGATAATTGTCTTAGATTTCCATAAAACTTTTAATCTTCTCATTTAAATATTTGTAGCTTAAGATAATACTGAAATACCAAGAGCTGTGCAAACTAAAATGCAAGTTGCATATGCTGACTTCGACTAAAGATTTGCATAACTACATGAACTTGGATTTTGACAAGAAAGCTCAATTTGGAAAGCTTAAGATGTCTACTTCAAAAGTGAAGAAGCCTATTTTCTCATTTAAGAGCTCTAAAGATGTCAAAAGTCTTCTTCAATCTCAAAGGTTCAATTAACCCGAAAAGTCACTATTCATCCAAAAGTGTATATGCTTGGTATATGTTTGGTATATAATTCTCTACACACTTAATTGAAATTATTAGTATAAATTTTTTTTGTCAAAGTCCAAAATTAGGAGTTTGATTATGCAAATGGTCAACATTACTTTTATTGTTTAATATTATTGAGAATATCATTTTTGTTATTTAATCATTTTACTAATATTATTAAATTCCAATTGTTAATATTATAATATTTATATTATATTAGTTCATGTGTGTGATATGTGTGTGTCTATATATATATATATATATATATATATATATATATGTGTATGTATGTATGTATGTATGTATATATACATACACAAATTGGAGAAGGAAGAAAACAAGAAACACAACACAGCAACTCACCTCTCCTTCCTCGCGCAACCCGAACCTGCTACTATCACTGTGCTTCCCTATCCTTCACGTCGGATGACCACTAGCATCTCCTCCTCTATCCATCTTCCTCCTCACGGCGCCAGATGACAGAAGAAGCAAGTAGCAGCAGCTTCCTTCTCCTCACACGAAGACCAACAGCAACAGTAGCCTCCCTGCCGCAACGCCTAGCTCAACCACCACCACCTGCTGTCACCGAAGACTGTAGCAACTCCGGCACTTGCAGTAGCAGCCCTCCCTCTGCCCTTGATCTTTTTGCTAGGTAAGTTAGTAGGTTAGTGGTAGTTAGATCTTAGTTGTTAGGTGGTTGTTTTTAGTAGTTTTTAGGTTGATTTTGGGTTTAGTTAATTTAAATATTATTTGTTTAAATTATTCAGAATTTATTTTAATTATTTGATTAATTTTGGGTTGATCTATATATATACTAGTTGATCTAAATTATTTTGGTTAATTTTTGACTATTTTATATTTAATTATTGAATTTTTGTTAATTAATTATTTTAATTATGGATTTGGTTAATTTAGTGTTATTATAGTATGTTAATAATTATAATGTTGAGAAAATAATTTTTTTTGAATATATTATATAATTTTTAGGAATTTTTTTGTATTATGGAAATGTTGGAATTCTATGTTAGATTTATACTTTTGTTAAAATATTGGTTAATTATATGTTTTTAGTAATGTTAGATTATTATATATTGATAAAATGATTTTTGTGATTTTATATAATTTTGAGGAAATTAGTTAGTATTATGCCATTTTTTATTGTATAGATTAATTATGAGTTTTTATTGAAATTGTGGTTAAATTATATGTTTTAAATGATTTGAACTAATAATTGGTATTAAAATGATTTTTACAAATTATTTGCTATTTTCAACTAATTAATACTAAATTTTGAAAATATAGGTTAATTATGGATTTTTGTTAAAAATATATTTAAATATTATATTTTAAATGATATTATGATTATATAGAGTATTAAAATGATTTTTATAAATTATTTGTAATTTTTAACCAATTAATATTAATTTTTGAAAATTATATTCAAATATATATTATTTACTATTTTGGTGTTAAAAGTGGGTTTTAAATTAATTTTATTATAAAATTAAACTATTTACGTAGTTATTTGTGAAATTAATCATTTTAGGTTAATTATTTGAAAAGTTGGTTTTCATTAATATTGTATAATACTTGAGATTTTACTAGTTAATTTGTGATAATTTTGGAGTATTATGTAAATAATAAATGTATTTATTATTTGAGACTAAATGGGTATTTTATTATTTTTGTGATGTTAAATTGTGATTTTAAATATTATTGGCAATTTATGTTAATTTAATTGTAAAATGGAAATTTTGTTCCATTTATGAATTTTATTATCAATTATTATTTAAAAACTAGAATTTTATGTTTTAGTTGGAAAATAAAGGTTTTTAATATTTTTATGGATTTTTTATGGTTTTTATTATTTTATTTTTTAATATTGTTGGTTTGTGTTTTGTGAACCGCGGTTGGGGAATTGTGCAATTTGGAGTCCCAATCGAAGGTGTTGTGTTTTCTGAGTTAGAAGTGCATTTTTTTGCAGGACCGACTCTACTTTTTAATAAAAAGATATTCATTTTACAGAGGAAGCTGTCACGACCCAAAACAGGGGTCATGACCGGCGCTAAGGAACAGGAATTCTTTCAAATCCGGAACCCGTAGCAAGCCTAAAAATAAAATAAAACATGCACTAATAGTAACAATATATAATGCAGCGAAAATAAAAGTCATAAATATAATAATAACATTTGCATCAACTGGATTTAAATCAAACTCATCTCATATATATATAAGCTCTTTTAATACAAATCCAGTTCAAATATAATACAACATCTCTTTAAATATTTAATGACTACTGCAGTGTCTAGATAAAATAAAATTCAAGACTCAGAGAAGCAGTTTACATAAAGAAGCCGGGGTGGAAGAAATCCGGCGTACAAGCCTGCTACTGAGGTCTGAAGATGATGACTCTCCTGAAAAATAGTCAACGGAGGGGAGTCAGACCTCACTAAGTGAATTACTATAATATATATACATGCATACTAAATGACAATGCATACAGTCAACAGTATATATCTAATATGTATATATACAGGCAAATACACATAGATGCAATAAAATCATTTTATATATATTTTTATTGAAAATCACAGTTTATGAAGGATCAAATAGAATCCCTATGATATCGCAACCTCAAAAACAGTGTTAGACAACACTCTAGCCATACAGGCTCACTTATTCCAAAATATTCACTTATTCCATTTAGACAGTAGACTGGCCCCGAGACACTAAGTCAACCGAGCTCCAACAGTCTGACTGCCAGTGTGATTGGTCCCGAGACACTTGGTCAACCGAGCTCCAGCAATCACACCCAAATCACATCTCACACATCAGATAAATCAATTCAGTCAATATCCACAAACTGGTTAGTAATATAGCCTAAATGCTATAAGCACACCGGTACGTACTTGGTCCTAGTGCTACCCGCTAGGTAGCACGTTCTATCGATATCCTTCATTAATAAAAATAAAACATTCATTCACAAATAAATGATGCATAAATTTAAATAAATAGTAACATAAACCATATATATACTGGAAATATACCAAAAGTAAACCAGGTATATTTCGAGTATATATACGTCAAATAAATCCAATCAAATTATAAATTAAGTTAGAAATATATTTAAAAATATTTTAAATATAATTTATTAACAAAACATGCATATAATTTAATATATACCAAAAATAAACCAAAAATAAACTAAAGATATACTTAAATACAAATCACATTATTTATGCATATTTAATCAAAATAAAACATATATTTCTAAAATCATGCATCCTAAACACATATATATAAAATAGTAACTCACACTTAGTGCGTTCCACGAGATAGATCCGACGGGCCTGGTCCACTAGGCCTCGGTCTCGGCACAACTAAACAAACAATAACGACAGAAATCAGAATAAACCTAATAGAAAATCCTAGAAACTCGATCTAGAATATTAAACACAGAAACAGAATTAGGGTTCGACCAGATATCACGTTTTATGAGAATTCTATCAAAAATTCGACAGAATTTTCCCTGTAAAACGGACATCTCTCTACTCAAAGAGTAGAGCCGACCCTATAAAGAAACACACTTCAAAAAACGAGCTCAACAATCCATTCACAACCCCTCGGTCGGACTCCAAACTACAGTCTACCGATCGGGGTCCATAAACACAGAATAATTTCAGAAATACCAAAAATACCCTTATAACATAGAAATACATTTTATAAGTATAAATTACATAATTAACCTTTAAACACAGTAAAAACCGATAAAAACTCATTTTATTAGTAAAACCGTATATTACATATATAATTGAAAATAATTCACGAAAAAATAGTTTTAATTAGTTAAAAATGCTAAATAATTTGTAGAAATCATTTTTATACCTTAAATAACTATTAAAATCAATTAAATTACATTTTTAGCCAATTTTGTATAAAATTACCAAAATGCCCTTATATATATAAATATACTAAAATTCATTCAAAAATTCACCAAAAATAGTATAATTATCCAAAATTAATTTTATCAACATATTTATCAATAATTAAACTCAATTAACCAATTAATTTCAATTTAAAACACAATTAACCCTAATTTTCAAAAATTACATAAACTTAAATAATTCAAAATAAATACTTAGAAATTCATAAAAATTCCAAATAAATTCCTATAATTCATTTTAACACCCATATTTATCATCAAAACACAATTTCATAATTTATTTAATTAATTTCCCAAAATTAGAAAATAATATTAAAATATTCAAAAATACCCAAAAATCAAAATAATTCCCAAAAATTCCACAAAAATTCACACATGTAGATTAAGCTACTAGGATCAACATTTGTGAAGGGATTTTTCATGAATCAAACAATTTGAAGTTCAAAAAAATCAAAAATCCTAATATGGCCGAAATCAAAAATTCGAAACCTAAGCAAATCAAGACCAATTCAGCTCAAACCAAAGCTAGAATCACACTCACTGGAGCTCAAGGAGAAGAAAGAGACTGGCAGTGTCAAAAATGGTGGCCGGAATCGTTGTGATCGATGGTGGTTCAACTTTCGGCTTCTCCGGTCAAAAATGGCTTCCAGACGCCGGAAACGGTTGCTACAGGCAGCGAAAGAGGTTGGGGAAGGTGGTGGCACACCGGACGGCACACCAACGGTGAGGAATCGACAGTTGCAGGCGTCGGACGACGAGGGAAACGGTCGGGAGGAAGAAGAGAGAAATCGGGCCAAAAATGTAATTTTCCAATATTTTTGGTTTTTAACTTATAATATGTATATATATATATACTTTATACTATATATTAAAATAATATTAAATTACACACATTAAATATACACCACACACTTAATATTTAATATTTTAAAATTTATACTAAATAAAAATAATTAAATAACAATAAAACTAATAAATAATTAATAAAATATTAGGGTAATATTAATAAAACCCTAATTAAATAAATAATTACACACATATACGGTGTTTAATATTTTAAAATATGTATGAGTTCATGCAAGTCCGTAAATATATTTAAAATAATTAATAATAAATTATTTACGTAAAAATTTTTCCGAAAATAAAAGTCTCGGGAAAATTTTACGTAAAGCACTTTAAATAATACACAATAATTAAAATAGGTTTTAAATACACATCAACTCGTAAAAATATCATAATATATATACAAAAATTATTAATACTACATATCTCACTGCAGTGTTAAAATGTTTAAAAACACGGGATATTACAAAAGCTCTGCCGAATTTTCGATAGAATTCTCGTAAAATGTAACATCAGGTCGATCCTGAATTCTGTATTTCTATCTAATTTCTATAATTTTAGATTGAGTCTCTTTAAAGGTTTAAGTTAGATTTATTCTTATGTTCATTATTATTTAATTTGTTTAGTTGCACCAAGATAGAGACCTATCGGACCAAGCCCGTCAAGTCTGTCTCGTGGAATGCGAATCAGTGAGTTATTATACTATGTATATATACATTGCATTTATGATGCATAACTAAGGATTTTTCATTTTCATTATATTTTTTAAAAGTGATTTAATTTATAATATAACTTGGTATATTTTTAGTTTATTTTTAGTATATCTATCAAGACCCAAACTAAGAGTCATGACCGGCGCTAGGGAACGAGAATTCTTTCGAATCCGGAACCTGTAGCAAGCCTTAGAAAATAAAAACATGCAATAAATAAATAAAAAGTATGACAGAATTAAAATTTTCAAATCAATAAATAAAATAAATACTCCAAATCCTTTCATAAATAAATATATTCATACAATGTTGAGATACAACTCTCTGAGTATTAAATATCAAAATAAAATAATACTCTTCTAATATAACAACACTACTACTACAATTTCTAGAATACAATCAGAGTTCAAAATATACATTTACATAAAATAGTCGGGACGGAAGAACACCGGTGAGGAACTCTACTACTAAGGTCTGATGAAATAGGATCTCCTGAAAAAAAATCATTGAGGGGGGGTCAGACCTCACTAAGTGAATTATTATACTATATATACATGCAATCTAAACCATAACAATCATGCATTCTTATATATGTAGGTATATACACACATTTCACACAAATGCCAAAACTCTGCTTTTATAATTAAGATTGATGTAGAAAACATTTATCTTAATACGTGAAGGATCAAATAGAACCCTATTAATCGTAACCTCAAACAGTCTTATCATCACTCTAGCCATATAGGCTCACTTAAATCCAAATAGGTCACTTATTCCATTCTGGATAGTAGACTGGACCTGAGACACTAAGTCAACCAAGCTCTAGCAGTCTGACTGTCAGTGTGATTCGCCCCGAGACACTTAGTCAATCGAGCTCCAGTAATCACACTATCAATCACATCATATCTCAATCATATCAATCACATTGAAATCTCCACAATTAATTCCTCACTCAAACCTAAATCATCGCACTGGTACGTACACGGTCCTATTGCTGCCCACTAGGAAGCACGTTCTGTTGATATCCTTCATTTAAAATAAATCATTCATTCGAAAAATAATTAATGTAGAATGACATTTATAATAGTAAAATAAACCATATATATACCTAAAATATACCTAGTATATTTCAGGTATATATATGTCAAATAAAACATGAAATATACTAAAGATAAACCATTAATATAATTAAAAACAATTTAAGTGCATTTTAATAATAGAACAATGCATTTGCTTAAAAATGTACCTAAATATACTAAAGATATATCCTAAGTACATAAATCATTTAATAAAATAATTATGCATGAATATTCATTTAAATATGTATATGTACTAAAACATGCATTTAGGTTTGACATATATTCACAAATATACCAAAAATAACCTAATTTTCTAGTATGCATATATCACAAATAAACCCTAAGTATACCACTAATATGTTAGGTTTAAATCAATAATAAAATATGCATTTATTTGAAAATATATCAAAAATATACCAAAAATAAACTTAAAAACAATTTAAGTGTAAGTCAATAATATGGCATGCAATCATTTAGGAATAAACCTAAAATATACTGAATATATACCTAAAGTATATTAATCATTCAATTAAATAATTATGACTAAATATACATTTAAAACATGTGTATATACTAAAATGTATTAAACATAAACCTAATTATTTAACGTGTATATATCAAAATAATATGCATAATTATTTAACATGCATATATATAAAAATATAAACCCTAGATATATCAAAAATATTATAATTTAAATCACTTTTAAAAACATATAATGAAAATGAAAAACCTTAAGTGATGCATCCTATGTGCAATGCATATATATACAGTATAATAATTCACTGGTGTGCACTCCTCAAGACAGACTCGGCAGGTTTGGTCCGTTAGGCCTCGGTCTCAACGCAACTAGAAAAATAAAATAATAACCATCAGAATAAATTCTAACTCTACGCTTCTAGAATTACTATATAAAGACTCAATTAAAAATTCAAAACTAGAGTCGGACCAGTTGTCACGTTTTACGAGAAATCTATTAAAATTTTGACAGAGTCTCCTCTGTAAAACGGACATCTCCCTACAAAAGTAGGGTCAATCCTGCACAGAAAACACACTTCGAATACAAAATTCTCCTAATTTCTCAATCGGGATCTCAAACTACAATTTCCCTCGACCGAGATCCACAATTCACCACAAAATACAATAAAATATACATAAATTCAAAAAATATAAAAAATGCCCCTTTAAGTATCAAAATATGGCAATCTAAACATTAAAAACATCAAAAATAATTATTTTACCCGTAATTACTTAAAAACCCTAATAATAATATAATATAAATAAAAATCGATATTTCTCGGAAAAATACACCAATATTAATAAAAATTCATTTTATAAATCCAAATTACTTAATTAATCCATAAACATACTAAAAGTTACTAAAAACCTATTTATTTACAAAAATAATATATTATATATAATTTGAAAATAATTTTTTAAAAATAGTATTAATTAGTTAAAAATTAGTAAATAATTTATAAAAATAATTTTTATACTTCAAATAATTATTAAGACCAATTTAACTTAATATTTAACTAAAATGACTACCAAATTACCAAAATACCCCTTATATATAAAAATTCATATAATATACTAAAAATAATCAAAAATTCAATAAAAATAATATAAATACTCAAAAATTATTTTCTCAACATATTATTCAATAAAATCAACAAATATACTTGATTAACCAATTATTTTTAACAAAATACATATTTAGCCTAAATTTCCAAAAATCACATAAACTAAAAATAATTACAAAAATTACACAAAAATCACGAAAATTATAAATTAATTACTAAAATTAATATCAACTCATAATAACACCAAATCAACCAATCCTATAATTAAATAAATTAATTTACAAAAATTAGAAAATAATAACAAAATAATAAAAAATTCACAAAAATCAAAATAAATTCCAAAAATTCCACCAAAATTCATGGGAGTAGCTTAAGCTAGTAGGATCAACATTTGTCAAGGATTTTTTCATGAATCAATCAAAAAAATAGAAAAAAAATTAAAAAACCAAAAATAGCCGAATTTGAAAACGAGCTAGAAACCTCACCAAAATGCGTTTTCCGGCCAAAAGGAGCTCAGAATCTTCTTCCTCAAAGCTCCATGAGTTCAAAACCACCAAAAATGCTCGATGTGGTGGCCGAAGGTGGAAGAACGGTGAGAAACCAACTCACTACCGCTGCTACTGCCGAAGCTCAAAACGGCGACTGGAGAGGAAGAAGAAGGCAATGGAGATTGATTGATGATTTGAGATGTGATATGATTGATAGTGGTGGTTGCTGGAGCTCGGTTAACCAAGTGTCTCGAGGCCAATCACACTGACAGTCAGACTGTTGAAACTCGGTTGACTTAGTGTATCGGAGTCAATATACTGTCCATATAGATAAGTGAATTTATTTGGAATTAAGTGAGTCTGTATGGTTAGAGTAATATTGTTGTAGATTGAGGTTGCATTTAAATAGGGTTCTATTTAATCCTTAAATAAAATAAACATTTTCTGCATTTATATATATATAAAAGCAGAGTTTGACATTTGTGTGAAATGCATGTATATGTATATATATACAGATGCCTGTTTGTATATGGGTTAGACTGCATATATATATATTATAATAATTCACTCAGTGAAGTCTGACCCCCTCAATTATTTTTTTTTCGGGAGATCTTATATTGTCAGATCTTAGTAGTATTGCTCTTTGTCGGTGTTCTTCCGCCTCGACTAGATCATGTAAAATTTATATTTAAACTCTGATTTGTATTCTAGAAATTGCAATAGTAGTGTTATTGTATAAGAAGAACATTAATTTATTTATGAGGATATTGAGTATCTATTTTTATATATCGATTCAAAAAATTTTAATTTAGTCGTACTTTTCATTTATTTTCTGCATGTGCTTTTATTTTAATGCTTGCTACGGGTTCTGGATTCGAAAGAATTCTCGTTCCCTAGCGCCGGTCATAGCCCCCGGTTTGGGTCATGATATTATTATAATTTTAGTAAATTTTTTATTTGATCTATGACACTTTATTTCTTTAATATTTTTAATAATAATACTTTTATCTACTCAAAAAATAATTTAATGTAATTTTTTTAAGTTCAACTAATATTTAAATGATAAATATTACTTAATTTAATTTTAACTCTTTTTTGTTAAATTTTTTTAAAATATCTAAAAATGATTATTATTATTATAATATAAATTTTCTTACAAAAAATATATTTTAAAACAAATTATATGCTCTACTTTTTATTTATTAATTTTTAATTCATAAAAATATCTACTTTTGAAACAAATTATATAATTTTTCTATTTTCAAAAAATTTTTAATTTTAAATATCTACTAATTAATTTAATATAATAAGACTTATAAAACTATGTTATCTAATTTGATTTATATTGGATAAAATATAAGTAGACCTGGTTAAAAGAGAAAAACATATATTTTTAACAAAATTATCACTAAAATTTTAATTTATTTTATTTTTTAGAGATAAAATTGAAATTAACAAAATCAAAATAAAAAACATACTTTCAATTAAATTAGAATTATATGTTAATCAATTCCATTTTTATTATAGATAACATAGAAGTTAATCTAATTATAATAGGAAATACACTTTCAATTAAATTAGAATTATATTTTAATTAATTTAATTTTGTTAGAGATAAAATAGAAGGTAACTTAATTAAAATAGGAAACATACTTTCAACTATATTAGAATTATATTTAAATTAAATTAATTTTTATTAAAAATAAATAGAAGTGAACCTAATTAGAATAAATAATATACTTTCAATTAAATTAAATTTTTTTTAGAGATAAGATAGAATTTAACCTAATTAAATAGTATTATTAAAAAATAAAAATTTTAAAAATAATAATAATGTTATTTATGTGTAACAATTTGATATTAGCTTAATACATTATCATTCTTTACAATTTGATAAATATATGATATTCCTTCAATATTTTTTATTATTAATTTTTCTCAACTCTATAACTAATTTCATATTAAAAATATTATGATCATAATTAATCATAACAAAATAAAAAAATTATTAATTATTTTTTAATAAAAAATTTAAAAATAAGAAAAGTTATATTTTCTTTATATAGTAATTGTCATTAAACTTATAATATATTAAAATTTTAGTGGAATTTTTTATTTGAGTTATGACACTTTATTTCTTCAATATTTTTAATATTAATATTTTTATTTAAGAAAAATTAATTTAACGTAATTTTTTTAAGTTCAACTAATAATTAAATGATAAATATTGATTAATTTAATTTTAAATTTTTTTGTTAAATTTTTTAAAACATAATTTAAAATAAATTGGAATTATCTATTAATTAATGTCTTTTTCTTAGAGATAAAATAGAATTTAACCCAATTAAAGTAGGAAATATCCTTTCAATTATATTAGAATTACATTTTGATTAATTTAATTTTTGTTAGAGATAAAAAAAATTTTTTTTACGTAATTAAAGTAAAAAATATACTTTCAATTAAATTAGAATTTTTGTTAGAGATAAGATAAAAATTAATCTAATTAAAATAGAAAATGTACTTTCAATTAAATTAGAATTATATTTTAATTAATTTAATTTTATTAGAGATAAAATAAAAGTTAACTTATTTAAAATAGAAAATAGACTTTTAATTAAATTAAAATTATATTTTAATTAATTTAATTTTACTTTTATTAGTAAATATCTAAATTATCCAATTTTTATTTAATAGTGAATAAAGACTTTTTTATAATTTTATTTGTCTTCCTCCCCTTCGAATATATATATATATATATATATATATATATATACTTTCATATTTTTTATAAAAATAAATCAAATTTAAATTTTTATTTGTATTTAATTTCTTTATTTAGAGTTTTTTTAATATATAATTATCATTTTGATGTGCAAAAATAATCTCAGACAATGATAATAAAAATAAATAAATATATGTTGTAAAATACTGGAGTATATACTTATTTAATAGTTTTTTTTGTTGGAATAAATATTTATTTAATAGTTGAATTCGAGTAGCTTGAATCTTTCTACAATCATAACCTTTAAGAGCCCAAATATGATCCAATCCAAGGAAACTTTCTAGACCCATGAAAGTGTAATTGGGTAAAAGTAATGGGTCAAATGGAAAGTTTTCCAAGATGTGAGGTGATTTCCATTCAAAATGATTTCTAAGCCCAAAAAACATGGTATTATGGGCTCTCCAAAAAAAAATTGGATTTTGTTATTGAATTTGTAAGTCAAAGTCAAATTTCAAGAAGTAGGAGCAATTAAGATTTTTCAAATCAAATGTGCTATAATATAAACAACAAAATCAATATACTTTTGCAAGTTGCTTGCTCATTGTAATCTATAATTAGTTGGTTCAATTGTATGTTTAGTATTTGAGCTTCAACATTTCATTTTAGTTTAAATATTGGACTTCTTTAAATTGATAAAATTTCCCAATTTTTATAAGTACGGATCAGACTATTCATAGTTAGCAAAATGTATATTTATAATATAGAAGTTTGAGATTTTGTTGGTCCTTTTTGTAAGAAAAATATCTTCTTTGTTCTAGATATTTTTATGGATAGGACTGGAGATGTAGAACGATAATAGAGAAAAATACAACTTCAAATATTGGATTCCTCTTTGCGATAAGGGGACACCATAAGATAATTACTGATTAGGCAAACTTGAAAATGCGAAGAAAAGTATTGAATCGTTAAATAAGGAAAAAAATTAACAAAAAGGGAATGTATTTATATGTTATTGTGCTACATATGTCTTATGTTTTAAACTAGCATTATTTATTTTGTCTCATATGATAACATTATAAATTTTTACATGATTACTAGTAATTCAGATAAAAACGAAATCGATCACCATTGATGTAGAAAATTTACACTCAAGTAATGATGCAACATCCATATCTTCATCCATTATAATATTATATAAATATATGCATCATAAAAGTATCTCACTTGCATGCATATCATAAATGTGAAAATATAGAGCATAACATAAGCATGACTTATGTGATTTATTTTTTTAGAAATTAAGATAAGGATAGAAATAGTGAAGATTAAACATTAGGGATTTAGTTGAGAAAATAATTAATTAGTTACAAGTAATAAAGAGCAAGTATATAGGCTACAAAAGGAATAGCTTACACAAAAATAAATAAAATGGGGGCTGGAAAAAAAAAGCTAAGAGAATAAAAAAAAAGAGAGTGAAGAAGGAAGGAAAAAAAGGAAAATTCTAGGGCTTCCTAATTTTGGCTAAGGTAAGTGATTTCATCCTATTTTCTTATGTAATTCTTCCCTCATGAAATGTTAATCATGGTAATTAGAAATAAGAAAGAGGAAAATAGGTTAATTGATTTTAAAGATGAATATGGTTCTTTATGCTAAGAATTCTGGTTTATAGCATAAAATTGCACTATAGTTTTCATGGCCATAAAAGAAGAATTAGGAGAATTGCAAAACATGAAATTTATGGGTTTATATCTCATCTTTATGCTTTAAAAGGGTTTTGTGAAATAACAAGTATGTAAAATTCTATAGAAGTTTATTTGGAACAGGTTTAGGTAGCAATTCCAACAGGCTACCTAACATTGATTAGTTATTTTGAGGATGTTAAAGACTGATTTTGACAAAGTAATAAGCATGAGTTTTTTTTTTATTTATATGACATCTAAAAGCATTTAAAACAGTTTTGTGAGAAAATAGGTGTGTAATGAGAAATCGTCCTTGGAGTGAGATTGATTCTGCTTGATATATTTGTAGGCAATCTAGTTTTGCCCAATTAATATGAAGATATTAGAGACTGAATTAGATGAAGTATAAAACATTAAAGTTATTCCTTTATATGTTAAAAAAGTGCCTAAAAAAGGGTTTTGCAATTAGACTTATATAGCTTAAAAAATTCTAAATTGAATGAGAGCTGCTCAAACTATTTCAGGGCAGAACACATGTATGAATTCAAAATTTCACCATTAATTGTAAAGAGCTTATATTGTGCTGATTTTTTTGATATGTTGTAGCCTTGTATGTCTAGTTTGTATGAAAAAAAGAATTAAGTAATTTCGAGTTGTGTAGTGAAAGTTATTTACTCTCAGGTATAGCAAGGTCAAGCTGTATATATATACGTTTTAGGGCAGAATTTTAAAAAAATTCACCATAAATCATGCCTAGTTTAATCTAGATTTTTTCTTTGTTATAGCCTCAAGTGTCTAGTTTTAGTAGTAAAAATAATTAGATCATTTGGAGTTACATATAAAAAGTTATTAGCTTTCTAGTGTAGCAACATCATAACATTATTTGTATAAAATATGCTAACCATTGCATAAAAGCATGGAAACACAATTTTTTTTTTGTATTAAAAATACATGTTATATTCTAGATTCTCAAAATATTGTTGAAGTATGACAAGACGATACAAATTGTATTTGAAGTGTTTGTTACCTAATGAGGTGAGTGTATACATCAATTGGATTTTAATGTGCAATTGTGTGATTGTGAATGTGGAATTTCTGCCTTGTAGCTTGATTGAAATACGTTTTCCATTAAACTTCAATTAATTTGCTTTATGTTTTCTTACATGACTATTGATGAATTATAATTTTTTTATACTTGTGCTTATATGAATATACAACAAATGATAAATCTATGATTACAACAATTACTTGTTATACATTTACATTTGAACATTTGCATAAGATATAAGAGGATGTTGTGACCAACTTGACTAATACTTGCAAATCACTTGGCAAATGTTAATAATCAAAGGATATCACTTAATTCACTTGTTATATGCTAGCCAGCAAAATCAATTGTCACTTGTTCCACTTGAATCCAAGTGTGGTATTGTCTTGCAAGCTCACAACAAATAAAAGGAACTAAAACATATGCATTTGCAATATTTGAATCTTGTATTTGTTTTGTGAGATGTTTAAGCTAATTGTTAGGTAAATCTTTAGAATTTAATAAATGTTTATATTCATTGAGTTGTGACTCGTCAAATTCCAATTATTTTTTTCAAATTGAGAAGTTTAGTTTTGGCCATTTTGAAGCATGAAGCATGGTTGTTAATGTATAAAGCATATGTGGTCAGTCGTACCTTCACTTTCTCTCTCCTTGTTATAGTCATATGTTTATTAATTGATGTAAATATTTGTATGTATGTATATATACATATGTGTATAGTAACTACATGTGAATAAATGATACTTAGTAATAAGAATATGAGATATCATGATGTATAATAATAGTAAATGTATAGAGTGTTACAAATGATTTATAATAATTTTTATTAAGAATTTATATAAAATAGATAATTAATTTTTGGGTTTAAAGGTCTAGATTAACTTATAGAAATGATTAAAGCTATTTATTTGGAAAATATAATTAATATACAACTAAAAAAAAGAAAATGTTGACATGTGGAATGCGAATATGAGATGATTAATGAACAGCACAAATATCAAAGAATAATACTTTTGCTATATTTTTCAAAGGCTTATTATGCACTAAAAATGACAAAGGAATTTAAGAGGGATCTGTCATTAAAATTCACAAAGCATCAATGCATAAATGGTGGAATGAATTTGTACCCACTACACAAGTTCAACAATCAAAAACTATATATTCCACTCTTTTTAAATCTTTGAAATTGAAAATGAAATGGCCCATCAATGATCCCAACTGTTAATTTCTTTCTTTTTCTTTATCTTTTCTTTTTTTTAATCTAAACAAAACATCTCTATCAGTAGCTAAGTGTTCAAATGTTCCCACATCCCACTTCAAATCTTTGCTTTATAGTTCCAACGCAAGTATCTTCCACAAAAGTCTTGCCATGTTGCCTTCGCACAAGCACATTCTTATTCCATTATTTTCACTCTAACCACATTTTTATGCCTACTTAGTTCATTTCTTTGAATAAATTTGTCATAATTTTATTTTAAAACTCTTATAATTAAGATGTTATTATAATCTAAACGTCAATTCCTCTTGTATAATCTTCTATTGTTAGTTTGTTTTGGTTTAAATCAATGGATCTAGTGTTTTTTTTTTTTTTTTTTGAATGATATGATTTTTATAGTGTTTTGATTTCTTCAAGTAGCTAACATTTGAAGTTTGGTCTGAATTTTAATGGATATAAATTTGTCATATAGTTTGATTTGCAATTGTGTAATTAAGTGTTATACAATATATTCTAAAAAAAATGTTATACAAAAGGTATTCTATTAAAGGAGAGTTAAATTTTACCGTTTTTTATTTTTAAAGAAACGTGCAATATTTTTATGAGAGTTAAATAGCTATTAAGTGCTGCTTATATTTTTAGTTTGAAAATTTTATTAAGTTACATTCTAGGTGTCATGTAAAAAGATTCTTCAATAATCAAATTAAATTCTCAACAAATGATCTTATTCAGTAGGGGAATAAACTTTATATATAATGGTTAAGGAGCAAATCTTTTCCATTGCTTTCAGTCAATCGAGTTGATCGATTTACAGTATGGGCGGGGGCGCTGAAATATATTGCAGGCCCTGCAAAAAGACAAATAAAATTTATAGGCAATTTTAATATTGATCCTAAATAAATATTTATTTTTTGATTTTTTTGAAAGTTTTTTAGAATTTTAAATAATAATATAATTATAAAAAATTAGAAAAGTAAAAGTCGCTTGGCACAATTTACTTTATTTTAATCCTTAAAATATTTATTCTAATTAAATTTTATATTGCAAAATTGAAGTTCTATGTCAATTTTACATCTGAGCATATAAAATAAAATAGTTATATCTCATCCATATATCATATTTTGGGCATCAACTTCATTGCTCAATTCGAGGTTCAAGATCAATGTACTCTTTGAACTCTTTAACATGAATATTAAAATTTTAAGCACACCCACAAAACTTTCTTCCTTCCTTTTTCTCACCTTCTAGAGTTTTACCCCATTGCTAGCATCTTACTCTATCGTTGCTTTTTCGAACTAATTTCCGGCCCATTTTGTCAGAAAATTGATCTTTTTTTCTTTTCTTATGTATAGTTTTTATCCTTTTAATAATATTATTAATAAATCAACTAAGGTGTTATCCCTCTTTTACTTCCCTTTTTTGGGACTTTTACTGTCTTTAAGTTTGCAAAGAGGATTTATGGGTGATGCTTACATTATGGAAGAAGAAAAAGTCTTGTTTATTTTGGAGGTAATCCTTGAATTGGTCTACTAAATTTGTAAGGTTTTCTTAATATATTTTAATGGGTCTAGCCACGCCCATCATCTAGCGGAGGATCCTGAAGTTTTATTCTAGTCTATTTGTTGGAATTCTCATCTCTTCAGGGTAGATTATAGCTTTTACCTACTTCTTTGTCAACATTCTCTTCAAGCAGCACTATTATACTAGTGTGTTGGTGGCTGTTTTCTTTTTTTAGGTGTTCCTTTTATCTTCTCCTTTTTTTTATGTTGTATCCTACTAGAGCAAGCTTGGGTTCTTTAATTGTGTATTTTGCAAAAGCTGTTCACCCCTTGCACCTTAGAGTTTATCTAATATAATTTCCTTTTGGACCAAAAAAATATATATATATTAAAATTTACTACTTTCTCTATTTCTAAATATTTGACGTTTTAGGTGTCTATTTTTATTCCTAATTATTTGACATTTTCAAATTATCGATACATTTTAATTATTTTTTTCTATTTAACCCTTATTTAAATTTATTCCATTTGAAAATATACAAAAATAATAATTAGTTGAGAGAATTATTAAAAAAGTAGTATAATATTAATTACATTATTTAATCTCCGTGCTAAAACCTTAAACGACAATAGTAGTATCTAATTTACATTCTTTGGAATTTATCAAAATTTATTGTGAATTTTGCTCAATTTGAGAATGGAGAGAGAATGAAAATTTAAATTTATACCTTCAATATGCATATGAAAATTTTGCTCAATTTGAGAATGCAGAGAGAATGAAAATTCAAATTTGAATACACTTTAAACTAAATACAAGAATAAAAATACACATACACACATATATACAGAGAGAGAGAGAGAGAGAGAGAGAGGGTGTTACCAGTTTAAACCCCGCGACGTTCACCAAGTTTAAACCCATTTTTATAGTATCTTAACCTAGATAATAAGTATATTTTCTTTCTCTCCAATATTAACATCTAACTAACCATGATTGGATGTGGTTTTAAGAAGTGACATCCTCAATAAATAAATATATATATATAATGGAAATGTAGTGATGTGGGCTTAAGTTGTACTGGTTGGCGAAAGGACCCCAGATCGTATCATTCTCATGATAGGCACGTGGCCCAACACCTCGCGATGATTCAAATCCTCCAGCAAAATGGCAAATGGGACTTGGGACCCACGAAAGATATATAAAGTAGGGCCAGTTGAGTTGAGTTGTAGTGGTGTGGTGACCCACTAAAGAGTTTCATTCTCATTATTCTTCAGGCTTTACTGTTTTTTTTTTTTTGAACGATTCTTTAACCTTTTGTTCTAATCAACGTGAATGACTCACAAATCAAGTTGAAATTTAATTTAAGTAATTTAATTTTTATCATATCCTTAAGGATAATTGGATCTATTTATATGATATTAACATCTACAATTAGTTATTAATACTAACAAATTAACATATCATGATTTTATAAAACGTTGGGAGTTATAAAAAAAAAAGCTCCATCATTTTAAAAAAAAAATCCGAATCAACGTCCTACCATCTTTTGGACTTTTCCTCTAACCCCTCACCCCACACAAAACAATAACCCAAAAAATACCAAAAAAATATCATTATTGTTTCAATATAAAATACTTTATAATGTATGATATTATCACATTTCCCTCCATCCATAAGTGATAACCTTAAAATACTATTTATTGTTTATTCTTTGGCTGTTATATGAATGAGATTCATGCATCTAAATACACAACAATTTAAAAAAAAAAATTATATGTGAGACGATAACATTATTATTAAAATATATTTTTTATAATAAATAATTATTTACCTTTTGAACATTAATCTTTTAATACCATAAACATATATTTAAATAATTATTTTTTAAATTTGTATATGTCAAATGATAGAATTATTTTTTAAAATAGTTACATTCTACGGTTATTTTATTTTTAAAAAGTAAATTTAACTTTATTTATAATTATTATTAAATTATAAAATATACATTTATTTTATAATAATAAATATAAAGTAAAAATAAAATAACAGTAGAATTTCCTTTTAAAATAAATTTTTATAATAAATAATCATAAAAAGAATTGTGTACCTTGTGGCTATTAATTTTTTATGTTAGATTTTTAACTATAATTTTTTTTCCTGGTGAGATGGGGTTACTAACAATGTAATGTAACGATAGATATGAACCGTTGTTTATTAATGAAGAATTATTGTTGTTAAGAGAAAGCGCCACCTGTGCGCCTGGCTAAGGCTAAGAAAGGATGGAGGAGCAAAGAGATCTCTATCTCTGTCTCTGTGACCTATAGACACGCATACTATTTTTGCAGTGCACCACCTGACTGACCTGACCTGACCTCCATTATCCATTAAAACAAAACTATTATCTCCTCTTTTTTAACCTTAATTATTAACGTTGCATGATAATCTGTTTTTTTTTTTTATTAATTTTCCAGGGATGGAGATAGAGATGGAGATACAGAGGAGGGGATAGCTGTCACAATTGCTCCTCTGTACATTTCATTATTAAGAAGAGCATTTGCGCCATTTATCAAACACCTGCAGCTCTATTCTATTGATGGCCAATGGAGACCCTATGTTGCAACTAACTGCATATGTTAATATTTTCATAGTTTTTGAACAGTACATAATTGCTGCAAATCTTCTTCCATTTCTTACATCTGAGGTTATAAGTTCGATCATTTATTTCATCTTTAACTTTTTAGTTGTTTAAAAAAAATTATTAAACAGTTATAAAAAGTCTTAAATTCGTGCTACTGAATACTGTAATACTCCATCCATTTGAATAGAATTATATAATATTTTTATTAATTAAATATCACACGGAAAAGAATTATTATATATTCAATCATTAAATAAAATATAAATTATTTTTATTTAAATGACATTTAAATATGAAGTCATGTATATTATTCCAATAAATTAGTTTTAAAAAATTTCTATCAGTATATGGAATTGAATTAGATTAATGAGAGTTAGAAAGTTATTTTTGTTTCTTTAGCTAGCTGCAAGGGATAAAATTTAAACCATTTTTCCTGTTTATATATTTTGTAACTTAAACTGTATATTTTTAATGAAACTCTCAATCGCTTAAGAGCATATACATACATACATATATATATATATATATGTACCAAATTCAACTTTTAATCGTTATCTATATATATTATACACCCAATTCAACTTTTAATCGTTATCTATATATATTATACACCCAATTCAACTTTTAATCGTTATCTTAACGTAATTTTCAAAAATATTAATTTTATCACGTCTCCTACTCATTTTTTCTTCCTTATCCTCGATGACCAATGGGAAAGGTTACTCTTCGCAACTAAACTTAAGACATTTTGATAAAAAAAAAAAAAAAAAAAAAACTAAACTTAAGACATTGTTCTTTTGCAAATATAACTGTGTTCCTCTTGAATAAATAAATCTATGGGAGTTGCATGTTTTTTTAAAATTAATGGGCTCTTATTTGAAAATATCTCTGAAAAATAAATTCACACCAGTATCAGTATATATATATATATAAGTATCGTAATTACGTATAATGGAGTAGGAGAATAGGTAGATAATATCTTATTGTTGTTGATAAGAATAGTGAAAATGATAGGAAAGGTTCTTGTTTGATTTTTCTTTTGTTGCATGCATTTGTTTGTTACGCAGGTCAAAGAGATACATATATTAGAGATCGATGGAGTTGAGTTGTGTTGTGTTGTGTTGTGTGATTTATATTGTCAATGGACTGGAAATTATGCAATTTCATTGACCCCTCCATTATTAGCTCATTTTGCTTGCATATACTGCTTTCTGCCTCTCCAACTCGCAATGTATTTTCAAGAGATTAAAGGTCTATATCAACCCAAATGAATATCAAGTTAAGTTAAATATTTTATGGAACTGATTCAACGCATAATTACTTAATATTTTAAAATTATTTTTTACATTAAATAATTTAATTAGTTTTTAATCTTCACCTAATTAGAAGTATTTTTATTTTATTTTTTATAATTTCTTTTCCATGATTGATCTCGAACTGTTATATCTAATCTAAGAATAATATAAAAATATATTTGTCCAATGAAGATTATAAAGAAAAATATTCAAGGATGATTTGAAACAAAAGATAGTGGAAGAGGAACTTTTTCCCTACCTTCAAATAATTTATTAAAAAAATGAAAAAAACCAAATCTCAGTTGAAAATATTATTCTTAGTTTCCCACTATATACTATGGAAAAGAATTATTTGATTTCTATATTTGTCTTCAATACTTTCATTTTTTCCAATGACTTTTTGGATTCATATATTATTATCATATCTTGAATCTTTACATTAAATAATTCGTGTCAAATGCTAATCATATATATTCACATGCAAATGTTTTATTTTTTGTTGATGCAGTTTTATGTATTATTAAAAACGACAAAAACTTATAAATGGTTTATTTTCATGGATTTATCATACTATTCATGGAATGCCGATCAAATTTAAAGTAGATTAAACTCTAATTAATTTAAATTGATTCTAAAATGTAATAAAAATTTCTTAATAATTATACAATATGATTATATATGTTATAAATTTAATTTAAAATATCACTTAAATAAAAAAATTTCTATAAACCGGTTTCAATTGCGAAAAGGGAAGCCAAAAAGCTCTAATATCCCTTGATTGGGAAGAGTTTCAATAATAAAATTCATACTTTTAAGTACAATATAAATTCAATACTATTGAAAAATAAAATTTAAGTGTTTCAAAGGACTTAATTATTAGATCAAATTTTTATGAAGTAATATAAGTATATTAATATTTCTTTTACATGGGAAAATAGAGCTCCAATATTTTATAAACATTATATCCCGTGATAAAATAGAAAATTCTTCGATCCAAAACGGATTAGCAATAATACATTAATAATATACATATATTTTAATATTTGTTCATATTTTGTTGGGAGTTAGTCAAATTTATAGATAAGTGATGATGAAGAAACCAATAAACACAGAAAATAGTTCACATCCAATGTGTGACAATTGGCAAACGAATAAGCAAATAAATTGCTCCAAATTTGCACAGGAAAAATAGTTACCAATACGTGGAAGTCACTCGCCAAGTACTGCGAGTATGGGAGATAATTTCCTTTTTTAAATAAAACTGCACAGTAAAAAAGAAAATGAAATAGAAATTAAAATGTGTACGTGGCAGTTAACGAGCACTAGAAGTCAAATCGTTGGCTCTGCTAATCGTCCCGACTACTGCAATGAAAAGATCGGGCCCACAATTAAATATCCGATTTTCCCATTATACCCCTCCTCTCTTTATATTCTATTTATTAACATTTCTCATCTCATACAAAACATAAACGCCTACAAAATACTGCCATCGCCACCACCGCCACCGCCGCTAAGTAGATTTTGTAGGAAAAGAAAAGGAGTTTTCTAAAAAGAGGGTGAGTGGTTTTATTAGGATGAGATATGGTGGGTTTGAGTATAGTTTTGGAGGCACAACAGAAGCAGCAGCATCAGTATCAGGTTGCTGGTGGTGGTGTTGTTGATAATAATAATTACAGGAAAACTCCACAAGTTATCAACAAAGCTACTATGAATATGATGATGATCAATAAATTTCCTTCTTCAACTTCAACTTCTTCTGCTTCTGTTTCTGCTTCATCTTCACTTCCATCTTTTAAATTTCCAACTTTTCTGGAACATTGCGGTCTTTGTGGGCAGAAACTCTTGCCTGGCAAAGACATCTACATGTACAAGTAAGTGTCTGTGGAAAGACTGTTTATTTTTCATTATTTTTTTGAAAAAATAATGATCCAGATCTTATTTTGTTCATATTACCCTAAATTACAGTTGTTTTCCACTTTTAAATTTATGAAGTTAAGATCTTTACTCGTTTTCTTGTGTTGTTTTGTTTAATGGGTATGTATCTATTTCATGTAAAAAGCTTGATTTTGTATTTTTTGTCTGTGTAGAGGAGACAGAGCTTTTTGTAGCGTGGAGTGCAGGTGTAGACAGATATTTATGGACGAGGAAGAGATTTTAAAGAAGGAAAACTGTTCATTTGCTGCAATGAAACCAAATTCTACAGCTTCTTCTTCTCGTACTTCTTCTTCTTCTTCTTCTTCTTCATCATCCTCCTCCGCTTCGGCTTCTCGTCACCGCAGAAGCACCAGAAACAGAGCGGGCGGTTTTGCATATTGAGAAAGGGAAATGGAAGTGAAACTGAGGCTAAATTTTCCTTCTTTTTTTTTCCTGTGGTTTCTGAATTTTGTTTTCAGTTATTTAGCCTTATGTCTTCCTTGTAATGACGATGATGTCCTCTTTTTTTGCTTCCTGGTATGAGGCCAAAAGGGCATTGAAGGTTCTAGCCCCACGTATCTTTTCCACGTATCTCGTCTTTCGGGAGCCCATGGTTTTTCGCATTGCTGTTGTTTTGTATGTAGGAGCATTAAATGAAGGTTATTAGCTTACATTGATTTTGATCATGTGTTTCTGTTTTCTCCTGAATCTTTTATAGTTTAAACGGTCTTTAAGGTTCCTGCGACTTAGTATCATTTTTCTTGGAACAAACATTAGTTTGTGTTAAGAACATAAGATGACATGAAGGTGTGCACACAATGTTGGATTCTTTTCTTAAGATCAGAGCATATTTTTAGTGTTGGCCGTGGAAAGAGCACCCCACAATACCCACTTACCGGAATAGTGTGCATTATAAGGGAACAATTTTGTTGGTGATGAATCGAGAATTTCTTGTGGTCCACATTTACCCATCAAAGGACCATATTGGTCAAAAATAGATCACTTTTTTTTTAACAATGTTTAGTTGAATTATATAAAGGTAGATATGTATGGTAAAGGTTGAATGGCTGCATCTAATATATAACATATGTGTGTGTGGATCTAGTTTGTTTGCAGCAAACAGAAAACACTGCCTCGAACAAGTAGAGTTGGGAGTTAATTTGGTCCCAAAAAAACCGCATTAAATTAAATTCATGGGTATGCCCATTGTTTTTAAAGCTCAACCTATGGATGGGAGGCAGGTAGATAATGTTGAAATGAATGAGACCGCTTAACAGATCAATAACACATCCATAAGTTGGGGAGATGTAGAATCTTGTTGCTCTCTATATATAATTAAAAAAAAAAAAAAAAGCATTTCATTGGGTGGTTTTAGCCCTAATTTACTACCTTAGCTTCCACCTAGCTATGCCAAATCCTACCCACATTACACATTAATTTCATATATTAATCTGTTTAGCAATATTTCAAATATTACGTACATAAGGAACATAATTGGCCTATTTGCTTGCTATAACAGATTTATACATTGATCTCAGCTAACCTAATATATAATAGTAAGCCAAGAATTATTACAAAATAAAAAATATATATTTTTTGGGAACGAATTACAAAGTAAAATATAAGCCGTCTAAAAAGGGCTACAATGCTCAAATATACTGTATTAATTTAGAAGCTGGTTCAAAGTCAGAAGGAACTAGGGAGGAGCGGAGGACCATAGAACTCATATACTACGATGCAAGGTGCCCATGCAGGCAAGCTCAAGAAAGGGTACCCACAAGAGAGTAATTAAAAAAATAAAAAAAGGAGGACAGCATACGTAGTAATTTGGAATAAATAGGGTTTGCCACTTTCTTTGTCTTTATTTAGTGCTGCCATCCACAAATCCTCCCCTTGGTGGAAAGGGACAGTTAGGTTATATTCATTGTTTCGTTATATCTGCCTACCCTTCCACAAGATTGTGAATTATTTTTATTGAATTTTTTTCTGGGTTTCGGGTTGGCCAAGTCCATTGTTCTATCTGATGAAACTTTGTGCTTTTCGAGTTAATTATGAAATATATTCAGTTCAAAAGAAAATAATAATAATAATAATCTCTTCCTTTCAGACAAATTTGCTTGTTTGCTACCTGTGCCCCAAATTGTCTTATTAAACTCACCGACAGACAGACCAACACTTGCATTATACTATTATATGATAATTACTGCTAGATTTGAGCAGTCATCCGTACTACAAAGAACTTGTAGAGTTGGGATTGCGTTATCTCAACTGCTAGTCCTCATGCATTCCACACATTGTATTGAGACAAATTTAATTTCTGAAAAATGATAGACATTGGCAAAATTGTCTATTTGGGATGCTTTATAGTTAATGATACATATATACGCATTAGACTCAAACTCATGTAAAATACTTAGGATATGAATTATTCTGGTATATATAATTGCATTAAATTAGTTGTTGGTAGACTTTTGTCATTATTGTGATTTTGCCTGAATCAAATTAAATTAGTCAAAATCTAATGGGTTCTGAATACCAGTTTAGAAAAAAAAATATTTTCAATAGACATAAATCTCCCGGTAAATGTATGCTAAACTGTGCAAGTGCATAACAATATGATCAATTCAGCCAGAAAATTCTTCTGTTAAACTGTTTTGTCAAGCACAAAAGATTTATGTGTTACTCAGCAGAACGTTTTGCCCCTGGCAGATCAGATTATGCAAAAGCATTTATGATCTCCATAGTAATTTCTTCATACAAGAACGAGATACTGAGCAGCTATTACGAAACAGAATATTCAATTCTCGCGTGACAAAGAAATGCTTTATAGTTTATACTATTTTACTGCAAAAAGTGGAGGAGACGAACAGCAGCAGGAATCCACACAGAGAGAATACCAATTGGCCAGAAAGACCACAAAATCATATCCAAAGTTTAAAACTCAAATTTGATATACATGTTGAGCACAAGAATGTCTGGCCAGAGTTTTTGCATTAATACATACAGAACTAACTATTTCATCATAATCATGAACGTCTTATCGCCATTGTTGAGATATTCATTATGGTCAACCAGATTTGAATAGCAGAACAGCTTTCTGGTCCAAATAAAAGTAAACAAAGTGGTTTGTCTCATGAGTCACATACGAACCTGAACAAAACAAAAAGAAAGTAAGAAAAGAACATGAAAATTTGATTGCAGCTATAAAAAGAAACTTGTAATTTGCTTTCATGGAAATGAATCAATTGGGATAGAATATGAAAGCAATTTGCATTTTAGACTAACTAGATGAAAAAAGCTACAAAGGAAGGGGGTTCTTGAGACACGTAGTATGGGAAATGGCAATAATATATGACTCAGTTCAAGCAATGTAACAGAGGTACTGTATCAGCCCTTCTTCAAGCTTGCCCAGTTAAGTCTCATAATAAATGTGAAGTGACCATACAAAAATTCAATTATTTGTAGGGGAGGCTGATTCAAACTCCTAAAAAAAGGAGCTGGGAGGATTGCAAAGAAAATCCAATATCGAATGGAGCTTGTGCAACACCATAAAAGGTGAAATATCCTGGCGACAGCCTGGCTCAAAATGAGGCTACAAAGCCTACAAAATGACTTAAAATATCCTCATCCTGCTCCACTCCCCAGAAGAAAACAGTTCTAACATGTCATGTTGCACCAGATAAAAAGGACTATTATTAATTCACCAAGGCCAGCAACTAATATTTCTTCTACTTTGATTCCAGTGAAGACCAAATATTTTTGCCTAGTTACACATGGGTAACTAAGAAGTAACAACTGAACCATTCAAAGCAAAACCCTGCTTAAAAATCATATGACAGGACTTACTATTTAGCGGTTAAAAAAAGAAACAGAAAACAAGTTTACTTTCTGTTATCACAAGTGAAATTAATAGCTCCTGCTCAAAAAGGATTCTATAAGATTTACCATTCAATAGTTAACTAACTTGGTCAACAATAATGAGTGTGATCAATTGACAGGATTACTTTGAGCAGCACAACTAAAAGCATTCAGTGAATTCATTCAATGATGTTGGCACTCAGCCACCAAATGCAGTCAAGCTTAAGCAGGTTTTGTGGCTGGGTTCATGCATGTTCTATCTCCTTTAACTAACTAGACTAAACAGCTAACATTCTGACCATGTCTAACAACTTGTAGAAAGCAAATAAACAGCCCAGTTATTTACCTTTTACGTTGTCCTAAACTAAATCCTTCACAATTTAAAATTTATGGCGTATTAATTTTTAGCCACCAACAGCTCAAACAAATCATACAACCAAGATAAATAAAGAAGCCTCCTCTTCATGTTTTTCAATTACTTCAACAAGTTATTCACCTAGCAATGCTCATATCACCTAGCTGTTATTCAGTTATAGACAAGTTAGTTTGTCGATAAGGAATTTCGGTCCATAATGCTAGACATAAATTCCTCGAGCAGAGGATTCTTTCAAGCAGCAACAGAAGCAGTTGCATCTGAATGAGACCAGTACATTTGTAAACTTGTGGAATTTGCTAACAGAGGAAAAAACATAGAATTTAGGGCATTTGATAGAGCTGGCACCAAAATCTCACAACAGCTAGATGAAGATTGAGTGTATGTTACATCTCTTAGTGATCTCAAAGATTAAGAAACTACAAAAAGAACCAATTATATGATTAAATTATTAAACCCATTAGCAACTTCATGTTGAGAGTACAAGCTAATTAAAAGATGCAAGTTTCAACTTCTCTTTATCCTCCTGAACACAGGACTACAAAGGACAAACAGAAAGGCAACAGAAGCAGCATTAAAACAATTTGCAGCTACCTATAGCATCTGATCTAAGATTTTACTTCAATAAAAAATCATTTCAACTCCCAAAAACATCAAATCTGACTCAAAATCAACAAAAAAAAAAAAAAAAAAAGAAACCCAAATTAGAAAATTAAAAAAGAAGTTAAGTAATGGGTTACCAAAATTACGACCAACGATGCAATGCCAAGTGGGTCCATGCCTCCTATCAAACTCCTTCTTTATATGCTCTGCTACATCTTTCTCTACATTGTTCTCCTCAAATGCCTAAAATCAAATAAACTACTCAAATCAGACATTAACCCAAAGAAAACATATAATAATTAAGTTGAAATTGAGAGAGAGAGCTAACAGCGACGGCAATATCAACAGCTTCTTTCTGCATGTCATCTTTCATGTCAGCGTTCTTGATGATGATTTTCTTGGGAATTGGCGGTGCAGCCGGAGATACTTTCCTATCATCGGAGATGGGTTTTCCAAGTACTCCTTCGACGATGCTTCTCTTTGCTTCTTCACTACTCATGTTTTTCAGTTGGTTGTTGGGCTGTGCTTTGCTTTGCTTGTTTTGAAACGAAGAAAAGCTCTCTCTGTATTTCCTTTTGGGTTTTGGTTTTAAAGAGAACGCAACAGACAAGAAAATAATAACACTTTCCTTTTCCTTTGAAGATTTTTTTTAATAATTGTTTTTAAGTATAATATTCTATTTTTTACCTGTCGAAGAGGTAAATTTGGACAAATTGCTTTTACTGCTGGTGAGAGGTGATAGTGAGATTGCCCTTGCGTGAGGTCGATAGTGAGATTGCCCCTGTGTGAGGAGGTTGTGCCATGCCCTCAATGGTGTATATGGATATCTCTCCTCTATAATAATCAAATTATTTAATCAAAATATGATATACATTTTAAAAAATTATAATTAACATTGTAACTTTAACTTCATGCTTTAAGAAAATGCATAATTTTTTTATTTTTATTTTTTGAATTAGTAAATTTGATGTTCATGACCCAAGACTTATTCATAGCACCCACTAAAGTATTGCAATCTATGTGGATTCAAACTTCATGGACTCCCCTTCTCTCTAATAAAGAAAAAAAAAACATTACCTACACAAAAAAGAAATTGATGTTCATGCAGATAAAAAGGGCACCATGTTCATCATGATTCATAAAAAAAACTGACACTAACTTGCAGCAAATATAATTATAACCAACATACCCATCAATTGGATTTCCTATACTTTAATTTATACCAGCAATTCAATTGTATGTGGTTTTTGACTCTCTCCAAGCTATGCTTCATCATCAGAGTCTTGCACCACTCTATCCCTTCTCATTCTCTTGCCATTAGGCAAACCACATCCTTCCTCGCTATCAGATTCCTCTGCAACCTGGGGACTATTAGTTTTAGGTTCAGGCGATGAAAATTTGTCTGGTACATTGTCTTCAGAATCTTCATGTAATCCATCCACACTAGCACCGACTACATCGCTGGCATGTTCATTATTTGGATCAGCTTCTTCCTTGTCCTGAGGATCTAATATTCTGAAATCCCTGGACGTGCTGCGCTTGGCATGCCTCAGTAAATTGACTTTACTTGCCTTGCTGAGCCGGATAAGGTACTTTTCATAATCTTCTATTTGGAAGATCAAGTCGGGTATGCATTTGTTTTCCCTCTTGATCTTGTTAATGATGCCCTTTATATTACTCTTTTCTTGCTGTACCTGCAAGCCCCGTCCGACTGAATCAACGAACAACAATTTTTTGAAAGATAGACAACAAGTTGCAATTTCATTGCTATTAAAACAGACGACAGGAACATAAAATGATCATGTAATGAAGGACAATACCCTTTGAATCTCCGCAACAAATTTATAAATTGGAACTGTAAGCTTCTTGCAGGTTATTTCCACAAGCCTCTGGAAAGCTGGACTAGGTAGAAGTTGTTTGCATCCCTTAGGAGCAATCCTAAGCCTTGACATCTGAGCCAAATGCTTGTAAAACCTCGCAAGCAATCTTAATAGGTGCTCTGCTTGAGGGTCTGTATAGGTAACTTTTAGCAATGAAATACATGGAAAAGCAACACATGTAGTTAGAATAACTTTTGTGCAAATTGCTTACTTACCCTTGAGGCTCATCAAAACAAAGAAAGACAATACTTCCACCACTGCTTCAGCCCTCAAGTATAGGTCATCCTCAACTACCAATCCTGAAGCATGTTCTTCATCTTGACTAAAATGAACGCATTTCTGTTCCACCAGAATGAATGTCTTCAGTTTTCTGATGGCCCAATCCATATCAATGATAACTGCTTCAATCAATTTCAGTATGCAAGAACTTATTGCAGTGCTCGTTGACTGGTTTATGAAGGGGTACGATTCAGATATCCCTAGTGGCTTGCTACTCTCTGATTCAATGAATCCAGTGACATCTAGTAGCTCTTTAGCCATGCATTGGGCCACAATTAAATCATCTGGAGGCGAACTTAAACGAATTGCAAGTACAGCCATGCTTCTGGCGACCTTAGAATTTTTCATGCCAATGCTTTTGCAGACGTTAATACCCCAGGAGCCATTATAGTTCCTCCACTTAGTGGGCAATTTGTCACCAAATATCAACAGCGTATCACATAGAATCTGAGAACCAAATGACACCTTAAATGGGAGCATTGCTGAAATTGAAAAATTCTTGCATAGAAGCTTAAATTTTCTAAAAATATACACAAAATGAGTCGGAGAATAATTCATTTACCTCAATTTCATGAAAAGATGATTGTGCAAGCAGCTCAGCAAACAGAGGTCTAAGAATTTTGACAACGAATAGCACTTGGATTCTTATCTGGTGATCATCAATCCTGGAAGCCTCTTCATATTCTTCATCCAATTCATACTTGAGTGTGGAGACTGACAACAAATCTTCAAGCAATCCAGAGGAGTTTGTATTCTTCAAACTAATTGCAACCAATTCCTTCAAGCACAATAATGCTAGATGAAGATGTTCCTTCCTGTCTTCAAAATTATTCTTTCTCTTCATATCATTTTTCTGATCTGTTGCAAACTTTGGCAATGAATTGAGCAAACAAATTAATTTCAGCAAAGGAGGCCCCATCAATTTAATTTCCCCATAGATTAAAGTCATAATCGGATCTTCTCTTCTTCCAGTGGCATAAGATCTTATATGATGGAGGGAACAATTCAGGACAAAAGCAACAATCTTAAAACATTTCAGTGTCCCTATGGAAGATGACTGACTATGGTTCTGGGAAGCTACAGAGCCTTTAGACAATTCATTATTGCAGAGATCCAATGCTGTTCTCATCAGCTGACAAAGACTTGAAGTGGCCAAAAATGACATTCGTTCTCGAGTCCTTACACCATTGCTGAAATAACTATCACCAGGCATATCAAGAATAGTAGCTTGTTGGCTCCCTCTTTTGACACCACAGGTCTGCCTTGCACATGAATACTTTTTGAGTGATGCATGAAAATTAACGATGTCAAGAATTTCCTTTTCGAGATCGATCCTCTTCAAATCAGTCGCCTTCTCCAACTCAGTGGCAACAGCATTTAGTACCACTTCGATAATCCCTGATAAAAGCAATGCACAGCATTTTCTTTGTTGTTCATCTAAAGATGTAGAACCAGAATCCTGAGTCGGACCAAGAATGCCTGATCTGACATGAAAGGAGATAATTAATAAGCATGACCATTCATCTCTAAAAAATGTATTTTCTGTCTCCTGTTTTCACTAAAGAAAACCAACATATATTCAAATTTATTATGTGGTACCCAATAATTCTCAACAAGGTCCAAAACAAAAAAACTATAAAACTGGAAGGAAAATCTTTTAAAACCTTCTAAATTTCTGTTCTTTACATGATCCCGAATCTTCAGGAAAGCTTTGGAGAAAGACTCGTGATATAGATTTCTCCCTGCCTGCACCAATTGTGCATTAATGATGTGAAGTGAGCACGTCATTAAATCTAAATCTTCATCATTCATGTTGATGAAGTGATTTATTTAACCAACAGAGATAATACCTCAATCTCTTGAGAAAGAGAGAAACCAAAACACACCCATGAAGAATCTGGACGATTAATTTTATCATTTGGTTGTAGTAGTAAGATCCAAGAAACACAAGACAGAAGATAATCTAGAGGCTCTTCAATGACAACCTTGCCGCTCTCTGATTTTATACAGCTACTAATTTCGAGTTGAATATGGCTATCCTGCTGCTAACATTAGTCAGTATCAAGCACATTGAATCACTCCTAGAAATACTAGTGGAAATACGAGACTACATTTCAAGTCAAATTCCATAAGTTTTCGTTTGCTAAATTATAAAAGATTGTATGCCTTACATGAAACACAAATCAATACTGTAATTCCACTTAATATTATGTTTACAAATAAATTCAATATCAAACTGTCAACAACTACCTCCTTAAAAAAGTGAAGGAAGTGCGGCCACAGAAAATCAAGAACAGCTCCCCCACTTGCTGGATCCACCAAGACAAGCTTCAAAAGACCATGATACATAATTTCCTTGACTTTTGCCTAAGAAATCAAAGTGTCCGATCAAGACAAGATTCAAAAGAGCAAACTGTAGGAAAAGGAACAGCATATATGAAGAGAAATATAAAGATAGAACCTGCTGATAAAGACATCTCTGCAAAAGTCCGTTCAATTCTCGGAAGAGACATCCACCATAGCTGCAGGATATTTGAGCTTGCTGACTACTACCTGCTTGGCTTGACGAGTCTTGAAAAGAAAAGAATCCATCTCTCTTGGTTTGCTTTTCTGCCAACATAGCACTAACAATAGCATTTATTGCAGCAAGTCGAACTGCCTCTTCTTGTCTAAACATGGCCTTGCGGACAACTAATATGGTGTAATCCTGCATCATGTAGTAAACTAATGCTTTAACAAATTGAATGAAGATGTTAGCAAATATAAAACATTTTAGTTGTCTGATGGTTGCAGACAGAAACTCATTCGTGCACAATTTTGCACACAAATTTAGAACTACTTTTTAAGAAATATTTTATATTTTCCCTAGTTTACCAATGATTTTCTGCCTACAAAAGAAGGAGATATTGACTTCTGAATTTTCTGAAAGTATATCATAATTTTTCTTTATTCCTCAGCAAAACTTGATTTTTTTTTTCTATGTTATTTTAATCTTTCAACACTTGAGATTATTTACCCGAAGATTGCGGTGAAGTTTGATGAGGGGTACCAGGGAAGCAACAAAATCAGAGGCAACGTTTCCATGCATAAAAGTAAAGTAATCCAACAATTCCTTTAGACGAGAAACATGCTCCAGCATTTGGTAAGGACAGCTTTGAACCAGAAAAGAGAGCAGCCTGAACAAGAAAGGCTAATGACAAGGTTTATACATACTCAACAAAAAGTTCAACAGTTAATTGGTAGGCAATTACCTTATAATTGGCATGCTTTGTTCTGGCTTCAAAGAAAGGATGCGAAACTTGCACTGCTCAATAATCTGGGGCAGCAAATTAATCATTGTTACTTATGTCATTACTTCATGATTTTTACATATGCAGGTATATATTCAAGGAAGACTAACTATTTGGTTATAGACAAAAGAAGTCCCTGAGTACTCTTGTCTAGCCAGAAAAAGGGTATCTCATAGTGATATGAAAAATGTAACCAAGTAAATGTGGCAAGTTTTGAAACTAAATAATTTATTAGTAAAGCATAAAATCTGTTCAGTTTAATTATTTCTTATAGAAATTTATGCTTAATCGTCAGCAGGGATGAGCCTGCCCTATAAGTGAAGAAGTTGAAACCACCTCATTTCTTGCCATATCATGGACCTCAAATAGAGTTTTCAGCATCTGAATACTAAGTGCTTCCAGACCCAAAAGTCCATTATAACTGCATGGGTCTCCATGGTTTTCGCCTTCCAATGACTCCAGTAATACAAAGCCAAACTGCACAACAGTAGGTACAATATGCTCCCTTCCAAAGTTGCTTTCATTGACCTGAAGATAATAAAGTTAAATGTAAGATTAAATTAGCCTATTTTTAAATTGCAAATCAACTTCCAAATATTAAACAAATTGCCAAGTGATCGATTTGTGGCAAAAGAAACTAACAGCTCTTAATATAGCCTTCTCCACTACTTGTACATTTTGCAGATATTCTTCCTTTCTATCTTCTGTTAACCATTTTAAGTCTCTGAAATATAATTAGGCAAAGTTACAAAACAAAAAATTCACCAGAGTTAACATGGGCACACCAATCAAATAATGTTACCTAGAAAGCTTGTAGTCGCGATAAGCGGAAAGCACTGCAGTTTTCAAGACACCAATGGAGGTTTCTTTAAACCTCCTAACCCTAGCAACAGACAGTAAAACAGCAATGGTAAAATGATTAAGAGCCCTATTATCCAATTTCAAAAGCTTAATAACCTCTTGCCCCAAAGAAGGATCCTGTTTCACAGCAAAATTAACATGAAGCAAAACAGTCCCTTCTATTTGCCTAAAAATGGAACTAGCTTTCGATCCTAATTCACAGCCAAAAAACCTAACAATCCCTTCAATTACTTCCCTCTTATTAAATCCTTTCGACGCTAAAACCAATAACTGGTATGCTAGCGAAGGCAAATCTTGCAAATCCACACCATTCATTCCATTAAACACTTTCTCCAGAAACATCCTTGCTCTCGTTTTATCAAGAAACCCTAAAATATCCCTTGCTAGCGACACAATTTTTATCAGCAACACTTTAGACCATTGACTCTCAATCATCTTATCCAGAATCAAATTCACGCATTCCTTCCCTTTCTCGCTACACAAACAGCTGAAACAACCTGGAATAACCTCGAGTATTTGTGTATCATCAGAAGTGACTAAATTAGACAAATGAGTCAAAATTGAGTCAACGACTGAGTCGAGATCGTCGACGGCGACATAAGTTAAGAGAGTGGTGAAGAGATTGATGGTTTTGAGGGAATTGGAATCGCGAGGGATTTGGAGCGAAAGAAACAGATGAGTGTAGGTGGAAAGGAGAGACGATAGAAGAGAAGAAAGAGACGGCTCGCGCGGAGAAATGGAAATGAGAGAAAGGAGAGCGAGAGTGTAATCGGTGACGGAGATTGAAGGAGACGGCGATTGCGAGCGAGTTTTGAGGTAGGAGATGAGAACAGGAATTGATGATTGTGAGAGAATGTAAGGATGGAGGTGCTTTTCATTGGCTAGGTCTAATATCTCTGCGTCGGTCAGTGGTGGTGGATCTCTGTCTCTGCCGTTGGCAATGACGGTTGAGGCGGTGGCCGTGGCCATGGCTATGGCGATCGTCTGCTTGAGTGTGAATTTGTCGTTTTGACAAAAAGGTATGGAGGGAATTTTAGAGGGTTTTGCATTCTGTTAAGGCGGGAAATCAAACACTTTTTGACATCAACCAATACGATCCCGTTACATTTTGAAACCAAATTTTCAAATGAACCCCTAAGGTTTAGCGCCTGTAACACTCAAGTCTTTTTTTTTTTTTGGCATTTTTATTTAAAAAAACACACACATAACTTAATTTAGATGTTTCCTAACAACATAATAGTTTTACATTGCTCGATTTTACTAAAAATTAAACCACGTTTTCAGTTTCAATCTTGATGTAGTCGTTATGACACCTTTTAAATGTTTTTTTTCTTTCCATTTTTTGTATTCCTATTTACAATTGAACCAAGTTAATTAAATTTTAATACACTCTAAACACAAATAATTCAAAATATATATCTATATATATATATATATACACATCAATCATTATATTTAGTGGAAATGCAAATATTTTATTAGAAAAATATTTTTATATCACTTTTTCTAGATTCAAATTGATTTTAATTTTTTAATTGACTGAATAAAAAAGATGCATTTTAATTAATTTTTTGAATAAATGTATATGTATATTTCACTTTAAAATTAATGTATTTAATCCAAAAGTTTAAAAAGTAAAAGTACCAACGGTCACTTTTCTCCCTCACTCTTTTGCTCTCATCGTCTTTTTTTTTTTTTTGCTTTGCTTTTCACCATACATCTGAATAATTTTTTGTAGGAGTTTATTTTTTCGTTTTGTACTTGAAATCTAAATGGGAACCAAATTTTGAAAGTTGGTAGAGCCACTTACTTGATTATTAAGAAAGCTCTTATACAATTAATATTTTCTTATTTAAGGTTGTATCAGAGTTTGCCACATACTTGCAGATAGTTCATAAATTTTATTTTATTTTATTTTATTTTGATTTATACAAATCTATATTTTTCATAAATTTCTTATTTCTCATTTTTCCTCTTTTTGGACTTTTAAATAATTTTTCCAACAGTTTTACTGAATGTTGTGAGTTTATTATATATATGATTTCAATCGTTGACATACAAATATTTAGTTATAGGTATCTATTTGTATTTCTCTATATAATAACTTTCTTATTTATTTCAGTCATGACATATTCATGACTTTGTTTGAAAAAGAAAACATTACAAAAAATGGACACTTTTGTGGTTAATTTACATTAAAATGTCCTATTTTTTACATTAATTACATGTCTACCAAATCTATTTTCAATTATATCCTTTTTTTTTTTTCAATTTTGCCCATTTTTCTTTTTTACTTTTTTTTTCTTTTATTTTATTTTTTTTTGGTTTGGATTGGTTATTTTTTTATTGTGTTACTTTTATTTTTATTTTTTCTCTTTTTTATTTTTATTTTTTTCCATTCTCACATTATTTTTTCTTTCTCCTTTTTATTTTTTTCATTTCCATTTATTATTTTTCTTTTTTCTTATTTTTATTATTTTTTCTCTTTATTTTTACTCCTATTCTTTGTTTAATTTTCTTTTTTTTATTTTTTAAATATTTTCTGTTATCCTTATTTTTTAAATTAATTTTTTTTCTGTTATCCTTATTTTGTCATGTTTTATTTTATCCTTATATTTATTTTTTTATTTTCTCTCTTTTTTATTTATTTTTATTTTTTCCTTATTTTTTTCTTATTTTATGTTATCCTTATTTTTTCTATTTTTTTTATTTTTATTCTTATTTTTTTTAGTTTTGATTTTGGGTATTAAAAAAAAAAAAATATATATATATATATATATAACCGGTATGCTCTATTTCATATATTATAATTATCATATTTTAAATATACAACTCATAGTAGTTTTAACAAGGAACTAAAGTTTCAAATATTCTAAACAAATATTTTCAAATATAAATTTGTATATTTTTTTATACTTATTAGGCTATTATTATTTTATTCATTTTATACACAAAAAATAAAGTAAAATATACAAATAATAAAATAGAAATAAATGAAAAATATTTCAAGTTTCATGTATTTGAAAAAAGATGGGCACTTAGATTCAGATTAATTGTTATGTATGTATCAATTATTTTTTATTTATTTTTTTTATTTTAATTAATTGAATATAATTATATTTGAAAGTTATTACTCATGACCAACTATTTTTTTGATAATTTTACTAACAATATATACTATTTCTTTGATAATTTTGCTAACAATATATATTTACTCAAATTATCATATTCAAATACTATTTTGAGTTTTAAATACGAATAATATTCAAAAAATATACTTTTAGTTTGAGGAAAATATTCAAATAATTATTTATCATTTTCATATGTTGTTTTGAGTTTGCGATACTATTTTTAGTTTCAAATGTTATTTTGAGTTTTTGATATGAATAATATTTTGAAAATATATTATTTTTAGTTTTCGATATTATTTTGAGTTTCAGATAAGAATAATATTAAAAAAATATACTGTTTTGAGTTTCAGATACTATTTTGAATTTCATATGTTTATAATATTTAGATAATACACAGTTTTGATTATATCATATACAAACAATATTTAGAAAATATATTATTTTTAAGTATCATTCATATTATTTTTTAAGCTTGTTGTGTAATCAAAATTTTAATTAATAATTTTAGTTAATTTTTAACATAATTGGACAATACAGATGCAACTTTTCTTTTTGAGCAAAATATAATTTTTTTATTTTTTTCAATAATAATACATTGATCTAAACAAAAATATTAGAGATACTATTTTTTAGCTACAAAATCTGCTCTTAATTGTACTGGGAATAAGAGCTTTTGATATGTTTTTAAAAAAGAAAAAAATGAAATGCCTTCACCAAACTTGTTCTTGCAATATTACATTATTAATTAAAAATAGTTGAAATAATAGTTTCAAATTAAACTAGTCTAATCTATCGGCTGATTAATGTACCATTCATATAATAAACAGTTTTTTAGCATCAAATGCAAATTTGAATTTTCAAATGCATATAATATTCATATAGTATACTATATTTATGAATTTGAGATATTATTTTTAATTTTCAGATATAAGATACTTATAATATTTAAATAGTATACTATTTTAATTGTATTATATATGAATAATATTAAGAAAACATATTGTTTTTAAATATTATTCTTATTACTTCTTAAGCTTGTTGTGTAAAAAAATTGGTAAAATTTTAATTTAATTTAATTTTTGTAGTCACCAAAAATATTAATCTAAATTAATAAGTAAAAGTATAGTTGTTAGGATATTTAACAGATTATGCTCTAATTTATTATTTCTGCACAAAGCTAATGTGATTACAATTGCCAAACTGAGCTAGTCATAAAATTATACGTGGAACTTGTAAAAAGGATACAATATGGACAGAAAGATCTCTAAATCCATGTATCTTGTTTACAACAAGGCTAACCACCAATGCGAATACCCATCTACTCATCTTTTTATTTACTAAATAAGTTTTCTCATCAACATCATTTTTTCAGTCTTTTATTCCTTTTCTAAATATGTCATCATCCAGTTAACTAACCAATCAACTTCAAATGGCATTGATGTTGAATGCTGATCCATTGCAGCATTTTCCCTATCGTTAGCCAATGCTAAACTACTTTGCTTTGAACCCGAATTGCCTAAACTCAAATCAAGATTCTGACCTGCAACATTGCTTAATAATTCTGAAAAACACACACGTCCACCGATAATTAAAGAATGAAAATAAGGCCAATGCCTATAAGAACATCTTCAAAACGCTTATCAGAACAATTAAGCTCATTCTCATAAATGCTACGATCAAAATTGGTGTCGGCATCTTCGCCATTGCACTTAATTGCAGCTTTATCATAAGCTCTACAGGCAATACAAGAATATTATTATCATTATTCAAAACTCAACCAAAGTAACTCAAGAATTGAATTGATTAATTCTCAATGCCAAAGAACTCATTTTGCTGCTTCAATCTCAGTATCAAACAACCCCAAATAAAACATACCTGTTTTAGGTGAAAATTTGACAGTGCTGCACTTCTGAACTCCTTGCTCCCACCTGAAAACTTGCATCAAGTAACTTGCCTCATTAATCTGACAAATTGAACTATGATGCAAAAGTCTGCTTCTTGGCACACATAAACCATACCCATGTTGTAATAAAATAGAACTTACTACTCAACTTCAGAGCATGTTACAGATTGAGAATCCAAACTTTTATTTTAGGAACCTTGGCAGAACATTAGATGCCTCTTTTAAACTAGTGCAAAATAATCCACCCATCTATCAAGCATCTGCTCCTAAAACTATACAATTTCACCATCAAATTCAGTTTACAATCCACATAACTTCTACTTACACAATAACAGAACTTAAATTACATTTAAATGGGCCTCCACGTTAATTGCCAGAATTATCCAAATTCAAAGGAACTCTTTTCATCATTATCATTATTGCAATCAAACCTTTAAAGAAAAAATGGGGAAAAAAAAACAAAAAACTCACCTTGGTGCCTATGACAGCAATGAAACAGAGTTCTTGAAAAGAGGCAGACTGAAGCAGCATGTATCGCCTTTGAAAAAAGAATAAGTACAGCTTGAAGATAAAGATAGCCCTTTGGATGAGGCGATTAGATTCAAGCTAACTGCAGCTGTTGCCATTCTTTTTTGGTCTCTAATTAGCTGAAAATTGAATTAAACAATTGCATCGGATTTTATAGAGAAAGGATCTTTCTCGGACTTATTGTGCAGAAGACGAAGAAAAAGAAATAAATTTTTGAAAGAAAAAAAAAGACGACGCAAAGAAGAAGAAGAAAAGACGATGATGAGGGTGAATGAGGAAGAAGAAGGTCGGAGAAGGAGAAAGAAGAAGCAGCATCGGAATTGACGGAAAAGAAAAAATGGGCACGCATGAAATTTTTTTTGTGAAAAAGGATACGTATGTAAATTATTGAAAACAGAGGGTATGTCATGCTAATGCCCTCTATTTTTTTGGACTTTTTTGTAAAAACCACTTGCCAAATTTATCTTGTACTACCAGAAAAAAAGCTAGAGAACAAGATGATCGCATAGTAATGTGTGAAGTCTCTAAACAATTTTCCATGTATTGCCAAAATTGAATCCAATCAGAAAGTGACACGTAGTATCAATGAGCGTCACCAGCGAACAATAAATAAATAGAAAACGATTATCCATTTTGGCATTCTAGAACATCACATTTGCCGACGTGGAGATGTGCCCATGCGCGATTTAGAACTTCAAGGCCAATATTTCAACAAAAAATTAAACGGTTGCGCTCGTTTGCTTATGGGCCTCGCACGACAGCGAGCGTGACACCACGTAAAATGGTTTTTCTCATCGTGAAATGGTATTGGAGAATAATAATAATAGATCAGCATTTGGCGAGTGTCTTATACGCTCGATAAAAACGGGGCGAGTAAGGCCTAAAACTAAAACCCGTACCACAGATCTTATCCTAAATCCTAATTCACAAAAAACGACATCGTATTTTATTTTTAGCTGCGTCATGAGTTTCCTTACCAGCTTTATTCAAACGTCACAGAAACCATTTATATACGACACCTGCTCTTCTTAATTGACACTCAATTATCGAACAGCACTATTATATTTCTTTCTATAAATCTGCTTCAAATCTTCAGCCACCGCTGCGACTGCGTCTGCGTTTCCGTGATTCCATTTTATTCAACAAAAAAAAAAAGAAAAAAAAAAACAAAGGGTCTCAAAGCAATGGGAAGTGCTGCTAAGGGTAGAACCACGATTGAAGTTGGAGCTGATGGTGTTGCTGTTATCACCCTCATTAATCCGCCTGTTAATTCTCTATCTTTTGATGGTACCCTTTTGTTCTCTTTTTGTTTTGTTTTGTTTTTTTTTTTAATTGGGTCTCTTTAATTTAGCTGAGATCTTTACATATTTTATATGATCATGTATTTTTTATAAGTCCTTTTTTTTTTTTTTCAGTTGTATTTGTTTTGTTTATCATTTAGGGATTTAATTATTAGCGGAATTTGTGAAAATAGAGATAATTTTGTTGGCGTTTGATTTATTTTGATGTAATGAAAGCTTAAACTTATGATTTGATTCAAAAGGAAATGATAAGTTGTAGTGATCATTTCTCAATTGTAGGGATCTAAGTTGAACATTTTTACTGAAAGTTTGCTACTTTAGGATGTTAAGGTCCATTAAATTTGTGAAGAGTCATTCACAGGATGGAAAGGCCTTTTGAATCATTTGAGGAATCAATTATCTGGTTTGTTTAAATAGGTGACCCTCACTGGACCTCACATTCTCACTTTAACGATTCCTTCTTGGCTTCACCAAGCTAAAAGTTCAGTTACTCAGTCAGGGTCTTAAAATACGATAGTTATTGGACACAATTGCCATGGCTCTGACTTACTGAAATTTATGTCACGGTATTATCTTAATTGACCAAACTATTGGCTGCCTTGTTTTGCAATTGGAGAACAATGTGATTGCTATGCAGGCATACAGCCTCACTATCTTAATTATGTTTTCTTGTTTATAATTGTGTTATTCACTTTACTGGGATTGGAAGTTGACTTATCTTTCTGTCTCTCATCCGTTTAACAGTGTTGAACAGCTTGAAAGATAGTTATGAGCAAGCCTTAAGAAGAAACGATGTGAAGGCGATTGTTATCACTGGTGAGTGTTTGGTTGTTACTCTTGCAAAATTGCCCTGAAGTCATATTTTTTGGTTGAGGATGATCATGCAAGGCTAACTAGTGATGTCAATTGGGCAGGTGCAAAGGGCAAGTTCTCTGGTGGCTTTGATATTTCTGCATTTGGTGGAGTTCAAAAGGGAACTGGTATGTTCAATGTATTTTATATGTCATGCTTTAGCAGTGCATGATTGCAACTTCAATAATGTACAAGTCATGTTTTCTCAGCGGATCAACCAAAGCCTGGTCATATATCTGTGGAGATTCTAACCGACACTTTAGAAGGTAATGCTCAAGTTTTATCTGCATTTACCTTAAAATGTTTTTGCAGAAGTTCTAATGGTGTTTGGATATATATTGACTAATTGACTGGGTGCTTTTCTTCCAGCTGCAAGAAAACCTTCAGTTGCTGCAATTGATGGCCTTGCCTTGGGTGGGGGGTTAGAGGTTGCAATGGTATGTATTGTTATATCTTTAAGATTAGAAGTTTTTCTTCGTGATTTTTAAAGATAATCTAATGAGTTTTTCATGTTAGGCATGTCATGCACGTATCTCAACCCCTACTGCGCAATTAGGGCTCCCTGAACTTCAACTTGGAATAATCCCCGGATTTGGAGGTATGCTGGTGGATCATTATCATGAATTTTTTTTTTGGTCAGACACTGTCCTAAATGGCTCCAATTTTTATTTAGCTTGAAGATCAAGGTGAAGAAAAAATAGTTATACATATAGAATATTTTACAATATGAAAACGTATATGGATATATTTTGCCAAAAAAAAGTGTGAGTAGCCTAGACATATGTTCAAAGGAGGCTATGAATTTCAATTTAAGGTTACTCATTCTAATGTTGAGTATTCATATAAATTTCAATTTCAATTCTCCTGATGGTGAAGAGGAGTGGGAGTAAAATCTGTTCTGTTCTGGTGACATGCACGGAAAAATAAATGACAGCTACAAAGGATCAGCATTGTTTTCATATGTCCACTTATATATGGCCCCAAATGGGCAGGATTTATAGGGACAGCATAAGACTTTTGAGTTTTGATCTATTTGAGGCAGATGGCTAAATTCAAGCCTTGCATTTTAGGCACTGATAATATTTTTTCAAACAAAATCAGGAAAGCTGCGTTGTTATATCATATATATCCATTTATGCTAGCTGATAATGCAAATAAATTTGCACAGATATGCCTGCTTCTAATGTCCATCTTTTATCTCATTTTGTTTGCTAAACAACGAAGTTTCTTCATAACCTTTGTCGTAAAAATAACACAGATGGGAGAAGTATTTAGTCCATATATTTTGATGGATCCAGGGTTGTGTCTAGATTCTGTGTATGGCATCTTTTCTAATATATAGATCAGATATGCGTCATCATAGCAGTTGGAATGATAAGTAGATCGATATTTGATGTGGTTACATTATGTAGCTTGCTTTGCTGTACTTTTTGTGAGACACTGTTATTGATTTCATGCTTGATTATCTTTGCTTACTGCATCTGATTGGCTCAGGAACTCAGAGACTTCCACGTCTTGTTGGTATTACAAAGGCCCTTGAAATGATGCTGGTACACAATTGTTAGGTTTTCGTTTAGCATTGCAACTTCTACATGTTTTCACAGCAGCCAGATTGTCTTACATTTATTTGCTTTACCTTTTCTTGTAGACATCAAAGCCAGTTAAAGGGGAAGAAGCTCGTGCCTTAGGTCTTGTAGATGCTGTAGTTTCACCCAATGAGCTGGTGAACACTGCACGTCGATGGGCCCTGGATATGTTGGAAGGAAGGAAGCCGTGGGTTATTAGTCTTTATAAGACTGATAAGTTAGATTCCCTTGGGGAGGCAAGGGAGATATTCAAGTTTGCTAGAGCGCAAGCTCGGAAACGGGCTCCTAATCTCAAACATCCATTAGTTTGTATTGATGTTGTTGAAGAGGGTGTAGTTTCTGGTCCTCGGGCTGGACTCTGGAAGGTTCTGATTTTTCTTTGATATTCCTTTTCTCAGTTCTAATTGAGCTATTAGGCAACTGTGTGATAACACTTATAATGCTGGCAGGAAGCTGAAGAATTCCAAATACTTGTGAAATCTGACACCTGCAAGGGTTTGATCCATGTCTTCTTTGCTCAGCGTGGAACCACTAAGGTCTTATTGCAATCTCCCTAAGGATTTGTTGGCTGTGTCCATTTCTAGTTACTTCCTTGGAGTTGCAATGTTGGCTCAATTTCATATGTTATGGCCATCAAATTGATCAGCGGGCTTCATTAATTCTTTTATCTTCTAATCTCAAACAGGTTCCTGGAATCACTGACAAGGGCTTGATACCTAGAAGAGTGAATAAAGTTGCTGTACTTGGTGGAGGGCTAATGGGTTCTGGAATTGCAACTGCTCTGATCCTTAGTAATTATCCGGTGATTCTGAAGGAAGTGAATCAGAAGTTCTTGGATGCTGGAATTAATAGAGTAAGAGGTAAGTTCAAGACCTTCTCCTAATATATTTGTTCTTACATGACTATGTTATAGCTCAACTATAATTTGGCTATATTTTTTTGGAGTTATATGGCTGTGATATAACATTCCTTCTTATTCAGCTAATCTGCAAAGCCGTGTCAAAAAGGGGCAAATGTCTCAGGAAAAGTTTGAAAAAACATTCTCTCTTCTTAAGGGTGTTCTTGATTATGAGAGCTTTAGAGATGTGGATATGGTCATAGAGGTACTTATAGTAAACACTGATTTAATTTGAAATTATTATTGTTTGTCATTTGATTTAAACAAACTTATTCTTTATCATTTGTTCTCCGCAATTGTAACAGGCTGTTATTGAAAATGTTTCTTTGAAGCAACAAATTTTTGCTGATCTTGAAAAATATTGCCCCCAACATTGCATACTTGCGACCAACACCTCTACAATAGACTTGAATTTGATTGGACAGAGGACCAGATCTCAAGATCGTATAATTGGAGCCCATTTCTTTAGGTAATAACTGCTGCAGAGTTTTCTTTCCCTTCCTCTTCTCAGGCTTGTGCGTCTGTGAAATTATGTTTTTTTCTCTGCCTTTTTCCTTGGTTCTCAACACCTGAAGTGTGCTTCTGGTGCAGTCCGGCTCATGTCATGCCACTCTTGGAAATTGTTCGTACCCACCAAACATCTTCCCAAGCAATTGTGGATTTACTAGATGTTGGAAAAAAGATAAGAAAGACTCCCGTTGTGGTCGGAAATTGCACAGGGTTTGCTGTCAACAGGACATTTTTCCCTTATACAGGGGCCTCTATGTTTCTAGTTGAACATGGGACTGATCCTTTTCAAATTGATAGGGCAATCACCAAATTTGGAATGCCAATGGGCCCATTCCGGTACTTTTTTATTAGAAAACATGGTTATATTTCCCCCTTTTACCCAGAGAGAAAAATATGCTTCAGTTGATCCTTGTTGCTTCTTAAAATTTTGACAGTTGAACGGGCGCTTGATTTTTTCTTTTTTTAATGCAGGTTGGTTGATTTGGTAGGTTTTGGTGTTGCAATTGCAACTGGAATTCAATTCATCGAGAGTTTTCCTGAGCGACAGTATAAATCAATGCTTATCCCACTGATGCAGGAGGACAAGAGAGCAGGTATTTTTCATTTCCTTCGGTAATCTAGGAATCTCTGCAACACTAATGCAAAAAGCAAGTAGAATTTTGGTTGATCGGCTTTAGTAATCTACATAACATTTGTTAAAGTGTCGAGTGAGTTCAAGTATTTATGTTATCTTGAGAAAATCACAGGGGAATCTACCCGCAAGGGATTCTATTTGTACGATGATAAGCGTAAAGCTAGCCCAGATCCTGAAGTAAGGAAATACATTGAGAAGGCAAGAAGTATTACTGGTGCTTCCGTCGACCCTAAGGTGTTCTTCTTTCTCCTTTGCAGCTTGATGCCATATCTAATGATGCAAACTGCTAAATTTGATACTGTGAACAACAAAAGTGATCATTACTACCGAAAATTTTTTCTCCTTTGCTCTGGCTGAATTGGTTTATGGGATTAATCCCTGGTGCAGCTTGCAAAATTATCTGAGAAAGACATCGTGGAGATGATTTTCTTCCCTGTAGTGAATGAGGCTTGTCGAGTTTTTGCTGAAGGAATTGTTGTTAAAGCTGCAGACCTTGATATTGCTTCAGTTATGGGAATGGGCTTTCCTCCTTACAGGTCTGTATTTTTTAATCGTTGGATTCGCTCCAAACTTGACACTATTGCTTTAATATTTCTTGTTTGCATCAGGGGAGGAATTTTGTTCTGGGCTGATTCTCTTGGATCCAGATACGTCTATTCAAGACTGGAAGAGTGGTCAAACAAATATGGAGAGTTCTTTAAACCCTGCACCTTCTTGGCTGAAAGAGCTGCCAAGGGTGCTCCACTGGTGAGATATTAGAAATTCCTGTTTGGTTTATTTATGGAATAGCAGGCATCATGAATTGTTTACCTACACTATGAGGCATACACTAGTCCAAGAGTCTCCTGTTGATACTTGCATTATAGATAGAGCTAGGCCCAGCTGGGTTCAGGGCACCATATTTCACTGGATGGCGCATCTAGGCACCTGTTTATGCACCAGTCATTGAAAAGTATCAAATTTTGCAAAGTTCAAACAACTTGATTTGATTTTTTCGCACATTTTTGGATTTGAGTTGGACAAATCCATCTAAAGTTATTTAACTTGCGTGCTTTGACTTTTAATCATTTAAGTGGGATGGAATAAGGACTTTGATAACTTGGGGGCATGGGTACGTATTATGTATGCCAGCGTGTGTGTGAAAAGTCGGCATTTAGTTGCTAACTATCCTGCTAACTAAACTACTGAACTTGTAAATCCATGAGGTATATCTGACGATGTTTGTATTCTCCTGCTGCAGAGTTCTCCTGTGGAACAAGCCAAATCTCGGATGTAAGATATTTCAGTCATCTCATTGCGGATAGATTGCGTTTTTTACTAGAATTTTTTCTTGGATCCTTTCCTTTCTTTTGCCAGTGCTATGGCTAGCAATAATGTATCACATGAAAAAAATGTAATGTTGCAATAACACATAGCTAAGAATCCAGACCTTTACAAATAACTTATAAATGGGAAAATGTGGTTATGAGAATATTCTTTATGCTCGTTTTCGTTGAATCAGAAAGCTTTCATGAACTGTGTTGGGTCTTATACTCAAGCGTTGGTGGGTTATCTGTCTTTTGTATGTCTTACCTGGAAACAAACCTGAGATGCTGCAATTTTCTGTTCTCTTTCGGATGTGTCATTTCTGCAAACTTATTTCTTAGCCTATGTTTCTAAATTTTAATTTTTTAATAATTAATTAAAATGATGGAATAAAAAATTTAAAATAAATTGGATGAATCCACTGTGCCATTAATTAAACATCTATAGTTTTTAAATAATTTATTTATTTATTTTTATAATGTAATTATAAAAGAAATATTATGGTAAAAATCATCATTTGCGATGTAGTATATTCACATTGCAAGTAGGAACGTTAGTATTCATTAACAGTGTTTTGTATGAACCCCTTCAGCCACTTAGTGACATAATTGTGGTTTGTACGGAAGGTGAATTGAAATGTGGAAGAAAAATAACAAGTGGGGTATAAACGGGCCGTTCGTGAGCCACTTGATAAAAATTGGTTCGACTTGTATATTAAAATTAGTTTAATATATAAGTTAAATTTAAATTATTTAAAATTTGACTCGTAAAAAAATTTAAATAAAAATTTATGAATCAATTCATAATTTTAATATTTAATAATTTAATTTTAGATATATTTAATATATAAATTCTGTAAAAAATATTTTAAAAAATATATTATTTGAATAAAATTATAATTTTTATTTATTATATTATAATTTATTTAATAACTAATTTATTTTTAATTTTTAATATATAATTTTAATTTATAGTTCATATTTTTTAATTTTCTTTTAAACTAATTTAAATTTATAAACAGTTCATAAACATTAAATATAATAGCGAATTTAGTTCAAACTCAATTTAATTATAAACTAACTAAATTAAAACCAGTAAAAGTTGGGCTCGGTTAGCCTCTATAATAGAAAAGTTGATTTGATTTGAAGACCTGAAAGCATGTGATTCACAATTCCTCACGTTAAAGAAATTATTGGGTTGTTGAGAAACACACAAGCTTTTATGGCCCCATTGCCATGAACATTTCCATTTCACATTCCCAAATCCCTGGTCCCAGCTATTCAACTCATTTCATTATTTTGTTTTTTGTTTGAGCTTATAATGATTTCGCAACTTTGCTCATTTACACCAAAATTTATCTTAAATATATTTTTAAAAAGTAATTTAAAAATATGTAATTTATATTTTTTTTGTAGAATCCCAAATTTAACCTAAAAGGTTTGGTGAATATTGCTTTTAGTATAATCCATAATGCCACCTATGGATTATTTCCATAGAGCCAAAGAAGTAATTAATATGCAATTAAAGCCGCATTATGATTTATATTGTCATCAAGATTGTGAAGAGATACAGAAACTGACTTAACTGATGATTAAATTTGCTTAATAGCCCACTGTTTCTAACATGAAACTTTTGACAGAATATTACTTGTAAATTATATAGTTTGGACATGTGAAAATGCTGAGGGTAAAGGAAGGGTTTTCCTTGCCCACATGACACATGTAATTATAATACTATATGTATCTATTAAATTGTAATTATTTATCGAAGATTCAATAGTCTAATGGTATAATTTTATTCAAAGCATTAATAGATTAAGATTTCAATTTTTACCTCTTGACTTTCCCTTCCTTTATTAAAAAAAAAATTAATTATTTAAGTATAAAACGATAAGAACAAGTATCACACATTCAAAAAATTGAATATAATATAGCAGCGCAAGAAAAATGTTCTCACTAATTAACAACCGAATTTATATATATGGTGATCAAAATTATGGAGATCTTTTTTAATATTGACTTGATTAATTAGCAATTCAACTTGCTTATAAAGAAAACAATGTTCACAAATAATTAATAAGTTCATATTGCATTTTAAAAATGCCATCCAAAACAGTATAATGACTCCATTGTTAACTTAATTAACCTATATATATATATATATATAACACAATATTTTTTTAAAAATGACTTATTTTATAATTTACTCTTTTCAAAAAAATTAATAGAAAGATCAACACCTAAAATGTTGACAGATAATTTTTTTTTTCTTTTTAAATTAAGTAAAATTAATTTTAAAAATCGAAAATGATATGATAATAAAATTTAAAATATACATTAAAATATGGCATGTGAAAAAAAGGTGGTTCTTAGGATTATGAAACACAATGTGTAGTCCACTACTTTTGGGAAGGAAAAAAATCAAATATCTAAGCTGGACAGAAGAAATAATTATAAGGTGATGTAGAAGTAGAACATTTCAAAACGACTTTACCATTAAAGACAAGAAGCGAACTGTCTAGCCCTCTCTTTCTTTGCCTCACTTCATTGCGTTCTGCTGTATGTAGTCCAGGAACTAGCAGTACAGTGTCTACTCTCATCCCGTCTTGAAACAGAAATTGGTGGTGTTTTCCATAATGGAGACCTTAGTTCTCTCCATTGGAATCATAGGTGTGTAAAGATCGTTATCTTCTTTCCGGTGTTACCATTCTTGTTTCGCTATATATATATATATCAAAAGTTTAAGTTGTTTTGTTTCTTGTCTCAGGCAATGTAATTTCAGTGCTCATGTTTCTTTCTCCAGTGTACGTATTTTTTCAAGATTTCTTTTTTTTCTTTCCTACTCTTGATGATGGGTTCTGATAATATTGATCATCAATACTAATTAATCTTGAAGTACATGATTTTTCTACAGTAAAACATTTTGGAGAATAATAAAGAACCGATCCACAGAGGACTTTGAGAGCCTTCCCTATGTCTGCACATTACTAAATGCAGCCTTGTGGACATATTATGGGATCATAAAGCCAGGAGCCTTCCTTGTTGCTACTGTTAATGGCTTTGGCATCATTGTAGAACTCATCTATGTTGCTTTATTCCTTATATATGCAGCACCAAAGATGAGGGTATTGTACTTTTACTTTTCTGTCTTTTCTTTAATATCTTCTGTCATAATTACACATATATAGTGATGTTAATATACAATGAAAGTGAATCAAATTTCAGGGGAGAACAGCCGTTCATGTTGGATTCTTGGATGTGGGTTTCCTCACAGCAGCAATTCTGGTTACTCGGCTAGCATTGAAAGGAGATGTTCGGATTGATGCAACTGGGGTCATGTGTGCTGGTCTCAATATTGTTATGTATGGATCTCCTCTAGCTGCTATGGTGAGTATGTGTAGGTTAATTTTTGTTATTTTGATACCTTCATGATTTACAAATTTTTTGGACTTAGGCAGGAGAAAAACTTTATGTTATGCTGCGGTGATCAGAGATTAAGCATTAAAATAATATCCATATGCGATCTGTAATTTATGTGTCTAAGCTCATAGTTCAGCTGAAATATTTTGTTTCTAAATTTTTCTAACATTTCATCAGTTTATTGACACCAAATAATAATGAAGGTTGACAAAGTTAGGGTAAGTTCAAGTAGGGTAAAGCTATAAGAAGGCAAATTTTTCTAGAATTGTTTTCCCATATATAAGATAAATTAATTATATTTAGTTAAATATTCAAGAGTGGGAGAGCAAACCATTGGATTCAATCAGTAAAAATCTGTACCTTTGGTATCTTAACGAGAGACAACCATTCATAAAATTTATATAATCATAGACATTATTTCTAAACAGTAGATATGAGATATTTTAAAAAACACGATATTATATGAATTACCTTTAAATAATTAAATTTAAATTATTTACATATATAATACCTATTTTCACTGATATATATTAGTTACCTATTTTAATACAGATAACATTTTTATCAATTAAATTCGTACATGGTTATAACTAAGAAAAAAAAAATTGAATGTGCACAACAATTTATACAATATAGATTGACAATTCTTTTATTATTACCATACTTTTAAAAAAAAAAAATTATTCTTTCTTATAGTGTAAGAACGTAGTTTATGATAGAAAAAATATATGCATATGTGTGTATTAATAGTCTATATATACATATATATATTTGATCCTCTTGTTCCCTAGCAATGTATACTAGCTCTCATATATGGTGTTTGTTACAGGACAAAAAGAATTTAACAATTGCTAGTGGGCGATATAGATAATAGCGAAATAAAAGAAATAGCTAGAATTAAAGCCTATAAATTAAATTAATGTAAGCATTTCTGAAAAGGAGTATTCACACACAGAGACAAGTTCCACCTGCCAGGTGCTGCCGATATGATTGTTATGTTAATAGTGTTGACAGCTACATGGGTCCTTCAATTCACAATTTGTGGTCTTCTCATACACACACCAAAATATAATATGTGTTGGAGATTTCTTTCACGTTTTATATATATTTTTAATATGATCTTTTGCTGTCTGTCTTCAGAAAACAGTGGTCACAACTAAGAGTGTTGAGTTCATGCCATTCTTCCTCTCTTTCTTCTTTTTCTTGAATGGAGGGATTTGGACTCTCTATGCCATTTTAACTGATGATTATTTTCTTGGGGTAAGCTTCTACTTCAATTTTTTTCTCATGATCATGTTAATTTCTTGGTTATTTGCTTGTTTATTTAATTTCTTGATTACTTTTTGAAATGTTTTATATCCAATAATTAAATTCGTAACACATTTAAACTTATTAATTGAGAACCATATTCATTTATTTCTTATATAATCCACATCAGATCCAAACAAAATGAAATCAATGAAGTACAGTTAACCTTTTGATATGCTACAAAGACTTTCGGCCTTACAATCGTTGTCATATACAATATAGTTTGTCCATTGACAAAGATAGTTAACAACCATGCTAGATATATCCAAAACGCATAAACACTGGCCACTACAATAAAAAATTTCTTTTTATTTATTTATTTTGTGAACTATATCCTTTGTAGCTTAAAAAATCTTTATTATAAGGGTACATGTATATAAAGATAAAACCATTTAAGTTGTTATACATGCACACACTTTTTTTTTCCCCTTTAATTTCACTTATTAGATGATATTATAGCAAGAAGTCTAGACTTAACTAGGAGCATAGTCATGTGTTTTTGCCCTATGTACCAATATATTTATATATTTTCCGACGCTAGGGAGGCGGAATTTGAACCTCTTCCCTTCTCTTTAAATAGGTGGATATCTTATTAACTTATCCCTAGACGGAAAAACTTTACATACTATTATTAAAATGACTAATTGTTGTTAAATAAATAACAAATATTTTGAATAATGTATATTTAGATAAGTGTAAAAAACATAATTTCATTTACCTTTAATTATAAGTCAAATTTCTAAAAATTATATTTTTAATTTTTATTAATTTAAATAGTTAATTTTTTTATTTCTTTCAATTTTATTGTCTTTCAATCGGCATGTGTAATTGCAAACGTGTCAAAAATAGTAATAACTGGTTTTGACAAAAAACAAAATTAAAAAAAGATCAATTTGATTGAAAAATATATATAACTGAACTAAACTTAAAATATTTAAAAATAATCGAACTGAACTAAATAAGAGTCAAAATCGAAATAAATTGAATTGAATTGGTTTGATTCGGTTTATTTGGTTTGACTTTTTATTTCTACAATTTTAAACCTATTGAATTTATGTAATTTTACACCATTTTAATAATATTTATGAGATATATTATTGTTTTTTATTTATTAATGTTTTAAAAAATCAACCAAACCATTTTTTTTAAATGAATTTAAATAATCTTGGTTTGAATTTTTTGATATTAAATAATTTTATTAAGAGCTTTAAATATTTAAAAATTGGTATTGTTGATTTATTTTAAAATATTATTGGTAAACCAATAAATACCTTTATAATTTAAAATGTTAGAAATTTAGTTTAGTTTGATTTAATTATATTTTCATAATAAAATCAAATTGAACTAAAAATATTTTGGTTCTTTAAAGAAAAAAAAAAACTAAATTTTTGTACAATTTAAACCAAATCGGTTTTTGAGCATTTTTGCTCACCCCAATTTGTCTCATCAGCACTTTATTTGACACGTCAGTAATAACACATACCAATTGAAAGTTATATAAAATAGAAAGAAATCAAAAAATTAAACTATCTAAATTGATATAAATAAAAAAATAAAATTATTTAAAAATTGCCTAGAGTGGAGAATAAATAGAAACATTTTTCCAATAATAAATATTTACAATATCTATATTTATTGTTGATTAGATGTAATACCTAATTAGTTAAACAAAAAAAATCCTGTCACTCTGCTTTTTTTTTTTTTTTAAAATAAAGTCTTCAGCATTAACAACTTTTCGGATAAGTTGGTTGGAATTATTTTTATTTAAACGACAGTGTTTGTTAAATTAGTTCCTAAAAATTTTGCTGTATTTTTGTTTCTACCCATGGGGAACCACATTAAGAGTTAGGGGAGCTACAGCACCCCCCAAAAAAATTTTATTTCAAAAAATTACCTCAAAATTTTTATATAAATTTAATATTTACCCCAAAATCATGTATATTCTTATATTAATTTCTCTATTTTTATTAAAATTTTATCTTATTTTACTGTAATATTTTTTAATTATTGTCCCCCACACACTATTGATGATTAAAATAAAAATGCCGTCATACTAAAATGAACGCGCATGAAATATTTATCATTATCTTTACAAAAAGAGATGCCTATTTTAACAATCACATGCATTCAAATAATGAACAATGAGACTAAAAAATTAGGTCTCATGCATCGGTCATCTATATATATATATATATATATATATTCATGATAAAGAGTAATTAAATAATTTTTATGGTGTAGGTGCCAAATGGGACTGGATTTATACTTGGAACAGCACAGCTCTTTCTCTACGCAATTTACAGGAAGCCTTCTAAAAGAGTGTCTGATAATGCTCTGGAAGAAGGATCGCAACACGAGAGTCTCCTCCCATCATCCCACCAAATTCAAGAGTGAGACCAAATTAATTATTACTTTTATATTTATCAACACTGCAGGAGAAGAGAAGCGAAAAAAGAGAGTACCCAGAAGAAGAAAAAAGTCTGCGAGGAGTGAGGACCATTAAGAGGAAGATATTGGCTTGCTCGAGCTGTTCTGTGTAGTTGGAACTTGTGAAGAACCCTACTATACATCTTTTCTAAAGTTGTTTTTTTGTAGTAGATTCGTTTATATGTGCGACCAAAAATTTGTGATCGTATTTAGCTTGCTTGGAGAAAACCTGTTGCAGCTTGCAAAACAACAATAATTGCCAAAATCTAAGGTGACGGGAAAGTTTTTGTCTCCTTTTTGAGCTTCTTCTGGATTTTCTGTGACAAAGTTAGGTGATAAATTCAGCGACGATTAGTTTTAGCCTCAGCTAAGCGACAGCTGCTAATATGATGGCGACATATCATTCAATGTCACGATATCAATTGATCTTAATTTATCGGGACAAACATGATGTCGTAGCTAAAACTTTTAGAACCAATATTATATATCACGTATCTAACTGGATGTGGTAAAATATAGGTAAAAATCACTCATATTTATTTATTTATTTATGACTGCAAATGCTGGTTAAAAACACCCTTTACCTTTGATAAAGATAAAAAAAAAGTCATGGGTAGCCCACCAGCCGTGCATGCTCAATGTTGATAGGTGTAACTTGCAAAAAGAAGAACTCGCAAAAAAAGAGGAGGAGAAGATCACTTTCAGACCAATTTATTAAGAAATTAGCTCAACTTAATTGTATAGGTGATATTGACTTAATTTTTGAAAAAAAAAATTAATAAAAAAGTCAACATTTAATTGAAGATAATATTTTTTGAATTTGAATTAAGTCCAACAAGATTAATTAAAATCTAAAAGTATATTCAATTCATTTTTTATTTAATCTAAAATCTTTATTATAAATAGTGATTATAAAAAATATGACTCAAACGTGCTCTCTAAATCTAAAGTCAAAATTCACTCTTTATACAAAAATTAATTAATACATCTCTATTTTTGTATATATTCTTATTTTCTATTGATTTCTTTTATTATCTAAATTTTTTTCTCTTTAATCCACAATATTTAAAAATTAAAATTAAATGATTTTAGAATAAAACAAAATGAAGAGTGCATTAAACTTACATAAAATTATTTGTTCTTTATATTGAAAGATTCCTTAAAATACTTTTTATTTCCTTAAATATACTTTTTATTTTAAAGAGTATCATTAGAGATATTCTAATAAATTTTAAATAAGAGTAATTTAAAATAATAAAATAATCATTATCCTTTTAAATGAAATAAAATTGATTTTATAAATTGAAAAAAATAATCATAAAATTCGAATTCTACACAAGAATATGCCATGTGAAAAGAGTATAGTTTATGAAACACAATGTGTAGTCCTCTACTTTTGGAAAGTAAAAAAAAACTAATATCTAAGCTGCACAGTAGAAATTATTAAAGTGCTCAACAGCAACAATGATGTAGAATATTTCAAAACAACTTTACCATTAAAGACAAAGTAGCAAGCTGTTCTGGCCGGCCCTCTCTTTCTTTGCCTTTACTCCATGGAGTTATGCTACGCCTAGCCCCAGTAGTGTTGAAACTCTTCCCGTCTCTGACTCTCAAGTTGGTGGTGTGTTACACAATGGAGAACTTAATTCTCTTCGTTGAAGTCATAGGTCTGTAAAGATCATTATCTTCTTTAATTTCTGCAGTGTTACCATTCTTGTTTTGCTATATAAATATATATCAAAAGTTCAAGTTGTTAATTTCTTGTTTTGTTTCTTGTCTCAGGCACTTTAATTGCAGTGTTCATGTATCTTTCTCCAGCGTACGTTTTTTTTTTTTTTCAAGATTTTTTTCAATCTTATTTTCTTGATGGGCTCTGATGATATTCGTCAAACAGTACTAATTAATCTTGAAATACATGATTTTTCTACAGTAAAACATTTTGGAGAATAATAAAGAACCGATCCACAGAGGACTTTGAGAGCCTTCCCTACGTCTGCACATTACTGAGTGCAGCCTTGTGGACATATTACGGGATAATAAAGCCAGGAGCCTCCATTGTTGCCATTGTTAATGGCTTTGGCTTGGTAGTAGAACTCGTGTATGTTGCTATATTCCTTATATATGCACCACCAAAGACAAGGGTATATATTTCATTTCTTTAATTTTCTATTGTAACATATATGTAGATGTTAATATATAATCAAAGTGAATAAGATTTGCCAGCGTTTGCTTGGCCAAATAACCAAACCTCTTAAGGGCATTAGATAGATTTCAGATTCGATACCGGTCATTCCTCCAATTGTAACTGACAAAAAAAATGAATAAAATTTCAGTCCAGAACAGCCCTTCTTGTTGGATTCTTGGATGTGGGGTTCCTCACAGCAGCAATTCTGGTTACTCGACTGGCATTCAACTTAGAAATTCAGATTAATGCAACTGGGGTCATGTGTGCTGCTCTCAATATTGTTATGTATGGATCTCCTCTAGCTGCTATGGTAAGTATACATAGGTTAATTTTTGTTGTTTTGATAACTTCATAATTTACGACTTTTTTTGGATTTTATGCTGCGGTGATTAGAGATTAAACACTAATGAGCGAAATAATATATATGTGATCTGCAGTTTACCTGTGTCTAAGCTAATAGATCAGCTGAAATATTTTGTTTCTGAATTTTTCTAACATTTCATCAGTTGGACTAGCACCAATAAGGTTGAAGATTTTACAATTTCTATTTTAGATTACTAAAAAAGCTTATTTTATTGTTGTAGAAAAGTCAAATTAATTATATTTAAATTAAATATTCAAAAGTAAGAGAGCAAATCATTGGACTCAATAATCAGTACTTTTGATATTTTAATGAGAGACAACTATTCATATAATTTACACAACTAGAACCATTATTTCTAAACAGTAGATAGGATATTTTAAAGAATACAATATTATAAGAATTACAATATGTATTTAAAATATTTGCATATATATCAACAATAATAGTTGAATCCATTACTACCTAGCTTGGTGGTAATAGGTCCCTAGGATTGCCCTTACAAAAAAAAAATTTAAAAGTCACACGCCTATAGTTGGTTCAATCCAGCCATGGGGTTGACCCCTTACGATGGTCAATCAAAATAAAAAAAAAAGCTGAATCAACTGTTAAACAGTTATTTGATGTAAATGAGGCAACATTGAAATTTATAGATGAATTTGATAAAGTAGGCATACGCACTTGAGTTTCAAATGAATGGTCGTGGTGACATCGATTGACCCCACATGACTCATAATATATCAAATCGAAGCTGACTCAGAGGGCTATAACGAGTGCTACATACTTTATTTGTAGCAATCCATATTCGGACCCAAATTTTTTTGTTTAGGCCCTTAAATTTGACATTAAAGTTTATGTTTATTTTTTTGGAGTTTTTAGTCTTTTCCTTTTTTGGTTTTAAGGTTTTTCTCTAAACACTATTTATTTGTCTCTTTGAGTTGTTGGGAGACAATTTTTAATTAATTAAAAATAAATTACAGACGTAATTCTTCCAATTCCTTTGGTATTCTTTGAATCATAGGGTTTTGATTTATTGTTTTCGGATATTCTTGGAATCAATGAATTCAAGTCTTTCTAAAGACTTGCACTATATTAGGTGGTATCATAGCATCAATCTTGACAACATGCCGTTAAGGAGATGAGTGTAGGAGGTGTATGAACGAAACATGGGGTAGAGGGTTCAGGAAACGAGCGAATGAGTCGAGTGATAGATCAATTAACAGATAGAATAGCCACGATATTGGGTAATCAGAATAGAGCCCAAGGAAATAATCGTCGAGAACAGTTTGGTGATGATAAGGAGGTGGGGGGCAAGTATGAAGATGAGGCTCCTTACAGACACAATCGACCTATCGTATATGATAATAATAGGTGTTGGGAAATGGGCATGCGAATTGAGATTCCAAACTTTCATGACGGCCTTCAAGCTAAAGAATTCCTGGATTGGCTGTTGACGGTTAAGGAGATTCTAGAATTTAAAGGGGTGCCGGAAGACAAGCGTATTCCTTTGGTTGCCATAAGATTAAGGGGTAGGGCTACTGCGTGGTGGTAGCAATCAAAATTAACTCACACTAGATTGGGAAAGAGTAAAATTGCTACTTGGGAGAAAATGAAGAAGCATATGTGATTTGCCTTTCTTCTATATAATTTCCAACGGTTGATGTACCAACGTCTGCAAAATTTGAGACAAGGTATGAAATCGGTGGATGATTACACTACTGAATTTTATCAATTGATTACAAGGAATGAAATTCAGGAAACAGAGGATAAGTTAGTAGTAAGGTATATTGGGGTTTAAGGCCATAAGTACAACACATGGTGAATTTGTTTAATTCTATTTTAGTGTTTGCAGCTCATTAGAGGTCTTTAGTGGTTGAGAGACAGTTACGAAGAGTTGCTAATCCGAACACTTGGGGCAGTAAGCTGCCAGTAATAGTGGTGTCAATAAAGCAACAAGTGGGAGTGGTGGCAGTGGTGTCGCCGACAATAACAAAAGCATGGAGCAACTTAATAAACCAGCAAGGGGCATAAAATTTTTTGGCTGTAGAGAGGTTGGCCATAGGCTATCTAAATGTAAAAAGACGACGGGGAAAAAGACCCTTTTTCTTTGAGGCAGATGATTATATTGAAGAGGATCGAGAAATTGAGGGTGATCCTGTGTATGATGAGGATAAAACAATTGAGGAATTACTTTTGGAAGGAGATGTAGAGACTGCCCTTATCGTTAGGCGTTCTTGCTTGACCCTAAAGCAAGTTCAGAGGAGGATTGACTAAGGAGTAATATCTTTCAGTCTACTTGCACTATTAAAGACAAGGTATGTCATTTTGCCATTGATGGAGGGAGTTGTGAGAATATAGTGTCTGTTGAGGTTGTCCAAAAACTAGACATACTGATTGAAAGTCATTCTAAACCCTATAAACTAGCTTGGTTAAAGAAGGGTGGGGAAGTTGTAGTGTCTAAAAGAGTTTTGGTGTCGTTCTCCATTGAATTCATGTAAATGAACAATTAATACCCAAGAAAATTGAAAGTAAATAGGAATTATCTCTATACTTAAGTAGTCCAAAAATTCACATATACGGCAACCATATGGCATTCAACTTATTTATTTAATCAAGGTTTTTTCAATCTAAGTATTCCCCACCTTTCCTGCACTACTGAGTATGGCTACCTCCAAAAAGGGTTCTTTTGATATTCTTACTCTATAATAGAGCATTAGAGTAGAAGGAGCATATAGGAATTTAGATTTAAAATTTCATTTTTGAACGAATGTGTTTTACGCTCTATCTCGTTGTTGTTGTTGTTGTTTTTTTTTTATAGAGAAAGAGTAGCTCATAAGTACCTAAATACATATGAACTAGACTATCCTAAGGAAAGAAACTTAATTCCTAATTACAAGCATATTTCTTAAACATCAAGCATTCAAGTTCAATCATTCAATGGAACAGTAAGCATTAAATTCATTAAAAATTAAAATTCCCTAACCACAAGTCATTTTTCTAATTTAAAAGTCAAAACAAAACATTAAAAGAAGATTATTACACTTTCTAAAGAAAATCATCTCTGATGAAATAAACTCTTCATAGGAATAGGTTAAAAAACTCAAATCAAATGAATCTAATAACATGCATGACTCCAATTTATTGAAAGAAAAATAAACATAAAAAATTGCAAAAATAAAAATAAAAAAGAAAAGGAAAGTGTACTTCCCTTATTTGGATGCACTTGAAGGCGAGGTGAAGATGAACTCTGTTGGAGATTCACTTAGTCCCCTTGATCTTTTTTTTTTAAAGATTTACTTTTTAAGCTCTTCGGTTTGGGTTAACATCTTCTCTACTCTTGCTTCTCTCCTCTTTTCAAAATGTTGCATCTCATCTAATAAGTCCACAATTAAGTTTCCAATTCTATAATCAGAAAGGTTGATCATCTTTTTTACTTCCTTTATGATTTTCTCAACTCGTTCATCTGCTCTCTTTCTTTTTCCCGAACAAGCTACTTGATATTCTTGATCCTTAACATCATCATATTCTTCTACAACTCTTGGTAGAGGGATTTTACTAAGCTTTAATGTGTTTTGCCGAATTATATAGCATCTCCTAAGATCAACATCCTCTAACTCTCCCCATTCAGTAATGATTTTAGCTTTAATGAGGTATTCTTCATCAAATAACTCAGGCTCTAATGGCTCAAGCTTATGCTTAGCAATTTCAAATGGAGCGAAATATATGGCTAAACTCGTGACAATTTGTCCCATTGATATCAATGCTTTCCTGGCCTGCACAACTCACCACATAGAACAAAAAACAAAATAGGCACTACACACCTTTGTGTTAGAATGCATGCACCATAATAAAAACAATTCATTGAGAGATACTTTCATGCTATCCTTTTTCCCAAAAATTATGTGTGACATGAATTTGTGCATTAGTAAACATGAGTGACTCTGAATTAATCCACTAGTTAGAATTTGTCCATCATAAATTTTATTTCCACCAGTGATTTCAAACCAAAATTTACTTATATGAAAATTGAATAGAGGTTGACAAATAACTCCATTAGGAAAGCCAAAAATTTCAAAAATCAGTTCATAGTCAAAAGTGTATTCTTGCCTAATAAATCTATAAGAAAAAATTCCTTGATTTTCTTCTGAAATCTTTAATGTAGTATAGAGCTCAAAGAATACATCATATTGAACTGACTTTAATTTCATCCAACCCATTCTTTCACACAACGCATTGATAAAATCCTTCATTCCTATGCTTTTTAACACATTATCATAAAAAAATTTAGGTTTGTTGAACTATCTTTTAGTTAAAGAGCAGAACCTCTTACCTTTTTCCTTAGAATAAATGGAAAAGAAAACGTCATACTCATCCCTTAGATCAAGTGGCTCACTTTTTCTTCCAATAAGCTTCTTTCCCTTAGCAGTGGGTTGTTGGTTCTTTGTTCTGGGCATACTAGAGAGATATATTAATTTGCAAAGGAACAAAAGAAATAGAGCAAAATTAAATGAACGCAAAAAGATATAAGTAAATTGAAAAAGTTTAACTCATTAAATAAAAGAGAAGAAGTTAAAAAAAAAATTTGGGAAACCTAATCCTGAAAAAAAAAATTAAACTTTCTAACTAAAATTTAAAGATAAACAAAAAAAATTTGAAAAAAATAAAAATTGAATTTTACATTTGCAACAAATAAGAAAATTATAGATAAGAAGAATTAAAGTCCTAAAAAAAATTAAAATTCAACAATTTGAAAAAGGTTTTTTTTTTTTTTTTTAATTTCTCCCTCGCACTTAATTCCTGCATTATCCACATTGTTGAATTTTTTTTTTAATTTCTCCCCTACACTTAATTCCTGCAATGTCCGCATTGTAGAATTTTTTTATTAATAGTGCGTACAGTTGTGTGCGCTATTTAACGTGATTTTTTTTTTTATAATTTTAGGCATAGCTGTGCACAACTACACACACAGTTGTGCCTAAATCGAACTTCAACCTCAGAATTTCACCTATTTAGACACAAGTGTATGCTCTAATGCACATAATTGTGTCTGAATGTTATTTTTCACATTCAAATAATGTCCATCAAACCACACAACTGTGCAGTAGGGTGCGCAACATGATATAATGGTCATTTAAGGCTATTTCTACATTTTGCACACATAATAGTACTCACACATCTCCCATATACAAATCACACATTTTTCCACAAACTTTAACTTACAAAAATCTCTTTGAGAGGTCCTCTTCTTCTATGATTCTTGAAAATACACAATAAAACTTGAATTAAAAATCTTGATAAATTAAAATTAATTAAAATAACAAAAATTAAATTTAAATAAAACAAGCTTGGTTAAGTCCCTAAGAAGCGCTCTTTAAGGTCCATAAGCTAGACTACAATGCTCATCATTCAATTGAATCTTTTAAATAGGCAACTTGGCAAAAATTCTCCAATAAGCCTTCGTGATACAACTTTAATTTTTGTCCATTCACTTTGAAATTTTCTCCTTGATTATTGCATAATTCCACATCTCCATAAGGATATACATGAGTCATCATAAATGGACCTTACCATCTACTCTTCAGCTTTCTTGGAAATAATCTGAGTCTTGAATTAAACAACAACACTTGATCACCCTCTTTAAACCTTTTGATCCTGAATTTTGCATCATGCCACCTCTTTGTACGCTCCTTGTAAATCTTTGAGTTCTCATATGCAACTTCTCTAATTTCTTCAAGTTCACTCATTTGCAAAAAAATTTTCTCTGCTGCTTTCTTGAAATCATAATTCAAAGCTTTTACCGCCCAAAAAGCTTTGTACTTGAACTCAACGGGAAGATGACAAGCTTTTCCATAAACCAACCTATAAGGGGACATTCCAATAGGTGTTTTGTAAGTAGTTTGGTATGCCCACAAAGCATTATCAAGCTTCCTTGCCCATTCCTTTTTTGACTTATTGACCGTTCTTTCCAAAATTTTCTTTAACTCTCGATTGCTAACTTCTACTTGCCTATTCGTTTGGGGATGATAAAGTGTTGCAACTTTGTGCGTTACCCCATAACGAGCCAATAAATTTTCCATATTTTTTTTTGTAAAAATGTGTTCCCCCATCACTTATGATAACTCTAGGCATACCAAAACGAGAGAAAATTTTCTTTAAAAATTTGCAAACAACCCTTGCATCATTTACAAAACAAGCTTAAGCTTCTACCCATTTTAAAATATAATCCACATAAACAAGTATATACTTGTTTCCTTCTGACATATGGAATGGTCCCATAAAATCAATACCCCAAACATTGAATATCTCGACTTTTAGAATTCTCGATTGAAGCATCTCATTTTTCTTTGAGATGTTCCCACTTTTTTGGCATGCGTCACAATTGAGTAAAAAATTTTGAGCATCTTTAAAGAGTGTAAGCCAAAAAAAACTTGCTTCAATAACTTTAGCAGTTGTTCTTTGTGGACCAAAATGACCACCGTTTACTATACCATGACAACTTTACAATATTAGCCAGATTTCATCATTTGCTACACAACTCCTTATCATGCCATCATTGCACAATTTCTATAGAAAAGGATCATCCTATAAATAGGATTTAGAATCATGGATTAACTTTTTCTTTTGCTATTTAGTGAATTCTTTTGGAAGTTCACCACTTGAGATGAAGTTGGCTATATCAGCAAACCAGGAGCACTTGAGCTTTCAATTTCCAAGAGCATCTCGTCTGGAAATATCTCTTTTATAGTCTTTTCCTCTCCTTCCTCTGAATCTAACTCTAACCTTGAGAGATGATCAACTACAACATTTTATATTCCTTTCTTATCTTTGATCTTAATATCAAATTCTTATAGTAAAAGCACCCATCTAATGAGTCTTGGTTTAGAATCCTTCTTTTTTATGAGGTACTTCAATGTTGTATGATCTGTATACACAACAACTTTAGAACCAAGAAGATAAGATCTAAATTTGTCAAATACAAAAATAACCGCCAACATCTCCTTTTATGTTGTTGCATAATTGAGTTGTGCCTCCGCCAACGTCCTGCTTGCATAGTAAATCACATGGAGCTTGTTCTCCTTCCTTTGGCTAAGTGCTACTCCCATTGCATGATCACTTGCATCACACATTAGTTTGAATGCAAGGTGCCAATCAGGTGCTACAACTATAAGAGTGGAAATGAGTAGCTCCTTCAATTTATCGAAAGCCAATTTACACTCATTAGTAAAGTTAAAAGGTGAATCTTTCCCAAGTAACTTACAAAAGGGTTTAGAGATTTTTGAAAAATCCTTAATAAACCATCTGTAAAAGCTTGCATGACCAATAAAGCTCCTGACTCCTTTCATATTCATTAGATATTGTAATTTCTCGATAATCTCCACCTTTACTTTATCAATTTTAATGCCTTTAGCTAAAATCTTATGGCCAAGAACAATTCTTTCATCAACCATAAAATAACATTTCTCCCAGTTTAGCACCAAATTGGTTTCTTCACAATGTGCAAGTACTTGCTCTAGATTTTCCAAGCATCCATCAAAAAAATTTCCATAGATTGAAAAGTCATCCATGAAAATGTCCATGATTTCTTCCACTAAATCTGAAAATATGGCCATCATGCATCTTTAGAATGTTATAGGAGCGTTACATAATCCAAATGGCATTCGTCTATAAGCAAATGTGCTATAAGAACATGTAAAAGTCATCTTCTCCTGATCTTCTGGAGCTATTGCAATTTGATTATATACTAAATATCCATCCAAGAAATAATAGAAAGCATGTCCTGCTATTCTTTCTAACATTTGGTCAATAAATGGTAATGGGAAATGATCTTTTCTTGTAGCTGAGTTTAACTTCCTGTAATCTATACATACTCTCATCCATTCATGACTCTTGTAGGAATTTCTTCCCCTTCCTCATTTTCCATAATGGTCATTCCTTTCTTTTTTGGTACACATTGGATTAGGCTCACCTATGAACTATTTAATATTTGGTAGATAATTTCTGCATCTAATAGTTTGACCATCTCTTTCTTTACCACTTATTGCATGTTCGGGTTGAGTCTTCTCTGACTTTTAATAGTTAGCTTGTATCCTTCCTCCATAAAGATTTTATGTATACAGTATGTATGGCTTATACCTCTAATGTCAGAGATTTGCCAACCAATTACTTTTATCTTTCTTTTAAGCATTTCCACAAGCATATCCTCTTGATCTCGAGTAAGTTTAAAGGATATAATTACAGGTAAGGTTTGACCTTCTCCTAGAAAAATGTACCTCAAATAATTAGGCAAAGGTTTCAATTCCAACTTTGGTGGGTTTAAGGTTGAAGGTGGTGTTGGTTCAATGTGTGGTAATTAAATATAAGGTAAGTGAGGTTGGTATTTAAGGTGTAATTTATCTTGAGAGAATAATTCTTGAAAATATTTCTCAATATTTTCAATTTCCATAGATTTTTCCAACCTACTTCGTTGGACTTCACTTACACATTCATTCACAATATCAACTCTTAAGCGCAAATCATTATTAGATGGGAATTTCATACCTTGGTAAACATCGAACTTATAACTTTCATCTCTTACTCATAGTATGAGTGTCCCATCAAAGACATCAATTATGGCTTTTGCAGTGTAAAGAAAAGGCATACCAAGGATTAGGGGAACATCCTTATCCTCTTCAAAATCTAGCACTACAAAGTTGACTGAAAAAATAATTTTTTTAGCTCTTACTAACACATCTTCCACTAAGCCTTTTGGTTCTTTTACTGTTCTATTTGCAAGTTACTAGCGGATGCTTGTCGATTTTACCTCTCTAATCCTGATTTCCAATAAATTGACAAAGGCACAAGATTAATTGAAGCTCTAGAATCACATAAATTTTTTTTAAAATTTTAAATTTTTAACATAACATGGAATAGTAAGACTCCCTAGATGCTTTCTTTTTAGAGAAGTTTATTAGAGATGATTGCATTACATTCTTTATTAAGTGTGACTGTCTCAAACTCCTACATTTTCTTTTTATTGGAAATAAGCTCCTTTAAGAATTTCGCATACTTAGGCATTTGAGATAGACACTCCATAAGAGGCATGTTGATATGAAGTGACTTAAATCTCTTTAAAAATCTTGTAAATTATTGGTCATGCTCTTGTTTTTTCAACCTTTGAGGATATAGAACTAGAGGTTTATAAGGTTGAATTGGTGGAGACTTTGGCTTCTCTTGCTTTTCATTTTGAACTTTTGGCTTCTTCTCCACTTTAACTTCTACCTACTCATCTTCTTATTCTTTCTCCTCTCCTTCTATTTCTTCTCATATTCCACTATTGCTTTTGGGGTTTGGATCTTAGTTCCGCTTCTAAAGGTAATTGCTTTCAACTGCTCTTTTGGATTCTTCTCAGTGTTGCTTGGTAATGAACCTTGGTTTCTTATTGACAAAGAGTTTACCAATTTCCCTATCTACATTTCCAAGTTATAAATAAAGGAAGATTGATTTTTGAACATTTGATCAAATGTCTTTTTAACCTCATCTTGTTAGTTCATCTTTGCTGTCATTACTTCCATGAACTTCTCTAATTTATTCTCTAGAGATACTCTTGAAGGAGAACCCTTATCTTGATAGATTTGAGACTAGTGATGTTAAGCATTTTGACCTCCAAAACCTGATAGTGCTTATGGTCTCCATTGGTTATTCCCTTGATTGCTCCAAGAAAAGTTAGGATGATTCCTTCAACTAAGGTTGTAGGTGTTTCCACGCACTTGATTTTGCTGACCCTTGTTAAAGTTATTTATATAGTTCACATTCTCCATTGATAATCCTTGCATCATTTGGCATTCTATAGTTGGATGATTACCCTAGCAAAATTCACAAAAAGAAGATAAGTTAGATATTGCATTAACACTCATCTTTTCCATCCTATTGGATAAAGCATCCATCTTTACATTAGGCATTGTCAAACTATCAACTTCAATTGATCCGCCTCTTTTTGGAACAGTCCTCTTATTAGACCAGAGGCTTTGTGTGTTGGCTATTTCTTCAAAAAGTTATAAAGCTTCTTCAAGTGTTTTTGACATTATGGTTCCTCCAACTAATGCATCAATATTCACCCTAATCGATGGATTGACACCCTTGTAAAATAACTGAACCAAATCCTATGATGGTATCAATTGAGGTGGACATTACTGTTGAAGATCCTTAAACCTATCCCAACACTCATAGAAGCTTTCATCCTCTTTTTGATAGAAAGAATTGATCTCATTTCTAATCTTTAAGACTTTAGTTGGTGGGAAGTACTTATTGAAGAAAGCATTATAAAGCTCTTGCCAAGTGTTAATGGAGTTAGGTGGTAAGCTTGTAAACCTTCTTTTAGCTCTATCCATGAGGGAAAATGGAAAAAAAATAAATTGGATTGCTTCAGGTTGTACTCCATTCATCTTGAAAGTTGAGCAATACTCCAAAAATCGGGTCATGTGACCAATTGGATCCTCATGTGGTAATCCATTAAATTATGAATTTTGAATCATCTGGATCATGGTGGGTTTTATCTTAAAATTATTTATTACAATCACTGGCCTTACGATCAAATTTTGATCACTATGAACGTTAGGACTCGTATAGTCCCTTATAGTCCTTTGCCCATTCTGCCCATTTTATCCATCTTGGGCTGCTTGCTGTCTCATATTTCTTTCTTCTTCCATTCTATTTCTGTCACGACCCAAAACAGGAGTCATGACCGGCGCTAGGGAACGGGAATTCTTTCGAATCCGGAACCCGTAGCAAGCCTAAATATAAAATAAATCATGCAATAACAATAACCATATAATATATATGCAGCGGAAATAAAAATTTGAAATATCACAATATTATCCATATCAACTGGATTAAATAAAAATCTCATCTCATACATAAAATCTTTTTAATACAATCCAGTTTTAACATAATATATCTCCTTTAAAATAAAGTACATGAAATCCAATACTTTAATTTACAACTACTGCAGTGTCTAGATAAAATCAATAAGACTCAAGTAGACAATTTACATAAAGAAGTCGGGGCGGAAGAAATCCGGCGTATCGACCTGCTACTGAGGTCTGAGGAAGTTGACTCTCCTGAAAAATAGTCAACGGAGGGGAGTCAGACCTCACTGAGTGAATTACTATAATATATATACATACACACTAAGTGATAATGCATACAGTCAACAGTATATATATATCTAATATATATACAGGCAAATACACACAAATGCAGAAAAATCATTTTTATATATTTTACTGAAAAATCCCAATTTATGAAGGATCACATAGAACCCTAGAATATCGCAACCTCAGAAAATAGTGTTAAACAACACTCTGGCCATACAGGCTCACTTATACCAAATATATCCACTTAATCCATATGGACAGTAGACTGGCCCCGAGACACTAAGTCAACCGAGCTCTAGCAGTCTGACTGCCAGTGTGATTGGCCCCGAGACACTTGGTCAACCGAGCTCCAGCAATCACACCCCAAACCACATCTCACATATCAATAATCATAATCAAATCAATATCCACAAATAAGTTAGTAATATAGCCTAAAGCTATAGGCGTACCGGTACGTACTCGGTCCTAGTGCTGCCCACTAGGTAGCACGTTCTATTGATATCCTTCATTAATAATATAAATCATTCATTCACAATTAAATGATGCATGAATTTAAATAAAACAACAATATAAATCATATATATACCGGAAATATACCAAACATAAACCAGGTATATTTCGAGTATATATACGTCGAATAAATTCAATCAAATCATAAATTAAACTAAAAATATATTTAAAAACATTTTAAATATATTTTATTAATAAAACATGTATATAATTTAATATATACCAAAAATAAACCAAAAATATACTTAAATACAAATCACATTATTTATGCATTTTAATCGAAATAAAATATATATTTCTAAATCATGCATCCTAAGCATATATATATATAGTATAGTAACTCACCTAATGCGCTCCACGAGACAGGTCCGACGGGCCTGGTCCACTAGCCCTCGGTCTCGGCGCAACTAAACAAGAAATAAGTAATCGACATCAGAATAACCCTAACAGAAATCCTAGAATTCAATCTAGAGTATTAAAAGACGAAAACAGAATTAGGGTTCGACTGGACATCACGTTTTACGAGAATTCTATCGAAAATTCGGCAGAACCTCCCCTGTAAAACGGACATCTCTCTACTCAAAAGAGTAGAGCCGACCCTGCAAAGAAACACACTTCGAAATACAAGCTCAACACAATCAAAATCCCACGGTCGGACTCCAGACTACAGTCCACCGACCGGGGTCTACAAATACAGAATAATTCAGGAAATACCAAAAATATCCGTAAATCACAGAAATACATTTTATAAATAAAAATTACATAATTGACCTTGAAACACTATAAAAACCGATTAAAACTCATTTTATTAGAAAAACCGTATATTATATATATAATTGAAAATAATTCCCGAAAAATAGTTTTAATTAGTTAAAAATACTAAATAATTTGTAGAAATCATTTTTATACCTTAAATAAATATTAAAACCAATTAAATTACATTTTTAGACAATTTAGGGTAAAATTACCAAAATACCCCTATATATATAAATATACTTAAATTACTTCAAAAATTCACCAAAAATCATACAATTACCCAAAATTAATTTTCTCAACATATTTATCAATAATATTAATAATTAAACCCAATTAACCAATTAAATTCAAATAAAAACACAATTAACCTAATTTTCCAAAATCACCTAAACTTCAATAATTAAAAATAAATACTTAGAAATTCATAAAAATTCCAAATAAATTCCTATAATTCATTTCAACACATAATTCAACCATAAACTCCAATTTCATAATTTAAATAATTAATTTCCGAAAATTAGAAAATAATATTAAAATATTCAAAAATACCCAAAAATCCAAACAATCTCCAAAAATTCTACAAAAATTCATACATGTAGATTAAGCTACTAGGAACAACATTTGTGAAGGAATTAAGCATGAATCAATCAAGAACAATTCGAAAAAAATCGAAAACCCTAATAGGCCGAATTTGACAAATCGAAAACTAAGCAATTCTAGACCATTTTAGCTCAAACCAAAGCTAGAATAACACTCACCGGAGCTCAAGGAGAAGAAAGATACCGGCGGTGTCGAAAACGGTGGCCGGAGGAGGGAGAAACAGCGGTAGCTCGACTTTCGGCCTCTAAAGCTAATTCCGGCCAAAACTCGTCGGGAAAGGGGCTGCTGGCGGCGGGGAAAGGCTGGAGGCGACGGTGGCAAGCCGAGAGGCACACCGACGGTGAAGGAACGGCAGTTGCAGCGGTGAGGGATGGTGGTCGGGCGTCGGGCGTGGGAAAGAAGAAGGAGAAGGAGTCGGGGGCAGTTTGGTAATTTTGCAAATTCTTTTGATTTTTAATGTATATATGTATATATATATGCTTTATACTTTATATTAAAATAATATTAAATTACACACATCAAATATACACCACACACATTAAAATATTAATATTTTAATAATTTATACCAAATAAAATTAATTAAATAACAATTAAAACAATTAAATACTTAATAAAATATTAGGGAATTAATAAACCCTAATTAAATAAATATACACACACAGACTTTATTTAATAATTTAAAAACATGTATGAGTTCATGCAAACCCGTAAATACATTTAAAATAATTAATAATACATTGTTTACGTGAAAATTTCCCCGAAAATGCAAGTCCCGGGAAAATTTTACGTAAAACACTGTATATAAAACACATTAATTAAAATAGGTATAAAATACATATCAACTCGTAAAAATATCATATAAAATACAAAAATCATTAACATTGCATATCCCGGTACAGTGTAAAAATTATTTTAAAAACACGGGATATTACAATTTCTATGTTGTCTCCTTCTTCTTCTAACTGCCTTTTCAAGTTTTAGATCAATTGGTATTAGTGGAACTCCTTATTTGCTTGCATTACGTGTTGTGTGCATACACTAACACAAGTCCTTGCAATACCACAAATGAAAACAAAATTAAAAATAATGTCTAACTCAAACAACATAATTTTCTTAGCAATATCAATTTTAGCAATCCTCGGCAACGGTGCCAAAAACTTAACTTGAGAAATCCGCAAGCGTACGGAGTCGGTTCAAGTAGTAAAATAATGTATAGATCCCACAGAGATTGCAAATTGAGTATTGAAATACTAAAAGTATTTGTTTGTTTAAACACCAAATTTTGGTTTGAAAATCAAATAAAAATAAACAAACGAATTTAATTAAAACTTAACAATCAAATTAAAGGCTAGGATTCTTATTATCATTTCAACCTTTTCTAAAAGTTAATTAAACATCTAAGTCTTTAACTAATCTTAATTCAATTTGAAAGCATCTTTAAAACCATAGATTCTCCTCAGAGAAACTTATAATTATTTGAGTAGAATTAACATATAGTTTACTAGCTCTCACTAACTAAATGTTTTTTAAACTCAATTTTAAGTCTAGCTTTTTAATCAATATTAGTCACTTAAATGTCTCTCAACTAAGTAAGTGACTAATAGGTTATTGTTTTAATCCAGTAGAACCTATCTCTCAATTAAGTTCTAAAGTATAAATTCAATCTAAGGGTGATCAAGCCTAAGATGATATTAAGTTCAACAACAACCAAAGAATTAAGATTAAAGACTTAGATTTTAAGTCAAAAAAAAAATTACATGGTTGAAATGAAATAAGAACCCTAAAAATATGCTTAGCTATGCATATTAAGAGAAAGAGAAGAAGATGAAGTAGAAAAGAAATAACCAATTACTATTAATTAAAAGAAATAATAACCAAAGAGTTTAAATAAGAAAACTCCCTTTACTGCTTCAAACAGCTGCAATAGAAGGTCTTATTCCTTCAAAACTAATTTTCTACTTAACATGAACAAGAACTTGAATGAAAATTAACTTTGATTCTTTAAAGTAAAAATTTATAGAAGACTAAGTGTAGCCTTCTTTTTGCTCTTATGAAGGCCTCCTATTTATAGCCTTCAGCCTCCAACAACTTTGAGGGGGTTTATTACAATTCAAATCCCATAAAATCTCCTCAAATCATTAGCTCAAAATTTAAATTTAAGAAGTTGTTGCAACAACTATGCACACCCAGGCACATGACCGTATCGCAAGGTCTGTCAGCTTTCTAACACTCAGACACAATTGTGCACACCCAGGCACACGGCTGTGTTAGAACAGACTACTTTTAAAACTCCACTTTTCTTCAAGATTTTGACTTATTATAACCTCCAATCCTATCTTTGACTTATTCAAATCTTTCAACTTCCTTCATGCATCCTTAATTCAAAAATTAAATAAAAATTAACTAAATAAACTTAAAAATAAACAAAATTAACAAAAATCTTAACAATTAAACAAAATTAATAAAAATAAATAAATAAAATCTAAAAATTAACTAAATTAATAAAAAAAATGCTACTAATTAGATTCTATTTCCATAGAAAAAATGTTCAAAATACAAGATTTTTCTTACTCATTAAAGTATCATTAAGCGACGTTTATAAAACATCACTAGCACTTTTAGGGACAATTTTGATGTGAGGGGAATATTTTGAAAGGGAGTGGGAATTTGTGCACCCTTTTAAAACAATTTTTATAAAATATCCCAAATTTTAATATTTAGAGACTTTTTATTGTATTGCAAAAATAAAATGTCTCTCATTCCACATTTTGTTGTAGTGACATACACACCCACCCCAATACCACAGTACGTATAATAGACACTCAAAGTCTCCTGTGTGATGGTGATTTTGTTTCACATACTTATTTTATTTTTAATATATATATAATCTTTTGCCATTTTCAGAAAACAGTGGTAACAACTAAGAGTGTTGAGTTCATGCCTTTCTGCCTTTCTTTATTCCTTTTCTTGAATGGAGGGATTTGGGCACTCTATGCCATTTTAACTAGTGATTATTTTCTTGGGGTAAGCTTCGACTTTAATTTTTCTTTTCTGGATCACGTGCATGTTAATTCGTTGATTAATTGCTTATTTATTTATTTCTGGTCACTTGTGTGTTCGTTACAATTATTGATTTGGAAGATTTTTACCTGTTCTAAATATTATTGAAATAACTTACTTATATTCCTTGTGTTACACTTGTTAAATAAATAATAAATATTTTAAATATTATATGTTAGATACTAAATAAACAAACAAATATTTAAAATAATCATATGGATAATAATACATATAGTAATTCATAATTTTTCTAAATTTATAATTTTATCCTTTTTTATCTCATGATACAAGAAGCAAATTAATGGAGAAGTCTTTTGGTAATTTATCATGAGATAATGCACCTAGTTAATTAGATAAGAAAAATATTTTTATTTTTTTAAATTGAGAAAGGGAGATAAAAGATAGAATTTTTAACCTATATACCATAAAAAGAGTTATATGAGTAGTCTATTCAACCATCAGACAAGATAAATATTCCTAGTAATACTAAGAATGGGCATGCATGTAATATTTATCATTATCCGGTAGCAAATAGACGCATGTTACAGTTACATGCATTAATTCAAATAGTGAACAAAGAAAAGTTTAGTGTAATAATAATATAATTAAGGGGGGATTTATTTTAAGATATTGATTTTGTCGAAAGCTGTAGAATTATGAAGGTTATGTCTCATGCATTGATCATATATGGTGCATCATGTTAAAAAGTATTTACATAATTTTTGTGGTGTGTAGGTGCCAAATGGGACTGGATTTTTACTTGGAACAGCACAGCTGGTTCTCTACGCAATTTACTGGAAGTCTTCTAAAAGAGTTTCTGATGATAATGCTCTGGAAGAAGCATCCCAACATGAGAGTCTCCTCTCATCATCCCACCAAATTCAAGAGTGAGACCAAAATAATTGTTACGTTATATTAATCAACACAGCAGGAGAATAGAAGCGAAAAAAAGTAAGTACCCAAAAGAAGATATAAGAAAGTGTGTGAGGAGTGAGGACTATGGAAGAAGATGGAAGAACCCTACGATATATATTTTCCCTTTTGATAGATCTCTTTTTAATTTCTTTTTTCATAGCAGGTTCATTACATTTGTCGCTATTCACGACTACTTGAGCTTCTTCTGGATTTTTTGCGACAAAGTTAGTTGACAGCGACCATTAATTTTAGCCTCAACTTTCGGACAAATAATTTTTTGCCGCTATAGTAATGTGACACATTATTTAAGGGTAACGTCTGGAGTCGCTAGTAGGACACTATAGTGCATTGCTACTAGCGACACATCCCTAAGTTCTTTTTTTTTTTTCATTAGGTTATTAAAAAAAATTTATAGACTGTGGGTATTTAAATATTTATACGATAAATTTATTTGTATACAATTTAAGTTTTAGTAATTAAAAATATTTTTTTATAAGTTATGGATATTTAAATTCTTATACGATGAGTTTATCAATATACAAATTAGATTTTAAATTAAAAAAAAAACTTTTATAAGTTACAGATATATAAATTCTTAAATAATAAATTCACTCATTTACAACTTAAATTTTAAATTTTAAAATTAAAAAAACTAAAAAAAAAAAAATTTTCAAAAAAAAAAAAAAAAAGGTAAGATGGGCTTTTTCCGCCCACGTGACAGGGACGCATGTTGCCGTTATCCGTTGATTTTTCATGACAACCATGATGTGATCGCTAAAACTTGGATAACCATCTATTGTTTTTGTAGCTTTGGGTTGGCCATGGTTGATTTTTCTTTTCTTTTGAACTTGCGTTGGTTGAGATATGATTGCTAGAATTGCAAGCTACGAGCTGCTTCCATTTTAAATCTTTTGACTTGGATTAAATTGCTGCTGCAAGACATTAAGTGACATTTATTTAAGAAATTTGTTTGTCCCTCTATTTAACAAATTGTCCGAATGTTTGCTTACATAAGACCATGTCTTGCGAGTGTATATATTCATCGAGAAAATGTTCAGGATATACTTCTTTTAATAACTAGATTAGATGTTTAGGACATTAGGAATTGAATCTTACTTTCAGTTAAATACATTGATTCCATAACAAAATATTTTACGATTCGTATTTAGCGGATTACCCAATTAGCATAGCGTGCTCAATGTTGATAAGTGAGCTTAACTTGTAGCTGTTAGAAGGGAGGAGAAGAAGGTCGCTTTCAGGCCCATTTGTTAAGAAATTAGCCCAACGTAATTATGACCAGCAGCAGAAGTATCCATCTAGCACTGCAAAAGAAGAGACAATTTCAAGGCCTTTTACTTTTTTACAGGAAAAGGGCATCTCATACTTTTTTTACCCTCCTGCTTTTGACCTCATTTATCAGGCAATAATAGCAAAGTTTCATGCAGTTTTCCATAAGCCCAGCTTCGTGAGTTAGAGTTAATTTGGGCCATTCCAGCACTGGACTCACTGACCTAGTCACTTCTCTTTTCTGTCTTCGCATTATGCCATACGTCAACATTTTATTTTTGAGCATTTATAATTTTGGGAGGGGTTGGGGAGGCGGCCTGTAGAGCGTTGGCCAACAGGCAAAACAAATAAATGCGAAAACAAATAATGTTCAAGATGCTCTTGACTTGCAATGGCATCATTTCCATTTAAGAATTAGCTAACTACAAAAGAAAAAAATGATGATCATTACCTTGATTCACAACAAATTTACACATCGCTAAGTTGCTGTAGTACAAGTACATAAAACGCACAGGACATGGGTCCAAGGCCCATAATGAATGAGACATCTATCAACTTGTACTTGTTGTTTTGTGTATTATTAGGCAAACAGTAAACTAATCTACCCATCATAATGTCTACTTTGTGTTTGATTTTGATTATGATTTTATGAATTACCACCACAAAAAAATTACAATAAAATAATAAAAAATAATTAAAAGAATTTGAGTTCATTCATTTTGTGGACCTCTAATTGCATGGTGTCCATCTCACAATGCATTTATTTATTCTTAATTATCTATTGCATATGAATTCTTATATATTCCATAATTTGATCAAATCATGCTAACCTGTCCATGCAACTGAATCACTAGAAACTTCATTAAAATAATTATAACGTATGTATTTATTAGTTAGATCGTGCGTTTGTGCCCTAAAAGCTCCAATGGTCCCCCCCTAAGTATCTCAAATATTTTTTGTCTTCTTCCACTAATCAAATCACTTTGATTGATAATATTCTAAATGGACAGATCTACACATCAAGTTGTATGATAATATACTAATTAAAATACTTTTATTTTATTGTTCAAATTATTAGTATTTAAAGTAATTTCATTTTATTACTGAGAGGCTATAAATTAATTTTGACAGTATTATTTAGTGTTTGCAGCGTAAATGAATGATCATTAGTTATTGTTGGCCCATATAATTGGGGGGTTGAATAGAGTAATGTGTGTCTAAAAAGAAAATGATTTTAAGTGAAAATTAGTGGTTAAGATGGTACGGTTGAATGGTCTAATCTGATGCAAAGGAGCAGCAGAGAAAGAGACGATGAAGAAAAATCCATGGATAGGGACTCATCACTAAACTTGAAAATGGGTACACACTGTAATCATGCAAGTATCAGAAAGCGTTTCAAGAAGACTAAAAAAAAAAAAAATTAAAACGGCCGTCGAATTGACCAAAAGTTCACCAATAACCTTCGTATTAACTGATAGGAGACAGTGAGATTTAGAATTTTAGTTCTTATACATGCACTGCCTCGTTGTTAAAATTTTTTTATCATTTTTATAATTTTTTTAAAATGGAATCAAATTAATTAGCATTTAGTGTAAATTAAAAATACTTACAGTTTATATCAATAAAATAAAATAAATAAAGAAACTAGCAACGAATTGCACTGCTTGGTTGGCTTATTTGCTTATTTTAGCTTACACTCATCACGGGATCAGGTGGAGACAAAAAACAATGAAGATCTCCATGTGCAGTCTCCGTAATCCAACGGTGGATATCCTAAGATCAAGCGGAGAGATCCATACATTGCTAATATTTTATCAAGAAAAGTTTAAAAAATGGTAGCAACTAGGTTCTTGAATCATTACCAACTTACGCCATGAAGTATGGAGGAAATGTCCACAGGAATATACATATACGTCTTTGTGAATTTAAATTTCTTTAATCTTGTGTTAATCGAAGACCATGTTTTTAATATCTTGATCAGTGTTAGCCCAGAATACCAGTAGTGTTTCACAAAGCTTGAATCTGGGTGGGCATAGCAGGCTCTGGATGTTGGTTTGATTGATGGGTACATTAGCAAAATGGCAGGGACATGGGTTTTTTTCATAAATGAAAGATCAAATCTTTTCTTCACCAGTTGATAGATTTTGGATATGTCGTTCTACAGTCAACACAAAAACAATACCAGTGGGGTCCTAAATTAATCAATACACTCATGCTTCCATTGCAATCACACAGAATTATTCTAGTAAAAAACCATATCATCTTTCAACGTATTTTTTTTCCTTTTAAACCTTGATTATTATTTATCAGTTAATCTAACATTGCATGGATCTACCGTGAATGGGATATATATATATATATGATCTGCCTGTTGACCACCTTCGTTTAAACAAAGGTGAGGAACGCAAAGGGACAACGTACGAAACATGAGAATGGTCACTAACCGTGTGTCGTCTAGGAAACAAAAGTGGTCATTTAATTTTTTAGTGATGACCTGGTTTTTGTAGCCCTTTTTTCCCCTTAAAATAGCTGGTTCAACATGAAAATTTGTTTTTGTTATATATGTAATCTATTTACATTGAATTATTTAATTTTTCTAAAAAATTCTTACATATTCTAATTTTATTATACTAAATAATTAAATTTATAATGTCTATGTCTGTAAGAATTTTATTTTATTTGGTTTAAAATTTTAGATATTATAGTTTATTTAATTTTAACTAATTTAATTCTATTAAAATAATATTATAAAAACGGTAGATGTAATAAAAAATTGGAAGAGTTCTATTTTTCACGTGGGTGTATTGGACTTGAACTCTAAAACAGTAAGTTTTTATAATCATATACAACAGAAAATAACCAATTCTTTATATTAAATTAATCTGAATTAATTAATTTTTTTATAAATAAAGATAGTTATAAAAAAATTGATATAATTCACTGATGGGAAGAAATAAGAATCTTTAAAATAAAAAAATTCACAAATATAATAATAAAAAAAAAAGGTTCTTGAACAAAATAGCATCCAAAGGAATCTAGAACAGAGAAAGGTTATTCCTATTATAATTCTTTAAGCAAAAAAGAAAATGGTAATTTATTTTATCTCATAACAGCCAGCAAGCTAAGAAGGAGGCCTCTAGACTTGGGACATTGTAGATTCTTGTGTTTGGATGGAGGAAGAAAAGAAAAATGGAGAGAGAGAGAGATCAGGTGTATGTATTAGGGTTTTGGGTTTGCACTTTTGCCTTGTCTTGTTTACAACTTTTATAAAAAAATAATATAAAGGGTTAAGTCAGTATTCCACGTGCTCCTGGGGACTCTCTCTATCTCATCTCCCCTGCCTCTACCTCCTCTTACTTCAATGCCATAACACTCAATGACACTTTCTGACCATTTGTGTGCGCTTTCTTTTGTTTGCTTCTTTCTTGATTTCTTTTTCTTCATCCTCCCCTCAAGATTCAAGAAAACAAGATACTAGTGAAAAGCCTCCTTCAAGGTACCTAAAAAGAAAAAAATAACTAGTTTTAGCTTCGAAGCTGAAAGATTGTTGTCAAGAATCATCATTTTAGATCATATGATGGATGGGATCATGAAAGGAGTTGGTGGCGGTGGTAGAATTGGTATAGGTGAAGAAGACATGGGTGATGGCATGCAATGTAGTGATCATCCTTATAGAAATAACCCAGGTGGGATCTGTGCTTTTTGTCTCCAAGAAAAGCTTGGAAAGCTTGTTTCTTCTTCTTTTCCTTTACCTATTCGTGGGTCTTCTTCTTCATCTTCTTCCCCTTCTTTTAGATCTGATATTGGTACTAGTGTTGGTGCTGGTGGTGCTAGCAATGGTGGTGTTGCTACTTCACTTTCACTTGATGTGCGTCCCACATCAACAAAAGTTAGAAATGATGGTGGTGGAAATAATAGTCACTATCAAGAATACTACACGAGGAGGGCCAGAATCCCTTTTCTTTTGGCTAAAAAGAAGAAGAAAATCATGGTTGCATCATCATCATCATCAGATCGTGATATTGTTTTCAAAAGAAGCAAATCTACAACAACACCTGGAAGAAGGAACCACCACCACCATTTCTTGGATACTTCTACTGATGATGGTGATGAAGATTTTATCAGTCCAAGAAGAAGAGGTGGGTTCTGGTCTTTTCTTTACCTTTCTTCTTCCAGCTCCAAGTCGTCTACTGCTGCTGCTGCCAGGAAAACAGACAGGGTTTCATCATTAACAGTAACAACAGATAATGGCTCCATGATGAAAGCAAAAGAGAAGTGTTTAGGCACTTCTTTGTCCAAGAAATCAGACATTGCAGTGGTGGAAGATGATGACAGTCCCAACAGTCAAGCAACTGCCTCTGCTTCATCTTTTGAAAGAAAAGTTTCAAGATCCAGATCTGTAGGCTGTGGAAGCAGGAGCTTTTCTGGTGATTTCTTTGAAAGAATCTCAACTGGGTTTGGAGATTGCACTCTGAGAAGAGTGGAGTCACAAAGAGAAGGCAAACCAAAGGGGCGTGCAGCCGGCTCTAACATGAAAGAAAGAGTCAAATGTGGTGGAATCTTTGGTGGGTTTATGATAACTTCCTCATCTTCATCGTCTTCATCATCATCTTATTGGGTTTCATCATCAGCAGAAGATCATCATGTAAATGGGAAATCAACACATAGTGTTGCAGCAGCAGCTGGGCCATTAGCTCATGGCAGGAGCAGAAGTTGGGGTTGGGCTTTTGCTAGTCCAATGAGAGCCTTCAGTAAACCTTCTTCAAAAGATGGCAAGAGAGATGTTATAAGAGAAGCATCAAATAAAAACACTACTCCAAACTTATCTGCTATTCCTTCATTGTTAGCTGTGAGAGGCTGAAGAAGAAAACAGAAGAATCGAAGGCTTATCTCTATTGGGTTATAATACACAAGTACATTTGGTCATCTTTCTTTCTTTGTTTAATTATTTCTCTGTGTTTATCTCTTCTTATCTTGGTCCTATCAGCCCCATAAACTAGTGTCACACTTGTATTTTTCTTTGAAATTTTATGGTCATATCTTGCAAATTATTACTATTATTATTATTCTCTTCTTAAATAGTGTATTTTCCATGTTTTTTTTTTTTTGAAAAAGACTATCTGAAGGAACCCAGGTGAGTCTTTTGCTTAATAACTGTGGGTGGACTCACTTGAAGAAGGTGAAGAAATGGTTGACCAATATATCACCATCTGTTTGTCAGTTCAGTTCACTCTTCTCATTGTGTGATTTGCTGGAGTTGGGTTTGTGTGTTGAATTGTATTCTTTAATCTCTTTGCAGTGTTTATTATTGTTATTATTAATTTGCTGTTTGTATCCGATGCAGTGACAAAGAAGAAATAGTGCTTTTATTAATATAAATAAATAATAAATTTATTAGCAATGGGTAAGTGTAAGCTTTTGGCTACTCACATGGGCACACATGTTTGGTAGTACTAGCACATTAGAAGGTCTATGTGCTCTATCGTAGCCCTACCCAATGCTTAATTGTCATTGCTTATAGCCGTATCTACAGTTTCATTATGTTTATCTATTTTCTATTCATTCTATAGAGTTTTGTGTGTATTAATTGTCCATTTGTTTTTTAATCCTTCTCTCAATATGTAGACAATAAATTCTTGGCAGCTTCTGTGTGCCAGCTACTGCAAGAAATTGAAGGCAACTCTCTATATTTCTTGGCTACTTGTGCAGTTGTTTTGCGTAGGGTTTTAAAAGTTGTACAATTGAGTTTTGCGCATAAGGGCAATGATAATAAATAGAGTTTCCCCCTGAGGAGTCTAAATGCTTTAATGCGCCTCTATATTGCAGGACAAATTTAGACTTGAAATCAAAGGCAACTCTCCTTTTCAAGAGCAAAGTGCTATTAGCACTTGGGCTGGCCTTTGAAAAGATTATGAAGAGGAAGAATAATTCTGTTGTATATATAAAATGAGTTTTACATCAGTATATATATATACACATTTGCAGCAAAGATAGCTGATAAAGAATGAATAACAAAGATAACAAAGTGGTTGTAACAAACTAACAGAGTAAAATAAAAAGATATAACTGCTGTTTTACACTTAACAGCCCTCCTCGAACGGAAGGCATATGATGAAAAAGCCGAAGTTTGCCTTTATGCCGTTCGAATGGAACTTGACCAAGTGATTTGGTTAGAATGTCAGCAATTTGATCATCATTAGAGATGAATTTAACATGAACTTTGCCTAGGTGAATTTGTTTGTGAACAAAGTGGCAATCTAACTAAATGTACTTGGTGCAAGTATGAAAAAGAGGATTGGCACTTAGATAGATGGCACCCACATTGTCACACCAAAGGGTTGTGGGAGTCGACATAAGACATCCAAGTTCAGTAAGTAAAGATTGCATCCACATGATTTCCGTAGTAGAATTAGTCATGGACTTGTATTCACTCTTAGTTGAGGACCTTGCAATGGTGAGTTGTTTCTTAGCTGCTCAAAATACAAAACTGTGACCCAAATAAAGAGCATAACCATTGGTGGATCTCCTATCATCTGGACAACCCCCCCCCCCCCAATCACTATTGAAGAAGCATTGAATATCAAAAGTAAAGGTTTTTGAGAAAAATAACCCATACATCTTGGAATATTGAAGGTAGCGAAGAACTCTCTTCAATGCTTGCCAATGAGAAGTGGTGCGTTAGTGCATATATTGGCAAAGCTTGTTGACACTATAGGCAAGGTCAGGCTGAGTGATGGTGATGTACTATAGTCCACTAATTAATTGACGATATAGCTCCCCTTCAACAAATGGTTCACCCGAATTTTTAGTAAGTGGGGGGGATGTAGGCATGGGCATAAGACATGGTTTACAATCTGCCATCTGAAATTTTTGCAAAAGATCATTAATATATTTTGATTAAGAAAGCAGTATACCATTCAGCAATTTGAGGATTTCCATGCCAAGGAAATAGTGCAAGTCACCCAAGTCCCTAATGGGGAATGTGGAGCCAATTTTTGCCATAAACCAATCAACAAGAGTGGAAGAAGTGTCGGTCAAAAGGATGTCATCATCATACACAAGAACAAAGAGTGTGGAGGGACCATCATACTAAATGAATAAGGAGGCATCAGCCTTTGAATAGTGAAAATTCAGATGAATTAGAAATTAAGACAAGTGATGAAACCAGGCATAAGGTGCTTGCTTTAACCTATATAAAGACCTGTGTAAACGACAAACATGATTAGGAAAATTAGGATTAACAAAGCCCAATGGTTGTTCCATGTATATTTCATCTTGTAAATTCCCATGAAGGAAGGCATTGGAGATATCAAGTTGTCTAATACACCATCCATGAGTAGTTGCTAATGAGAGAAGGATCCAAGTGGTAGTATATTTTATGACTGGACTAAATGTGTCTGAATAATCAACTCCTTGTTCTTGAGTATAGCCTTTGGTAATAAGGTGTGCCTTGTAACGTTCTATACTCCCATTGGCTTTTCGTTTTATGCAAAAAAGCCACTTGTTACCAACAATGTTCTTTTGAGGAGGACGAGGCACCAGGGTCTAAGTGTTAGTGGTCATGAGGGCATCAAATTCACGAGAAATTACATCTTTCCATTCTTCATAGTGCTTAGCCTAATTATATGTGTTTAGTTCAATAGTTTGAAATTTTATTATTGTTTGTTGAATAAGAAGAGCATGGCATTTGGATAATGTGGAGGGGCGTAGGGTCATGGTGTGGGTGTATTGGGGTGGAGGCTTGGATGAGGGATCGGGTTGTTGATATATTTTTCGTAGGGATTTAGTATGTGGTGGCATTGTATATGATAATGAGGAAGTGGTTGAGGATTATTGTTCTTGGGGTGAGAAGGGATTAAGATTAGAGGGGGAAGATGATATCTGTTAGTTAGGGGAGAGGATGGTGGGGTTACAGTTTGAAGAGGATAAGGTGAGAGAGAAATTATTGTTATGGTGGTTAGTGATTCGGGTGAGGGAGAATGTTAAATAGGAGGGAGAGAGTTAGAATCAAACTTACCTGAAGATGCTCTAGAGTCCTAGTGAGATAGGTTGTTTGTGATATAAAGCCAAGGTGAAGTGTTGACCGAATTTGAAGGTGATGGACGTGATTGGTAGGGAAAATAGGACTCAATGAATTTAGCATGACGTGCTAAGTAGATGTGTCCTGTTTCAATATTTAGGCAGTTATAGGCACAGTGAGTGGGACTTTGACCAAGATAGACACAAGGAATTGAATGAAATGCAAATTTATTTTTATTATATGGTCTAATAAAGGGAAAAATGGCATATCCAAAATGTTTCATATTTAAATAATTGGGATCTTTATAATGTAAAAATTGAAAGGGGGATTTATTGTGGAGCATAGGTGTAAGTGTTTGGTTGATAGTCATTATGGACATAGTAAAAGCAAAATTCCAAAATTTTAAAGGTAAATGTCCATGAGCTAAAAGAGTGAGGCTAGTTTCAATTAAATGCTAAATTTTTCATTCTGAAATTCCATTTTGTTCATGCATATAAGGACATGCAATACAATGAATAATGCCAACAAATTGAAAATATTTATTAAGTTTATGATACTCACCACCCCAGTCAGAATGGAAGGATTTAATTTGAGCATTAAATTGACGACTAATGAGATTTTGAAAATTAAGAAAATAGGAATACACTTCACTTTTATTTTTAAGGAAATATACCCAAGTAAATCGATTAAAATCATCAACAAACAGAACAACATAACGATGGCATAAACTAGAAAGAATGGGAGCAGGGCTCCAAACATCTAAGAAAGTAAGATCAAAAGGGGCGGTGCTCTTATGATCTACACTAGGTAATTGTAACCTAGACATATTTCCTAAATAACATAAGGAACATGGATGTGAAGTGAAACTAGAGTAAGGTAAAGGAAAATTATTAACAATTTAGGAGGTGGTAAACATATATAAATGATTAAGGCATTCATGCCATTGCTGAAGAGATGGAATGGAAGTGGTGAAGGTGAATTTCATAGACAGTTGAAGGAGGTAGAGACCATTCTCACTAAGTCCTTAGAGGAGTACCTTTTTGGTGTGTCGATCCTTAATAAAAAAATAGGTAGGGTGAAATTCAAAAAAGCAATGTGTTGCCACTGGTAAATTTTTTAACAGACAATATATTTTTAACTATTTTAGGAACATGTAACACATTCTTGAGTACAAGCTTACCACTTGTAGATGGGATAGAGGCAATGCCTGTGTTAGCAATGGGAAACCCAATACCATTCCCAATATGAAGTTGATCATTACCTTAATAAGCTTATGAGATTTATAGATTAAAAATGTCTGGTGTGATGTGATTTATGGCTCCAGTGTTTGTTACGTAAACCGGTGGTTAGGAGTGACCATATGGTTGATGATTGCCATGATTCGGGTGACCTTAAGCCCGATGATAGGAGGAACCCATAGCTGAGTAGTGAGCTTGAGGGTGAAACAATGATGGAGTAGATGGTGATGGGTGAGAATACCTTCTTCGGCACCTGATTATGCCACCCATATATTTGATAAAGAGCACGTGGATAACGTTAGTGATAACCAACATGAGGGGAAGAAAATGGCTGTCGAGGTGGAGTGGACAATGATGGATCATATATGTGTTTAACAGCAACATGAGCAAGGGGAGGATCTTGAGAGGCTTTAAGCAAAATTTCATGTGCCATAAGTTGGCCATGGGGTTCATAGAATGGGATAGGGTTAGGTCAGAGATTCAGTGTTGTTATGATGCTATAAAAATCACTACTGATGTTGTGGTATACAATTACATTAAACTCAGCAAAAGTAAGTTCACGGCCAGCGGAACCGAGTTCATCAGATAAAGCCTTTGCTTTTTGTAAATAGTCAGAGACAAAAAGGTCATTTTTCTTTAATTCTTGGACCTTAATATGAAGTTGGAGTTGCCAATTCTGTGAGATAGAGTCAAAGGCTTAAGCTAAGGCATCCCACATCGTATGAGGAAGAGAGGTTGATAATATAGGCAAATATAGGTTCAGTGAGGGAAGATAAAATCTAAGAGAGAAGAAGTTGGTCTTCTTTGAACCAGAGGGCATAATCTAAGTTTTGGATTTGAACAAGTGGATTTGTAGGGGAGGGAATAGTTTTTAAAGGTGTTTGAGAGGTTCTATCAATGAAGCCATGTAAATCTTAGAAGTGAATAAGAGGAATAAACTGGGCTTTCCAGGCAAGGTAATTTTTGTTATTAACAAAGGTGTGAGTAGAAGAAGAGGAGAGAGTCGCTGTTGTTGTATTTGAGGTGGGGACAATTTGTTGATCAACCATTATGGGAAAGTGAAGATGAATTGTGTAAAAAAGGAAAAAAAATTTTAAGAGCTAAATGTTACGGCTCGCAAAGTCTGGCCCTCCTCAAGGCCTGTGGTGCATGCATAAGGGTGAGAAAATTTGGCCAAAGCAAGCTAAAGAGAGCTGCTTACCACCAAGGCCATGCCAAGTGCCTAGGAAAATGCGAGAAGCCTCTAGAATATACTAGAGGACTGCTAGAGTTACTGGACTGAAGGGCAAAATGCCAAGGTTAAGGAAGGAGCCCAAGAGCACGTGGGAAGGCTCTAGAGAGCTGCGAAAAAATAGCAAAGCTGCATGCTGCCAGCCTTGTCAAGGAGGTCATCCGAAAACTTCCATCAAGGAGCAAGTGTGCCAACCTTCTAGAAAGTTCTCATGCCTCAAATGCTTGTTGCCCATGCTAGGCCATTTGGCCAGCATCTAGAAACTTCCCTTCTCTTTGTACATAGCAAAAAGCTTCTAGGAAAAGCTTTGTACATATGCTATTTATAGAAATGTCTAGAAGAAATAATTGTAGCCACACATTGAGGAGGTGAAAAACCTATATAAAGGTCACTCCTCTCATTTGTAAATGATAATGAGAGTTTGTTGAGAAATCTATTAAAGCCTCACATTTACTCTCATTCAAGTGTTGCCCAATTTATGTCCTAAACCTTATATTCTGATGCGTTCCAACTCTTAAAATTACTTAGTTCTACTTCACCCTATTGTAGACTAAGTGTCGTGCATCTTAGCTAATGTCACGACCCAAAACAGGGGCCATGACCGGCGCTAGGGAACGGGAATTCTTTCGAATCCGGAACCCGTAGCAAGCCTAAAAATAAATAAATCATGCCACAATAACAATAAAAATATAATATGCAGCGGAAATAAAAATCATAATATCATTATATTATCCATATCAACTGGATATAAATAAAAATCTCATCCCATACATAAAATCTTTTTAATACAATCCAGTTTTAACATAATATATCTCCTTTAAAATAAAGTACATGAAATCCAATACTGTAATTCACAACTACTGCAGTGTCTAGATAAAATAAATAAGACTCAAGTAGACAATTTACATAAAGAAGCCGGGGCGGAAGAAATCCGGCGTATTGACCTGCTACTGAGGTCTGAGGAAGTTGACTCTCCTGAAAAATAGTCAACGGAGGGGAGTCAGACCTCACTGAGTGAATTACTATAGTATATATACATACACACTAAGTGATAATGCATACAGTCAACAGTATATATATAATATGTATATATACAGGCAAATTCATACAGATGCAGAAAAATCATTTTTTTATATATTTTACTGAAAAATCCCAGTTTATGAAGGATCACATAGAACCCTAGAATATCGCAACCTCAGAAAATAGTGTTAAACAACACTCAAGCCACACAGGCTCACTTAATCCAAAATATATCCACTTAATCCATTTGGACAGTAGACTGGCCCCGAGACACTAAGTCAACCGAGCTCCAGCAGTCTGACTGCCAGTGTGATTAGCCCCGAGACACTTGGTCAACCGAGCTCCAGCAATCACACCCACAAACCACATCTCACATATCGATAATCATAATCAAATCAATATCCACAAATAAGTTAGTAATATAGCCTAAATACTATAGGCGTACCGGTACGTACTCGGTCCTAGTGCTGCCCACTAGGTAGCACGTTCTATTGATATCCTTCATTAATAAATAATAAAACATTCATTCACAAATATAAATGATGCATGAATATAAATGAAACAACAATATAAACCATATATATACCGAAAATATACCAAACATAAACCAGGTATATTTTGAGTATATATATGTCAAATAAATCCAATCAAATCATGAATTAAACTAAAAATATATTTAAAAACATTTTAAATATATTTTATTTACAAAACATGTATATAATTTATTATATACCAAAAATATACTTGAATATAAATCACATTATTTATGTATATTTAGTCAAAATAAAACATGCATTTTCTAAATCATGCATCCTAAGCATATATATATAATATAGTAACTCACCTAATGCGCTCCACGAGACAGGTCCGACGGGCCTGGTCCACTAGCCCTCGGTCTCGGCGCAACTAAACAAGCAATAAATAACCGACATTAGAATAAACCTAACAGAAATCCTAGAATTCAATCTAGAGTATTAAACACAGAATCGAAAATTAGGGTTCGACTGGACATCACGTTTTACGAGAATTCTATCGAAAATCCGGCAGAACCTCCCCTGTAAAACGGACATCTCTCTACTCAAAAGAGTAGAGCCGACCCTGCAAAGAAACACACTTCGAAAAACGAGCTCAACACAATCAAAATCCCACGGTCGGACTCCAAACTACAGTCCACCGACCGGGGTCCACAAACACAGAATAATATTCCAGATATACCGAAAATATCCTTAAATCACAGAAATACATTTTATAAATAAAAATTACATAATTGACCTTGAAACACTATAACAACCAATTAAAACTCATTTTATTAGAAAAACCGTATATTATATATATAATTGAAAATAATTCCCGAAAAATAGTTTTAATTAGTTAAAAATACTAAATAATTTGTAGAAATCATTTTTATACCTTAAATAAATATTAAAACCAATTAAATTACATTTTTAGACAATTTAGGGTAAAATTACCAAAATACCCCTATATATATAAATATACTTAAATTACTTCAAAAATTCACCAAAAATCATACACTTATCCAAAATTAATTTTCTCAACATATTTATCAATAATATTAATAATTAAACTCAATTAACCAATTAAATTCAATTTAAAACACAATTAACCTAATTTTCCAAAATCACCTAAACTTCAATAATTAAAAATAAATACTTAGAAATTCATAAAAATTCCAAATAAATTCTTATAATTCATTTCAACACCTAATTTAACCATAAACTCAAATTTCATAATTTAAATAATTAATTTCCGAAAATTAGAAAATAATATTAAAATATTCAAAAATACCCAAAAATCCAAAAAATCTCCAAAAATTCTACAAAAATTCATACATGTAGATTAAGCTACTAGGAACAACATTTGTGAAGGAAGTTTCCATGAATCATCCAATTCGAAGCTCAAAAAAATCGAAAACCCTAATAGGCCAAAATTTACAAATCGAAACCTAAGCAATTCTAGACCATTTTAGCTCAAACAAAAGCTAGAATAACACTCACCGGAGCTCAAGGAGAAGAAAGAGACTGGCGGTGTCAAAAACGGTAGCCGGAGGAGGGAGAAACGGCGGTAGCTCGACTTTCGGCCTCTAAAGCTAATTCCGGCCAAAACTCGTCGGGAAAGGGGCTGCTGGCGGCAGGGAACGGCTGGAGGCGGCGGTGGCAAGCCGAGAGGCACACCGGCGGTGAAGGAACGACAGTTGCAGCGGTGAGGGATGGTGGTGTCGGGCGTCGGGCGTGGGAAAGAAGAAGGAGAAGGAGTCGGGGGCAAAATGGTAATTTGGCAAATTCTTTTGATTTTTAATGTATATATGTATATATATATACTTTATACTTTATATTAAAATAATATTAAATTACACACATCAAATATACACCACACACATTAAAATATTAATATTTTAATAATTTATACCAAATAAAATTAATTAAATAACAATTAAAACAATTAAATACTTAATAAAATATTAGGGAATTAATAAACCCTAATTAAATAAATATACACACACCGACTTTATTTAATAATTTAAAAATATGTATGAGTTCATGCAAGTCCGTAAATACCTTTAAAATAATTAATAATACATTGTTTACGTGAAAATTTCCCCGAAAATACAAGTCCCCGGGAAAATTTTACGTAAAACACTGTAAATAATACACCGTAATTAAAATAGGTTTTAAATACATATTAACTCGTAAAAATATCACATATATATTCAAAATTATTGACACTGCATATCCCGGTACAGTGTAAAAAATATTTTTAAAAACACGGGATATTACAGCTAACCTCAAAGTCTAAGCATGTGAAAGGTGGTATCAAAGCAACAATGTCATCCTAAATACCACTAGTTAGAGACTTGAGTAAATGGCAAGCAAAAAAGCTAACATTGCTGCCAATATAGAGGAGCAACACACTCATGGGCGCAAGGAGGTATGCTCACAGCCCAAGTGGATCAAATCTAAGGCTCCAATGAGAGAGCCAATTGAAACTCGAGTGGCTAGCTTAGCTAATGTTGATACGACAATTAGTGAACTCAACGACTAAGTGGACAATCTAATCCACGAGAACGCGGAGAACACCAAGGCTGCCAAGACCATAATTGAAGAACTTGGCTAAGCCTTTAGGGGAGAACTACACTCCTTAACCCAAGAATTTGCTGACCTATGCAAGACTCTTCTAAGTGACGTGCAAGAGCTTCGTAAGGAAATTGAAGCCATCCGTTGAGGCAGTCCACCCTCGATAAGTGCTGCCTCAACAAGTACTTTGACCCCATATGGCTTGAAGGTGCCAAAACTAGCCATGTATAGTGGTGCACGCAATGCCACTATGGTGGAAAATTTCTTGTTCGACCTAGAATAGTATTATTAGGCAATGAATGTCAAGGATGACTTCTCAAGGATTAGCAATGCTACCATTTTCCTTAAGGATGCCGCCCAACTATGGTGGAGACGAAAACATACCAAAACTTTATGTTTTGGTGTGTTTCCATCTCTAATACTTGGGACTTTATATGATCAATACTTGGGAGCTATTCAAGGCTAAACTACGCAAGCAATTTGTTCCCTACAATGCCAATAATGAGGTGCTAAGCAAGCTTCGACGTTTGAGGCAACTCAATAGCATTTCTGACTACGTCAAAGAGTTCACTACCTTGATGCTTGAAGCCACTGAATTGTTCAACCAATAACTCCTCTTTAACTTCAAGGATAGGCTAAAGGATTGAGTAAAAATGGAGCTTGATTGAAGGAACGTCAAGACCCTCTATAAAGCAATTGCTGTCATAGAGTCGATTTGCGACTATATTGCCCAAGCCAAAGGAAAATAACCCAATGCTAACAAGAGTAGGGGAGAAAAGGAAACCTCTTCAGATGATGATGAGGAGCGCTCTCAGCATGGACACAAGGACTTGAGGCACAAGGAGACTCAACACCAAAAATTCCATGGTGGAAGCTCCAAACAAGACAAAGGTCCATTGACTAAGAGTGTTGCTACCAAGCCTTCCAGGCCATATTTCTTTTGCAATGGGCCACATTGGACTTGGGATTGTCCAAATAAATAGGCCATCAATGCCATTGTGGCAGAATTCAAAAAGGCTCAGTCCCAAGAGGAACTATAAGTCGCCCTAGGTTCCTTATAACTTATGGACAATTCAACGCAAGATGGTAGAAAACTTGCTTCGATAAACTTCCTCCCCAACACATAGCCCATAAAAACCAAGGAAGGAAAATTTCTATCAAGACTATAATCAAAGGAGCCACAGTGACAGCCATGCTAGACACGGGTGCTGATGGTGTCTATATGGTAAAAGAATTGGCCAACGAGATCGGCTTGCTATACACCAAGACCCATACCTATGCCGAATGTGTGGGATCTAAGTTTGCCATCATGGGAAAAGCATACAAGGTGAGGATCCGTATCAACAAATGGAAAGGCAAGACTGACATCCTCATTGCTTCCATTGACAAGAAGCAAATGTATTTGGGAATTGGCTTTCTACATGCTGCAAAGGCCATTGTGATTTCATATGCTAATGCCCTATACTTCGCATAAAAGGATGGGGTGATACAGGTGCCTGTTGAGGTGGAGCCAAGTGAGAAATGTAGGCTCTTTGACATTCGACTTATGGAGGCACAAAAAGTGAAGGCGCCAAAGGTTACGCCAAAAATAACTAGCAACGGTGTGCGATGAACCTCCCAAGCACACCAACTTCCTAAAGCACCAAGGATGAAGTGCAACGAGGACGTTACGAGCTCAAGTGGTGGAGGGTGTTATGGCCTGCAAAGTCTGGCCCGCCCCAAGGCTTGTGGTGCATGCACAAGGGAGAGAAAATTTGACCAAGGCAAGCCAAAGAGGGCTGCTTACCACCAAGGCCATGCTAAGTGCCTAAGTGTCACGACCCAAAACAGGGGCCATGACTGGTGCTAGGGAACGGGAATTCTTTTGAATTCGGAACCCGTAGCAAACCTTAAAATAAATAAAAATATGCAATAATAATAATAACATAAATAAAATATTTTACAGCGGAAATAAATCTCATAAATAAAATAAATTAATAATCCACCGACAAATATAATAACACAAATCCATCTCATATATATATATAAAACTTTTAATACAAATCTTAGTTCAAATCTTTAAAATACAAATCTCATATAAACATGATACATAAATCTCACAACCGACTACAACTACCGCAGTGTCTAGATTATAAAATAACATCAAGTAAGCATATTACATAGTGAAGCCGAGGCAGAAGAAATCCGGCATATGGGTCTGCTACTGAGGTCTGAAGACGATGACTCTCCTAAAAAATAATCAACGAAGGGGAGTCAGACCTCACTGAGTGAATTGTTATAATATATATACATGCATAACTAAATGACAATGCACACATTCAATAGTATATATAATAAATATATATACAGACAAAACACACAGATGTAGCAAAATGATTTTATATAAATACTGAAAATAATATCCGATTATGAATGATCAAATAGAACCCTAAATGATCGTAACCTCAAATAGTGTTAGACAACACTCTAGCCATACATGCTCACTTATTCCAAATAAATTCACTTGTTCCATTTGGACAGTAGACTGGCCCTGAGACACTTGCTCAACCGAGCCCCAACAATCACACTCCCAAATCACATCTCACATCATATAAATCAATCCAATCAATATCCACAAATAGGTTAGTAATATAGCCTAAATTCTATCGTCGTATCCGTACGTACTCGGTCCTAGTGTTGCCCACTAGGTAGCACGTTCTATTGATATCCTTCATTTAAAATAAATTCATACATTCATAAAATAAATGATGCATCACATTAATTAAAATAACAATATAAACCATATATATACTAGAAATATACCAAAAATAAATTAAATATATTTCGAATATAAATACGTTGAATAAATTCAATTTAATTATAAAATAAACTATAAACATACTTAAAAATATTTTAAGTATAAATTCATAATAAAACATACATATAATTTAAAATATACCAAAAATAAACCTAAGCAATAATTTAAATCATTTATGCATAATTTACCAAGATAAATCATACATTTCTAAAACATTCAATCCTAATACAAGTATATATAGAATAACAACTCACTGTTATTGTGCTCCTCGAGACGGGTCCGACCGGCCTGGTCCACTAAGTTTCGGTCTCGACACAACTAAACAAATAAATGACAATACGAAATTAGAATAAATCTAATGACATTCTAAAGACTCAATCTAAGAATAGTGGACACAAAATCAGAATAAGAATTCGACCGGATATCACATTTTACGAGAATTTTTTTAAAAATCTGAAAGAACATCCCTTGTAAAACGGACATCTCTCTACTCAAAGAGTAGAGCCGGTCTTGCAAAGAAACACACTTCGAATATAAATAGGCTCACAACCCCTCGATCGGACTCCCAAACTACAATTTTATCGACCAAGGTTCACAATTCACGATATATCACAGAACACATTTAAAATGCCAAAATGCCAAAAATACCCTTTGATACTCAAAATATAGCAAATTAGATATTTAAACGCTAAAAATAATTATTTTACCGATAAATGCATAAAAACCCTAATTTCAATAAAATATTATTAAAAATTGGTAATTCTCAATAAATTCATAAATATTGACCAAAATACATTTTATAAATCCAAATTACATAATTAACCCTAAAATATATTAAAAATCGATAAAAACTCATTTATTTAGAAAAATCGTATATTATATATAATTTGAAAATAATTTACGAAAAATAGTTTTAATTAGTTAAAAATACTAAATAATTTGTAGAAATCATTTTTATACCTCAAATAAATATTAAAACCAATTTAATTATATTTTTAGCCAATTTAGTGTCAAATTACCAAAATACCCCTAGTTATATGAATTCACTATAATTAATAAAAAAATTCACCAAAAATAATATAATTACTCAAAAATTAATTTCTCAACATATAATTCAATAATATCAACAAATATATTCAATTAACCAATTAATTTCAAATAAACACATAATTAACCTAATTTTCTAAAAATCAAATAAACTAATTAAATTCACAATAATTATAAAAAAATCATAAAAATTACAAATAAATGTATAAAATGCATTTTAACACCTATAAACACAATAAATCAAAATTTCATAATTTAATTAATTAATTTACTAGAGGGCTGCTAGAGTTGCTGGACTTAAGGGCAAAATGCCTAGGCTAAAGAAGGAGCCCAAGAGCACGTGGTAAGGCTCTAGAGAGCTATAGAAAAGTAGTAAGGCTGCATGCTGCCAGTCGTGCCAAGGAGGCCATCTGGAAACTTCCATCAAGAAGTAAGGGTGTCAACCTTCCGGAAAGTTCCCATGCCTCCAATGCTTACTATTCATGCTAGGTCATTCGGCCAGCATCTAGAAATTTTCCTTCTCTTTGTACATAGGAAGAAACTTCTAGGAATAGTTTTGTACATATGCTATTTGTAGAAATGTCTAGAAGAAATAATTGTAGCCACACATTGAGGAGGTGAATAAAGGTTACTCCTCCCATTTGTAAATGATGATGAGAATTTGTTGAGAAATCTAATAAAGCCTCACATTTGCTCTCATTCAAGTGCTGCTCAATTTAACTCCCAAACCTCTTATTGTCCATTTGCTCAATTATATTCTGCTGCGTTCCAACTATTAGGCTTACTTAGTACTATTTCACCCCATTATAGACTAAGTATCGCACGTTTTAGCTAACTTCAAAGTCTAAGCACGTGACATAAAGCTCTGATATCATGAAAAGATTATGAAGATGAAAAATAATTATGTTGTATATATAAAATGAGTTTTACATCAGTATCTGTATATACACTTGCAGCAAAGATAACTGATAAGAATGAAAAACAAAGATAACAAAGTGGTTGTAACAAACTATTAGAATAAAATAAAAGATACAACTGATGTTTTATGCTTAACAGCCTCGAGTGTAAGGAAAGGGGCAAATGCAGATTCTATGCTTTGCTTTTTGTACTTTTCTCCATGCCATGTACTTCATGTTGTTCAAAAGAAAAGAGTTGCAACATTTATTTTTTCATATATATAAAATTTAGTAGCTATTTTCTTTGTTTGGTATATGCTTCAATTATTATTTTTATCTGATATTCCAATGTCTAATAGTTAAAAAATTGATTGTTTCAAAATTAATTTAAATGAATTCGTAAAAAGGTAAAACTATTGATTTTCTTTGTATGTTACTTTTTGGATCAACAAATGTTAGCATGCTTCAATTACATTTTAGATAACATAAAATTATTTATTAGATTAGATGAGGTTGGTACTGGATAATATTTTGATCATTTATGTATATATTAAGAAAATGCAGGGCTGACCCAATCCATTGTTTAAATAATTAGTTAAAAGGGTTGAATTATAGGTGGACAAAAATTCAAAGTGATTTTGAAAGGACTTGGAACAAATTCAATTTCCAGGCAAAGAAATTAAAAAATCTGAAAAAAGAGACAATGTGGGGGGGGTCTTTAGATGAAGAATGCAATTACAAGAAGACAAGCAAAGCTAAAGAGGACACTCATATTGGAGCAGAACATTAATAGGAGGTGGACCCTCAAAACATTGTACTTTTATTTTTAATTTATTTAAATTTTTTTTCAAAAAAACCCAAAAAAATAGGATATATTTTCTCCTTTGTTAAGGGTACCCCCACATTACCTACAAAGGCTTTAGATATGTGAAAAGGTACTCAACTAGACTTTCAAGTCAGTGGGAAGGTCCAAAAGTTCTCTATATCATGCTATGGAGTTCAAAGAGTAAATTTTATGCCACAGTGAATTTCAGGTCCATTTGGCAATTTAGACTATTGGTGCTGTGAAATTTTGCTATCAAGATAAGGACCCAACCACCATAAAGGAACTGAAAATGGGGTCCCAATTTGAGCAGCCATGTCCTGTACCAAGTAAAAAAAAATAACAATTTAGCAACAAATACAGCAATGAGTGGAAAATCAGGATGATATTTTATCCTAAAATTTCTTTATCATTGACATTGGTAAATGTCATACGCTCTTTTCCCATTGCTATGTAAAGCTTATAATAATAGGGCTGTGTCATTGTTCTCTGTTTCTTTCTTTATTAACTTTGAGAGAGCCCATTTTTATTTCTTCAAGGAGATATTTCAAGATTGTCAACTTTTAATTCCAAAATTGGAACATTTGAATATTTGATCCTTAACGTCCAATTCAACATGTGGTTAAAAATTAAATTTCTGAGTATGAAGATTGAGTGGTCGATCTCTGCATTCTCCTAAGAAAATTTAATTTATGAGAAAGCAAAAACATTCCTTCATACAAAAGTTTAATGAATCGTTTAAAGTTTAATTATAATCCTTGGCAGGCTTTTCTATTGGGCTCCCAATTCACCCAATTGCCAATGATGGAAAGTTTTCCTTATATGTGAACTTACGTAATGGGCCATTAAATTTTAGGTTTGTAATTATATTTCTGTCCAAACTTAATGAAGGCTATAGCTTCGTCTTAAGCCAATCCATTTTTGGGAATCCATATTTATTTGAATTGTAATATGAAACATTTATAACATATTTGCTTATTTATCCTCTTTTATGATGAGGACTCAAATCACTTGAATTTTAACGATTGAAAAAAAAAAAAAAATAAAAATTCTGGCCATTCATCATCATGTTCCCTTGTTAGGATTCATTTCAATTTAAAGTTTTGACTAAACTCACTCATCCAAGTAGGGTACTATTCATGTCAATTGTGGATCTAACTACAATTATTGGCATTTGGCAAAGTCATAATTTATCAATTTTTATTATTGTACCAAACATTAACTTTAAAAACTTTTACTGCAAGCGAAGCTATGGCACCACCCACATGAATCAAATTTTCTATATATATTGTACCTTACTGAATTTTCATCTTCTTTATTTTTAAGTTTATTAATGACAAGTGTGTTAATAATAATTATACTCATGACTCAATGATGGCAGAATTTGTGAGGTAGCTCGCTAAAAAAAATTATCTATTTCAAATTATTAGAATACTTTGAATATATTATGTTCAATAAAGAGATGAAAGATCTATTTTTTTAATAATTAAATATAAAAATATCTAAAATATATTTCACAAATTTAGCAGCAATAAAAAATACACTCAAAATTATTATTATTTTTTTCTAACGAGAAATAGAGAAAGATAATTCATTTCATACAAAATTTAACTAAAAATTGCATTAGGTTAAGTAAAGACTAATACCAATTTTTCATTAATAAACTATCTTAGATTGAAAAGGCCACAAAATAAGACAACTACAAACAGAGATTATTATTATTATTATTTGATGCACACAACACCACAACAGCGTAACTTTTTCTACTGCGACCTAACCCTCTGATTGAGTAGCATCTGACGAAGCTCAGCTGGGTCAATCTCAGCCGCACAGTTCGCTGGCCTGTAATACCCTGTTATTGGATCTGGGGACCATGCAGAAGATGTTCCTGAATCTTCTTTCATCACAGCCCTCTGTTCAACTCTCCCCACCATACCACTCCTGCACCCTCCCCTACCGAAACTCGCGTACACGGCTTCATGTGCAGCCGCTGCATAACTTCTCCTGTTTCATTTTTTTTTTTAAGAAAAAAGACTTGCAATTATCTTTTATTCATTATATACCGTATCAATTTTTTTTAATAATACACTTCTTATTAGCAGAATTTTTATTATTATTCTAAAATCTTAAACTTATGTATTACATATTTATTTACTGGTGTGTAAAACCTATTTAATTTAAAATATTGTACTTAATTATTAAATTAATAACACTTACATATATATATATATATATATATAACTGTTAAATGTTAATTTTAAAAATAAAATTTATTTCAACAACAAATAAAAACATAAAGAAAGATTAAAAAAAAAAAAGGGGTAAGAGATACTATATGCTTACCGAAAGATAGGAAGGGAAAGGCGATCAGCAAGAGAAGCAGCAAGAAGCTTGGCGTTTGAGAGAGACCGAGCCATTTTTATTTATTTATTTATTTATTTTCTTTATATATATAGAAATAACACACAGCTAATAGTTAATTAATTAACACTGGCCTGTGCAGAAGACAGAAAAGCTATTCTTCTGAGAAATGGATCCTCGAGAAGAACAGCACTTCTTCTTCTGCAGCAGCTAGCAGTATGGCTCAGGAGGTGGTGGTGGTGAACATGTAGAACCGTAGGGTTAATGCTTGCACATATATATAGACATGGGAAGTGATTGACACGTGTTTTGAAGAAGGGGTCTTCTTTATCTTTCGGTGCGGCTTTATCATGTTCCCTCTTACAATCTACAAGTCTAGATAGTAATTTTGGGTGCTCAATAATGCTTTGATTAGGACATTTTTTTTTCAATTAACAATGTGGTTTGATTAGATTAGATTTTGGACAGACTCACACTCAATTAGGTGTTGTTGTTACAGTGCTTTTGATCACGTTATTGATTTTTTTTTCTGAAATTATATGACTTAAATTTTAATGACGGTATAATAGAATAAATATAATTTACTCTTTTAAATTTAAATAGTATGAATTTAATTTTATATTTTATAATATTTTTTTAAAAAAATTATTATTTAATTATTTCTTTATTGATTTTCACCAGTTCATTGTATCATATGTATATGTTATATGACATTTGTACTTGTATTTAATGTGCATGTATATCCAAAGTTCTAGTAGTCAATTTAATTTGGAAGCTAATCAATTTAATTATTTATAAACCCCTTCTGATTATCCTGTCATTAACTTGATAAATTGAATAGTTAACTTAATGATGTATATATATATATAAATAATATTACTTGCAAGATTGAGATATCTCACCAAAGATAAACAGCCAATGCCCTATTATTAGTAGACAAATGTTCTATAATCAATATAAGGTGATGTGATCCAACTCAATTTAAAAATGATTTATTTTTCCTTTATTTATTTATTTATTTTTTAATGACATAGTGGAGGAATACCCTAAATTAGTTATATAGTAAACTAAGCCAAGCCACTCAAATATAATAGTGATTTAATTTTATAAAATATTTTTTAATTTTATTTATTTAAATAATATTTTAAAATTTAAATTGTAATCTATATAGTTGTATTAAATTTTTTTTACTGTTTTATTTACATCAAATTAAATTAATTAAAATTGAATAAATTTTAAATATTAATAATTAAAAAAATTTATATTTAATGAGGAAGGAGACAATGAATTAAAGAAGTAATTCCTTGAAAATATTGTCTTTAGAGCCCTTAACGTAGGCCAAGTAGGTTGCACATGATCATGGAACGCGGTGCGTCGCGATTTGCTTTTCTCGAACCTAATTATGACACTAATCCTATGAGGTTTGGAGGAAAGTTTTGCTTCTATTTTGCGTCTCTTAATTATTTTTTTTACTTTTTATTTCATAGTTTATCTTATGAAGTTTTTGTCTTAATTTCAGCTTCAAATCTTTGCGACTTTGGCATTCTTTGTAATTATTACTGAAGCACTAAACCTTTTCTCTTATTATTAGTTAGGAGAAAATTTTAACGTTGATGGGATCCAAGTTGGTTACGGGATTTCTAATATGCTCTAAGTTTATCATTAAAATAAAATCAACATTATTGAATTAAATTTGAATGGTGATGTATGTAGTTATATTAAATTAATTATAATTATTTTTTATAAATAATTTAAGTGATAAAAAATATGAAATTTAGATGTAGAAAGTAAGATTAGAAAGCGAAATTTATGTGGTGAAAAATTAAATCACTTGAATTCTATCAATTAATAAAAGTAATTATAATTAATTATTAGAAGATTTTTACTGTTATATGTATTTTAAATTAACCAAATTAATTTGAATCTAATATGTTCTAAATGTAATAATTTAATAAATAAATAAATAAACATTAATTAATTATTATATGGAGAATGTATGAATTAAACCTCAAACTACACAAATTTATTAAGTCTTGATTTTAAATCGTTACATTAAAACTTAAAAAAAATTTACTATTAGAATATTATTTCTCAAATACACGAAATTGTTTAAAAAATGATATACATTATTGGTACTAATTAAAGGTAAAAATCTTGGAACCAATTAATTAAGTTGATGATGCGGTCTTTTCAGGGTGATGGTCCATCACTCAAGGAATTCATCATTTGTCAAAATGGAACTCATTGAGCTCCAAGTTAATTTTATTCCTTAATAACGAGAGACATGATACAATTCACCTTCACAGGGAAAGGGTTTTGTGGAAATGTAACAACAAATTACAGGAAATAACATGCAAGATCATGACTTGTAAAGTGACCTTATTTTATACATAAAGACTGACAAATGGTCGATCAAACTAATATGTATATATATAAATGATCTAAGCTTAATCTCATGCTCCCACAAGCTGGAACCCTATAGGAACAAGGTTTGTAACTTTCAGGAGTCCAACAATAGTATTTCCAACGAGCTGTAAGGCTGATTGCAAAACGCCTACTGGGGACAGATTAGAGTCGCAGCTGGATAGGGGAGTGGGAACCTTGAGGAAGCACCCACTTAGAACTGAAGAAAGAAGAAACTGAAGAGGATCTAACAGAATCGAAAATACTCCATTTCCGTTAGTTGTTGAGCTAGATATCATGTTTCCGTTGCACAACAAATTCACTTGGGCATCTGCAATGAAATTATCACATGTTTTAGGAATATAAGCTGCAATGATGGGTAGCAATTATATAGTCAAAAACCCGATTTTACGATGGTAGCTATAGTCAGGGAAAACATACTTGCAAAAACTGGGGTTGCTGTACCATTAGCACCCATAGTACCATTGGGAGTGCAGTACAGAGTCCCTTGAATTCGGATCAAACCAAGGAGGCCATTTATAATCCCAAGTTGAGCTTGGGCTATTGTTGCTGCCATTACAGCAACCAAGAGGAAAACAAGAAGAAGTGGTTTTAAGGCCATAGTTACAAATGGTATAAGCTAGTAAGACAATTAATGCAAAAATGATTTGCAACTATACTGCTGGTTAGGTCCATAACCTATTTATAGAACATAGGGAGACCAAGTTGCTGCAGATTATTCTGACTAATTCGGTTTAGGCTCCGCATGCCTCCTCTTTTTGCTTCTTGTAAAGGTAAGTTAGATTCATCACTCACCCATTTTTTCTTATCTTAAAGTTCATTACCCTCTATCAAAATCTAGTTTAGAATGGGCTTAACCTAGCTAAGAGCTACTCCAACCCCCACCTAGTTTTCCACTGCATGCCTTCTGTTTTGTCTCTTGCAGATGGGGACCTTCTTGCTTCATTAAAACACTGTGCAGCTATTGGCGAATGAGTAGTTAAACGGTAATTTATTTTCAAAAGCATCAAGTTGTCATCTATTTAAAAAAAAAAAAACTTATCTTATTATGCAATACATCGATATTAATATCATATAACTTTTCAATTTATCAAAAAAAAAAAAAAAAACAAAAAGATTATGCAGTTTACTTTCTTTATTATTTTTAAATGATAACACTTTTTATTAGTATTGATAAATAAGTGTCCTAATAGATTAAATATATGACAAATACTAAAAGTGTGGTTAAATCTATTTATTTTGGGACCCTTTTAAATTGATGTCTCCATTTTAAAAAAAAAAAAACCATGACAACGCTTTTTATTAGTATTGGTAAATAAATGTCCTAATTCTAATAATTCTAATTTTTAAATTATTTTATTAAATAATGAGATATGCAGTATTAATAAAATTTAAAAATTATATTTAATTATTTTACTATTTAGTGATTTATCATCATTATTTTATATTTAATTGAATTTTCTACATAAATATATTATTTTGAACGTTTAAATTCCATTGTATATATTTGTTATTTTCAAATATTATTATTTTATATGCATTAATTTAGTGCAGGGATATTTTAATATTATTTTTAAGTACTAACATTATTTTATTAATTGCCGTGATTTGTATATTATTAATATTTCTAAAGTATTCCACCACCATCATTAATCTTATTATTTTCATTGTTATTTTACGTGAGTTATTATTATAATTATCGTGTGATATTATTATCACGGTATTATTTTAATATTAATATCTTGAGAACATCACAATTATTTTATTTTTATTAATTTACATTATTTCATAATTAAATTATTTCATAAATATTATTTGTTTAATAACAATTGTGTGGTGTTATTATTATGACGATTACTATTTTATTTTTATCATTAGTATTATTTTAATAACACTAGTTTATGAGTATTATTATTTCTATCATTTTTATTTTATTAAATATACATCATTCGCATTATTAATTATTTAATAATTATGATTTTTATTATTATTATTTTTAAATGATATTTTATATGGTTATTGTAATATCCCGTGTTTTTTAAAAATATTTTTACACTGTACCGGGATATACAGTGTCAATAATTTTCATGCATTATACGATATTTTTATGAGTTGATATGTATTTTAAACCTATTTTAATTACTGTCTATTATTTTCAGTATTTTACGTAAAATTTTCCCGGGACTTTCATTTTCGGGGAAATTTCCACGTAAACAATGTATTATTAATTATTTTAAATGTATTTACGGGTTTGCATGAACTCATACATATTTTTAAATTATTAAATAAAGCATGTGTGTGTATATTTATTTAATTAGGGTTTATTATTACCCTAATATTTTATTATTTATTTATTATTATTTGATTATTTTATTTATTATTAAATTATTAAAATTTATTATTTTATTATTAATTATTTATTAATATTTAATTATTTTAATTTATTTTATTTTTTTTCTTTTTTTTTTCTTTTCCTTTTTCTTTCTTTTTCTTTTTCTTTTTCTTTCCTTTTCTTTCTTTTTCTTTTTCTTCTTCTTCTTCTTTCTCTCCCGCGCCCGACGCCGACCACCATTTCCTCACCGCCGTTTCTCCCTCCTCCGGCCACCGTTTTCGACACCGCCAGTCTCTTTCTTCTCCTTGAGCTCCGGTGAGTGTTATTCTAGCTTTGGTTTGAGCTAAAATGGTTTAGAATTGCTTAGGTTTCGATTTGAAAATTTCGGCCTCTTTGGGTTTTCGATTTTTTTGAGCTTCGATTTGGATGATTCATGGAAAATTCCTTCACAAATGTTGTTCCTGGTAGCTTAATCTTCATGTATGAATTTTTGTAGAATTTTTGGAGATTTTTTGGATTTTTGGGTATTTTTGAATATTTTAATATTATTTTCTAATTTTCGGAAATTAATTATTTAAATTATGAAATTGGATTTTATGGTTGAATTAGGTGTTGAAATGAATTATAGAAATTTATTTGGAATTTTTATGAATTTCTAAGTATTTATTTTTAATTATTGAAGTTTATGTGATTTTGGAAAATTAAGTTAATTGTGTTTTAAATTGAATTTAATTGGTTAATTGAGTTTAATTATTGATATTATTGATAAATATGTTGAGAAAATTAATTTTGGATAATTGTATGATTTTTGGTGAATTTTTGAAGTAATTTAGGTATATATATATATATAGGGGTATTTTGGTAATTTTACCCTAAATTGTCTAAAAATGTAATTTAATTGGTTTTAATATTTATTTAAGGTATAAAAATGATTTCTACAAAATATTTAGTATTTTTAACTAATTAAAACTATTTTCCGGGAATTATTTTCAATTATATATATAATATACGGTTTTTCTAATAAAATGAGTTTTAATCGATTTTTACAGTGTTTCAAGATTTATTATGTAATTTCTATGTATGAAATGTATTTATGTGATTTACGGATATTTTTGGTATATTTGAATATATATTCTGTGTTTGTGGACCCCGGTCGGTGGACTGTAGTTTGGAGTCCGACCGTGGGATTTTGATTGTGTTGAGCTCGTTTTTCGAAGTGTATTTTCTTTGCAGGGTCGGCTCTACTCTTTTGAGTAGAGAGATGTCCGTTTTACAGGGGAGGTTCTGCCGAATTTCCGGTAGAATTCTCGTAAAACGTGATATCCAGTCGAACCCTAATTTTCGATTCTGTATTTAATACTCTAGATTGAATTCTAGGATTTTTGTTAGGGTTATTCTGATATCGATTAATTATTTCTTGTTTAGTTGCGCCGAGACCGAGGGTTAGTGGACCAGGCCCGTCGGACCTGTCTCGTGGAGCGCATTAGGTGAGTTACTATATTATATATATATGCTTAGGATGCATGATTTAGAAAATGCATGTTTTATTTTGACTAAATATGCATAAATAACATGATTTATATTCAAGTATATTTTTGGTATATAATAAATTATATACATGTTTTATTAATAAAATATATTTAAAATGTTTTTAAATATATTTTTAGTTTAATTCATGATTTGATTGGATTTATTTGACATATATATACTCAAAATATACCTGGTTTATGTTTGGTATATTTTCGGTATATATATGGTTTATATTGCTATTTCATTTATATCCATGCATCATTTATTTTTGTGAATGAATGTTTTATATTTAAGAATGAAGGATATCAATAGAACGTGCTACCTAGTGGGCAACACTAGAACCGAGTACGTACCGGTACGCCTATAGCTTTAGGCTATATTACTAACTATTTGTGGATATCGATTTGATTATGATTATTGATATATGTGAGATGTGGTTTGTGGGTGTGATTGCTGGAGCTCGGTTGACCAAGTGTCTCGGGGCCAATCACACTGACAGTCAGACTGCTGGAGCTCGGTTGACTTAGTGTCTCGGGGCCAGTCTACTGTCCATATGGATTAAGTGGATATATTTGGAATCAGTGAGCCTGTATGGCCAGAGTGTTGTTTAACACTATTTTTCTGAGGTTGCGATATTCTAGGGTTCTATGTGATCCTTCATAAAAGTTGATTTTCAGACAAAGTATATAAAATGATTTTTCTGCATCTGTATGAACTTGCCTGTATATATACATATTACTCATATACTGTTGACTGTTTGCATTATCACTTAGAGTGTATGTATATATATTATAGTAATTCACTCAGTGAGGTCTGACTCCCCTCCGTTGACTATTTTTCAGGAGAGTCAACTTCCTCAGACCTCAGTAGCAGGTCGATACGCCGGATTTCTTCCGCCCCGGCTTCTTTATGTAAATTATATACTTGAGTCTTATTTATTTTATCTAGACACTGCAGTAGTTGTGAAATAAAGTATTTGTTTTAAAGAGATGTATTATAGTAAAACTGGATTTGTATAAAGATTATACATTTATGAGATTATATATGCGATGTGATGAGTTTTGAATTAAATCCAGTTGATATGGATGATATTGTAATATTTATGATTTTTATTTTCCGCTGCATATTATATTTTTATGGTTATTATTGCATATTTATTTTATTTTTAGGCTTGCTACGGGTTCCGGATTCGAAAGAATTCCCGTTCCCTAGCGCCGGTCATGGCCCCTGTTTTGGGTCGTGACAGTTATTTTTATGTGGGTGTGAGATTATGTGTGTGTATATGTATATAAATATATATATGAATAAAATAATATTATTTATTTTTGTGTGGTGGAAAATTTTTGGACATAAAATAATATTATTTTCTAACTTAAAGTTTATTAAAAGTGTATATATATATATATATACACAAATTTTTTAGCAAAAGCAAGAAAACAAGTTGCAACTCTTCTTTCCTCCCCCTGCGCGTCTCTGTCCCAACATCCCCTATTGGTATGCCTCTCGACATACCGCCTCTCATCGCCACCAGCGTCTCCTCCTTCCTCTAGACGTCGGCAACCACTGGAGAGGGTTGTTGAAGCCGTGGGACAGCAACACTAGCTGCAGCAACTTCTCCTCGCGTGAAGACCATCAACTGTCGCTGCCTTCCGTCGTGAAGTCCAGCTCCTCCACCACCGCCATCTGTTGTCGCCGAACATGGCAGCAGCTCCAGCATTTGCAGCATCCTTCTGTCTTTGATCTTCTTGTTTGGTAAGTGTGTGTTAGTGTTAGTTATGTTAGTTCTTAGGTGGTTGTTTTTGGTAGTTTTTAGGTTGATTTTGAGTTTTAGTTAACTTACATATTATTTATTTAATTATTCAATATTTAGTTTAATTATTTGATTAATTTTGAGTTGATCTAAATTATTTTGGTTAATTTTTTGACTATTTTATATTTAATTATTAATTATTAAATTTTTTTTGTTAGTTAATTATTTTAATTTCGAATTTGGGTAAATTATTGTTGTTATATATTGTTAGTAATTATAATGTTGAGAAATTAATTTTTGGGAATTATTATATAATTTTTATAAATGTTTATAGTTTATGTAAATTTTGGAATATTGAATTAAATGTGCATTTAGATTGAATTTAAAATTTAATTTTGTGTTTTAGTTAATATTAGAAGGTTATTTATTGATAAAATAATTTTTATGAATTTATATAATTTTTTATGGAATTTTATATAATTTATGTGTTTTTTGAATTATTAAGTTAAATAAGTATTTTTGTTGAAATTATTGGTTAAATATGTGTTTTGGTTGATATTAGCATATTGAATATTTTTTTTATATAGGCGTAAATTTGTAATTTTGTGTTACTTATAGTTAAATATTATGGTTTAGTTGATTCTATAATTATTTAAGGTAGTAAAATGATTTTTACAAATTAATTACTAATTTTCACTAATTAGTACTATTTTAAAAAAAATTGTTTTCAAATAATATATTATATATATTATTTTGGAAATAAAATGGGTTTTAAACTAATTTTATTATATAATTAAGCTATTTAAGCAATTAAATGTGAAATTTTATTATGTTATGTTGAATAATTGTAAAATGAATTTTTATTAATATTGTATAATATTTGAGATTTTATTAGTTAAATTGTGGTAATTTTGGAATATTATGTAAATAATAAGTGTATTTATTATTTTGAGGCTAAATGTGTATTTTATTATTTTTGTGATGTTAAATTGTGATTTTAAATATTGTTTGCAATTTATGTTAATTTAATTGTACAATGGGAATTTTATTTCATTTATGAATTTTTATTATCCAATATTATTTAAATTAGACTTTTATGTTTTAATTAGAAAATAAAGGTTTTTAAATATTTTTATAGGTTTTTAATGATTTTTATTATTTTACTGTTTGATACTGTTGAATTGTGAATTGTGAACCTTGGTTGGGGATTTGTGGAGTTTGGGGTCCCAACCCGAGGTGTTGAGTATTTTGTGATTTTAGAAATGTGTTTTCTGTGCAGGATCGACCCTACTTTTGTAGAGAAAAGTCCGTTTTACAAAAAAAACTCTATCGAAATTTCGATAGATTTTTCGTAAAATGTAACAATCGGTTCGAGTCTAATTTTGAATTTTTGATTGAGTCATTCTATAGTAATCTTAGAAGCTTAGAGTTAGAATTTATTTTGATTGTTGTTGTAATTTTATTTTTCTAGTTACGCCGAGACCGAGGTTTAACGGACCATGCCCGTCAAATTTGTCTCGTGGAGCGCTAATCTGTGAGTTATTATACTGTATATATATGCATTGCATATAGGATACATGACTTGGGATTTTTCATTTTCATTATATATTTTAAACAGTAATTTAATTTATAATATGACTTGGTATATTTTTTATTTATTTTTAGTATATCTTGATATATATATGTTTGCATATTTTCTATATACATTTAATATATCACTGGTATATTTAGAGTTTATTTTTGATATATGTATGTTAGATATTTAGGTTTATTTTTAGTATATTCTGGATATATGGCAAAATTAAATACATGTTTTAAATGTATATTTATTCATAATGTTTTATTAAATGATTAGTATACTTTAGGTATGTTTTTTGTATGTTTTAGGTATATTCCTAAATAATTGCATGTCATATTATTGATTTATACTTAAATTGTTTTTAAGTATATTTTTGGTATATTTCCAAATAAATGCATGTTATATTATCAATTCATACTTAATTGTTTTTAAGTATATCATTGATTTATCTTTGGTATATTTCATATTTGATTTGACTTTATTTGATATATATATACTCGAAATATACTTAGTTTATTTTAGGTATATTTCTAGTATATATATGACTTATTTTATCATTATGATTATTATTCTGTATTATTTGTTTGGCCATATGAATGTTTTATTTTAAATGAAGAATATCGATAGAACGTGCTATCTAGTGGGCAACATTAGGACCGTGTACGTACCGGTGTGATAAATTTAGATTTGAGTGAGGAATTATTTATGGTAATTATAATATGATTGAGATGATTTGATTTATTTGATTGAGATGTGATAAGATTGATGGTGTGATTGTTGGAGCTCGGTTGACCTAGTGTCTCGGGACCAATCACATTGACAGTTAGACTGCTGGAGCTCGGTTGACTTAGTGTCTCAAGACTAGTCTATTGTCCAGAATGGAATAAGTGATCCATTTGGATTTAAGTGAGCCTGTATGGCTAGAATGATGATATGATTGATTAAGGTTGCGATTAATAGGGTTCTATTTAATCCTTCATGTATTAAAAATAAATATTTTCTGCATTTATTATATTTATTAAAGTAGAGTTGACATTTGTATGAAATGCTTGTATATGCATATATATATATAAGAATGTTTGATCGAATATAGTTAGATTGCATGTATATATAGTATAATAATTCACTCAGTGAGGTCTGATCCTCCTCAATTTTTTTTTCAGGAGATCCTATATCTTCAGACCTTAGTAGTAGAATTTTTTGCCGGTGTTCTTCTGTCCCGGCTATTTTATGTAAATGTATATTTTGAACTCTGATTTGTATTCTAGAAACTGCAGTAGTAGTGTTATTGTATCAGAAGAATATTATTTTGTTTTGATATTTTATACTCTGAGAGTTGTATTTAAATATTATATGAATATATTTTATTTACGGAAGGATTTGGAGTATTTATTTATTATATTGATTCGAAAAATTTTAATTTTTTCGTACTTTTTATTTATTTATTATATGATTTTATTTTCTAAGACTTGTTACGGATTCCGGATTCAAAAGAATTTCCGTTCTCTAGCACCGGTCATGACTCCTAGTTTTAGATCGTGACACTAATAGATTAAATATACACCATAAATATTTATAGTGACATTAAAGTGATTTATTTTGAAACACTTTTAAAATTGATGTCCCTAATTCTTTTTTTTTTTTTTTTAAATGACGACACTTTATTAGTATAGGTAAATAAGTGTCCTTATAGATTGAATATTAGACACAAATATTAAAAGTGTCGTTAAATTGTTTTATTTTGGGACATTTTTAAATTAATGTCTCTAATTCTTTTTTTTTTTTAATAAATATGAGGATGCTTTTTATTAGTGTCGCTAAATAAATGTTCTAATAGATCTCTTTTCTTATAGTGTAATTTGAATCTAATACATTCTGAACATAATAATTTAACAAATAAATAAAATAAAATAAAAAAGCATCAACTAATTATTATATGGAGAATGTTTGAAACCTCAAACTACATAAATTTATTGAGTCTTAATTTTAAGTCGTTACATTAAAACTTAAAGAAATTTACTATTGGAATATTATTTCTCAAATACACTAAACTGTTTAAAAATGATGTACATTTATTAGCACTCATTAATTAAAATATAAATGAATTATTTAGCCCCTTTTTGTAGAAAATATCTTATATTTCTGTGTTTGGATTATAAAAAAAATAAGTTAAAGGAAAATAAATGATTAGTTAAAGAAAAATAATTTTAAAATAAGAAAAAAATAAAATTTTCATTATTAGAATAAAAAATTATTTTCTAATATTTAAAAATAAAAAAAATTATATAAAATACCCATTTTTTTATTTCTTACTTCAGAATTTTCTTTTTTTTTTTTCTTTTTTTCCCCTTATTTTCCCATCTTTTTCCTTTTTGTTAATTTTTTTATCCCTATTTTGTTCACCTTCTTTTCACTTTTTCCTTTTTATATTTTTACTTTTTCCTTTTTTTTTATTTTTATTTTCTCTCTTTATGTTTTCCTCATTTTTTACCTTCTATCATTTTTTTTCCTTTCCCTTATTTTTATTTTTATTTTCTCTCCTTCTTCTCATTTTTTTTCTTTCCTCCCCTTCTTTTTTCCTTTTATTTTTTTGTATAGATTAATTATCATATAGATTTTATATCAACATATAAAGTCCATCACAAAGAGATAATTTATAAAAAATATATATTAAGTCTATTACAAAGAGGTAATTTGTAAAAAATATATATTAGATTCATTATCAAGAGATAATTTAAATAATAAAAAGTGTTGATGTCGCAAAAAATAATATTTTCTAATTTTGCAGTAAAATATTAGAAAATATTTTAAGATAAAATATTTTTCATAAACCAACGGAACATTAATATTTAAAAATAAAATACTAAGAATATGTATTGCAGTATATATGTGTGTGTTGGTAAAAATCTTGGAGCCAATTAGTTGAGTTGATGATGTGGTCTTTTCAGGTTGATTGACACGGTTGGAATTCATCTTTGTCAAAATGGAACTCATTGAGTTCCAAATTAACTTTATTCCGTAATAGCAAGAAACTTAATACAATCCACATTTCACAGGGAAAGGCTTTTGTAGAAATGTAACAACAAATTACAGGAAGTAACATGCACGCAAATGACTTGCTTAGTGACCTTATTTAATACATAAATGGTCGATCAAACTAATATGTATATATATAAATTATCTAAGCTTAATTTCCTGCTGCCACTGGCTGGAACCCTTCAGGAACAAGGTCTATAACAGTCAGGATTCCAAGAACAGTATTCCCAACGAAGCGTAAGGCTGATTGCAAAAGGCCAAATACTGGGGACAGATTAGCGTCGCAGCTGGATAGGGGAGTGACAACCTTGAGGGAGCACCCACTTAGAACTGAAGAAACAGGATTCTGAAGAGGATCTAACAGAATCCTAAATACTCCATTTCCGTTAGTTGTTGAGCTAGCTGTCACGTTTCCGTTGCACATCAACTGTATTAGAGCATCTGCAATGCAATTATCGCATGTTTTAGCATTATAAGCTGCAATAGTGGGTAGCAATTAAAATCAAAAACCCTACTTTACAATTGTAGCTATAGTCAGGGAAAACATACTTGCAAAAACTGGGGTTGCTGTGCCATTAGCACCAATAGTACCATTAATAGAGCAGGACAGAGTCCCTCGAATGCGGATCACACTATTGAGAGTGAGGTCACCTTGAGCTTGGGCTGTCGTTGCTGCCATTACAGCAACCAAGAGGAAAACAAGAAGAAGTGATTTCAGGGCCATAGCTACAAAATGGTACAAGCTAGTAAGACAATTAATGCAGAAATGATTTGCAAATATACAGCAACTTAGGTGCATAACCTATTTATACAACATCGGAGACCAAGTTGCTGCTGATTATTCTGACCCATTCGGTTTATTCTCCACATGCCTTCTCTTTTGCTTCTTGTAAAGGTAAGTCAGATTCATCAAACCCATTTTTTCTTATCTAGAGTTCATTATTCTTCATCAAAATCTAGTTTAGGATGGGCTTAACCTTGCTAAAAGCTACTCCAACCCCCACCTAGTTTTCCACTGCATGCCTTCTGTTTTGTCTCCTGCATATGGAGGCCTTCTCGCTCCATAAAAGGCTATGTAGCCTGCATGTCTGATTCAAGTTGCGAGCCTATATAAAAAGATCCGTTTAGTTTTGTAAAATATTTTCCATTTTACTTTTTCAATTTTCTTTTTCTTTTCCTTATTTTTCAGTTTTTCATTTCTCAAAATATAAAACAAAAAACGATTTGTTTGTTATTTTTCATTTCGCAATTTTTTTTATTCTTCTAATTTTTTGACAAAATTTATTACAATAGTTTTTTAAATATAATAATTATTATTGTGATTTATATTATAATGTTTAATCTAAAATTTATTTATTTTATAAAAAATTTAAATCATATATATTTAATTAATTTCGATTCGAAGTCATAAGACTATAATTGAGGTGGTGGTGGTGGTGGCCATGGTGGTGGTGGTAATTGTGGTTGTGGAGGTGGTGGTGGATGAAGTGGTAGTGGTGGAGGTTATGGTACTAATGATGGTTAAGAAGGTGGTAATGAATATTAAAATATTAATTGAAATATTCTAAAACCTTTTATAATCTGAAAATTTTGAAAAATAGTTTTCTAAAATTAGAAAATATTATAACTGAATAACACATTCTATTTTTCAGTTTTTTTGAATTTTTTTTTTTGAAAATCTGACATTATGTTTCAAAACTAAACAGGTCTTCCTCTAAAATTTTCAATGGTTGAATAGTTTATGGAAGTTCTTTGTTGGTCCATAGCTCTATGCCAATGGCAGCCTTTAATCGTTTAGCTGTTCATCGATCTATAAGCTCAATGGTATGGACTTTGCTTCTGCTTTAGGGCATTTAGAAAAAAGAATATGCAGATAGCGACATGCGCTTGGAATTTTTGTAGCGTAACTCTAATTACGGAGCTTTGTTAGCACTTCTAATAAACACTTACACTTCTGTTCAAGAAAATTAGGATCAATGCCAGCTGTTTGATTCTATTCGGCTGAATGCTTCAGTCTAGTTTTAAATCTTATACTTTTCAGTTTTAATTATTTTTAAATTTATTTCATTCTAAATTTAAACTTTTCAACTCTTTGCAATAGTAGATTGTACAATCGCTTATTTCAAATTTTTTTTAAGCGCATAAAACACTAAAAATGAGCATTAAATTAATAAAAACAGTTAAGTTGTAAATTAAAGTAAAAATTAGAAAATCGTCTTCCCAAAATTAATATATTATTTTTTTAATTAAATATCATTTCAATTTATATAATTTTTTTCGCATTAATGTTCAATGTGCCTTTATAAAATACACAAATATCATTCACTGTAAAAATAAAATAAATCTATAAAAATTTGGGGTAAAACTATGGTATATTCAATTTCCACCCTTCGTATATTTGAATGAAATTTAAGTGAAAATGGAATAGCAAAACAAAACTAGAGATCACAAAAGAAGTGTTGAGAACCGTAACTCTCCAAAGATAACAAATCCAGCATTCTTCTATTAACTAGCGGTCTAGCACAACATCTAAACCTCCTACACAACCCGAAGTCGCACATGGCTACGGCAATTGTCGGGTTTAACTGAGCCTGCCATATGCTAATGTGCATGATTTATCCGTTGCATCAGACACCTACAGCCGTCTTGCTGACAAGAAGAGAGTTGCGTGCAAATTTCCATTTTTTGCAACAGAGCACTAAACTTATGTTTGATATCCTAACAGCATTTTCCCCTTAACTTTCCCTATGGGACTTCATTTCTTCGTTCATGCCCAGCTTCACCTTATCATCTCTACAATTCGAACCCATATATACATGATCGTGCCGTTCATAATCCTTAACTATGATCCAAGCACACACATTCAAACTCCCAATGCTCCTTTTCACTTCGTACCACCTTGCTATGCTATGCACAGCAGTCCTACTGATTCTATATCTTGCACACAGGAAAAGAGTCTCCATTTGTTTACTAGACTTTGCTTGCTATCGGCCACCTTATTCTAGCAGAGTACCCATGTCTCTGTTCCAAGAGCATGTCCATCTTGATAGCAGATTTCATCCGAGAAGTGTTGAATTTCAAATCAAGATCCTAGAAAAATCGGGGTTTGGGGAGGAAACCTGCGTTCCTTGTGCTTTTACAGAGACACCCATAAGAAATAAACTATCTTCTGCCATTGAGGAGGCACAGACGTCAATATTTTCTGTAGTAACAGATTTGCTGAAGAAAAACAACATCAGCGCAAGAGCTATTGACATACTCATATCAAATAGCAGCATGTTTTCACCTACACCATCTCTTACTGCTATGGTTGTGAATAAATTCAATATGAGGAGCAATATTATGAGTTTTAACCTATCAGGCATGGGGTGCAGTGCTGGAATAGCATCAGTTGCCTTGGCCAAAGACCTGTTAACGGTGCATCAAAACTCATTGGCTCTAATTGTGAGCACAGAAATGCTTAATCGGAACTGGTATACTGGTAAAGATACATCCATGCTGTTAACCAATTGTCTTTTCCGAACTGGGGGTGCAGCCATACTGATGTCTAGCCGATTTCAAGACAAGAAAAAAGCAAAGTATGAGCTACAGCACCTTGTTCGAACAAACAAAGCACAAGATGACCGCTCTTACAACTGCGTCTTTCAGGACTTGGACTCTGAAAACATATTAGGGGTATCAATCTCAAAGGACACACTCCATGTTGCGGCAGATGCATTAAAAGCAAATATTTCAACACTTGGCCCTCTGGTTTTGCCATTCTCAGAGCAATTAAGGTATGTAATTTCAATAGCTTGCAGGAAAATAAGGATTTTAAGCAAGAAAAACTTATATTTACCAAATTTCAAGAGAGCATTTGAACATTTCTGCATACATGCTGGAGGAAAATCAGTCATCCAAGCAATTGAAAGAAACCTAGTGTTGAAGAAAGAAGATGTTGAGCCATCCAAGATGACTCTCTACAGATATGGAAACACATCATCTTCTTCTATATGGTATGAGCTTTCGTACATAGAAGCCAAACGAAGGATGAAAAGGGGCGACAGGGTTTGGCAAATTGCTTTTGGGAGTGGGTTCAAGTGCAACAGTGCAGTATGGAAATGCATTTACGACGTGAGGGAAGAAGAAGCAAGTGCATGGCCAGCAGATGAAATAGACAAATATCCAGTAGAAATTTCTGAATATTGCTAAAAACAAATTCAAGTCATCAATATAACATGAATCACTATCTAGGATTTACCTGATATATTGCTAGGTTTCTATAAAAAAAGATGAATAAGTAAAGAGTGAGCTATCACATTCCAAATTCTTCACATCAAAATCACCATAGATGCATCATGCATGAAAGCAGAAAATCCACAGAATAACTAGAAGATAATAGTTACCATATCAGTAATACCAATAATAACGATAATTCTGTCAGTGAGAGCAAAGACTTGTATGATAAAAGGCAAGCATTCTTGATTCAGAGACTCAAAATGCCCAATAACCAAATCTTTTGGGTCAAAAATTTCAAGTTCTCAAGACAAGATAAAAATAACCTAAAACATTTCTATGAAGTGAAATCAATTGACAACGGCAGCATAAAAAGAAAATAAAAAAGCAACTGATTGATGCAAATTTACTCTTCATCCTCGCCTTCATTCTCAGCAATGTTGAAGTATCTTAGCTCATAGACATTACGATCCTTGTTGGAGGCAATAACACGAAGCCAATCCCTCACATTGTGCTTCTTCAAGTACTTCTTAGTCAAGTACTTTAGATATCTGTAAATGGTCAACAATATTTTGATTCCAATTAAATAAATCCCATAGCTATCTTAAGCTCATAACAAGCTGATCAGATTTTACCGTTTGGAGAAGTTGGAGTCGGAGGTGACGGTGATTTTGGACTTGTCGCGAGTGATGATGACGGAATCACCGAGAGCTCCGGCTTTGCCGCCAACTTTGATGCGCTCTTGGAGGAACTTCTCGAGTGAGGCAATGTCCATGATCTTATCCTCGACTGGCTTACCGCAATCGATTGTGAACGTTGCTCCCTTCTTCTTTCCCTTGGCTCCACCGCCTCCGGCTGCTCCACCTTTGCTCATCTTTTCTGTATTGATTGATTGCTTTTAGCGCTTTCCTCTGCTGCAAAAATTCTATATAACTTGAATCGTATATAAATTATATAAGACAAACAAATTAAATAAAAAAAAAAAAGAATTTTCACCAGATTAGATGGTTAGGGTTTTGGAGCGCTGCAAATGCGAAGAGAAGAGGAAGTAGCTGCTGCTATGAGCTAGGGTTTTATTGCTACTAGTAAACTCGAAAGCTCATCGATAGATCGGGTCGGGTTGAAACAGTTCTAGACTTCAGGCTGCAGCTCGGCCCACTTCCGACATACATTGCCCTCGTTTAGAAACAATTTTGGGCTTCCATGCCCAAATATTCATATAAATTTTAAACGACGATTATTTCGTGACTAGTCAACATAAACATTTTTGTTCATTCGTGACTCCCGCTTTTTTTTTTTTTTTTTTTTTTTTTTTCAGTTTTAACTTTACTATTTTCCTTTTTATCTTAATTTTGGCCATATTTGAAAGTAACTTCGGTGATTTTCAGTTTTTTTATGTTTTTATTTATTTCTTATTTTTTAGGCATATTTAATTTAAACTGATTGTATATATTTTATTTAATTTGTATATTTTAAATAAATTTATTTTATAATTATTTTTTTATAATTATTTAGAACTTAAAAATTAAACTAATTAAATAAAAAATTATCCATGCTATTTAATAATTATTTTTTCAATAAAAATAACAAAAAATTATGAAATATATTAAATAAATTATTATTTTTATTATTGATACTAATAAAAGTAAAAATTATATTTATAATCTAAATTTTATTATTAATGATAAAAAAAACTTAAAAAATAGCAAACATTAACAAAAATAAACAAAAATTAACAACTGCATTTTTTGTTGCTTTTGTTGATTTTGTTATTTCGGTTATATTTTTCAATTGTTTTTGTTGTTTCTTTTTGTTTATATTTCTTGATTTTTTAAAAAATAAAAAAATAACAATAAAAAATAATAAAAATTATGAGATATATAAAAAATCATTATTTTTATTATTAATACTAATAAAAGTAAAAATTTTATTTATAGCCTTCATTTTGTAATAAATAATGAAAAAATAATTTAAACAATAATAAAAAATCAACAAAAATAAACAATAATAAACAAAAACAAACAACAATCAACAAAAATGAACAACAATAAACAAAAAATAAACAATAATCAACAACTGACAATCAACATAAATTTTGTTGATTTTTGTTGCTTTGTTACTTTGTTATTTTAGTTGTTTTTAGTTTTTGTTGTTGTTTCAGTTTGTTTATTTTTGTATTTTTTCAGATTTTTTTTTATGTTACAAATACATCATAAAAATTGTAAACTTATTACATATTAATTGATGATCAATAAATATCAAATATTTTAAAAAAAAAGTTAAAAAAATTTTAATAAACAAATTAAAGTAAAAAAAAAATCCTTATCTTTAAGAATATAAAAGGAGACAATTTTTTTTATTTATTGTTGTTACAATAGTTAAAGATATTTATTGCTTGGTTTAACAAAAATTGAAAATATTTAGTTCATAATTATTCATTTCAAAAAAAATTCTTAAGAGAAAAAAAAATTAACTAAAAAAAAGTTGAGAAAAAAATGAAGATATTAGAAAAAAAATGTTGAGAAAAAAAAATATATTACTATAAAAATAGAAAAAAATGTTTAGCAAAAAAATGTTGAAAAAAATAGATAAAGATGATAAAAAAATGAAAATAGTATAAAACAAAAAAAATTATTAAAAAATAATAAATAAAATGTTGAAAAAAAAGTATAAAATAAAAAAAGTTGAAAAAATCAGTAAAGAGAAAAAAAATGTTAAAAAAAAAAACCCAAAGAATAAGAACGACAAGGGGAATGAATTATATTTGAAAAAAAAAGTTAGAAAAAATAGTTTTAAAAGTTGTGAAATTCAACTGTTATTTTTTTATTTTTTTTTATTTGGTCTGTTGTCACATGCTTTGCTGTTTGAAGATGGGTTTTGCCTGCACTCGGTTGAATAAAGAAATGACAACCATTGCGACGTTGATCGCTTGCTCAGAATCTTCAAAACAAAGAAAACTAGAAGACAACTTTAATGAAACAGACATTACAGATATCAGGTTGGGTTCCTCCCCAGTTTCTTAGACGGGAGTTTTACAATAGCATGTTAATACTATCTTGGAAATTGCTTTCTAGTTTTGTCTAACAAATATAAATTTTTTATAAATTAGTTGCAAATCAGCTAATACCATCTTGTCCCTTCAAGGGGAAAAAGAAAAAAACCCCTCATCCACTAGCAACATAAGTTAATACACAGATACCCAAACTGGGGCTTCAAGCAAGCTATATATCCTCCCGAGGAAAAATGACTGCGTCCTTCTGGAACTTCATAAATGAAAAACTCCCTTTATGATTACAACATTATATTCTGGGACAATGATAAGAACCGTGTTCAACACAAGCACTGTGAGACAGCATGACACACTGTTGACTTAAAAGGAAAAAATGGTTGAAAGCAGGAAGGTGTTCACTAGAACCTCCGGATATCTTTAGGTGGCTTGAAGTTTAGGGGGTGAGTTTCTGGGGTCGCGGTTTCATCCTCTTTCCACATTTTAATCGTCTTGTCAGCCTCGCATGTTACAAGCCTTGAGCCAGTTATATCATATGAGAGAGCATAGATACCAGCTTCACTATCCAATGAACCTGGAAGAAAAAAACTCATCATTGTCGACTTCTTTCTCATTCCACCAACAATGATAGAAGTGAAAAATATGACGGACAGGGAAAGAACATACCAGGCTGCACAATTGTTTGGGCTTGCTGGAAATTATGACCACTCTTCCAGTCCCAGAACCACAAACTCCCATTATCACCTACAGTAATTTAAAAGAAAAGCACAAAGTCATGAAATATCATTACTGTATGGATGCCAAAATGAAATGCAACTTCGCTTAAAATATCCACTTGCGATAACATAGAAGTTAGTTACTGATGATCACAGGCCAGGTTTCTGGGCTTAAGCTCTAAGTGCTTTTCCTTTTTTCTATCAGCTAGGAATTTGACATCGTACAAGACCTACCCAATGATAACTGAATGATTCTAATATCTGTATGATAACAGTCATGCTTTTAAGACTGATAACTGCACTAGGCCAAAACAATAAATTGCCTGGAGATGTTCCCAGCCAGTGATACAGTCAGTAATTTATGAGAAAATAATACGCACCTCCTGTAGCCATTACACCATCCTCGTTGACGGCCATTGAGTTGATGATGGTTTTTTGCTGAGAGCTGGTAAAAAAAGAAAGTTGAAAATGTTTATACATACAAATTTAAGAGGAAATGATTCAAACTACACATTTAGAATCAGAGTAGTGAGAACTTACAGCATGTTATGCAAAAATTCTCCTTTTGGAAGGCTGAATTTCTTAATGTTGTCAGCCGATGCAGAGGCAAAGCAATGCCTGAACAAATTAAAATGGAACAACAATCAAGTAAAATGGGTGAATGCAAAAAACATATTCTGATATTCAGGTATAGAACCATTATTCACAAAAAGTAACAAATAACATATACAGGCACCTACTCCGTAGGATGCAATGCCATGGCTCGAACAGATTTCTTGTGGTGTGTGAGTGTCACCATAGTCTTCCCTGTGACCAAAAAAAAAGAAAAAAAGATACGTTAAAAAAATTAAAAAGAACACAAAAATTTTAAAAAATAAAAAAAAAGAGAAAAGAAGTCATAAGAAAATTCAATTACCATATCTAAGATCCCAGAACTTAATGGTATTGTCATGGGATCCAGTGACAACTTGTGGATCCTGGGAAAAAAAAAAAACATATTTAACCAATAATGGAAAATATAATACATGTTGGCAACAAATATAGAAGAATATAAGCCATAAATACATGGCTTATTGCTTGCCTCATCTCAAATAGCATGCATGATGACATAACATCTAAATTCACTAAGATTTCTGTGAATCAGGAGAGAAAAAATAAAACCTAAAAGAGTGAATGAGGAGAGAATGTGAGAAAACTTGCATACCGTTGGTCGAGTGAAAACTGAGCATACTGTATTATCATGTCCAGAGAGAGCAAAAACTTGAACTTTTGTTCGAACATCCCAGACCTGAAAATTTCTTTGTCAAGTTATATTTATAATGATACACTAAATATTTGAGCAATGGTGCAAAACAGAGAGCATCCACCAACAAATGATACTATCATAGAGAAAAATATTATACCCGGCAAACAGAATCACGTCCCCCAGTTAGCAAAAGGTCAATAGTGGGATGAAGTGCCAAGCAGTAGACACCACTAAGATGACCATGATATGACCGAACAGCCTATTCAGAAATATGCATGTTTCAACAATTAGTAACTTAAAAATCATAGTTTCATCTATTCGATTGTTACTATTTTTGTTTAATCAATAAATACGCTTGAATGGTTGACGTAGGTTAAAATTCTCACCTTATTCTGTTCAAGGTCCCAGCATTTCACCTGTTTGTCATCACCAGCAGAAAACATGTATGTATGTTTTTGGCTGACAGCAAGGCCTGCAAAAGGAAACAAAATCTTCCACATTAATATATCTTAATAACCTAATTAGCCAATAGCAACAATTGTTACCAAAAATGATCATAACTAACCTCGCACTTGTTCAATGTGTCCAGTCAGTGTGAGCTTCAACCTTCCAGATCCTACATCCCATATCTGGTCAACCAAAATTCAGAGAGAAAAGGAAAATCATTAGCGTCGTTGGAAAATTCTAACATAACTAATTCTGAGAAACAATAGGCAGTAACTTCTAGAACATCAAGAATAAGCACAAGAAATTGTTTTTCTCCAAGTGTGATCCATTACCTATAGATTTTCACTTGTTTGTGACAAGATTTGCAAAACATTTTCTAGATATGATAAAGAACGAGAAAGAGCTTTCTAAAATTTGTAAATGTTCATCCTATCTAGGTTCTACAAAAATATCTTCAATTGTTAAACATAGCAAATGGATTTTAAACTCACACTTTCATCCAATGAGAAACCAAAAAATAAAATAATCATAATGACAAGTAGGCCATCAAGACAAGATAAATGAAAATTAAATCCAAATCATACAGGACAGATACAACCCATACCTTGATTGTACGATCAGCAGAACCAGTACAAAACCATGTATTACTAGGATCAAATGCAATGGATCTCACCCATCCCAAATGGCCACTGATTACCTACATAAACAATTCAAAGAATGCCAAGAAAAAACTTTTGGTTAGAAAATTACTGCAAAAACAATCAAAATATAAAGAAGTCAGTTTTGCCTACAATATAACCCAGCCAATACCATAAAGAAGGAAGCTAAGATACCTACAAGTGGATCAATCAACTCCAACAAATTAGAAAGGCTAGAAATGCTAAATAGGAACACGCATAAGGGAAATAATCAACACTGGACATCCCAATTCTAAACTGTGGCAGGCTAACTCCGATGGTCATAACTGAGCACATTTATGACAAACAAGATGACACACAGGGTACCAATTTCTGCAGGTTACATTGCTGTCATAGAAAAAAATCACATATACAACTTACCAGCACAACTATATATAGAATAAGAACACAAAAAAAAAAAAAAAATGGAGGAATAGAAAATCTCATTAATTGTAATTCACAAGTGATCAAACAAGACCATGTCACAACTAATTCACCAACAATACAGTGACACCAATCACAAAGTTCTTACCCTATAGTTCTTCCATGGAGGATGCCAGACAGGACGTGGCCATTTGCTTGGAATTCTTTCCATTATAGCAGATGTTGAAAACCTACAAGATGGAGCGCATGCAAGTTAATGCCAGGAGAATATACTACACAAGAAACATCAATCAATAAAAATACAATAAAAATTATGTAACTTAGAAGCAAAACACCTCCTTGCTCACTTATGTTCCTTAAGCACATTTAAGCATCACAATCTACAATAATATCAAATTCTTTTTTTTTTTTCCTATTCTTTCTTGTATCGAGGCACTATGATGCCCGGAAGCAAATATATGGAAACGGAGAAACAAATATGGAGAAACAACATTTTATAAAAATATAGGAAATAGAAACTGAAGAAGACATGTAACTATTAAAAATATAGGTGCACACACAAAAAAAAAAAAAATTAATAATAACCAGAAGCAAATTAATATTTAGTCAAAAAAATAAAAAATAATATTATTTAACAAGCAAAAATAAAATTAATAATTAGTAATAATGTACTATGTTTTATTATTATAATATTATTTTATTGTTATGCTATGTTTTATTATTATATTGTTATTTTATTATTAAAATAATAAAATAATAATATTAATAAGTAAAATAATACTAATACAAGAAGAATAAATCCAAATAAAACAATAATCAATTAAAAAAATAAACATTAAAAATACTAAACTAAACAAAGATAAAAGAAGGCCACAAACATTAAATCCACTAAACTTAAAAGAAGGAAAAAAAACACATTCAGGAAAAAAAAAAAACGGCAGAGGACATCAAACTTAAAAACAGAGGTGGGAGGTCATTCAAAGAAGAAAAAGAGGTGGGAGGACTTACAACAAGAGAACAGTCTTTTCTCCTCCTGGTTATAAGAAGTTGAATTTTATTCTATGAGAAGGTGACTTTAAGTTTTTCTTTTGACATTTATATAGATTCTCTTAATCCTTAGTATAGGAGGATCAATGAGTTTTTTCCAATTCTTGTAACATTTGTATTTAAGTACGTTCCTAATTTATCATGAATTAGCTTTTCCAGTTCTCTTTTGGATTTGGAGTTCAATTTGTTCATAATTCATTCTTAATTTCTCCTAATTCTTCTAGGCTAATTTTTCCTCATTCATCTTAAGAACAGCTCTCTTGTTTTTTTTGTCCCCTCAAAAGTTAGAAATGCATTTCCAATGAGTGATGCGTTTCCATTCTTTTGTATTTACATAAACGGCCCAAGTATGTTCCAAGAATGTTTTTTAGAGTTTTCATTTCCAAAACGTTCTGGAAACACAAAAATGCTGTTCAATCAACATTTCTGTGCATCAGAGTTGAGGCATGACAAAGCACATCTCCAGTTAATTTTTCACTACACAACAGCAGAAAGTTATCAATTCTATGCCTTTAGCTACATATGCAGAATAACATGATCGGCCCAGCAGTCAAAACAAATTGGACATTGTAAGTGCATCATACAGACAAATATAGTCATATCAAGTATCAGAACAAAACATAGTGAAGGAAAACTAAAACCTTTCAGATGAACCAGAACCAGAAATCATGGCAGTGCTTTTTCCCTGAGGACCAACGTCATTTCTGAAGCAAACAAAGAAATAATTAGCACCAATAACAAAAAGATGTGAAGAAAACATATGCAGAAGGAGAAACGAGGGAGAGCACTCACAGTCCCTTCGGTTGCAAAGTTGGTCCAACCATCAATGCATTTTTAGCCCCACCCTTATGTGAATCCTTAGAATTATCTGGACCTGCAGGAGAATGAAACACACGTTATATGAAGTTCCCATACAATAATTTGGATCAGCATATAACATCCAAAGAGACACTGCCAAACACTCCCTTCATTTGACAACAATTCTGATGCAAATGGCATAGAAAATCATTGCTTTTGCAACAATACTACACAGAAAATAAACATTCATACTTGAAAATAGCATATTGGCAACATCGACCATGGAAACTAAACCCCAGCAACGACAGAACTTAAACTATATTTTCCACACTTCAGCATGTGCTTCAGTCATGCAACATTGACATGATTTTTGCGGATAAAATGAAACGAAAAATTTCGCCAGAAAAAGAAAAAAAAAAAAACCTGGAAGGGCGAGGACATTAGAAGGCGTTGAAGTTTGAGTTGCACGATCAGTTGCAGCAGATTGCCGCGGAATCTCACTCACACTTTTAATTCCTTTATACTCTATATTAATCTGCACAGTCGATTCAAATCATGTTCAAGTAATTTTACATGTTTGAACAAGAATGACCATAACAATTTCAAAACCGTACCTAAAACCAATAAGCGAATATGGAATTTCACTAACCTTATGGCTCGATCGAATTTTTTTACTGCAAAGAAACAAAACGAAGAAAAAGAAGTATGAATTAGAATTTAGGTGCAATTAAGACACGAAGGAACAGTCGAATTAGGGATTTTTTGTAACCTTTCAGGATCGGGAGGAGCGAGCTGGCCGTGAATTGGAGAAAATAGATCAAGTGCTCGCTTTAGAGACTTGAAACTAAGCTTCTTTAGCGATTGTGGTTCCACCGGCTCCATGTCCTGAGCTAGAGCTGGCATCTTCCTCCTCCTCCTCCTCCTCGGCCAGTAGTTTTCACTTCTCAGTGAGTGCTAGGGTTTATGCAAACCCGGTTCGATTGCGTCCGCGCGCTTGCAGACGTTAAAATAGCTAACTCTTATTTTCATACAGTATATTTTTGCAATATATATTTATTTTTTTAGTAGTCAAAATTGCCTCCCTGCGAGCTTTGTGATCCTATTCGGTGAATTTAATTATCGGTGGTTCATAAAAAAAAAAACAGCCTCTAATATATTTTTTTTTTTTAGTGAATAATTAAGGAGCAGAGTTGGTTTATTAATCGGTATAGTTTGAAAAAAAAATCATAAGAAATTTAAATTTTTTGAATTTGAAGTTTATAAATATAAGGTAAAATTAATTTTATTTTCTTACAAGAAATTATTCGATGGAAATTTTTATAGCCGCCTAATATTGAAAATTATTATAAAAATATGTATACTGATAAAGGATGGTTAAATTTTATGATAAAATAATAATGATATCAGATTTTATTTTTTTTTTTAGCAACATATCAGATTATTTTGATCGAAATTGGAATTCACTGCCATAATATCTATTTTGGATGAGGCAAATTTTTGCGTTACATATTAATGGTGCATCTTTTTCAGTTTTTAGAATAAAATTAAAAGAAAACCAAGAACCTTGTTCTTCAAAAACAATGACCTTTATAATCATTATTGATTGTTAAACTACAGAAACAAAGAACAAAACCATATTCTTCAAACTATGATCTTTACATATTCTTTTAGGATGTATATATACATATAGTAAGCACACTGGATATACATTTACATTGAGCCAAAAATACATATTTCACAGCCTACTTCTTCTGCTTTAGAGTGGTATCCAGCCCTGTTATCAAAAGGGAAATAGCCATTGAAGTTAATACGTATAAAGCAAAGTAAGAAACTTTATAGATTTAGATTTTGCCTGAAAAATGAATAAACAAACCTTAATTAATCCTTTCTCGGTACCACATAATACAATGTCATTTGCAGTTAGGAGGCTTGTTATTTTGCTCCCTGCTGAAATCCTCCCCACATTCTGCTGTGTCCCTCTCAACCAAATCTAGTTCCAGACACAGAATTTAAAGTGAAAAAATGGCTTCTTAATGCATATATAATCCTATGTTCTGTAAAAAATATTCATAACACGAGACTTCTCGCATTTTGGACTCTGAAGAGTCAAATAAAATACAAACGACATGTGTACCTGAAGAGTGCTAGTTGATGAGCTGCAATTCAAGTATATGAAGTCTTCTGCTACTCCCATAGCTAGTATGTTTCTACCTCTTTCTTTTGCTATTGACATTTGAGGCTTGTAGTGTGTTCTCAATTCCTGCAACAATCTTTTGATCAATGGAGGCTTCTTATGTTATGTTGGAGTGTTCACATTTATAGTTCTTACCTTAATCTTTGAACCCTCAACTAATGAACTTGCATTATAAAGCCAATCTTTGTGCAGAACAATTGAATTGATCGGTTTATTTTTCATCATCCAACTCTTTATAGGCGGCTTGATCTCTCGCTCCCTATTGTTTGTCATGGTCAACTCCTGAAAGAAGGCAATGTGTCATGTACTTCTTCGAGCTACTGACCATTTTATCAAAAGAGAGAATGATAAAAAGCAACCTGTATGCTTGAATCATTGCAGCCAATGTATAGCTTTCCCTGGACTGAACTCATGCACTTCACTTTCTTGTTCTTGCATATATCTTTGACTGTTCTTGATGAATCAAGCACCTTCATTCCATGGCCTTGTGTGATTGTACAAATCGTTTGGCCATATGTTTCGATCTTGTGAATTGGTTCCTTCACTGCTATGACTTCAATGCATTCCATTTTTCGATTGACCATTTGCCAAACCTGCAGAATTACGGCATTACATAAAGTATGAACCAATAGTTCACGCTTCCTGCACAATGTAGATCAATCAGTAAACGCAGACATTTTATGCATACCCTAATGGTTTTATCAGCAGAACCAGTTAGCAAGCTCTCTCCAGGTTCAAAGAGTGAAAAACATGTCACTGCCTTTTTGTGCTCTTTCAAGTCCCATACAAGTACGGCCGACTGATGTTTGATGTCCCACACCTGTTTGATGCGCATATAATTCTTGTGTTTCGGATCTTTAAGAGTATGAACTGCAAGTTTAGCTTTTAAGACATGATAGTATTGCATACCTTAATTGAACCATCAGAATAGCCACTGTAAAGCAATCCCCTGTAGTAGATAAGGGCAGTTACAGCTCCACTTTTGCCATGCTTGGCCTCCAAAATTTGTGTATGTACGCAAGATATACGCTGTTCATGCAATTTTAAAAATTTAAAACGTGTCATAAATGGATGATAGTTGATACTGCAAGAACTATGTTACAGACTGCAACATAAAAGTGTCTCTGAATACTAACAGAATTGTTGGGCAAATAAAATTCTGCTACTCTATGTAGTTCCTCAGCCATCCATGTTATGCCTGAAAAACGCCTCAGGGACTCCCGTATTCCTTCTGAGAAATGGATCAGTTTCTGCATTCCTGCACAAAAGATATGCATTAAATAGGAATTAAAATTTGACTGTTCACTGTTATGCCATGGATCATTTCTCGGAAGGAGGATGTAAAGGGCATTACCTCTGCCAGAAGTATAGTTATAGATGCAAAGACAAGCTAGAAGTCTTTCTTCAAGCTCCATTCCAGGGTGCAAAAATTGCTCAACTCCATTAAGCAGCATCTCGCACGCAGAAGTTCTTAGGCCATTAGGGTATTTAGCAATTTCACAGCCAATCCATGCAATTGCTGTAAGAGAGTCCCTCGAAACCCTCTTGATATTACTTCTCAGACCTTTCTCTAAAGCCTGGAATACAGGTTTTCCTATATTAATGATACTTTTCGCAACCTTACTGCACCAAGAATCAATCCCTGAGTCCTGCATGTCATGAACTTTTTTTTTTAACCTCTCTAGCTAATATATTGCAAGAAAACTCATTCATTTGTTTATTTATTTTCTCTTGCATCTTACCTGCAGGCATTGGTCTAACCAATCAATGTTTCTTATCAGATTTCGGTGATACAAAGATGTCAAGCCTGCCTTTTTCACCAATAATGCTACAGTGTATGGCTCTCCTGTCCAAGTATAAGTTCCTCCAACATTTGCTAGAATGAAAGTAGACAGTTGCTGCAAAGCGGAATTTTCTTCAGATGCCACTGACTTGAGGATGACCTGCATAGCCTCTTCCAAGAACATACTTTTGCCAGATGATTGTTCCTGCATATATTTATGATCTGATGAGCTAAAAATTCAATATTTACAGTACCAGTTAAGCCTGGACAAATGGTGGATAACTATTATAGTACTAACCAGGGTGTCCAATTGCAGCACCAAATTCGCTGCCAAAAGTTGGTAATCTGGTTGAAGTTGTTGGAGACACTGCATCAGGGAGTGCATTATGTCATTGCTTCCTTCTTTTAGTATCCGCTGCAATAGGCTGATGGCTGAAGACCTGATGAAAACAAGGGAAAAATAATTGATATCAAAATACAACGAAACGCACAATGCAGATGACCTTTCTTTGTAATGGTCGCAGCTTGAGACTCTATTTGTGATATTTCACTTCAAGCTGACACATGTTAACTTGGAAGTGAAGCTCAGACCTTGGCATGTAGAGGATTTCATGGAAAAACTGAAGTGCTGCAAACTTGGCCTGCTTCTCATTACTTTGTAGGAGACGTTTAAATGGAGCCAGAGGAGTAACTTGTGATATATATTTTCTGCACTGTCCATCAAACTGCATGCATTTTATGAGAATGTTGGCCATAGAGATGCATTCTTCCAGATTATTATCTCTAGCAACATCTAAAAGCCTGCTAAGAACTCTAGGAGAATTTATTGCAGCCAAGTGCATGTTATTGGTAGCACAGTCAAATGCAGTTACTAGCACTTCAATAATCATCAATGATGCAGCTGGAGGTGTAAGCAATGGCGGAGCCGGTTTTTCCTTGTAGCTGCTTGAAGTGCACACAATCTCCATCAGTGCTGGCAAAAGTTCCAATGTCTTTATTTCTGTTGGAGGTGGATTTATGAGGTAGATAAGAATAGCTGCCTCGTGCACATTTCGCTTTAGAGCCATTGCCAAATCACACAACCGCAGACCTTTCTTCTTGACATCTTCTACAGCTGACTTGTTTACTGATACAATAGTTGTAAGTATCGACATCGATGCCCTTATTACTCTTTCCTCTTTAGAACTTGAAATAGCTGTCAGCAGCTGATCCAGAATAACATCCTTTAAGATAGTGTATTTTACTCCATTTTTACTGTTCAACAATTCATAAATTGCTGTAATTTCTATGGCATATTCTTCCTCACATTTTGCTAGTTCTTCAGAGAAGCATAGTTTAGATATTGCCTTCTCAAGTATTCCCATTAATTCAGTGTTGGAATCTCTTCCAGAATTAGCACATAGCTCATTCAAGTTCTTTTGAATATGCAAGTTCTGTTTTCCCGTTGCATCTCTTCTGCGGTGATCTATCTGTGCAATCATACCATTCTGCAAAGCTGCTGTTGCTTCTTCGTTAGTGACCTGCGCTTGGTGTTGCCATAGTGGCTTCTGAGCTGAATTGTCTTCATCATTGGAATCCAGGATTGTGCCAACATTTTTGTTTCTGAGTTCCAAGATGGACAAATCAAAATCGCACAAAGAACTGGGGATTCCACTACAAGTTAAGCGACTGGCTTTGACTTCATTAACTTCCTTCATCGTTTGATTAGTAGCAGATGATAAACCCATCATTCTATACATTGTATCCAATGTAAAGCATGAAGCCTGCAGCGTCCTGTAGGTACCAAAAATGACAAAAAAAAAAAGTGTGGTTTCAGTGTCAAAAACTCTATAGAAGGATCATGTAATTAGTAATATGTCTGTAATTGTGATTCTGAACATAACTGAGCACAAAATTCTGGTTGCAGATCGTCTTCACCTGCAGTTCTGATTGAGCAATTGTTATCAGCAATGTTTACCTGTTACATAAAGGGAAACTGACCATTCAACAATCATGTTACTTGAAAAGTATCGAATTTGCATTTAGATATAGAATTATTTGCTTAAATAGTATCATTCAAAACAATCACCTCTGCATCATCTTCCTCCAAATAATAACTGCAGCATGAATTTACTGAAGTTGGAGTATTGGATTGGGATTCCATCAGTACTTCCTTGAGGCATCTGAAGCTGGTGTAGTTATCTTGCTTTTCAACCTGAATATTTAACGTTGGAGCTTGATTGAAGTGACCAAGAGCTTCATTATCTTCCTGAATTTCTTGAATTTCCAGGCATGTCTTAGGTTTATCTGTATCAATGGCTGAATTTTCTTGAGAACCAAATGGGTGCACCTTCTCATGCTGCATTAATTTTGATGCCAATACATGAATTAAACATGTGGCTTTGCAAATTATGAACTAAAAATCCATCATAGGTACCAGATTATCCATTCTCTTTGGCCTCACCTTATATGTTTGCAAGCAGTTTTGTTGCTCAGTTGAATCTGAAGAGCAACTGCTGTTGATCACTTGCCTGTCAAGAGAAGCTGATGATTATAGCTATGTTCATAATCATTCAAAATCAAATTCTAGAGTAACATCAAAAGGCTTAGGATTAGCTAGATGGCACTAAAATTGGAAACATACCAAAAATCATGTGACTCATCACTGTAGTATGAAGCATTTCTGCTGCTGCAATGCCACTGAGGAGTCTCTCCATACAACATCACCTGATAATACATTAGCCAATGTTTGTGCATCCTCGAAGTCTCCCTGATTGCTTCATTGATGTTGGCCTTATCAAGAAAATTTGTGACAGATTCTTTACCCTTCTTCCCACTCATTACCTCCATTTCCAACAGAATGCTTGAAGGAAAAAGACTCCTGCAGAGTTCCGGGGCAAGTTCAACTCGAACAAGCCTCGGCGACACCAACATTGCTTGTAGAAAATGCAAAGCAACTTGCCACTCATCATTTTCGAGTTTCCTAATAATTGATAGGTAAAAGTAGGAGCAGCAAACCAAATAATGGTTATGAATTCCAGCAGTGACTCCATGTTCATCGAGCAGAGCTGGTGCCTGGAGCATTCTTTCCGAGTTCTTTAACCGATTTAGCTTCTCTTCTGCACATTTCGCCTGCATTGCAGCTTCAATACTTTCTATACCCCAGTAGAGATTGGACAGAACTGAGTGCTCAGAGAATTCAAAGAACTCCTGGTTCCTAATATTTAGCTTGGAAATGCAATGAGATTTCAGGGCACCCCATAATTCAGAATTAGCTAAGAGCTCGAAGAAGTACTCATTTACTGTAATAACAAGTGACTTAACAGATTCAAGGCTTGGTCTTTCATTATCATGAGATAAAGGGGAGCAAGAAATAGAAGCCATGGATCTCTTGAAAGTGTAAACAGTCAGTTCATGATGAAGATAAAGAGCAAGAAGAAGCCATGGAAAGATAATAAAGAAATAGAAGGTTTAGAACAAATTCTCGTGAGAGGTGCTGTAGCCAAATTCCAAGCGCGTAATTGGTCCCTCCATTCCATTTTCCTAAACGTGACAAAGGATTGACCGTTGCTTACCGCTCAGAGAAGGAAAGAGAGGTGAAAGAAAACAAATCTTTTTTATTTTTTTTGTTCATCTTCTGGCGATTGGTAAGTTATATGATGGTGTAACCAAACTTCATATATTATTACAATTTCATATTAAATTTTTTTTATTTATTAGGTAACTAATTTTAATTTAAACATTAAATGATTTAATATAAATGGTTGTGCGCTGCATGTTAATTTCACTAAACTTTTCATAAAGCATTGATACTGAGTAAATAGTTAAATGATAATTTTTATTCGAGGGTATTTTGAAGTGCAGAATTTAATTATTGTATCATCAATTTAAAGGGCAAAATTATCTATCAAATTTCAGATTATATGATCTTCCTATTGATAAAAAAAATTTATCATCCTAAAATTTACTTATTTTATATTAAATGAACAATAAAAATTTTTTCATGAAAATTGTTAAAAATGTTTTTATGTGAAATATAAATTAAAATTAAGTAATTAAAAATAAAATTATATTGTAATAAAGTATGAAATTTGATAATTGTTATTAAACAATTCATTTATTCATCTTTGCATGCTCTTTTTATCATATCACTTACAAAATTTTTACCTTTTTCTTTTTCTTTTTCTTTTCCTTTTGCTTTGTTACTTGAGCATATTTACCTTTATGCAGGAAAAAAAAAAGGTATGGAACAATGATTCTACTCAACTATTGGCTTTATAGGAAAGATTTGGCTGTATTAGTTTGGATTATGTTGAATTTCTTTCCAGGCTACTTAGTTGCTGATTATCATCAGAATTGATTTCTGTGTCTGTACTATTAGTCCAACAATCATTTTTGTAATTATATTAGAATAGATTGATTTTTTTTTTCCTTGCTCTTTCACTATGATTATCATGCATACCTAGGTAGACTTGCATTATTATTATTATTCAATCATGTGAGTTTCTGATTTAGCCATTAATCTATTTCAAATTATATTTGTTAGTTGATGTAACCACATGCATCAATGGCGCAACTTTAAACACACCCCAGAATCTTATTGTCACCGTGATGAATGCATATCTCAACTTCAACAAATGTCCAAGTTATTTATCTATAAATCAAATGGAGAGACATTGAATACCTAATAAATTATTACAATAATAAAATAAATAAATTTAATTTTTAAAATTAAAAAAAAGATTCTACTAGGTAGAAATCTTTTTAAAAAGTTGTCATGTACTATACCATATAAGCTCTATATCATCATCACCCTCATGTACGACGCCATATAAGCCCTATACCATCATCACCATATTAAAAAATGATTTTAAATTTATTTTTAAAATTGATTAATGCGCTAAAATACCAAAAGTGAGGTGTTTGGTTCGATTCTTATATGAAGTATACTTGTACTATTTATGTCCTATATGGATTATGATTATAATTTATTTCCTACATGAATTATAATTTGTGGTTTATTTGAAATTATAAATGATGTAATGATATATATGTAATATGTCAAAAAAAAAAAAGAAATTAAAGGTTAGGGAGTATTAAATAACACCATAGATATTGGGTACTATAATGGAAATTAGTAAAAAATTAGGTACTGCAGGTGCAAATTACCTGTGATGATCAGAATATCATCAAGCACTATTGTCATTTTCTTGTGAAATACTGGGAAAGCATCAAGGCACAGATTTGTATTTACTTTTGACACACTTTCACACATACTCATGTGTGTAATTTAATTATATATATATATATGTGTGTGGTGGATGAATAGGACCACTGCAGAGTGCATGCTGACTTGACAGAAGAAGCTTCATTAAAGTCAGGATTGCAAGGACCATCCTTTGATCCTACAAGTAATCTACAATTCAGACCCTTAATAAGGTCCTAATGGTCACGAATAAAGATCCAAATTTCATCCCAAAAGATGAAACTAATGCCATATATTCAAGTGATTATTATTTGGAAAACTGCTGTTAGGTACTAATTAGAGCACTAATGATGCTTTTTCTTGAACCCCCATGAGGCTAATTAGATCACTAATGATCCATGGCATCTCGAACCCCATGTGGGTGTGCTTATCTTAGAATGATATCAGAATTTTCCAGTTCAGAAGTATTTTGTTTTGAGTGATGGAGGCAAATTATGCTTGTCCTCTTGAGGTTGTCATGAAAAGGACACTACCCAATTACGTAGCAGAACAAGGACCCCCCAATGCAATGCTTTCTAAAGCTCTGAAGAGATGCCTATCACAAGATTAACAGTATTAGACACAGCCAAATCAGCTTGTACCTGTCAGGACCTTAACCTTACAAATTCATTTATATGACAGATATAGTTAATACTTTTCTTTAAAATAGAATGAGAAAGAGGGCAATCAATGGTCGCAATTTTCATTAGTTGTTAACATAGGAACATTTTTCCATTATTCAGCATTGGTAAAAAAATACATTGTACTACTAAAGTAAAATGCAACCTTAAAGTTTGCTACCAAGATAAAAAAAAAAAAAAAAAACTTAATTCGAATCGAATTAATTAAAATTCAATAAATTATGAAAAAAAATAAATTTTATCATTGTACTTATTATGAGTTCTAACAATATTTTAGATATAGAAAAATATTATACTTGTCTAGGTGGAGGATTTAAACCATTAAAGTCACATATAATCTACCAGAAATGATAGAATATAGATATTGTTAAGAAGATTGTAGGGAGTGATCATAAAAATCAAGATATTATTAGTGCAAGGTTATTATCATTGCATGGTCAACATTAGAATCTGCATTGGGACCCTAAGACGGGTGGGATTGCAACCTTGTCTGTCACGAGGTGCCCTACATCGTTGGATCAGATTCACATGCAACAATGTCATCAATCTAACGATGGATAGAAAAGAGACCACCACGAGTTCCTTTCTACAGTTCCCAGGAGTGTCGGATAACAGTAACACCATAGAAGAAGAATTAGTCCGGTTGAGTTCGGAGATCGTAGTCTGGACCAATCCTCTCAGACTAGAATGCCGAAGCCCCTTTGGGCCAATACTCATGCAATGCAGCCTCATGGGCTAATGGGTCTAAAGCTCTTCAGTCTTCACCAGCCTCATCCAAAGCAACCCGTTTATGTTTTGTTGACTTCTTGCATGTATATTTTGTTGAGCTACTTTTGATGTTTATTTATCAACAGCAATATGAAAAAGATTAGTTAGGAGATTCTCATATTTATGTGGCCAAGTCAACATTCATGTCTACTTCACGCATATATCTACTCAACAGTAGTGTGTAACATATTAATATTAGGTAACAGAAGCATCTTTCTGTCATAGAAATCTGACAAAAGTTCACTTGCTCATTTAACTAATTTCATAAAAATAATGCATGTTTGTTCGGTTTGACGCACTCTTATCTCAAAAGGGTCTTGCTCACTCTCATTGAATTCTGTTCATATAACACTCATGTCGAGTTCACTAAGTAAATATATATCCACATGCTTTGTTCACACTTCCATGCTGCTAAGTACTTCTGGCCATTGACTATACTATTTCTTCTGATTCCTACTTCTGATGGAGAAGCTTCTGTTGGTGCTTTTAGCCAATTGGGTATGCAAGAATCTGATAGTACTCCAACACATTTGAAGTTTTCCCGTTCTGGAAGGCACGGAGTAGTCTCATGTGCTAATGATCCTGAAGCGTGTTTGGACAGGGAGAAAAATCCATGGGGTGGAACCACATGTTGTTTTCAGAAGTTTTGCAGAGATACCCTGAGAGATTCCAGGCATTGTGGGGCATGTGGTAGAACATGTGGTTATGGATTTGTGTGTTGTGATGGGATATGTGTGGATGTTCAAAATGATCCTAAACACTGTGGTTCTTGCTTTGAAGAGTGTAATGGACAAGGTGGGTGTTCTTTTGCTATGTGTGATTATGGTGGGTGATTTATTAATAAATCTCCGTTGTTTCAATAATTGTTCTTGATAAATTAATATATATCATCTCTTATTAAAATTCGAAAGTTTGAAATTCACTTTCTCATAGTAAATCTAATAAAAATTTTATTTTATCAAATTTCATTTAATAAAATATTAAATTGTATATCATCATTGCTGATATCTGATTTTTTTCTGTTTACATTTTTTTTTTGGACGGTGTTTACATTTTTTTTTTTTTTGAAGTTTTACAATTCTAAAAGTTTTAATATCATGGCAAGCATGATAATGATGATTCAGCCATGATCGATGCTCATTAATTTTAGCTTATTAATAGAGTAACCATTAATGGTGAAGATGAAGATGATCTAATTGATGCTTCCAATAATTTAAATTTAGGCAGACCCTCGCCAATTTGCATTGCATGATCAACTTTGTTCATTATTTTTCCTAATTCAACTTTACTATAGTTTTTTTTTTCTATCCACAGTATTTGTTATTTTATTAGTAATTAGAAGAAGAATGTGGGAATCAAACTGCAGACTTCAAGTGGCACATTGAAAGAATCTCACACTTTAGAAGTCATTATTATCACATCAAATTATAAATAGTGAACTTTAATTAGAGTTAGAATGAAGAAGACTCTGGTAATTAATTGATTGAGTTAAAGATCATTGGCATATTCCTTATATTTTCTGAGTTGCTATTGTGAATAGGACCACTCATGATCAGTGAACTTCTTGCAAACCTTGCATTCCATCACAATTTTTTTTTAAAATAAAAACAGTAGCGCATATAGACTATATTATTAGAAGAAAATGATGACACGGTCCAATCTTTTATATTATATTACGGGAACTAATAATTAAACCAAGTGATTAACAAGTTCAACCCATTATTTTTAATTATATGAATTTTATTTTATTTTTTTAAATTCAATAAAAGTATAGATTCCTGATTTTTTGATGTGAAGTGCTGGAAATGTTGGGTTTGAAACTTTTATTAAATGGGTCAGTTTAATTGCATAAATAATAAAAGAAAGAAAATTATAAGCCTACAGCATGTGATTGTGTAACTATTATTAATTCAGTCAGTCAGTCTGAGCCCAGTGTCCTTGTATCAATCTATATCTCCATTTTAATTTAATATATCAATATTCAAAAACATATAAATAATTAATTTAGTACCTATATGGTATCAATTCTTTTTATCTGTTTTTTATTTTCATTATTTTATTTGAGATTATTATTTTTAAAATAGAAAAATAGATTTTTATAATCTAAGAAAACAAAAACAAAAATTTTCTTTCCATTTATTAAAAATTTTAGGCATACTATTTAAATTTAGGAAAAAAAATAAAAATTGAAAATAAAAATAATACCAAATTGGTTTTTTGTTTTGTAAGCACATTTTGTTTTTTTTTTTTAAAAAAAAAAAACCTAGAAGTCAAAAAAAACCCTCTATTATCTTTGTTGACTAGGGTCATGAATTTTTTTTTTCTTTTTATTGGGTTGCCAACTTTGGGTTAGAGTCTTGAATAAGAAAGGGATCAAATTTTATTGTTACCAATACCCAGTTAAGCATGTGACAAGGTTTATAACTTGCCATCCCCAGCATCAACACACTATTAAACTCCAATTAAATTGCTTAATTTGCTCAATAATATTACTAAAATAAATATGTTCATTATTTTGTTCATTATAAATGAAGAAGAATATTTACAAAGGTTGTGGTCTCAGTGGAGCGCATCATTTAGGAGGGTGGTACCACATGAAATACAAATGGAGTGCATTTCGCCATATGTGCTAAGCTACATGGGCACCTCCCAATTAATAAGAACCATGCAAAGCAATTACTACTTTTCCTTTTATTTGATTTGATGATTATTTTCTTTCCTCCAAATGTGAACTCAATGACCCTCTACCTAAAGGCCTCTTTCTTTCATTGTTTTCTTCCTCAATTGATCAAAGAAATACTCATCTTCCATGCATCTTCCTCGTCACATACATTTTGCTCCATTCTCATCGGCTTCCTCTCATCATTCATTTGCTAGAATTTGAAAACTACCAAAGAAATTCCATTAGGCCAATATTCCACACGGCTACCTTTCGATACAAATGCAATAAGTCCATTTCTTTTATTCCTTTCAAACGATGACTAATTATTTTCGCGTAGTCAATAATCAAAATATATTTTATAATGACAATGAGAAACTGGTTTAGTAGTAATTATCCATTATTAGATATAAAATTCAAAATCATTATACTTTACTTGATTTAAAAGGGAAGAACAACTCTTTATAGTGTGTATTTCATTCCATTAATGTTTAGGTATCAAAAAATTACAATATAGGTATGAAAAATATATATTCTCTCATTTGTATTTATTCTTACTTATTTTCACCAAACTTTTGAATCTTAATTATACATTTTCCATTCCAAACTAAGTGTCTTTTTTTATTATTTCACTTAAATTAAAAAAGCATTTAATAGAACCCAAGAGGATATAGATGAGTTGGTGAGGAACTCTTCCAGCTTAACCAGAAGTCTCAGGTTCGAGCTCTGAGTATGCAGTTACTTTAAAAACTCTTGAGATATACCTTTGCTACCCTTCGGGGTCCGTCCCTGTACGAACGGGGATTAGTCTGGGTATGTACAAGCTTAAAGGCACCTCCCACAATTGGAACCCTCTTAGGACACTTTGTATTTAGACGGAAAAAAAAACATTTAATAGATTTAATTATAGGAAAAAAATAGTTAAATAAGACTAAATTACCCTTTTTAAAATATTGGAAAACCTTATAGAATATTTTAAAGTCAATTAATATAGATAAAGCTCACACAAGGATAAAATACGAAAAAATTAATGAGAGGTGATAAACGGATAGAATTTATCCGGATAAAAAGGGCATTTTGATCAGAAATAGGTAAAAAAAAAATGAATTTATGCCATTAATGAGTGATGCAGCTTTCTTGTTTTGCCCTTGTGAAGAACATAAATGACGTCTTGAGAGATGATAAATGTCTATTAATGAGACTGTCTCGTAAATGTAATTAGCTTCCTTTACAAGTTGATCTTTATTACATGTTGAATATCAAAGGTCTTTATATATTCTATTAAGTATTCATTCCAAATTACAATTTTTTTTTTACAAGAGATTGTTATTGAGAAAAAAAAACAAGTTTATAGCAGATTTTAATACAAAAACATGGAATCATTTTACAACGGAAGAGCAAGAAATAAGTATTACGTTACGTTCAATGGACATATACCTAGGATCTACACATCTTAGGAAGAATGTGCTTGCTCAGTTGTAGGATTTAAGGGGTATTTGTATCGGTCTTTCAATACTATGAATGAAGCTATAACTGCATGGAAGAAATTCAGTGAAGCAAATTTTATTGTCCTAGCTACATTGCGTGCTGAGAAGGAATCGAAAATGGAGAAGGTTGAGAACAAAACCATTATAATCAAGAGGAAAAATCATATTTCTTTTGATGATTTCAGTTTTCTTCTTTTGGGAATTATTATAACTGTGTTCATAGTTGACTTTTATTTGGGGAAGATAACAAAAGTTGTTGATGCAGAATCCTCTACACCAGTTGGGCAATTGCGTCCTAGGTTCTAAAACAGTTTATGTTTGAAAAGTATAAATTATGATTAGTGTTTTATTTTGAATGTATTATTTCGATGTTATTGGTAGACTTTTATTTGTGGTTTGAAATTAATGATATGGATTACCTTTTTACTAAACTTGAGGTTTCATTTCTTATAATGAAAGAGTCCTAAAGGGAGGGGGGTGAATAGGACTATTGAACAAAAATAGGAAATTAAAGGAATTCTTTGCAAGAATTGAGTAAGAGTTGAGAAGGAAGAATGAAGAACACAAATATTTAAGGAGTTCGAATTCAACAATAATCCTACATCTCCACTTAACTTATCCCCAAGTTAGGATTTTGAATCACCCACAATCTCATTCATAAGATTGAGAATACACAAGAGTTTTATAGCTCACCCTTACAACCTTACAACTTGAGTTTTCAAGGCTCACTCAAAAACCAAATTACAAGTGTTTTTAAGGCTCACACTAAAACCAATTTTCCAAGTGTTTTAATGGCTAAACACTTAAACCAATTCCTTTATAATAGAATCTCACTTCCCATTTTCTAAACCCAGAAAATAGAAGAATAAGACTGCCTATTCTAATCACTCACTAACTCTCATAAGAGTTATACACAAAGAATTGTTTAAAGGAAAGTTTAAGAGCTTAATTGAATGTTCAAGAAAATAATGAATAATAAACAATTTTTTTAACCTTTCAATTGAATTATAAGTTGAATTTATATAGAAAAACACTTAAAAATATAGTTTTTGGATGTATCAATCATGTCTCTAATGTTTATAATTGATTTTGAATCAATTCTTGGATTTTTGGCAACTCAAAGGATGCTCACGGGCGGCTCACGAGTGAACAGTGCTCGTGAGGAGAAAAAATATATCCGTTGCATTCAAATTTTCCCGTTGGATGCTGTCAGAGGTCTACTCATGAGCAGGTCACAAGCACTTACGCTCCTGAGGAGAACTTATGAGGGGTATTGCCAGTTTTTGGCAAAAACGTGGCTCTATTGAAGGATAGCTCATGACCAATTAGAAAGATGCTCATGAAAGGGACTGAAGATGATTGATTCAGCTAAAATTCTCTTCATAAAAGTTGTAGATAATTTTCTTAGCTTTTCATAAAAATTTGAATCACCTCAATTGGACATCTGTATCTCAAGATATTTCTGAAATACCAAGAGTTATGCAAACTAAAATGCAAGCTGCATATGCTAACTTCGACTGAAGATTTGCATACCCAAATAAACTTGGATTTTGACAAGAAAGCTCAATTTGGAAAGCTTAAGATGTCTACTTCAAAAGTCAAGAAGCTCACTTTCTTATTTAAGAGTTCCAAATATGTCAAAAGTCTTCTTCAATCTTAAAGATTCAATCAGCCCGAAAAATCACTATTCATCTAAAAGTGTATATGCTTGGTATATGTTTGGTATATAATTCCCTACACACTCAATTAAAATTATTAGTATAAAAATTGTTTGTCAAAGTCCAAAATTAGGAGTTTGATCATGCAAATGGTTAACAATCTCCCCTTTTTTAGCTTTGACGACCAATTTGAAAAGATGATAAATAATATGTGTGTGTGTGTAATAAATAAATAACATATATAAACATGTTAATTAAAATAGCTCCCCCTTTCAAATTAAATAGATGCAAAATGAGAAAATATTTTGCTCCCCCTTAACATATGCATAAATTTAATATTTATCATGTATCAGAGCATATAAACAAATGAATTATCATAGCATGTATAAAGGTTGATGTAGCATGTTTAACAAATATATTCCTTTAACAAATATATTTCTTTATTTCTCCTCCTTTTTGGACATGATAAGAAATATAAATAAATTTTATTATCCTTCTTGTAAAAAATAGAGACATCATAACAAAGTTATCAAGAGCATGGTCTAACATAACAAATGATGATAACATGATTATTAAAAAATGTTACACAACATAAAAGAAATAATTTCAAACATATATGGATATAGTGCTACTATAATGCATCATAAAATAGTATATATGCTATATTGAAACATCACATGATCATGTAGAGTTTAACTAGTCAATTAATCATACATAATCATATGGTACTTAGCATATCTTAAACACAATTATTTATTCCCTAAGCACATAGCTTCTTCTCCCCCTTTGTCAAAGACAAAAAGAAAAGAGAGAGATATAAGGGGAAATAGACCTAAGGGAGCCAAAAATACTAGAGGGAATAAAAGATCAAGAACCAAAACAGTGAAAACAAAGAAACTCAAAATCTTTATAAAAATCATGTCATTTTCAAAGATAAAAACCATTCCTAAGAAAAATTTATACATTAATATGAATTTTGTAGGAATAAACATAATTAAAAGATCATGCATAAATAAAAAATTCATGTCTTATAAAAACAAATTAAGCAAAACAAAACTATTTATCATAAGGACAAAACTAGCCACACTTACATTGTTACTATGCATGCAAAAAAAATTCTGTGAAATAAATTCAAAAAATTTTCTCCCCCTATTTCAATGGATTTAAAAAATTGATATTAAGGACACACTATCATATAGTTATGTCACTTACATAAACATATCTTTGGAAAAAAAAAATTTCTCCCTTAAAAGAAATTAACTAAGTACGTATACAAACTCAATTATACGTCCTCCTTTGTCAAAATGCAAAGATAGACCAAATATTAAAAAAAATATCCATGCATTATCAAATATCAAAATAATTCCTAAGTAAACACAATAAATAAAAAAAATAAACAAACTCAGATATTTCTCCCCCCTTGTTAAAATGCAAATAAAATTGCATTAAAAAAATTTACAATGGTATTAAAATACCAATTGTAAACTAACAATTCATGTCTTATATCCAAAAAATATCCAGAAGATAAACCACATTGAAACTAACACAAAATAATTATAAAACAAACTAACAACTCATGGTTTATATCCAGAAAATAAACCAAATTGAAACTAACACAAAATAATTATAAAACAGACTAACAACTCATGGTTTATATCCAGAAAATAAACCGAACATAAACTGATGAAAAATAGTCATAAAACAGCTTAAAACTTAGATACATAAAGTATATTGAAAATAAACCAAATAGAAACTGGCATAAAATGAATTAAAAAATAGACTAATAGCTTAAAACTTAGATAGGGAAAGTATGCTGAAAATAAACCAAACAGAAACTAACATAAAATGAATTAAAAAATATTTAAAAAAATTATTGAGGAGGAGTAATATTTTTGCTAAATTAAAATAATTAATTAATTGAATTTAGCTCAATAATTAATTATTAATTTGCAAAATAGGAGGGCTTTTTTTAAAAAAGAATTGAACGAATCCAAATTAAATAAAATTAATACAAAGATCATGCAAATGGGAAATACAATATCTCATGTATATGAAGTAAATTTGCTAAAGCAAATACTTTTAAAACAAAATATATACATGATGTTGAAAATAATTTTTCTAAAGAACATGATCACAGAAGAATCCAAACATCAATTCATCAATTTAACTAGTGATCAAGATAAGCTTGAGCCATCAATCATACCAAATTCATGCTTAATAAAATTTAATTTTTCCTCACAAAAAGGCTTGGTAAAGATGTATGCTAATTGATGATTAGTATCAACAAAATCAAGAAAAATATCACCATTTTGCACATGATCACGCAAGAAATGATGTCTAATATCAATATGCTTAGTTCTAGAATGCTGAATGGGATTTTTACTAAGGTTTATAGTACTTGTATTATCACACTTAATTGGAATGTGATTAATATCAACGTCATAGTCCAAAAGTTGTTGTTTTTGCCATAGAACTTGGGTGCAACAACTACTAGCTGCCATATATTCTACTTCAGCGGTGGACAAGGCAACATAAACTTATTTCTTACTAAACCAAGAAACTAAGCAATTTCCTAAAATTTGACAAGTTCTGGAAGTGCTTTTTCTATCTAGTAGGCTACCAGCAAAATCAGCATCAGAATAACTAATCAAGTCAAAAGAAGAACTCCTATGATACCAAAGTCCTAAATGCATTGGACCACAGATATTTAAAAATTATTTTAATAGCATTCAAATAAGACTCTCTAGGACTTGATTGAAATCTAGCACACAAGCAAGTAGCAAACATAATATCGGGTCTACTAGCGGTTAAATAAAGAAGGATCCGATCATACCTCTAAATCGCTTTTCATCAACCAGTTTGCCATTCTTATCCTTGTTGAGTTTGGTTGTGGTGCTCATTGAAGTTTTGCTTGATTTAGCTCTATTCATTCCAAACTTCTTGAGAATGTCCCTTGCATATTTGGTTTGATTGATGAAAATCCCATCTTTACATTGCTTGATTTGAAGTCCAAGAAAGAACTTGAGTTCTCCCATCATACTCATCTCAAATTCTCCTTGCATTAGCTTAGAAAATTCCTCACATAAGCAATGGTTAGTAGCACCGAAAATAATATCATCAACATAAATTTGAACAATTAATAAATCATGCTTGAATTTCTTTATGAAAAAAGTTGTGTCAACCTTTCCTTTAGAGAAACATTTCTCTAGTAAAAAGTTACTCAATCTTTTATACCAAGCTCTTGGAGCTTATTTCAATCCATACAATGCTTTTGATAATTTAAAAACATGATTTGGAGAGTCAAAATTTTTAAAACCCGGAGGTTATTCAACATATACCTCCTCTTCAATAAAACCATTTAAAAATGTACTTTTAACATCCATTTGATAAAGTTTAAAATCCATATATGATGTAAATGCAAGTAACATCCTAATAGCTTCTAACCTTACAACGGGGGCAAAGGTTTCATTATAATCAATTCCTTCCTCTTGATTATAACCTTTAGCTACTAGTCTAGCTTTGTTCCTAATTATGACACCTTATTCATTCATCTTATTTCTAAACACCAATTTGGTGCCAATAATAGGATGATGTTTAGGTCTAGGAACCAAGGTCCAAACCTTGTTTCTTTTAAATTAATTTAACTCTTCTTGCATAGCAAGGACCCAAAATTCATCACTCAAAGCATCAAATACATTTTTGGGTTCAATTTGAGAAATGAAAGCTAAATTAACAATAGACTTGAGTTTAGATCTAATGGTTACCCCTTTTGTAGTGTCACCTATAATAAGGTCTTGAGGGTGAGCTTTCTTAAATTTTCAATCCTTTGGAAGTTCATCCTTCAAGGTAGGTTGAGGTGTCTCCTCATTTTCCTTTTTGCTTAGATCTTCAAGTTCCAAAGGCTTACTAGCATTTTCTTCTTATGATTCCACAATCTCATTGTCACCTATAAGATCATCAACACTATAAACATCCTTTCTAGGATCAAGTGAGATTGATTCATCAAATACTACATGCATTGATCTTCAACTACTAGAGTTCTCTTATTAAAGACCCTATATGCTTTGCTAGAGATGGAATAGCCTAGGAAAATTCCTTCATTGGCTTTGGAATCAAATTTTCCAAGATTATCCTTGGTGTTCAATATAAAACACTTGCATCCAAATACTCTTAGATATGAGATTTTGGGTTTTCTATTGTTCCATAGCTCATAAGATGTTTTATTTAAAATTAGTCTTTTGAAAACTCAATTTGAAATATAACAAGATGTGTTAACAGCTTTCGCCCAAAAGTATAGAGGCAAATTATACTCATGAAGCATTGTTCTAGTCATTTCCACCAGAGTTCTATTTTTCCTTTTAACTACCCCATTTTGTTGAGGAGTTCTAGGAGATGAAAATGTATGAGAAATACCATTTTCATTACAATAGTTTTTAAAAAATTCATTTTCAAATTTGGTTCCATGATCACTTCTAATGGATGAAATACAAAATCCTTTTTCTTTTTGAATTCTTTTTGAAAAATTTTTAAAAGCTTTAAATGCATCATTCTTTTAAGCAAGAAAACACACCCGAGTGTATCTAGAGTAGTCATCAACCAATACATAAGCATAGTGCACTCCACCGAGACTAGCAACTCTAGTTGGTCCAAACAAATCTATATGTATAACTTCAAGTGGTTTAGAAGTGGACACTACATTTTTTAACTTAATTGAAGACTTAGATTGTTTTCCCTTTTGACAAGCATCACAAGGTTTATCCTTTGTGAATTCAAGCTTAGGTAAACCAATCACAAGTTCATGTTTACAAAGATCATTCAAAAGCTCAAAAGGTACATGTCCTAACCTTCTATGCCATGTCCATGTGTCATGGGAAATTGACATTAAGCATTTTATGTCTTTATTATCAATTTTATTCAAATCAATAACATAAAAGTTATCTACTCTTTCACCACTAAAAATTACTTTGTCTCATCAAGACTACTAACAAAGCAATTTCTAGGATAGGAAGTCACCTTATTTCCTATATCACATAATTGACTTATACTTAGCAAATTATGTTTAAGACCATCAACAAACAACACATGATATATAGATAAGGATTGAGGATTACCTATTTCTCTAATGCTAATAATTTTTCCTTTTGCATTATCATCGAAAGTAACGTATCCTCCATCCTTAGTATCAAGTTTATTGAATTGCTCCTTATCTCTCGTCATGTGCCTTGAACATCCACTATCGAGATACCACTTACTTTTTGTTCTTGCGAATTTCAAGCACACCTACATAAAACATTTTAAATGTTCTTTTGAACCCAAACCTTTCTTGGTTTAGGTTGGTTAGTTTCAAGATAATCCAAAGGAAATAAATTCATATGTAGTTTTCTATAAAAGCACACATTATTAGTATCTCCTTTAATCATGCAATATGAACATATAATATTTTCAAATTTATTTCTCCTAGAATGAAATGATTTCCTAGTGTGTGCAACATGCCTTTGGTATTGTGTGTATCTCTTATTGTTTTATGACATTGAGTGAGACATATATTGGCAATGGTGATGAATATTTCGATAAGTTTGTGCAATATGTTTATGTGCATTGTGTTGTGCAGCATGCCTATTATAATTATGTCTAGTGTATATATAAATATACTTAGATTGAGGTGCTCTAATTTGATCCTTACCTCTTGTGTTAATGAAGGGTTAATCTTATAAGACTTTGCCTTACTGTTTAACACATGAGATTTTTTAGCTTTGAAAGCTTGAATCTCATTTGAGGTTAAAGGAGTAGAATCATGTGTAGCTTTAACAAAAGTAATATGTGATGAGGATGATGAAGACATTCCATTTTTATATCCAATTCTATGGGTATCTCCATGAAATTTTTGAGAGTCAATAAGACTATCTAAAGTTCCTTTCCCTCTCTTAAATTTAGCAATGGAATTTTTTAATTCTAAGACTTCCTTAGAAAGCTTATAATTTTCATCATTTGCTTTCTTAAGTTGATCTTCCAAAGAATTAGAAGATTTAGCATTACTAACTAGTTTTTCATTTGATGCAACAAGTTTAGCAAAATCAATTTTTAAACATTCAAAATCCTTATTTAAGCTAGCTAACTCATGTTTATATTGTTTCTTCTTAGATAACAAACTTTTGCATTTAGCAAGTAATTTGCTCACAATAGAGCTCTCATCATCATCATCATCATCACAATATTCATCACAATCGTCAAAGGAAGAATAAGAAGTGGATGGTACCTCATTTTCATTTTCAATGGCCATGAAGCAAAGATTGAAAACTTTTGTTATTCCTCTTTCTCTTTGGATTTAGAGGAATCATCCCAAGTAGCTTTGAATGTCTTCTTCTTATCTTTTGCTCTTTTGCTTTTGAATTTGATTTTAGGACATTCACTTCTAATGTTTCCCAGTTTCTTGCATTCATAGCAAGTAACCTTTTTTATTTGCTTCCTCCCATCTCCTTTAAACTTCTTATTGAAGTCCCTTATTCTTGGAAATTTTTCTTTCTTAAGAACTTCTTAAAGTTTCTAGTGAGCATGGCAATGTCACCATCTTCATCACTAGAATCTTTGATGCTTTCTCTTCACTATCTTCTTGAAGAGCTTTTAGAGCAATGCTCTTTTTCTTTTCTTCTTTCTCTTCTTATTCTTCACCTCTTTGCTTGATGGTGAGCTCATGTGTTAAGAGCTTACCAATGAGCACTTCGGTTGATAGAGTAGAGAGGTCTTGAGCTTCCTCAATTGAGGTAACATGAGATTTTCAATCCTTCTTAGGTAGGATTCTTAGAATCTTGTTGTTTACCTCTTCCTTGGAGAAATGTTTTCCAAGTTTCTTGAGGGTTATGAGGAGAGCATTGAGATGATTCTTCATCTCCGTGATTGATTCTTGAGGCTTCTTGCTTCTTACATGAATGTTGCCTTCATATTCATACATATGAAGTTGAACCTTCTTGCTTCTTACTTGAATGTTACCTTTATAGTGATTCTCTAAGGTCTCCCATATTTCTTTAGCCGAAATGCAATATTGAAGCTTGCCTCCTTCTTCTCTTGTTATGGAGGAGACTAGAGTAATCATAGCTTTTTTATTTTTATGATTTTCTTCCTTTTGATCAACACTCCATTAACTTCTTGCAAGAGTAGTTATCACACCATCAATGATGGTTGTAGGTGGTTCCTAACCTTTTAGGACAATATCCCAAAGTTTGATGGAATCACAATCAAGATATAATTTCATTTTGAATTTTCAATGTGGATAGTCACTACCATCAAAGAATGGTCTAAGAGAAGAGATGTTTTGAGATTCACTCTCCATGATCTTGTATTCTAGCAATGAAGTACCTAGAATTCAAGCTCTGATACCAATTGAAAGAGTCCTAAAGGGGGGTGAATAGGACTATAGAAAAAAAATAGCAAATTAAAGGAATTCTTTGCAAGAATTGAGTAAGAGTTAAGAAGGAAGAATGAAGAACACAAATATTTAAGGAGTTCATATTCAACAATAATCCTACGTCTCCACCTAACTTATCCCCAAGTTAGGATTTTTTAATCACCCACAATCTTATTCACAAGATTGAGAATACACAAGAGTTTTATGGCTCACTCTTACAACCTTAAAACTTAAGTTTTCAAGGCTCACTCAAAAACCAAATTATAAGTGTTTTCAAGGCTCACACTAAAACCAATTTCCCAAGTGTTTTAATGGCTAAACACTTAAACTAATTCCTTTCAAATAGAATCTCACTTCCCATTTTCTAAATTCAGAAAATAGAAGAATAAGAATATCTAATCTAATCACTCACCAACTCTCACAAGAGTTATACAAAAAAATTGTTTAAAGGAAAGTTTAAGAGCTCAATTGAATGTTTAAGAAAATAATGAATGATAAACAATTTTTCTTAACCTTTCAATTGAATTCTAAGTTATGTTTTTATAGAAAAACACTTAAAAATATAGTTTTTAGATGTATCAATCATGTCTCCAATATTTATAAATGATTTTGAATCAATTCTTGGACTTTTGACAGCTCAAAGGATGCTCACGGGTGGCTCACGAGTGAACAGTGCTTGTGAGGAGGAAAAATATATTTGTTTCATTCAAATTTTCCTGTTGGATGCTATCAAAGGTCTGCTCATGAGTAGGTCATGAGCACTCACACTCGTGAGGGGTACTGCCATTTTTTGGCAAAAATGTGCTGTAAAGGCTCTATTGAAGGACAGCTCATGACCAATTCAAAAGATTCTCATGAAAAGGAGTGAAGAAGATCGATTCAACTAAAATATTCTTCATGAAAGTTGTAGATAATTGTCTTATATTTCCATAAAACTTTGAATCACCTCAATTAGATATCTTTAGCTCAAGATATTGCTGAAATACCAAGAGCTATGCAAGCTGCATATGCTTACTTTGACTAAAGATTTGCATACCCAAATGAACTTGGATTCTGACAAGCAAACTCAATTTGGAAAGCTTAAGATATCTACTTCAAAAGTAGAGAAGCTCATTTTCTTATTTAAGAGCTCTAAATGTGTTAAAAGTCTTCTTCAATCTCAGAGGTTCAATCAACCCAAAAAGTCACTATTCATCTAAAAGTGTATATGCTTGGTATATGTTTGGCATATAATTCCCTATACACTCAATTGAAATTATTAATATAAAAATTGTTTGTCAAAGTCTAAAATTAGGAGTTTGATCATGCAAATGGTCAACATATAATGTCTATTAATTTTATACTTAGAAATGAAATGTTGATGGCACATTGAAAAATCATAATGATGGACACATTGGTTAACCAATTTATGGAATCGATGCTGATTTTGGTGGTATCAACTTTAAGAGTTGCAAAGATGTTATAGTTTGTTGAACATAATGTTTCCTTCACCAGATGATGGACAAATTAAAAATTAACTTCACCATATATTTAAATAGTAACTTCACAATTTTTATACTTTGATTTATTGGAAATAAAAGTAGTTAAGTGTTAGTTTTCATTTCATATAAAGTTTTTTTGCTGAATAATTAAATCATAATTTTTTAAATTGATTTAATAACTTAGGTTCATTTTATTTTTAACTTTGATTAGTTTGTACTTGATATAGTCAATCTATAAGTTAGTAGATTTGCAAATATTTTTCATAAACATAAATTCATTAATAAAACTGAAAGGGTTAACATTCAATAGGGATAAACTCCAACATTAAAAATCATTAAACAATTAAAAAAGACTTGGAATGACGTTTATAGTTCAGCAAAAAGAGACTTCAAAAGATTATTAAGTTTTAAACTTCATAAGAAGTGTTGTCTGCCACTTTAATGTAGTTGCCTAATTGAACTACTACTACTGCTTGTGTTGCTACTGCTGCTCTTACTCTTGCCTTCGGTAGTGCCTTTTTTCTTGACAGGGTGGTTTATTCAATACCATTATCTTGATGAACCTCTTTTGTCATCTGTTCACTTCCTTCCATCATTCCTTGCTCATATTCTCCATTGTCATTAAGAAATATGTCGTATATGGCGAGAAGAGGAAATGGGTGTAAGAGCCCCTACTGAGTGTCGTCATATTTAAAATCAATAACATTTCTCGAAACATACTTACTGATTTTCTTCTTCAATGTCTTGAGTTGGTATCTAACTAAAGCATATAGAGCTTCAACAGAGGTTTTTTATGGAGAAACCTTCCATTCACCAGACTTTTTTCTATTATTCATGATGCAAGGGATGACTATTATAATTAGTGAATCTTTATTTTGGATGTGCACTATAAGTTAACAATTTACTTCATATATATACACAAAAGAATGACTCTTCGTTTACTTTATTAATTAACCTCACCTCTGTATGGTAACGAAACATTATCATATGCCATTGTAAATGATGATTATGGTAATCGATGTATAGTTGTTCCATACTAACGATTTATTATTTACATATCCCCAAAATGGTTTTAATAAATGGTAGGGGTCACTACGATGGTGTCCTTTTGATTTCTTATGTTGATGTGTAATAACAAGTGTTCATTTCATTAGATATTTTTCAATTGGTAATGGCTTAATATAAGCATCTTTGAATTAGTATATTTTAAGGAAAAAATTCTTTGACAGTATAAAAAGAAAAAATTTTGGAGCAAGACATATATATGTATGTAAATCAAACATTATTAAAATGAAGATCAAACCATATTGAAGTAAAAAATAGAATTAGAGCATAGTTCAATTGCAGTTGTCCATATGCCTAAACAACAAAAAATTATAAGCAAATTTTTTAGTCCAAAATAAACTAATGCATTAACATAGCTGTATTATATTTTGCTAAAGTCCAGAGACTTGAACTTGCACCACTATGTGCAGCAGGCCTCTCGAATTTCAAAAGCCCTTTTGTACTCCTCAGTCCATTTTAATGCTTCTTCTCTTTGTTAGGATAACCCAACAATAATTTCTTAGTATTGATCCTAAGTTGTTGCATTTTAAGGTTTAATCTCTCTACCTTTTTAAGAAGTTGTAGTTGTTGCTCCTTCTACTTTTCAATCTATTTAGCAAGGTTTTAAATCTGGCTCTACTCGGACAGATACTCCTTATGGATATTAACTAATTCCTTATTTTGTGCTTCCAGTGCATCCTTCATAGCCTTCTACTTCTCAACATCATTTTTCAAACTCTGTATTTTACATGAATGGCCTTCCATGGACTTTGTGGTTGTGGTAAAGGAATTAAAAATTTATTCAATTTCACCTATGGCAAAGGAATTGAAAATTGATTCAGTTTCACCTACTACTTTTGAGATATTCTCATATTGATTTGTTTTTTATGAAGCATTGTAAAGTACTGACATAGCTGAACGAAATATGTCCATTTGATCATAAGCTAATGCAAGCAATTCATGTTTCAACAGAAGGTTAACAATATTCTTAGATGACTCAATGGCATCTCTTATGAATATTGTGTCTTGTTATGAAGTAGATGTTATAGATTATTCTAAGAAATTGAAATTAAGATCAATCAATGGTTCTTTTAGTGAAGGAATTGAAAAAGCCTTCTTAATTTTTTCACCGATATCAGGCTTCACACTAAAAAAATAACAAAACAAGGAAGTTCATTAACTTATAAAACTAAAGGAATTCATTTATAAAAAAAAATTAAATTATATTAGAAACATAGTGATGAAGTTGGTTATTACCTGCTGAAGTTATGCAACTGGAGTGGCTTCATTTTTTGCTTCATCAAATAAACCATAATAGTTGACATCTACATTGTCAACTCCACTATCAACATTTTTTCCCCTTGTACCAGTTAGTGAAGCAAACAAAGTGTCATTTTATTAATGATCAGACAATAACTTTTGAGGAGAGTCATTACCATCATCATTAGCATCAATGTTGTCCCATAAATTGTCAAGGACATCATCAAAACATGCACTAGATCTTCCTCAATTTTAGTATAGTTTCTAATGTTTCCCAGACTATTGGATCTTCTTAATCTAGCAGAAAAAGTGGCTTTCAAATTTTTCTTAGGTGTTAAAGCAGTGATTTTCTTTTTTTTTTTCATTGGGGTATTGGATTTATCCTATTTATGTTAAGATGGTTTGACGGTGCACTATTTTCCCTCTTCGACATAGGACTTTCTTTTTTTGGATATTGTTGGTAGAATGGGAGATTTCAGACCTATCATGGTAGAAAATGTAGATGATGAAAGAAAAAAATGACTGAATTACAATGAATATTATAATGATGTACCAATTTCAGTTCACCTACTATAACAGATTCAATATCATGAGGAATCACATCAATAAATCTCTGAGACCACCACTTGTTAAAATGGTCAACATTCTTTTTAGATGATATATCAACATTACATTTAAGATCTTTCAAACCATAAATAATTTTATGAATTTCTTCAACAGAGTGACAATTGAATTCAAATGCATTTGGGACTTTTTCTGGATACATAGATTGGTGCAATCCAAACTGCCAACTCCAGAGATAAGGCATATAATACTCTATAATTATGTTTGGCTTGTTTAAGCCCAATGAACCAGTGCCACCCACATAGAATGGCCTTACAATGGTATAGGCATAGAAAAATTTTAATTGAATTTGCTGGGTAGCTCCAAGTTCATCATAATCCTCCATTACAATTTTTAACCAAGGGTTTTTTTATTCTTCTCCTAAAAAGATGAAAAGCTGATCATTTTTCTTGATTCTCTGCTTTGAAAAAAATGAAAAAATTTCATGGAATGATATAGAGTAGTTACAACGATAAAAATTTAATCCAATTACTTCATATAACTATAAAAGTTCCTCACTTCTTAATTTTGGGAAGTACGCGAACAGCCATAACTGCACCAACCAAAGTGCTCTATCAAACCTTAAAAAAGGCCTTAATTTATGATAATACTTTAGAGATCTGCAAGTGAAGCCAAGTAAAATTGACCCAGGGGCAAGATACTTTCCTGATGCAAGAGCCCGTGCTAGATCTATGTACTCCACAGCTGGCTTTATAGGGAAAGGATACATTAAGAATTTACAAATCAACACCTAAAGAAATTCAACATGTTCCTTATAAGTAGGCAAAACAAATGCTTTAACTTTGTGTTGAACCAAGGAATGATATGAAGAATAGTCAGTTGAGGCTGCTAAAAAAGATGTCAATTTTTTAATATTTGAATCAATCAAACATGGTGCATCTGGTCCAGCCACAGGCAATCCCATTAGCAGAAACACATTACACAAGGTAATTGAACAAAGAGCAAAAGGGAAAAAAATGAGTTAAGATTAGGAACGGAGAAATGAATAACTACACAAAGCATAATGGGAGGTCCAATTTTGCTCATTTATATTAGCTGATTTATCCCCATTACCGTCCACATTTTTTTATAATGCATTTTCAACCTATCAATCCATTGAATCCACTCAGAATGCGATTTGTGCTGGGACTTTATGCTAAGTGTATCAACAAGTGGTTTCAAATGTGCTTCCACTAACAATTCTTCCTTGGAAGATAGAGGGAAGGGTGTAACAGGTATTCCATTCTCACTACTTGCAAATAGACACACTGAGATAACTAAGTCATTAATCAATAGTGGAATCCAACCCCTGCATTCCAAAAAGTAAAAAAAAAAATATTTGAAATTGAGTAGTGAAATAGCTTAGTTAAATTAAATGTTTATAATTGAGAAAAAGCTTAAAAAAATGTATGTACTACAATGATATAAATGGTGGTAATGGATCCGCCTTCACCTCCATCATTATTGTATTTTAAATTTCTTGGAACAAAATATTTCAACAGCTTTTCATTTTACAACATTTTCATTATTTGTAATATACACTTAAATATCATTTCGTGACACTAATGTATGTAAATATGAAAAAATACCACCAAAGCGCGACTTCCATTAAAATTCAACTTTTCTTTATCACTCAATGTTACATTTAATTTCAAAAATAGTAAGAACTACAAAATTTTGATTTTATTTTAGTCACTCATTGAAAAATTAATATTTTGTTCAATTAAATTTATTTCATAGCCTCTTTTAAATGTATGGAAAAAATATTGTAGTATTTTTAATCAAAATCATCTGCAGTATAAGCAATAATTATTAATTTGTAAAACATACTAACCTAAAGTGCATTTCATGTTCTCATCTGAATCACCAGTGGACCTCACATCCTCCATTTTGTCTGTTAATTAATGGAAAAAAATTGGTAGATAAAATATAAATTGGAGAGTTAAACTAGTTATGCAAAAAAACCATCTTTGGATTATGATTCTAAAATTACCTTTTTTTTTTTATTGGTAGTGCCTTTTGAAATAAGTTTTAATTAGGTGATAAAAACAGGATTTGTTCACCAATCATGGAAAAGTTGTTAGTGGCTGTCTACCAATGTACACAGAAGGTAAAGGTTGATCTTCGATTGTGATGGATGAACGTCCATCGTTAGAACCAAAAGAAAATAATAAATCGTATAAAGATACAATAAAATTAGGGTAGTGAAACTATTCTCAAAACTGATAAGAGTAGTTAATTAGATGGGTAGGAACAGATTTAAACACGGGTTGCGGTATTGGTAACTAATACGAGAGGTTGACTGAAAATACTTCTACTGGGTTGTGACTTCTTTTAGAAGCCTTAATTTAAAAAGGATTTGAATTGGAACTATTTCCCGTGTTGAAGGTTGGAGCTAATCTTGAGGTTATCGGTAAAGTGATATTATTAGAGATAATGACGGAAGGTGACCCAAATTAGAAAAGAAGTAATGCATTCACTCCTTTTTTTATTTTCATTTTCCTTTTGCTTTTCCCTCTCTTTTTGCCAAAATTAGGCGTCATATATGGTGAATAGTACAGTCGGTCTCAACAATTGTTCAAAAAATATCTTTTCAATTCGACTATTATCACACATATATTATGTATACATGTGGTGAAATACAAAAAGTATACAATTTGCAACTTACATTGAAATGTTTGGTCACTTTTTTTATAAGAAATATATTTTTCACTTGAAAATAAAACCATATTAACATTTAAATTTATGAAACGAATAGTATAGTGAAATAACTTTCACAAACCATCATTGGGTCCTTTTAATTTTTTTGGTGAAACTAATATGTTAAATACATTATGTGTTACTTGAAATTACTTGAAATTCCATTTAATTTTTGTACTTTCAAACTGCTCTAATTTCATAATCATTCCAGTTTATCACAAACAAATCTGCCTTCACGGTCACAGCTATAGTCCACACATTCTATAACATTATCATCCACTAAGCCACCACCGCCTAAACGCCTGTGGAAAAAGCTTTTAAGGTATTCATTTATTTTGGGTGTTAAACTCCCCATCACCCATAGTTTTCTAAATACTTGAAGTAGAGATGCCCTACTTTCTCTAAGCTTTTTCATTTCTTTCACAACTTCAACTAGATGTTTGCCTTCCTTTTCATCACCTCTATTACTACTGCATAATAAAATCACCCCCTAAAATGTACTATGATTTATAATGTCCTACTGACAAGGCTAACTCTAGTATAACACGGCCTTTTTTACGATCAGGTGATATGGCGAAGCATGTTTCCTGTAAAATAATATCACACAATATAAATAATATATTTTTTCATTATATAACATTCACCATCTTTATAAATTGATATAAGACACAATATGCAAAACTATGTAATTTTATAATTATTGTTCCAATTAAGACCAAAATCAAATTTACATACCACCCCTTCCCTATACAATGACTCCAGATTTTGATACTTGGCACATCATTGTAATAATGAATTCATCGACCTTGGATAAACCCAACGTTTACTAGGGATGCTATTCAAATTAACCCGTCAGTAAATAGCAAGGCGGTCTGCTGCATTATGAACGTGTTTACAACTAATATGGAATAAACCAAATTATAATACTTTATTAGTTAGTCTGAAAAAAAAATAGGTACATCAAGTCTATGAAATTATTTATACCTTAGTTTAAAATTGAAAAGATCTTTCAAAGAATGTCTTCCCACTCTTGAGATTATGTCAACCATCAACTCATTAGGAATTTTGCATAAGGAAGTCACTGAAATATCTGTGTTTTTTAACTTTTTTGTAGCCATTATCATTCACAATAATTTGAAAATAAAAAAAATAAGGGAATGGAGTAGAAAGTTTTATTTAGATTAAGATAAATGAGTGGTGCAATGTAGATATGTAGAGTGTATATAAGAGTATGTAACTATGTAATTCACGAAGTTAAATTGATGTAACTATTAACATAAATGTACTTTGAATTAAATTCAACAACATATTTTTCACTTTATATTTGTTTAAGTTTCATCATAAATAATCACCAATTTGCATCAAAATGCATTCTATATAAACTACCTTAGTGAAACTAATCAACTCACTTTCATTAAGTGACTAACTTTCAAAATCTAAAAAAACACTATATACTTTTGTCCTTCATTTTACTTTAACAATGGTTGCATTCTATCCAAAATGGAAAACCCATGGTGAATCTTTACAATCATTGAATGTTTAGTCAAAGCATCATAAGGACAATATGACAGAAGTTGTGAGTATATTGTTTCAATCATTTTTAATATTGCAATGAATATACTTTTTTCAAAAATTTTAATGTATTCCTTTTCTTTAATATATTAATAAAGGGTACTTGATTACTGCTTACAATGTTTAGGCGAACCACTTGTAGAAATGGTTATGCTTAGAGTAATATATTCCAAACCATACCATTTATGGTAAATAAGAGTCTGTACCAACAATAACGTCTCCTAGGACAAGAACATGCTTGTGAATGGTATTGTTGAATTGTTCAACAACTACAATATTGACAACAATGTTCTAATGTATTTCTGGATATGTACACCATGGCCGACTGACTTTATTGCAGTTCTAATAAATAGTGAACATGGGATACATTATAGGCCTCTGCCTTATGGTAAAACAAAACCACCACCATCTCCACCATTGATAATAAGAGTTTCATCGCATCAAATAAGTTAGATCGATCACTATTTTAATTGTTTTATATCCACATAATTTATATTTATTGACATTGTTAGTTTTCTGTTTTAATGTGAAGTGTTAGTTTTATGTATCTAAGTGAAGTGGAAACATGTAATTCACAATGTTATTCAATTGAGAGAAAGGCTATTCAATTAATTTTAGATTTGACAATATATAACTTATAAACTTCATTACAAAAGTGAAGTGGAAACATGTAATTCATAGTGTTATTTTTGTAATGAAGTTTATAAGTTATATATTGTCGAATATAAAATCAATTGAATATCCTTTCTCTCAATTGATCTCACTGAAAGAGTAAGGGATAATGTTTAGTTAATCAAATGTGTACTATTAGTTATCATTTTGATCTATGTTATAATTAATTGCATTTGAAAGGAGTCATATTTTGGCAACATTAATAGGATCACGGTCAACACATATAAGATCTACCATGAACATATCTTGGTGAAATTTTATTTTATTAAATTAGTCTACAGGTGAATTAATGAAGTAATAATTAAAATAAAAATCATTATTTGAACAAATCATTTGAAATTACTTGGTAAAACGCATCCAAATTTCAATTTGAACAATATATAATCATAGATAGCTTGGTGAAATTTTGACAAATTTCATTTTGACATTTATGGGTTGTTGAAATCAGTGGGTTGATGTCATCGAATTGCATGTATTTTTCTTTCTTGGTTTAGCAATAATTAAAGACATTATGAATAATGATTTAGAAGAGAAACATGAATTATTATTAATAGCAGTTACATATTTATATTTTGATATTACTTTAGAAGTACCACTCTAGTAATTAATAAGAAGTGCAACCATCATGGTGTCAATACGCATCGTTTCATTAGTATGACACCATACTTTCAAACTCTCGTCGTAGTGCCAATTCACATCATTTCATTAATTTATAATCTTTCTTTGATTAAATTTTAATAAATTTCCATGTATATTGATATTAAAACATCAACATCATATTTTGGTACCACGACAAATAATATTGAAGCAACTAATACAATCAATTCTTTTACATTTATTGACATTGAAACATCAATATGATTATATAAATAAACATCAATTTACTTCATATAATTTTAAAAATAACACCAATGTCCTTAATCTAAACTAACATCAATTGAAATGTGTGTTTATAAAAATGTTGAAATGTAAACATTAGTAAAAAAACTAACTTTAAAAATCCAAATTTATACACATGTTACCTTCAAACATAAAGTCAATGTCCTTTAATGAAAAAAATTCATTAATGAGATGAATCAAATTAATATCAATTGAAACATATGTTCGACCTTACAATTCAAGTTCAATTACATGTTTAATGTGATTGATGAAATATACATTACTCTAAACCTTAATCACTGATAAATTCACATGTTACATTCATAAACTACTTTTAATTACATTGTTGAAATTGACATCTACGTGTTTGGTTTCCGCAACCATCGTTTAAAACATGCATTCAAATTCACGTTAAAGACATTAATATTAATCTACTTACTTGGTTTCCCCTACCATTGATTTATTTATTAGTTACATTCTTGGTGAAGTATCTTTATGTATGTTATAAAACAACAATCCTTGGTGAATTCATTCATGTAATTCATTTCAAATAATAGTAATTGCAAACATAGTGATCAAAATTCTATTTAACTATTTATATGTTACACTTTTAGCCAATTTTGGCCCATATATTATCCGTTTGCATCATTGAAATTATTAAAATTTGCAAAGCTAGCTTGACTACCCATTACTTCACCACAATTAAATAACTGCCTTTGCACTGTTAAATTATTCAATGCACCAATAACAACACTTTGTTGTTGCAAAACAATTAAAAAAACAATCCTTGTCATTATTCCAATCTATAAAAATATATAAAAATAAATAAATTTAAAAATTATTTACATAGTATGAATTCATTATACCGGGTTATCTTGTACAAAAGATTGTACATCTCTCCCACGACCTTGACCTCCTCTGCCCCCTCAACCGCCACCTCCCTATGTTCTCCTACCACTAATAGTAGCAGTTTCTCATCTTGATCTTATTCTAGTATCGAGAGGCCTTCCATGAGGAATTGTGACATTTGGATTTAGAATTGCTGTACCAACATTTTGGTTGCCTTCACCAACATTCTGCTTTTCGACATTTATTATTATCCAATGCTCCATTCCAGTTAAAAAGCTCATTGTAGGTAGCTTCTAACCTTTCAATTAATAACCCCTTTTTAGCATTTTTAAACAAAGTCAAATAAACATATTTGTTAAAAGTACTTCTGCAATTCAATGTTTTTCTTATACTCCTCAGTCATGTTAGGATAACCACCAACAAAAAATATTATTGAATAAAGATAATGCACATCCTTTCGCCACCTTCTGTTCATATACCATTCATTAAATATTTGAATATCCTTAATAGACAACATTATAAGTATGTAACAACATAGTACATTACTTGATTCAAATTTTCTTCAGTTACAGCTAATGTAATTACCTTCTGTTATTCAAATTTTTTTTAGTTACAGCTAATGTAATTACCTTCTGTCCTAAAATCAACTGTGTAAACAAACTTTTTCATAAAAAAATCATTTTTATCAGTTAAAATTTATGAAATAATTCCTACTTTTAAATTCAGCAATAAATTCCTTCTCAACCTTGTCGCTTAATGCTATCTCATATTGGTCAACAAACTATTTCAGTGTATTACTCAAGTGGACAAAACTATCAAAGTATGCATGCTTTCACTTCTCTGAGTTTATGCCATTCTAGCCTAAAATCTATGATTTAAGAATACTGGAACCCAACTCTCCTTCTCATTATAAAACTTCACCAACCATGAATTTCCAGTAAGATTGTACCTATTTGTGAAGTTTTTCCAATTATTCTCAAATATCTCAATACTTAGGCTGTCATACACCAAACCTTTAAATTCCTTACAACATTCACCAAATCCGTTAATGTATTTAAAAGTTTCTCCTACCTTACACATTATGCCATATACAAAAATGATGAATGGTATTTGGCATAATTTCTCTTACAGCTGCCTTAATACTCTCACATTGATTGGTTATAATTGCATAAGGATGAATCTCGCTCATAGTAGCGATCCACGAAGAGAACAACCATTTTAATGATTCAACACTCTCATTTGCAACTAAAGCACGTCCCAATAAAATCGACTGACCATGATGGTTTACACCAATGAAAGTAGTAAGAGACATCTTATATCTATTCACAAGGTAAGTTGTGTCAAAAGATATTATCACTACCCGAACCCGAAGGTATGTGATTGGCACTAGAGAATAAAAATGCAAAAATACATCTGAAATTCGTAATAAGCCTTAAAAATTTATTGTAAATTAAAAATAATTGATGGAACAATAATATCAAAATAAACCCATCAATATCAAATACATAAGACAATATTCCAAATACATTAGTATCACAATTTTAAAATAATCCACAATATAAATGATACAAGTTTATACTCAACTACTGCAGTATCTAGAGTATAATTATATAATACAAAAATCAAGTAAACATACATAAAGCAGCTGGTGAAGAAGAAATCTAGCACGGATGGTCACTACTGGCAGACTGACTGTGAGATCCTGAAAAATAATTTGAGGAGAATCAGACCTCACTAAATGAATCAATTTTATGAAATACATGTTGGTTTGACAACATTTATGAAATCCCCTTTTAAAGATAAAATAAATTAAAATAAATATAAATATAAATATAAAAAACCTTTACTTTTCTCAAATATTCTTAAGATATAAAACTTCTTTCAAAATCACAATTTACTTTATTATAAAATTTTAACATGAAATCAAACAAATATCAGTTTAGGTGAAAAATCTGATAGAACACCTAAACCATCAAATTTTAATAGTCTTTTAGCTTACTTAGTCCAAATGACTATCGTCCCGAGAGCAAGCTCAACTGAGTTGCAGCCGCAATCTAATCATTTAACCCAATATTGATGTCCCGATAGCAAGCTCAACCGAGTTACATTCCATTTTTTGGTCCGAGAGCACAGGTTTCCACCGAGCTCATTCACATACATAATACATGATCATACCCATGCACATGTGGTCTTAATAATACCCAGTAGGTAGCATGTTCTACCATTTTCTCCAAATCATTTGAATCATAATTAAATAAATAAAATAATTAATTAATTAAAGTGAGATAAAATAAATTCCATAAAACATGCTCTTGAATACAAATCATGATTATAAATAGAGTAATCATGCATATGAAAATATAAATCATGCATGTGACAATATAAATGAATTCATAAATAAATTTTTATAACCAATTTATTATCATTTTAGTCATACAAAAATACAATTTAAAATTCCACAATAAACATTCTATAAAATCAACTCACAGGTCGAGCGTGCTCGTCGACGCGTCCTCTGTTGCCTAAATGTTACAACTTTGGTCTCGAAATCCTCTAAAATAAATAATATGTATTTAAAATATGCTTATTCAATAAAATAAATAAATTTGTAAAAATTCTCAAAATTTATTAAAAATATGGAAGGATGAGATTGACTCGATCTAAGATAAAATGCTATACATACTCAAAATTTAACAGATACCGATGTCATATTTTATGAGAAATCTATCAAAAATTTGGCAAAGTCTTCTCTATACAATAGGCATCTCTCTATCGAAATAGAGTCGTTCATGCAAGAAAATAACACTTATAACAGTTTCACAGCTTAACAACTCAATTTGGGCCCTATATTGCACTTTATGCCCAACTAAGATCCACAATTCACAATATATATAAAAATAATATAAGTTATCTCAAATCATTGATAATTCATAAAAATAATCTAAACTCAATTTGACATGAATCAACTGAATACAAGCTCAATTTCATAAATTATAGAATTTCTCAAAATTGAGGGACTTACTAGAGTTGGAAATCAAAATGGATTGAGGGTTTTAAAAGCCCAGAGGATGGATATTCAAATGAGACTGACAGTAAGCCAAGGGGTGGCTAGAGGCAGCATCAGTAAGCCCTTGAATCCCACGGTGCCGAAAAGAAGAGAAAAGGAGAGAGAGAGAGAGAAGGTGGGAGAGGAAAATAAGGGGGAGGAGCCAGCGATGGCAGTGCAGTGAGGAGGAGGTGGCACAATTATGGTGGCTGTGTCGATGGTGGAGGTGGTGAGGTAGAGAAAAAGGGAAAGAAAAAGAAAGGGGAGAAAGGGTTGTCACATTGTTTTTTAATTAAACAGAAGCATCAAAAGTAAAATTTAAAATTATATATATATATATATATATATATACTCTTAAATTTTAATAAAATTTTATTAACACACACATTAACACTAATTAAATAAAATTATAATTAAACTTAATAATCCACATTTAATATCAATAATTAAATTCGGGTCTTTAAAGATATAACATCATTGAACTCCTGATAAACAGCTTTACCTTTAGAATGAATCCACAACACATTTCTCAAACGGTTTTCCTCATTAAGATCAATCAAATAAAAAAATTCTCCATCTTTCTACTACATTAATATAAAAAGTTTTTTGATAGCTTATGCATGTCCTTCACCAATCCTTGACCTCCTCTCGTTATCTATGAAATTCCTCATATCTCTTTGCGAGCATCGTAAATTTTCTGGACCACCAGCTTACACGATTGCCATTCTTATGCCTTTACAAGGCCTAAGTCCTACAATGTCATTAGCGACCAATGTTCTCTAAAGTGTTAGAATCAAACACCTATGCCCACTCAATAACCTAAACATTGAAGGATTCAGCTTATGGTTGTGTTCATGTTTTATTGAACTAACAACCCACATTCTATCTCTCAGCATTGCATTCAAATGAGCTAGGCAACATGATCTCTTTAATTGTATCCTTACTTCTTATTTCCTCCTTTTTTTCATAACTAATGGTTTGATATCTTCTTAAACTATCTCTAAAGCATATCTCTTAACAACAAAAAATCCTTTCAGCCTAGTATGTTCTTGATAAAATTTTAACATTTTATCTACAGTTGCAAAACACATACCTGGTGCAAGACCATTCTTTGCAATACGTTCATTCAAATTTATATTCTCATTATTTTGAGAATTTAATTCACCAACTTCACCTACGTTGTCATCGTCATCATCCCCAACAGGTTCAACAAAGTTTTCTTCTGGTGCAACAGAGTTTTCTTCTAGTTCAATAGCATGGAATAATCGTAAATTTTAGAGCCAAAAATCTGTCGAATCGTTTTTCTGCAATCCATTTCTTTAAACAATACTCATGGAAGACAATGGGTAAATAATTTTGATCAATTTTGTTGTTATGTTTCCCAATTAATTTAAAAATTAATTATATTTTGATTACGATACTTTTAACCTTTTCTTTTGAAAATACAAATAAATTTAATACGTTCATTAGTAGTATTTAACGAGGTAAAGCAGTTCAACGAGGGCATATTAAACATTTATATAATCACTAATTGCTCATTTCATTATTCTATTTGGATTTTGTCAAAAATAAATATTAAATTGAAAATATAAAAGTGAAAAATAATTAAAAAAATTATTTAAAAAAAGTGAAAATTAGTTTTGTAAGAAGAGAGTAATAATTAAAATTCTTTTTATGTAGACAAACGCGTCCCGGCACCTATTTTAAGAGTCCTTCACTGGTCCCATTTTCCTATCTCATTTCCGCTCTCTAAAAACACTTTTCTTTTTGTTTTTTTTTTTTTTTACAACCACTTTTCTTTTTGTTTGAATCTTACTTTCAAGAAATTAAACATCAACCAAAACAAAACTTCAAGAAACCATAATACAAACCCTCAAGAAAATTTAAAGAAAGAGGAAATGATTGATGAAAGATATTATCATCACCAGCATCAACATCACCAGCGTCATCATAATCAAGGTAGAGGTGCACCCCATGGAATCATCATTGCAGTAGTAGTATGCACAGTGGTGCTAGCTCCATTCATATTTGGTGATGGTGAAGCCATAACAGAAGCCATTTCAGAGCTTTTAAGCCCAGTTGGTCTCCTTCTTCTCCCCATTATTCTTCTCTTGACTATTCAGTTCCTCTCCTCGGAACGTGGCTCATTTGTCTCTACTATATTCTCTACTGGCGAGCCCGACACCATTCACCGTGTCAGCGGCTCACCTGTCGGTGTAGCACTGTTTCTCGTTCTGATCTTGTTTTTGCTTTATAATCGCATGTCTATCTTCGGCGGAGATGATGATTCCGGTGATTAAACGGTAGCTTACTGCATGGATCTGGGTCATCTACTACTTCTTTCGTTTTTTTTTCCTTTAACTCTGTTTCTTTGTTTCTTTGTTTCATTGTATACGGTATAGTTTAGTTTAGTACGTACGTACGTACATTTTCGATGTATGAAAATGGATGTCATTTTCTCTTTGTAAAGATGATCTGTTTTAAATACACTGGTTTTTTTTAAGCGCCGGTTAAGTCGGTTTCACGGTGGTTTCAGTGGCAGCGGCGCTCCTTTTGTTTTCTGAAAGGAGCGTCTCTTGTTGTTGTGTCAGCAGGGAGAAGTGGGCCGGGGATGTATGATTTCTGTAGCTACAGTTGCAGTTGCACATGAGCACATGGGGTGCGCACATGATGTAATTGTAGCGCGGAATGCGTATATGTGTAGACGTGCACGGTCAAAGTGTCTGCTCTGCGTCTGCGTATACCACTTTATTTTAACGCAGTAAGTTGTCCATAAGTAAGCCAAAAAATGGATTAAAAACAGCAGCAGAAATTGGCCCCTGAGCAACACTCTGAGCTTCTAATCAAGCTCACAACCATTGTGCTATTGCCGGCCGACACCCATCCAAAAAAACTGCAACTCCTGATATCAGGCACATGGAGACATGGTGTCTTAGTTTAGTTTAGATCCCTCCCTTTGCATTATAAACATGTATACTTGTTCATTCATTTACAGGTTATCATAAATCATTGAAATTAATGAACAAATCTTATTCTTAGGTCGGTCCATGAACATATGTTCTGCTTCACCTAGCTCAGAGTATGGATCCATATGTTAAGACCACCACCTTGTTGAGTGAGCTGCTACAACTACTACTACAGGTCTACGGTAAGATAAAACCACGTGAACAAGCACCGTTTCATGCCACGACAAGGACCAATTAACAACAGATTTTACAGCTATAAGCTCTGGCATATTAAGTACAAAACTTGAATCCAATGATCAGTTTCAAGAACAATAAATTGATTCATGGTTCCACGAAATTGACCTCCGTGAGTATCCACTAAGAGATGAACTTTTCAAACCAATAAAACTTCACACAACGCATTGTTTTTTTATCTCTCTCTCTGCTTTCCCATTTTCATGCACAAAATTCTTATCCTCCAGGGTACACAATAAGCAAGCCATATACAAATTGCATGCTCTTGGCATGATGAACATGTTGCCATTTGTTGCTAACCCTGGACTTGCATTGCAGACGGATTGTGGCCAAATCCCCAATTGACAAAGAAGACAAACTATGGGTCAAATCTATGCAACTCTAACCACATCTTCTTGATCTGGTTTGGAGACAAACCACCACCTCCTGGCTAGGCTTGTGAACAAGCTTCAGTGCGAAAGAAGCTTCCACATATACAGTGGTACACTCCATTCTGGATGAAAATCACAACCATAAAGCATCAGCCAAGTAAATAACCTCATAACGCCAAACATGCAACAAAGATTTGCAAATGGTCACAAATGATTAAAAATCTTGTACATTGCATTGTCCTGGAACCCACCAGATATAACATACACAAGAACCATAACCATATGGCAAACCGTGCAGCCTCTAAGGCTGACCTATATTCTTAATCAATTGATTCACTTTTGTTGGCGGATATTGCATTCGTTTTTATAAAATACAAGAAAATTCAAAGGAAGCAACTGTAGCAGGTTAGCAAATGGGAGATGAACTGAAAGCCTGCTACTTCTTTGCAGCCAACTAACAGATGGACAAACCTGTGTGCCCACCTAAATGCTGGCGCAGTGGCAAGTATGCCTTCCCACTGGTAGCACATGAGCACACACATCCAAATGCAAGCCAAGGCTTGGTTCTGAAGAACATAATGACCATATTAAGCACAAGAGTAATTTTCCATGCACAATGCATTTATATGGAAACTGGCAATAAACTGTTAGCATATTATGAAAGAAACTAAGCATCTTCAAGAGAATGTCAATTGTGTCCTGCTACCAACACATTTTAACCAAAAGAACAAGATTTGACATTGATACCAAGTTGAAACAACAATAATTTTTCAGAATCCAGCCTTCTTATAGAAAACACATCAATACTATACACAAGAAAGCAACTTCACAAATATTAGCACTAAATTAAAATCTGCACCAGAAAAAAAAAAAGCCAGAAGAAGAATCCTCAATCAAGCACAAAATCAACAAAAGCGTGCTCTACCGCAAACAAGACAGGTGCACAACGCTATAAAGGAGTGTGAAACAAACAGACACAATTTATACTTTTAATTTTCAAGTATATGTAATTGTGCAATCACCTGGCTTTCATGCTAATCCAAGATCATGTAGTTTATCGCAGTGAGGAGTAGGCATATTCCTGCTCCAGTGACGTCTCTGGAGCTCTATATGACAATGTCGCCAAAGCAAACTTCTGTAATCCTTGATCACATTGTCCTCAATGTTGATTCTTGAAGTACTGCCAATGGGATAATTGTCATCAAAGGCTGCCGACTTGACGAAAAACTCTAGACCATGCTTCTCAGTTGTCTTTGGAATCTGATAGGAGTAATTCTTATGCAATGAATAATCAGGCTCTGTAAACGGCAGATAAGCAAGGAGGAAGATCAGCAGGAAAGGTAATATCTGTAGAAGAAGAAGCAATTTAGTCCCTCCAAACTCCTCTCGCTGTTGACTACCAGTTCCTCTACTCCTATAAACATGATGTGCTCTAAACATGTCAGTCTGACCAAAAAAGGATCTGAATATCTCATCTGGATCAAAATCATCATCATAAAACTCATGCACATTTCTTCTCCTCCTTGCCCGCCTAACATTGTACTGCTGGTCATACTCAAATTCATCAACTAAACCAGTCTGATCATACTGCCTCCTTGAGGTATCATCACTTAAACACTTAAATGCTTTGCACACTTTCTTGAACGCTTCCTCAGATCCTGGTGCCTTGTTCTTATCAGGGTGAACTTTCAATGACAATTTCTTATAAGCTCTCCTAATCTCCTCAACAGAACAAGTCTTTTCCACTCCGAGAATAGCATAGTAGTCCTTATTCCTCTTAACCTGCCTAATCAATTCTACATGTTCTTTAGTGTAATTCCTCTCTCCATTTAAACTCTCATCAATTTTACCATGACTAGGCTTATTCCTATCATTATCATCAAGAACACATTTTTCCTCAACAGATGACGGATTTGAGTTTGACCCGGAAGAACCAAGCTTCTCACAAGCAGTTAAAAGGTCATCAACAGACAAATCATGATTCAAACGTTGAGCAATTTTAATAAATTTTAAAGCTCTCTCTTTATTTCTTGATGCAATTGCCTCTTCAGCAATTCTAATGCATCTTAAAGCTTCATCTTTGTTACCATCCATAATTCTCTTTCCCTTTTTTGGGTAATACCCACTTCAAATTTTTCAAAAAGATCAAAACTTTACCAATGAGAGATGAAATCTAATTCAAAGGCTTAAACTTTCGCAGTAAAACTCACAAACCGCAAGTTAAAATGAAATATCAGAATTGAACAGATCAAAGACGAATTTCAATAAATAGTGAAGAGATTTGGATGTTGAGAGTTACCTGATGCAGAGATTCAAACAATTTGAAAATGGAAATTATGTGTTGGTTAGAAAAAAGATATGGAGATGGAATTGAGCTATAGGAGAAGCAGAAGAAGAGGAAGAAAAAGACCCGAAGCACATGGTTGGGTCGGGTAAATGGGTTTGTTGCAGACTGTAGTCTTAAGCTATCAGGTTTTGTCAGTTTATCAAATAGAAGCTTGCCACGTCCGACGTGCTGGGAAAAAATTATAAGCATTTGTAAAAATGGAGAATCTTACAAGTATTTAAATATAATATTTAATTTTCTCAAAAAAAAAAATTAAATAAATAAACATAGGTGTTTTTCTACCATTAATTGATTTTTTAAAAAATAAAATATACTTAATCAATAAGTATCATTAAATTATAAGAAATATGTTTATCTAATAACAACAATCAAAACACTTTAAAATTAAAGTCCTAAAAACAGAGTTATTATAGAATCTCATAGTATAATTTTATTACTCAAATTATATATTAAATTATAAATATAAAATATTTTTTTAATCTAAACAATGAATGTTGATAACTCATTCTTATTTTGATTAATTCTGAAATTCATAACTCAACTCTATTTAATTCTAAAACGCATAACTCATTAATCAGAATGCAATGACTCAATAACTTATTGAACTCAGATTAACTCATAACTCATTGAATCTGAAACTAATAACAAATACAAATTAACTTTGCTAATTTACGCTTAACAGTAGTAGTTCATAACTGAGGTTAAATTCCACATTATTACATAATTGTTAACAGACTTATTTACATGATGTATAATCCAATTGCAAATTACAATATCAGGTTAATTCATTTCGTGGTTGAGTAGGAAAATACATGTCAATGGATATTATATTAGTTTTCATCATCAGAATTGAAAGATTGTCTCCTTCTCAGAGATTCCAATACATCCAATGGACGATCATGTCGAGCACCACCGCTCGCACCCTGGCTTGACTTGAGTTTTGGCACGCTGATGGCACTAAGTGGTGGTGTCAGCGATCCCTTGTTTACTTCTTTAAGCACAGACCGGACTTTGGCTGTGGCAGCTGCATCTGCAATTGCCGAAGCAACTCTTGAATCAGTATGCAAGCTCTCAGGGAACTTATTCCGGCCATGTGTTGTGCCCGATGCTGTATTAGGTGCACCAGGAGAAAGAAAGCTACTGTGGTTTTGAATTGTGGCGACAGCCTGAGCAGCTGATATTTTGGCCTTGGTTGACTCATATTTCTGCATGTCATAAATTAGCTCTTTCTGTAGTTGCTTATCAGCAACTAATATGTCGTCTATCTCATTCTTGTAGTCCTTCAGAAGAATCCTGAGACATTCCATGAGGGAACCAATGAGGGGGCTGTTCTTGCTTTCAAGTAGCCGTTTAAGCTCTATAAAGATGGGGATGGTGTTCTGTATAAGTCCCTTCCTGATTGCTTGAGTTACAGCCCTTCCTTTGGCAGCTGCTGCAGAGGCTCCATCTCCACCTTCTTCCTCCATTTCCCCTGCATCTGTCTGTGATCCACGGCCAGATGGAATTCGGATCTCTTTGCAGGCAAGAATTTGAAAAGCATCCTGCTTCCAAAGTTATTCAGAAAGATTGTAATATTGTATACAGATGAAAGACACGTTGATAAATCTCCACTAGGGAACTCAGTGCAATGAAAATATTAGAAGTCTTGCCACCATTTCATGCAGATATAACTCCACAATCAAATGATATGTATGTTTCTTTTATCCACACAAGCACATTTAATATAACGGATTGCAGCTCAAAATTCTCCTACAATTGCAAGAATAATGCATGGTTCTGTGATAAGCATGGAATCAGCACCTGCAGAACAGCCTGCCCAGTGACATCGTCTATGTTGAGCATGCCATCTGATGCAGCAGCAAGAATCTCAGCACACAACTTTGCAAATGTTGCCAAGATGTGTTCTGGGGCCATTTGTTTCAGCAAGGAAACATAAATGTGCATTCGTTTAGCCCGTGAATTTTCATCACTACCCCTGCACAGAATGATCTCTAGATAAAAAAAAAAAATTACCACCAATTACAAAAGATTTTTCTTCCAGCAACAGAATACTGTGCACCTACCTAATGGAAAAAAGCCGGTTCTCTTTCCGTAAATTCTTAGATCCACTATGTCCATTATGGGCATTGCAGTCGTTAAGAACATATATGGCTTCCACAAAACTGTTGTAAGCTAAAAGCGGTGCTTTCACTGCACATAATTTCTACGCATGACTCAAAACCCACAAATATCCATTACCATGTAAAACTGATGGATTGTGATTGTGAAAATCTATTGACCTTTTAGAATATTGCCAAAGAGGAAATCAGAAAGCTGCCTTATCTTTTCTGACTCGTCAACAAGGGATAAAAGAAAACGAAGGAAGAGAACTCCTCTCCACTTCACATAGTCCCTCTGAAAGGTGAGAAAAAGATTCAAAAATAAAAATATTCAGTCACTGATAAGCCTTCCTAGCACAGGAAGTATAAGGAAAGGAAACACTGAAAACCTGCAACAATCTTGAGAGCAATATGAACGTCTGCCTTCTCACAAGTTCACACGGGTCTCGGAGACACTTGGTGATATTTGATATATAACTGTTAACTTAAAAGACCATTAAGTTAAAATAGCACCAATTTTTTTATTAAGGATTGAAGAAACTATACATAGGAAGGTCTCAGTTAATTCTTTACAGGCGCTCACCAATCAACTAGAGCAGTATACCGGACGCAGAAGTCAGCCATCATAACTACAAGGTTGTTGCGGAGGGCTGCACAATCACTCTTTTCAAGCTCCTGAATCAGATTGAAAGGACGTTTAAAAAAAATCATTAAGAATGAGAAAACTCAGTTGAAGAAGGGGGTGGGGATATAGAGCAAATGGCATTAAGAGGAGAAGAGAAACAAAAATGATGCTTTAACAGCTATAACAATATTCAGCGATTTCACAAATCATAGGGGAACTTCCACTAATTTCAATTCTCTGCATGAACCATAAAGTAGCACTTGTCAGAAGTGCCAAAATAATACTAGGAGATGTTTGTTGAAGCAAACAAACCTTTACAAACAGGGGAATATAGCGCTTGGCAAGTTTCCCATCAGCTAAGCAGATCTTGCCCATTGTCAACCATGCTTGAATGTACAAAGAGGGAGCTGTCTGTTTGAAAGAGACTGTAAGACCTGGCAATTTACTCAATTTTGGATCAGAATTTTCAGAAGTAATGATGGTGTGTAGTACAGGAATAATGGTGCTGACATCAGCCGAAGGACAGACAGTAACCAAAGAACCAATGGTGTAAGCAGCCGTTACTACTTCTAGCAGCAATTGGCACGCTGCAGATTCTCTCTTGCCCTTTGTGCTTCTTGTAGGGGGTGTGAAGAAACTGTTTCTGTTATTTGTTTCTGCATCCCCTGAAATGTACTTTTCTATCATTTTGCAGGCCTTGGAGAGAACTTGTTTCGTCCATTTCATGACAAGTGCATCAGCCTCTTCAGGATTCAAAGCCTTCCTTTTGCACAATGTTCTGAGCGCTTTAACATGAGCATTAACCTACCATCAACACACCAAATGAACAAAATGAATAGATATTACATTCTAAGAAGAAGTTCTACGTGCCAACAGCCACTGGCCAATTCTAGTCACTAAGTACAATTTAGAATCATATTTTCAGCCAAGGGTACTCTTTTCTTTTCGGTTGCACTGAGCTTATATTAACAAAGAACTTCACCAAATGCTATCACAGGTAACTGTACTGTTACATGTGAATTATGTCATACAAAGAGAATGTCCAAAGTTCTTGCATTTCTCCAAGATAACCAGATGAGAGCAAAGAATACACGCAAGTTATTAGAATTTCTTCGGCCGAGGGTACTCTTTTCTTTTTCGTTGCACTGAGCTTATATTACCAAAGAACTTCACCAAATGCTATCACAGGTAACTGAACTGTTACATGTGAATTATGTCATACAAAGAGAATGTCCAAAGTCCTTGCATTTCACCAAGATAACCAGATGAGAGCAAAGAATACATGCAAATTATTAGAATTTCTTTAAGAATACATCCAGAGGAAAGCTTACTTTCTTCCTATGATCATATCAAACCAGGAGTAATATGTTCAAATAAAACTTAATAGTATCCAAAACCATAAAGGTTATATAACGTGATAAATGAGAAACATATAATGCAGGTGCATGTTGGATTACTAAGAGAACTGGATGATAGGCATCATTGCCATGAAGAACTCAAAGCTATCAAGATTAATTATGCTAGGCCAATGCAAGTTAACTAAATAGTAGGCGGCTTTGAATTTTGCCATTACAGTCCATGCTAATGACAGCAAGTGTCCAACCAATTCAGAGAAGAAAACAAAAGAAGCACTGCTCCAATTAAGATATAGATGAACACGCTATAAGTACCTCTGTTGAGTGCATGTTGAACTCTTCAATTCTTTTGAGCAAATTATGAGCTAAATCTGCAGCAGATTCAGCAGGTAGCTCCACTGAAACGTTAGAGATGGTTTGTAGGAGGAAAACACGATCCCCAGCCCATGCAACAGAGTTTGATTCCTCTTGATCTTCATGCAAATTTTCTTTGCCAAGCGATTTTTCAGGCCTACATGCTGCTCCAAACTTGTCGAGGAGCTGCCAGTGATGATGAAGAAACTCCCAGTCAACAGCTTTTGCAAGGTAAGCTGACACCTCTGATAAAAGAAACCAAGCACCAGGAGGGGCAGTCCACTTTTCTATTGGTTTGGAATGATTCAACCAAAGAGATTCAGAAGTCCTTATGATGCTTTGTAGTGCAGCGGCTAATTTGGACTTCAATTTTTTCTTCTTACCCAGGTTTGTACAGATTTTTCTTACCCAAGGGGTCACATCTCCACTGCAGATTTCTTTCAAAAGTACCAATACTCCTTCAGGAAACAACAACGCAATTGCACTTTCTGCCTTTTTCCCCTTCATATCTAAATGAGAGAAGGTGGATTCACTGTCTAGTTTACCAGGAGACCCTGCTCTAGAAATGCGGTCCAGAACTAATTCAAGAAACAAATTCTCGCATTCTTCTTGGATGCTAGTTTCATTATCAGTTACTAGCCGTGGGACAGAATGCAGCCACTCAGTTATCACTATTTCATTTGGGAATGTCCTTAATGTCTGCATTTCAATACAAAATCCAATAAAAGAAACTGGAATACTAAATATGGTAAACTAAATTAAATTATGCAGTCCTTCAGCATATATTAACAATGACACAATTTGTGACAATATCAGGAGACATCAGATGAAAGTTAGAAAATACTAACCTCTGAAAGAGCAGAAATTGCAGCTTTGCGAATGCTTACAAGAGGATCAGAACATGCCATTCCCATGGTTTTAAGTAAAATTCCATCAAAATTACCATTCAAAAGAGCAGTCAACCTGCTAACAAAAACAAGTGCTGCTCTCCTAACATTTGCCTTCTCATCCATACACCTTTTCCTCAAAAGCTCATTTATCCTATCTTCGATTCTTTCCCCACCCACTTCTCCTAAACCCAATACTTGCTTCAGAACAGTACAATTCTTCTCATAACTCAACAAAAACCCTACCAACTGAGCGAAATTAGACAATGCACGGGCTCGAATTCCAGCATTTGAATCGGAACAACGCTGAATTAAGGCCTCCAAGCAATCAAATCCCCAAGAATCCTTTACTTGGCTATTCAAACCTAATCCAAATGGATCTTTCAACAACATCATCAAATTCAAAATCAAATCCACACCTAAAAGCCTAAGGTTAGCTTTCCCTTGTGTGATTCTCACAACATAATTCACGAACCCAGCTTGATCATTTAACTCCATGCATTTAACAATTTCCAATATAGCCTCCACAGCTAGCCCTCTACCCTCTGCCTTCTCTGGTGCCTTCTGTGCTAAATAACGAGGCAAATTCAGAACAGCTGCTTTAATTCTCTCATTTTTTTTACCCAAGGACATTATTGAACCCTTCACAAACTCCAATGCAAAATTCCTTGCCTGCGATTTAACTGCTAAAATCAAAGGAGTTAATGATTTCAGCACTTCAGCAGCCGTCTGGCCTTCCTCTCCATGCTCAGATTTCAAAACTTGACGCAAAATTATCGAGCATAAATCCACCAATCTGTTAAAATTAAACAAATTGCCTCCCATCTCCAATGCCGAAGCCGGAATTTCCACTACAGTATGAATCAAGGATCTTAAACTATCTGGAAACCTATTCAAATGAATCAAATCCAATACTAACCCTAATTTTTCCAGAACACAAAGAAACAGTCTCACATCAAAACTACCGTCATCTTCTTTATCACTATCAGTTTCCCTATGGTTGCTGCTATTCTTCTTTCTTGACAATGCTCGCCCCTTCCTTTTCTTTGCACGGGTGCCACCACTAGAGTCCGATGAAGCTAGTGGGGATGGTTTGAGAGAGCGGCGGATGGAGCGGAGGAGAGAAAGAAAAGAGATAGGGGTAAAAAGGGTAAAAACAGGGGAATTAGGGGATAAGAGAAGAGAAATGTAAGATTTTGAGGACAAAAGAGAGATGTGCGTTGGGCCAGAATCCATTGCAGAGGTCAGTGGAGATAGCAGAGAAGAAAGGGAAATTGATTTGGAGGAAAGATCGAGGAGGAATTGATCGAATAACTGTGGGTCATTTGCGTCTAAGAGAGATTGAAAATTTTGCAGAGTTGAGAGAGAGAGATGCTGTGTAGGGTTGTTCGTTTGGATTACTTCTTCTAGTTCTGAGATTGTCGTCGCTATGATGTCTTCCATTTTTTGCGGCGGAGGAAAGTGTGGTCACCGGCGGTGACAGTGTGAGTCTTTCTTTGTATATTCTCCGATTCCTTGCTTTTCGAATTTTGGATTTCCCGCTCTAGAAGACGGATATTAACGGGGTTGTGTGGGCTGAGGAGGATTTAATCGGCCTCAAATAGGCCCAGATCCGCCCACGCTCAAACCATATGGCTTGGTCACGTTCAGACATTAGCTTTTAATTATATATAAATAGACATCAAATCAACAATAGATGCACATGCACTGCAATAAATTCACCATATATATATATATATTTACGACGAAAAATAAATAAAATTAAGAAAAAATTTTAATTATTATTATATAAAAATTAAATAATTTAATCATTTATTAATAAATATAATATTAAATTAATTAAAATATAATTTAAATTTGATTAAAAGTTTATTTTCTATTTTAAATAGGTTAACTTTTATTTTATAAGATTTCTATTTAAATTATAATTAATGTTTCATTTACTAATAAAAGTAAAATTAAATTAATTAAAATATAATTTTAATTGATTGAAAGTCCATTTCCTATTTTAAATAAGTTAACTTTTATTTTATAGGATTTCTATTTAAATTAAAATTAATGTTTAGATATATTAAATACAATTCTATTTAGAATATGAATTTCTACATGAAATAGGATTAACAGTTCCTATCTGAATTATAATAAATGGTTAAATTAAGTTTATAAAAAGTAAGTATTTTGTTTCACAATTGTATCACTTAAAATATTTTAAAAGAGAGTTTATAGTTTTTATATTTGATAAAATTTACTTAATGCAAGTCTTAATTGATCATAACTGTATATAGGTATTTTTCTATGACAACAAAACTAAAAAAAAAATTAGGTGATGAATTTTATTGATTTTTTTTTAATTTGTATGTATTGTTTTTATTATAATTTCATATTATGACCCTCCAATATTAATGCATGTCTTTTTTTTTCATTGAGTTTGCAAATTTTGATTACTAATAGAATTCGGAAACACATACTGTTTAATTTCTTTTCATGATCTATCTCTAACTATAGCTTATAAACACATATTTATTTCATAACTTTTCTATTTTTTAAAATGCACTAACTACCAATTTTAGGATTATTTTATAATTTTTTTGAATTTGAGATTTATTTTTTATATATAAATAGAGTTCACTATAATAAAAATGTTTAAATTGTTCAAATATATTTTTAGAAAAATTAAATTAATCTTTTTATTTAGAGATGTATTTTTTAATAATAAAAAAATTAAGATTATAAAATTACTTTTATTTAATAATAATAATAACAATATATTTAATTATTTATAGATTATATATCACGAGTTAAATGAATTTTTTATTCATGTATAAAACACGATATATATATATATATATATATAAACTTAACTGAGACAAGGAAAAGATTCTTCAGGTTTTAAAGAATCCAACATAAACAACAGGCACCTGGAGCTAGGATAATGCAGAGTTCAGCATTCTCATGCACTTAAACACAAACAGTCTAATCCTATTCACTTTCTTGCAGAGTCTTCATTTCAGGTGGACTTCAGTCAATGCTTCTCCAACAATTGCAGAGTCTTTTCAGATAGTTGTCGTCGGCATGTTCACTAGGAGCAGCTTGCTCCTCCACCATGTGGCCGCAAAAGCATACAGGAGGTGTGGTGTTATTATGTTGTTGAGGGTCTCTCTGTTGGGATGCAAGCAACGCAGTTATATGGCTAAACCTCTGATTTACTTCGGACTGGGACATCGGATCCGCTGCCAGCGACTGGTGCTGCAAGCCATTAATCGCACTTCTTCCAGCTGCCGTATTCCGTACAGCTGGTGATGGTAAATTGCTTGGTGGCAGCACCCTTGTATAATTGCCATATATTGGACCGTTATTGCCAAAAGAACCTGAACCAACTGAAGGCCTGAAAGAACTTTGAGTGCTGTGCCGAAAAAAATGACCATACCAAGACCACACCACATTACTAACAGCTCAAATTTAAATAAAGAAAGGATAAAAAAGCAGAGTTACAAAGTAATATTTCAAAATCTAAATATTGAAAATCCAAAAATATTGATTCTGAAACCACAAGGGAGCTTTTGTACGATTAATTGGAGGGGTAACATGACTTACCTGACCACAAGTTAGAATATTAAAAGGGTGTCAAGAAACAATGGCAAAACTATAGCACAACTCCCACGAGTCACAATATCAGATCAAAAAACGAACTCAAAACTCTTACATTGACAGTCACAATATCAGATCAAACAATCAAACTCGAAACTCTAACATTAACTACTAAAAAATTTGCAACTACTTCAAATTTACCAGAACTCACATGGAATCAAGAACAGCCTGACGAGAAACGTACTCCTGGTACATTCTACCAATAGGATCAGTCCTTGGATCATACCAAGGAACAGCATGAGCTGAAATTTGCTGAAGGTAATAAAGAATAGCCTGATGAGCAATGGCCCCGTGGGGGTTGTGACCCGGGAGAACAGGGGAAGCAGCAATCTCACTAGGATAAACTGGACCAACCATGTAAGGATTGAAATTAACGTTGCCTCCAAATCTTGCAAACTCCCCATTTATAACCTGACCTGCATTGGCAAAAAAATGACGATCAGTATCCTTTAGAGCTAATGGACCTAAATTATATTAACCTTCACACATTTTCCTAATTACAGCCAACTTCCTTATTCATCACTCGTGGATTGAACATCATTTCCATGATAAAGGTCTTTGCTGATCGCTACTGTCAAGACTTCTAGGTGGCTAAAATAACATGATCTCTACAAACCCAAGGCATTGCCTTCTTGCTAATTGACTACAGTTTCCAACTCAGCTGGAAGGCTGGCATCCATATCAATTGCTATAACTAATGGAGTAAAATGCCAGAATTGTTAAAAATTTGAAAAAAAAAAACCATAACAGGGCATTTTTTGAGATTTCCATATTTTTGGTGACACACACATTCTTCAACAAGTTTTATAAGGCAATTTATCATCACAAGAGGGAACAGAACGGTAGACATTCAATACGTTGAGGACTTACCAGTAAGCACATACAACTCCGCTAACCTGCAAAATTGAAATTATCAATATGAGAAAAAGAAACCAAAGCCTCTGGAGCCCAGTGCCATGGCATAAACCATCCATTGGATTGTTATTAATTTTTACCATGAAAGGGTAGAAAGAGAGGAGAAAGCATTCATATATTTTATTTAATATCAAGTGGAATCAGATTATCAATTCATGAGCAGTTAATTCGTGCAGCAAAATGAATCCTCACACTAGCAAATTACAAATAAGAGTCATGTCATCCCAAATGCGAAATGTTTTCTTAACTTCACCAACTTTCTAGGTGGTTTTTGTGTACACGCAATCGATTCAAAGACTGGAGTTAATTATACTGAGGCGACCACTTCCTCACCATGCCTAAAATGAAGATGTCGGCAGTATTATGTGCATGAGGTCACAGTACGTCAGATCCTAAATAATACATAATCCTTTAAATCTTAATCTTGCACTAAATGAACTTGTCAAATGCGTGATTCTTAATCAATTTAAACAATTAATTCCTTCCCATTACTTCAAAAATGACTTATAAACAATTATTCCAATTGAAACAATAAACATATTGACTTGGGTGAACCACACCTTATGTGATCTTTATGGAATAATCCAGACAACATTGCCTACGACTACAAAAATACTCCCTGAAAAGACATAGGAATTTCAATCTTGTACTCATGTACAATTTAGCCACCACCTTCATGGAAAAATTCTTTGCAAGAAAACAAACATAATGATAGTACAAACTAACAAAGCCATCATCTTGAGCATTCCTAAGATTGATATCATGAAATTGAGATGGAAATTAACCCATAGATTTCAGATGAAAGAGATTTTTTATACTCACAGTCTATCAACAGGAGATGAATGGCCATATGATGGCTCCTGGACGAATAAGAAAACTTTAATTATTTGACCATTTCAATTGAATACTAGAGAATGAAAAAAAAACAAAACAAAACAAAAAACGAATTAGCAAATTTATAGCAGTTATAGTACCATATTTTTGTACACTAAAACTGAATGACAAGTAGCATATATGACTGATGCTCTCATTATTACCATTTCAATAAAGGAATGGACACCCTCATAGACAAAACCCTCATTGTTATCAACTTCCTCTATGTTACTTTCAGCATTATCGTTCTGAAAACCCCACCATCTGCCATTTTCAACTTGTCGACAGTTGGGGCATCGCATGGAACCTGATGCATTAAATGCAGAACCAATGCAATCTGAAAAAGGTCAAGCACAAGTCATTGAAAGATAAATAATTTAATTAAGGCAGGTATAGGAGATATGTAAAGCCATGAACAATAAAATAGACATAATAGTATACAGCTGCATAAAAAAAGTGAACCTTTTTTTAATAAAAGTCTCTTTCTCTTTTAAACTTTGTAATTAAGTATTATATATAGCCATTGTTGAAACATAAAGAAAACAGTGCCTAAAAGGCCAAGATAAATACTTTTAACATGCACAAAATCGTTAACCATTATATATCAGATCACTGCAACCAAAGAGAACTAAAAATATTTCAAATTGTTGATGGTTATTAAAATCAATATATGGTAAAAAGCTTGATAATGACATGATACTGCCCTCTTAATGCAACAGAAAGCCAGAAATAGAAGTCAAATTTATATAAATATGTACTTGTTCATTAACTACAAAATCATTTATTAATTTTACAGTGCTTGAAATTTTTCCATGGAACTGTGCTACGAACAACGGGTGCATTCTGACTGCTGATCACAGCAGGTCCCACCATAATTCGTGTATCTGTTGCCATTATACGTACAAAGGATGCACCATATAATTTTCCATTAACTAAAATTAGAGTGATGTTTATTAATTCTAACATACAAATATGAAAAATTCCTTCTCAAAAACAAACATGCATTACATAAACTACTAAATTCAATAAAAAGTTAGCAACTATATAAGATAATACATTCATTACTACCTTCATACACAAGATATCATCATAAACCAATTAGCAAACCACCAAAAAAAAATTGAGCAAGAAATTGAGGTAAAAAGAGTGTGACTAACCAAGATGGAAGAAATGAGAGCACTGAAGAGTGACGGCTGTGCGATCACAGATACCTGAAACATCCTCCAAGCAAATAGAGCACAGCAGAGGTGATTCAAGATCAATGTTAGCCATGTTAACGTTATGTTATAGAACCCTAAACTGAGAATTAAAAACCAAATATTTGAAGGAAGATAAGAGAAAACGAGAATGAATGATCCAGATATATAAGGAAATCATGACTGTTACGGAAGGAGGACGCGTTTCTTATCTGCTGGAGGCCAGCTCCTAATATCAAAAGTAATTCAATGCTCAAAAGGAAATATATAGCTTTCGGGATTTTGCTTAGATTCTACCACTGTATACTTACTATAAATTGTATTTTACCACACCTTCCATAGATATTAATTCATCTTTACCATTGGATGAAATTTACTTGCTGGATGTAACCCAAAAGAAGAATTACCAGCAGTAGGTAAGATTTTTTTTTTTCTCTCAAAAAAAAGTTTTTTTAAGATTTTTTTTTCTCTCAAAAAAAAATTTTTTTTTTTACAGAATTCAATGTACAGTGGAAGCCCCTTTTTCAATAGAAATTTAGTCAGCAATGAAATAAAAGGGCATGGAAAGTGGTCCTTGTATTTTTTCTCTTAATTATATAACTGCAAATAAGAAAGATTTACAGTGATTCTTCTGTTTTTCTCTCTTCATTATCTGACTTCAATTGAGACCCAAAAAAAATTTATCAGCATAGTTGTTCCTTGCATGACCTTAACATATCAGTTAACAGCTTAGTTGGAAACTTATTTAATTATATCATAGAAGACACCAATTCGCAATGAATATTTTATAGTATAGAATTTGATTACAACATTGAACTATAGAATGTTTAAGAAGAGAATTGTTACTATATGGCAGTGGTGGAAGAATAGGCCAAACCATGCCCTTTTGATGGGGGTAAAACAGATTGCAATTTTATTATCATTTGGTTGAGGTCCCTCAGCTTTTCTGTGCTCTCAGACTGCTGTAAGGACCTTTCTAAGATCCGATATACTGCTCCACTTATGTGCATTCCTCTCTCTACAAATTGCTTCGAGCATTCAAAAGCTTCTTGCAGCCTCCCTCTAGAACACAGTCCTGTCACTAACAGATCTAATGCATGACTATGAGGACAATATCCCTTCTCCAGCATGTATTGCCAAAAATCCAAACCCAAATCAAGTCGACTATTAACGCAAAAGAATTTCATCAGCATAACCACAGTTCGCGTTTTTGGAACAAAATTTCTACCGACCATCCTGTGATAAAGATCACAAACTCCCACATTGTCGTTCTGTTTCATCAATCCAAAGAAAACTGTATGATAGGTCATGCTATCGTGCCCAATATTCTTCTCTTCCATCTCATCCATCAACATCATGGCAGACTTGATTTCTCTGCATTTAATTAGTGAGCTTATGAAAGCATTATAAGCCCCAATATCAGGCTGCAAGTTCCTCTTGCCAATTTCATCAAATAACTGCCTGGCCTTAAGTACATTTCGAGCAACCCCTGCTCCATGAATTAAGGTGGTGACTGTTTCCAATGTAGGCAAGCAATCAGCCTGTTCCATTTCTTCAAAAATCCTCAAACCCTCTCCAAAATTACCTTTCTTACAGTAAGCATCAATCCGAATATTATAAGTTAAAGAAGTTGGCTTGAAGCCTCTTCGAACAATATCGTGGTAAAAGAGTTCCATTGCAGTAATATCCCTTGCTTTCTTAAATCCCAACAGCAAGATATTCATAGTCTTAGTATTGTGATTAAATCGATTATACATCTTTTGGAAAACCGAGCATGCCTCTTTGACCTCCCTTTGACTACAAAATGCTTGAAGAAGTACATTGAACTCTTCAGTACCAAATTGTTTCCCAACAAAAACCTTCTTTTCTATTCTTTCAAATGCTTCAAGAGTATCTTCATACGATTGAAACTTAGCAATTTTAGACAGCATAATGCTCATCGACTTAAGAGTAAGCAAGGAAGGATGCGTTTTCCCAATTTCCACCATCAATTCCCAAGCCTTCTCAAAATAACGCATCCGCACAAGGATGTGGAGAGTCATTTCAAAAGCAAATGTACTTGCAACATGGTGAGAATGACGAAGATAAAATCTGAAGAACTCCAAGGCTTTGAGGCCATTGGAATGAGCTGCAAAGAGACGGCCAAGAACATTGTCTACAAAATCATTGGAAAGGGTTGCAGGGGGGAGATGCTTTGAAAGGGTAGGCTGCAATGGTTCATCAGGAAAAGGGTTATCATTGATAAGTTTCACTATTGTATCAACTTCACGAACATCGGATGACTTACAAGAAACAAGAAGAAAAACAGAAGATCTCCTAAGTGTCAAAAGACTTTGATTATATCTACTCAATTTCAAAAAAGAGTGCATTATCCTCTCCACCCTTTTGAAATTGCTTGTACATAAGCTGATTGGCCAAAGTAATTTCAGGTTAATCACTAACTAATTTGACAAAAACAGTGCATAACCAGAGCTAGCTAATGCCATGGCCATAAAGACTAAGAAACACGGTAAAGAAAGATTACCTAAGAATTGAAAAATACGACAGCAAATACAGTGAAGTGAGAGGTCCAAAATGGACGGCGAGAGATGTACACGAACTCGCCGGAGGCAAAGCGCTGCCGTTAGGAACGCCGTGTAGGTGATCGTTGAAAGGGCGTTGTTACTAAAATTTGAGAGGGTGAGGAAGTCGTTTTGGACCTATATTGACTATAAAAAGCCCGTAGAAGTGGGCCATGAACCCATAACTTTCGTTTGCCAAACCAACTCAACATCAGCTGATGGAGTTCAAACTCAAATCAGCATAAGAGTTTTAACTCAAATTCCATAATACTTGACTCCATAAGTTGGTTAGACTTTTTTGAGTTTTCAAATATTTACTAGTTTATTATTAATATTTTAAAATATCAACTAATTCGAGTTTTATTCATAAGTTTATTTGAGTTTTTCCAATTTATTTGAATATTAATTATTAATTATTAAATTATGTTTATTTTAATTTTCTTTGATAAATTGAAAGGTAATATGATCTTAAAATTCATAAACTGCATAACAAGAGTAGTCCTTCCATTTTAAATCGACGACAATAGGAATTAAATTTTACACCTTAAAATGCCATTGAATAAAAGTTATCATTTAACTGCTATTTCACTAATATAAAATTACAAATTTTAAAATTAAGTTAAGTTTAAAATATTGTGTCAAACTCAATTTGATTGTATTATACCATAAGATTGTAGAATGTTTTGGTTGTAGCACATGGTATTGAACAAGAAAGCAACAAACAATGTTGTCACTACCTATCCATTTTACCAAAATTCTTTCTCCTAAAAAGATGGATTTTAATTAAAAAAAAAAATATCACATCATAACCACGTTATCACAATCCGCGACATGAATCTTCATGCAATAAATAAATATATATAAATGTATGAATAGGGAACAGATAAAATTAATAAATATTTTTCACTTATTATTATATAAAAATTGAATAATTTAGTCATTTACTAATAAAAATTAAATTAAATTAATTAAAATATAATTTTAATGTGATCGAAAGTCTATTTTCTATTTAAATTAGGTTAAATTTTATTTTATTTCTAATAAAAATTAAATTAACTAAATATAATTATAATTTAATTGAAAGTATGTTTCATTTTTTAATTAGGTTAACTTCTTTCTTATCTCTAACAAAAATTCTAATTTTATTGAAAGTATAATTTTTATTCTAATTAAGTTAACTTCTATTTTATATCTAATAAAAATTAATTTAATTAAAATATAATTGTAATGTAATTGAAAGTATATATTCTATTTTATCTGTAATAAAATTAAATTAATATGTAATTATAATTTAATTGAAAGTATATATTTATAATCTAATTAGTTAATTTATAATTTATCTCTAATAAACATGAAATTAATTAACATATAATTTTAATTTAATTGAAAGTATGACTCTTATTTTAATTATATAATATTTTTGAAAGTATATTATTTATAATAAAAATAATATAATTGTCATTTTTAGATATTTTTATAAAATTTAATAAAAAAAATTAAAATTAAATTAATTAATATTTATCAATTAATTATTAGTTGAATTTAAAAAATTACATTAGATTAATTTATTCAATATTTTTATATTAAATAAATAAATAAATAAAATTATAATAAATTATAATTATATTAAGTTAACAATAAATTACTAAAATTACAGTTTTTAAAATATTATTTAATAATAATAATATATTTAATTATTTATTTATTATATATTATAAGTCTAATAATTTTTTTTACGTATCAAACATATAATTATTTATTAGAATATTGAAGTGAGCGAGTGTTTGTTTATGACCCCCAGAATTTATTCCTGTGCACCTACAACTAGGAGAACAAATTCTATAAGAGCGCAACAGACAAAGGACTTGTTAGGTATTATGGAGATATAAATGTGTTTTTTGGTAATTTAACTAGTCCAGTGCAAGTGCTAGTGCCTCAGCAAAACCCTCGCCTATAAATGGACCTTGTCCACAGCTGAGTATGTCCTCTCTCGCTCTCTCGCGTGCTAAGCAGCTGCTTCTGCTTTTTAGCTTCTCCTCTCTTGAGCGGTTCGATCCGAAGGAAACTCTGCAATCATGTTGGTCTATCAGGATAAGATCTCCGGTATTTTGCCTGTTTTTGCATCTATATGTCTAAAAACTGAGTTCTTTTAGGGTTTTTTTTTTTGTTGATTTGATTAGATCTTGATTTGATTTTTTTGATCTTTTTGTTATGAAAGTTTATTTTAGATTTCGGATCTAATACTTGCACTACTTTTGTGCATATAATGATCGGAAGCTCGTACGTGTTGGCGCTTATTATGTGTTCGTTTTGAATGATTGATCCTTTGATAAGCTTTTTGGTGTTCTTTTGTTTGAAGACTTGTGGAAAGTTTGGAGCTTTATATGTATAAAAGAATTAAAAATTTCATACGATATTTTTTTTAATGGTGAATTTGTCAAAAAATGATTGGATTTGTTATCTTTAAATCTTCAATTTGGCCTAGTATATACATCTTTGCATTTGCCAGCGAAAAGATTAATATACCTTTAATTGAGCTAAGATGACGTAGGAGATCATACAATTTTCAATTATTAATCCTATATTGGACCTCCTACTTAGTCCATGTCCTTGTTGTTTTATCCTGTAGTCCCCCAAATTATCATGTGTGTTAATCCAGTTAAAAGTTAAGTTCTTCAAAAGGAAATTGTCAATTTTTATAGATGTTGACTCCATGAGTGTTCCTGAATTTCAGGTGATGAGCTTCTCTCGGACTCGTTCCCTTACAAGGAAATTGAGAATGGCATTCTGTGGGAAGTTGAAGGAAAGGTAAATTTTTTTTTTTTTTTTGTGCAGGTCATAGTAGTCCAATGAAATACTAGCTGATTTGTAGTTATTTATTATTTGGTTTTGTGTTTTGGTTTTTAGTGGGTTGTTCATGGAGCTGTTGATGTAGATATTGGTGCAAATCCTTCTGCTGAAGGTGCAGGTGAAGATGAGGGTGTTGATGACCAAGCTGTTAAAGTGGTGGACATTATTGACACATTCAGGCTCCAGGTGAGTCCCTTGTGCCGTAGATTAAATTCTTTTGGCACCTTCAAAACTTCAAAAAGAAAAGTGCGCATTTAATGCTGAAATTTGACAAGTGTGCACTTAATGCTGGTAGGAGCAACCTTCTTTTGATAAGAAGGGGTTTGTTACATATATGAAGAGGTTCATTAAGAATTTGACGCCCACGCTGGATGGGGAGAAGCAAGAGCATTTCAAGAAAAACATTGAGGGAGCTACCAAGTTCCTGCTCTCGAAGCTCAGTGACCTCCAATTGTGAGTAACTGTCAGTTGATTTATTCATCAATTTTGTGTCTTTATGCGTTCTTCAGTTTGTTCTATTTTTCTTCACTTTTTAGTATTGTACTTACAGTTTGAGTTCAAGTGATATTTTATATGCTTTTTTTTTCTTGCCTCTTTTATGCGTTCTTTAATTTTTCTTTCATTTATCTTTTCTATTGTGCTTGTACTTGAATTGACATTTTACCTGCTTTTTTTTTTTTTGCAGTTTCGTGGGGGAGAGCATGAAGGATGATGCAAGTTTGGTGTTTGCTTACTACAAGGATGGCGCTACTGATCCAACATTTTTGTACTTTAGCCATGCTCTCAAGGAGGTCAAGTGCTAAATGGAGCATTGCTAGCTTCGAAGTGGAAGTGATGTAGTTCTAGTTTTATCTTTTCTTTGTGCTGTTTTACCTGGTGCTTCATGCCTCTTATTTTAGTTTCGCATGTTGTTGATTGACTATATGGAGGCTTTTCTATTTCTTTGACTATTATATCTTGTTTGACAAATAATTTAATTTTTAAGTGGAGAGTGCATCCCAAGTTTTATCAGCACGTGGAGTGGGTAATTATTTGATTGGACATTGTTGTCGACTGTTTTAGTCTATCACAGACACGAATGTGCGCTTGTTTTGCAGCTTTTGCTGCATCTTTTGACGAGGTTATCCATGTAGGGCGGCTTGTTGGGTAGATGTGATCTTAACCAGCCCAAGCTGTATCAAATTTCAGACATGTTCATGGAATTCTTAATTTTATTTTATTTTTATCTTTTCATGGAGTTCTTAACTAACCAGCGTAACATATTCCCAAAGTTTTAAGCCAGCATACCATTTTCCTAGAGTTCTCAACCGACACAATTGGTCGGGGAGGCTGTAACATTGTGTCGCGTACTTACCTTTTTCATGAAACTGGGTTTGGGACAACGTTTTATTTGAGCAAATTAAATCTCTTTCCCCTGGCGATGCAAGACAGTTTCAATGTTCGCAGGTTTGCAAATTAAACATACATGGTCTAGCGTCTGAGGGTTGCAAATTGAATCAGATTAATAAATTTGCTAAAGTTTAGTGTTCATTTTTTTTATATTTCAGATTAAAATTTAATCCTTTTTTACCAATGTAATAAATAAAATAGACAAAAAATTTCACAGTAGATTTGCTGGTTGTGAATCGTACAACGAAACAGTTGTTTTTTCTTGTTGTTTTTCTTCCAATTCGTTGCATCATGAGTGCCCCTGACAGTGAAGTTGGTATTCAAGACGAGAAAACCGCTGCAACTGAAAATCTGCCATTATATAGAAATCAAACTGACAAAAGCCGCCATCAAGTTTGCCACACCATTAGAATTTAGGAGGAGGCAAATGGTGGAGTAGCGTAATTTTTGGGCTTCTTTACAATCAACACAGAACAGCGGGCATTGTGAGTACAGTAGTCGCTTACACTCCCGAGAAGAGCCCTGAAAGACAATTGAAGCTTGCTGTATGAATCTATTTTAACTTGCATAATCTCATAAACATGTAGAGTCTGTTCAACCTATTCTCTGATATATCATGAAGCCGAAGTTCATGATTCAATATTATATGCCCTGAAATGAAAGACAATTCCGAATCCGTTTTGTCAACGAAGAAGGAAGCTATAAGTAATGTAACTACCAATCTCACAGAGAGTTTGATCCTAGCTCAAGTATTTTATACTTCATACCTCTTTACGGATCCATGATTGTGACTGCCTACTACCAAAATTGTGGCGCGATATCTATCCACAGCATCACACATAACATTCCTAGCATCACCTTCTTTTATTTCCACCTGTGCATCTTTTACCTGGCATGTCATCAGTTAATTTGACTCTTCCACAGGAACAAACATTTTTGTTTACTTGCAAGCAATACATACATCTATCTATCAAAACTTCTACTGCTTTTATGATCTTACATGAATGATTAGAGTCGATATTGGTGATAACTGAAAAAAATTATTTGTAATGTTTTATACAATACATACAAAAATCTCCAAATATAATAATTATGAGACAATTCAAATGATGCCTCTAAATTTAAATCAGCCACAAAAGGAAAAGAGAAGAGGACAATCAGCTTATTGTGTACCTTTTTACTTTTGCATATTTCATTGGCCTTGTCAATGACCTTTTGGGCTCTTCTTCTAAAATCTGTTTGCAGTAGCGGTATCACTTCAGCAGCTTCTGCATTTAAAAAAAAAAAAAAATTGATGGTAACTAACTAACTATACAACCACCTGAATATTTCTAATACTGAATTTTTTTTGTTTTTTTTTTTGGAATTCAAGAAACATTTATCTGTGGATGGAAAGAGATGAATGTGGATATGTACTGCGTCCAGCAAATCCAAGAATGGAAGGGGGATTAGGGTGAGCATGAACGATAATGAGTTTGAATGGAGAATTTGAACCAAAGGGTGCAAAGAAATTATCAAGAACCCATTCTAATGCGTACAAACTAGGATCGTTGTTATCAAATCCTACTACTATTACTTTTTTCCCTGAACATGCCATTTTCTTTCCTTTTTTTTTTTTCTTTTTTTGCTTTGGTCTATTCACTTTCTTATCTCTATAGCTGAGAGAAAACAAAAGTATAGTGTTAAATATAATAACGGTGGTTTTGATTTTTGATAGGAGTATTTGTTTTTTTTTTTTTTTTTTTTTTTTGTTACAACGGAAAATATATTTGTTTGTGTAATGTTCACTGTGATCGAAAATGGTATAGTAAAAGGGTATTAGCATACTAAATTCTTCTCAACTATAGCGAGGTAGTTGCGGCATGGGAATCGGTTCTGCTTTGAATCTTGATCTGTGATTGGGACAAATATATATACACATGCATAAGAAAAATAATTGTTGCCAATGCCTCTAGCACCCGCACCAGCAGGACTGTGGCTAAGTGTAGGCTGCGGGCTTCAAGAGCTCAAGTGTTTTCGGCTTGCTGTGCGAGTTTGACACCCATTAGTGAATACAATTGCAAATTATAAGTTTTAATTTGGAGATAGAGATGCAATTCAAATTATGAAAACATGTTTTATAAAGGGGTTCTTATACAATGGATTCAAAAATTAGTTATGAATTTTTTGAGTGCCCCAATCTTATAATTCACCTCCATTTGTATTTTATATTTTATTAATTTTAATTATTTCTTTTATTATATGTAAATATATAATTATCTTAAAAAAAATTAATTTTACAATCAGCATCAAGTTTGTCAATTAGTTCATTCTCGTATAATTAAGTTCAGTTCACTACATTTATCACATTATAACTATTTACTAATTCAACAAATAATAAAAATAAAAAATATATGCATACAAAGAAATGAAGGAAGAGAAATTATTACAATCATTTTGCACACACAAATAAATAAATAATCATAAAGCAAAAAATAACATAAGTAAAGTAATTATAAATCAACTAAAATGCTTTTTAGACACCTTATTCAATCGGCCCATAACAAGGAGCGAATTATGAATGTTCGGTTTGATCAGCGCACAATGAACCCGATAATGAGAACATGCGAAGCTTGAATGCAAAAAAAAAAAAAAAAAAAAACTCGAAACTTTCTTGAGAATATATCAAAGACCTAAACCCATCAAACCTAGCCCAAACTCGCTTTGGCCCAAAGGCCCAATTCAAGGCCAGCGCTTGTCATAACCCAAATCGGGGGCCATAACTGGTGCTAGGGAATGAAAATTCTTTCGAATCTATAATCCATAGCAATCCTTAAAAGAAAAACATGCAATAATATAAAACAAATATGCACCATAATTAAAATCATAAACCAATGTAATAAAAATAATCTCTTTCATATCATAACATAAATATATTAATACAATATTTAAAGAAAGACCTCTGAATTAAAATCACATACAGTAAATATAAATACAATTCACTGCTAATACAAAATATGACTACTGCAGTTTTCTAGATTACAATATAAAAATTAAGTAGATAATTTACATAAAAGAGTCGGGACGGAAGAAGTCCAGCGAATAGGTCTACTATTGAGATCTGAAGAAGAAGAATCTCTTGTAAAAATGTCAACTGAGGGACGTTAGACCTCACTGAGTGAATTGTTATAATATATATACATGCATTTCCTATATGTCAAATGCAATCAAACATTCATATATAATAAATATATACAAGCAATTCACACAAATGCTGAAAATCACTTTATATAATTGTACTGAAAAATATAAATTTATGAAGGATCAAATAGACCCCTATTTAATCGCAACCTCAATCAACAATAACATCACTCTAGATAATAGACTCTAGTCATACAGGCTCATTTAATTTCAAATCAATTCACTTATTCAATATGGACAATAGACTGGCCCCAAAACACTAAGTTAACTGAGTTCCAGCAGTTTGACTGTCAGTGTAATTGGCCCCGAGACATTTAGTCAACCGAGCTTCAGCAATCACACCATCAATCACATCACATCTCAATCAAATCATAATTCCATAAATAATTTTCACTCAACCCTAAATCTATCGCATTGGTACGTATACGGTCCTAGTGCTGCCCACTAGGTAGTACGTTTTATCAATATCATTCATTTAAAATAAAACATACATATGAGAAAATAAATAATGCATAATGTCATTCATAATAACCAAATAAACCATATATATACTGAAAATATACCTAAAATAAACTAAGTATATTTCAAGTATATTTATGTAAAATAAATTCAAATCAATCATGAAATATACTAAAATAAACCCATAATATACTAAAAATATGCTAGGTTTAAATCAATAATAAAACATGCATTTATTTAGAAGTATATAAAAAATATGCTAAGAATATACCTAAAATATACCTAAAGAATACTAAACATTTTAATAAACCAATTTATGAATATTTACAAATTAAAACATGTATTTCCTAAAACATGCAACCTAAGTACAATGTATAGCTCCTCGAGACTGGTCCACTAGGTCTTGGTCTCGGCGTAACTAAATAAATAAAATAATAACATAAATTAGAATGAATCTAACTTAAGCTCTATAGAGACTCGATCTAATATTACAAAACACAGAATTTAGAATTGATTCAATGTCACGTTTTACAAGAATTCTATCAAAAATTTGGCAGAACTGTCACGACCCAAAACAGGGGCCATGACCGGCGCTAGGGAACGGGAATTCTTTCGAATCCGGAACCCGTAGCAAGCCTAAAAATAAAATAAAACATGCAATAGTAACAATAACAATAATATATATATGCAGCGGAAATAAAAATCTTAAATATCATAATAACATTTTCATCACTGGATTTGAATCAAATCTCATCACATATATATATAATCTTTCAGTACAAATCCAGTTTCAATATAATATAACTCTTTAAATAAAATACATGAAATCCAATACTTTAATTCACAACTACTGCAGTGTCTAGATAAAATAAATAAGACTCAAGTAAATAATTTACACAAAGAAGCCGGGGCGGAAGAAATCCGGCGTATCGACCTGCTACTGAGGTCTGAAGAAGTTGACTCTCCTGAAAAATAGTCAACGGAGGGGAGTCAGACCTCACTGAGTGAATTACTATAATATATATACATACACACTAAATGATAATGCATACAATCAACAATATATATATATATATATCTAATATATATACAGGCAAATACACACGGATGCAATAAAATCATTTTTATATATAATTTATTAAAAATCATCTTTTATGAAGGATCACATAGAACCATAGAATATCGCAACCTCAGAAATAGTGTTAGACAACACTCTAGCCATACAGGCTCACTGAATCCAAATATATCCACTTAATCCATTTAGACAGTAGACTGGCCCCGAGACACTAAGTCAACCGAGCTCCAGCAGTCTGACTGCCGGTGTGATTGGCCCTGAGACACTTGGTCAACCGAGCTCCAACAATCACACCCAAATCACATCTCACACATCAAATAATCATAGCCAATCAATATCCACAAATAAGTTAGTAATATAGCCTAAATACTATAGGCGTACCGGTACGTACTCGGTCCTAGTGCTGCCCACTAGGTAGCACGTTCTATTGATATCCTTCATCATTAATAATATAAAACATTCATCCACAAAAATAAATGATGCATGAATGTAAATGAAATAACAATATAACCCATATACATACCAGAAATATACCAAAAGTAAACCAGGTATATTTCGAGTATATATACGTCAAATAAATCCAATCAAATCATAAATTAAGCTAGAAATATATTTAAAAACATTTTAAATATATTTTATTAACAAAACATATATATAATTTATTATATACCAAAAATAAACCAAAAATATACTTAATATAAACTTAAGAAATAATAAAATTATTTATGCATATTTAATCAACATAAAACATGAATTTCTAAATCATGCATCCTAAGCATATATATATATTATAGTAACTCACTTAGTGCGGTCCACGAGATGGATCCGACGGGCCTGATCCATTAGCCCTCGGTCTCGGCGCAACTAAACAAACAAATAATGACAGACATTAGAATAAACCTAATAGAAATCCTAGAATTTGATATAGAGTGTTAAACATAGAATTAGAAATTAGGGTTCGACCGGATGTCACGTTTTACGAGAATTCTATCGAAAATTCGACAGAACCTCCCCTGTAAAACGGACATCTCTCTACTCAAAAGAGTAGAGCCGACCCTACAAATAAACACACTTCGAAAAAAATAAGCTCAACATAAATCCACAACCCCTCGGTCGGACTCCAAACTATAAATCTACCGACCAGGGTCCATAATCACAGAATAATTCAGAAAATACCAAAAATATCCTTAAAACCTAAAAATACATTTTATAGGTAGAAATTACATAATTAACCTTAAAACACTATAAAAACCGATAAAAACTCATTTTATTAGAAAAATCGTATATTATATATATAATTGAAAATAATTCACGAAAAATAGTTTTAATTAGTTAAAAATACCAAATAATTTGTAGAAATCATTTTTATACCTTAAATAACTATTAAAACCAATTAAATTGCATTTTTAGACAATTTAGGGTAAAATTACCAAAATACCCTTATATATATAAATATACTTAAATTACTTCAAAAATTCACCAAAAATTATAAAATTATCCAAAATTAATTTTCTCAACATATTTATCAATAATAATAATAATTAAACTCAATTAACCAATTAAATTCAATTAAAAACATAATTAACCCTAATTTTCCCAAAATTACATAAACTTTTATAATTCAAAATAAATACTTAGAAATTCATAAAAATTCCAAATAAATTCCTATAATTCATTTCAACACCTAATTTAACCATAAAACACAATTTCATAATTTAAATAATTAATTTCCGAAAATTAGAAAATAATATTAAATATTCAAAAATACCCAAAAATCCAAATAATCTCCAAAAATTCCACAAAAATTCACACATGTAGATTGAGCTACTAGTAACAACATTTGTGAAGGGAGTTTCCATGAATCAATCAATTCGAAGCTCAAAAAAATCAAAAACCCTAATGTAACCGAATTAGAAAATTCGAAACCTAAGCAATTATAGACCATTTAAGCTCAAACCAAAGCTAGAATCACACTCACCGGAGCTCAAGGAGAAGAAAGAGACCAGCGGTATCGAAAATGGTGGCCGGAATCGGCGTGATCGACGGTAGCTCGACTTTCGGTTTCTCCGGCCAAAAACGGCTTCCAAGCGCCGAAAATGGCTACCACAGGCGGCGAAATGGCTAGAGGAAGGTGGTGGCACACCGAACGACACTCTCACGGCAAGGGAACGGCACGGCAGACGTCCGGACGGCGAAGGGAAGGTGATCGGGGAAGAAGAAGCTCACGGGGACAAAAATGGTAATTTTCCAATTTTTTTTTTGATGTGTTATATGTATATATATATACTTTATACTATATATTAAAATAATATTAAATTACACACATTAAATATACACCACACACATAAAATTTTAATATTTTAATAATTTATACCAAATAAAAATAATTAAATAACAATAAAACTAATAAATAATTAATAAAATATTAGGGTAATACTAAACCCTAATTAAATAAATAATTATATGTATACACGGTGTTTAATATTTTAAAAATATGTATGAATTCATGCAAGTCCGAAAATATATTTAAAATAATTAATAATAAAATATTTACATGAAAATTTCCCCGAAAATGCAAGTCCCGGGAAAATTTTACGTAAGGGACTGTAAATAATACACAATAATTAAAATAGGTTTTAAATACATATCAACTCCTGAAAATATCGTAATATATATTCAAAAATTATTAACACTGTATATCCCGGTACAATGTAAAAATATTTTAAAAACACGGGATATTACAAGAACCTCCTCTGTAAAATGGACATCTCTCTACTAAAAAGTAAAGCTGGTCCTGCAAGAAAACACACTTAAAAAAAAACCGAATTCACACAACCCTCTATTGAAATTCCGAACTGCACAATTCCCCAACTGAGGTCCACAATTCACCAAAATTCCAGATAATATAATAAATATACTAAAAATAAATAAATTCCATAAATATCCTCAAAATATCACGTATTTAATACTAAAACATCAAATATACTTAATTTCACAATAATTACATAAAAATTCCAAATTAATAATATAATATTATTAAAAATTCAATTTCTCGATAATTCAATATAAATTAATAAAAATTCACTTATATATATTCAAATAAATAAAATAGTCTAAATACATATTAAAAATTACTAAAAACCCATTTTATTGCCAAAATAATATATAATATATTATTTGAAAATAATTTTCAAAAATTAGTATTAATTAGTTAAAAATAGTAAATAATTTATAAAAATAATTTTAATAACTTAAATAATTATAAAACCAACTAAAACATAATATTTAACTATAATCTTAATAAAATTACATATTTAACCCTATAATACAAAAATACACTTAATATACTAATATTACTCAAAAATTCTATAAAAATTATATAAATGCATAAAAATTATTTTCCCAACCTATATATTACTAATATCAACTAAAATACATTATTAATCAATAATTTCAACAACAACCCAACTTTAACCTAATTTTCTAATATTGACATAATGTAAAAATATTTATAAAAATTACATAAAAATCACAAAAATTATAATATCAACAATAAAATTAATAAAAATTTATAATAACACCAAATATACCAAATTTATAATTTAATAAATTAATTTACAAAAATTCAATAAATAATAATAAAATATTTAAAAATTCACAAAAATAAAAATAAATTCAAAAAATTCAAAAAAAAAAATAGAAATGTAGATTAGGCTACCAAGATCAACTTTTCTTAAGGGAGTTTGCCTAAATCAACCAAAAATCAACTCAAAAAAATAAAAAACATAAAAGCTTAAAATTGAAAAATCGAGAAAACTCACAAACGATTGAGTTTAAGCTCAAATGGAGCTTGGAATCATGATCACTGGAGCTCAAAGAGTTGATAGAGACCGGCGGCACAAGCTGAGGTGACCGGATTAGTTACCGGCGACCATGGAAGCTCCTCGGCTTACAGTGGCTTCAGGCGGTGCTCCGACAAATACCAGGTGGTTTGACGACTTCGGGAAGGAGAGGGGAGAAAGGGGAAGAGGTTAGCGATGGTTGGTGGCGCCGAGAGGTAGTCTAGCGAGCTTGAATGGGAGGCATAATGAAGGGAGGTGGTCGGATGAGCGAGGAAAGAAAAAAAAAAGTCTTTGTAACTTTAGTTCTTCATGTTTTAATGTATATATGTGCATATCACTCATAACTTTATAATATAACAATATAATATAATAGTTTAGTTTTTGTCAAAGAATCTCCACCACACAGATACACACACATATATATATATTCTCACACAAATAAACACACACATATAAATACACAAACGTATATTAATTGTTATGTCTCATATTTTTAAATTATTTTATTTTAAAATAAGATATGCAGTGTTAATAAGATTTGAAAATTTTATTGATTTATTTTTGTTATTTGTGATTAATTACTATTATTTTATGTTTAATTAAATTTTCTACATAAATATTTTATTTTAGAGACTTATTATTTTAAACATAAATTTATATTATTGTTTTATTAAATTTTATTATTATTTTGATATTATATTTTTTTATTAATATTACGTTATTGATAATATTATTATTTATTGTTACATAAATGTTATTTTATGTATTATATTTATATATTATAATCAGGGTTTATGTTAATGTATGTGTGTGTTATATATATATGGGTGTGTATATATATATATAAGATATTTTTATTTTTTTTATGTGGTGGAGATCTTTTTAACATAAAGTTTTATTATTATATTAATATATATTATAATATATAGTTTAATATATACACATACACAAATATACATACAAAACAAACACAAAACTTATATAAAAAAAATGCAAAACACTATTCATCATCTTCCCTCCACCCACTGTTGTCCCGATTTCTCACCATCGGTGTGCCTCCCCAATGTCTAGCCAGCTCAGCCACCTTTAGGCAATTGCTCCGTCGTGCCTCTTCTCCTTCCTCGGTGCCAGCATCGTCTGTAACCCGTAAAGACCGAAACTTCACCTTTCCAGCCAACCTTCCTTTTTCGGCCACCATTGCTTGCCATTCCGATGTATATCAACTCTCCAAACATTGATGAGTACTAATCTAACCTCAGTTTGAACTCAAAACGTCTATTTCTTGAGTTTTCTTGAATTTTTTGTTTTTGAGTTTTAGGGTTTTTGATTTTTTTTAAGCTTGATCTTGACGATTCACACAAACTCCCTTCACAAAAGTTGATCTTGGTAGCTTAATCTACATGTCTATATATTTTTTTTTTGAATTTTGGGAATTTATTTTAATTTTTGCGAATTTTTGAATATTTTATTATTATTTAATTAATTTTCGTAAATTAATTTATTTAATTATAAAATTTGTTGATTTAGTGTTTTTATGGGTTATTATTAATTTTAGTGTTGATATAATAATTTTTGTGATTTTTATGTAATTTTTATAAATATTTTTATATTATGTCAATATTAGAAAATTAGGTTATAGTTGGGTTTTTGTTGAAATTATTGATTAATAATGTGTTTTAGTTAATATTAGTAACATATATGTTGAAAAAATAATTTTTATAGAATTTTTGAGTAATATTAGTATATTATGTGTATTTTTGTATTATAGGGTTAATTACATAATTTTGTTAAGATTATAGTTAAATATTATGTTTTAGTTGATTTTATAATTATTTAAGGTATTAAAATGATTTTTTACAAATTATTTACTATTTTTAACCAACTACTACTAATTTTTGAAAATTGTTTTCAAATAATACATTATATATTATTTTGGTAATAAAATGGGTTTTTAGTAATTTTTAATATGTATTTAGGCTATTTTAGTTATTTGAATATATAAAGTGAATTTTTAATAATTTATATTGAATTATTAAGAAATTGGATTTTTAATAATATTATATTATTATTTTGAGATTTTTACGTAATTATTGAGAAAATAATTTTTTTTGGTGTTTTAATGTTAAATATTTAATAATTTGCTATTTTTAGGATATTTGTGTAAATTATTGATTTTTAATATATTTATTATATTATATGGAATTTTGGTGAATTGTGGACCTCGATTGGGAAAATTGTGTAGTTCGAGATCCCAACCGAGAGTTGTGCGAATTCTATGATTTGAAGTGTATTTTTCTTGTAGAACCGACTCTACTTTTTAGTAGAGAGATGTTCATTTTATAAGGGAGGTTCTATTGAATTTTCAATAGAATTCTCATAAAATGTGACATCGGGTCAACTTTAAAATGTTGTGTCTGTTTGCGTTATGAAATTTTAGATCAAGTCTCTATAAAGCTTAAGTTAGATTTATTCTGATTTTCATTATTATTTTATTGTTTAGTTGCGTTGAGACCGATACCTAGTGGATCGGGCCTGTTGGACCAGTTTCAAGGAGCGCAAACCAGTGAGTTGTTATTTTATATGTACATTGCATTTAGGATGCATGTTTTAACACATATTCATGTTTTAATTGTATTTATTCAAAATTATTTTATCAAAATGCATAGTATGCTTTAGGTATATTTTAGGTATACTTTTAGTATACTTTTGATATATTTCTAAATAAATGCATGATTTATCTTTGATATATACCTAGCATGTTTTTAGTATATTATTGGTTTATTTTTGGTATATTTCATGATTGATTTGAATTTATTTTACATATATATACTTGAAATATGCTTAGTTGATTTTAGATATATTTCCAGTATATTTATGGTTTATTTTGTTATTATGAATGACATTATGCATTATTTATTTTCTCGTATGTATGTTTTTTTTAAATGAAGGATATTGATAGAACGTGTTACCTAGTGGGCAGTACTAGGACCATATGCGTACCGATGCGATAGATTTAGAGTTGAATGAAAATTATTTGTGGTATTGTGAATTATTTAAGATGATATGATTGATTTGATTGAGATGTGATGTGATTGATAGTGTGATTGTTGGAGCTCGGTTGACCAAGTGTCTTGGGGCCAATCACACTGACAATCAGACTGCTGGAGCTCCGTTGACTTAGTGTCTCGAGGTCAGTTTACTGTCCATATGGAATAAGTGAATTTATTTGGAATTAAGTGAGCTTGTATGGCTAGAGTGATGTTATTGTTGATTGAGGTTGCGTTAAATAGGATTCTATTTGATCCTTCATAAAACTATAATTTTTCGATATTATTATATAATTGAATTTCAGCATCTGTGTGGGTTGCTTGTATATATATTTATTATATATGAATGTTTAATTGCATTTGATATATAAGAAATGCACATATATATATATTATAACAATTCACTCAATGAAATATGACTCCCTTCAGTTGACATTTTTACAAGAGAGTCTTATTCTTCAGACCTCAGTAATAGACCTATCCGTCGGATTTTTTCCGCCCTGACTCGTTTATGTAAATTATCTACTTAATTTTTATGTTGTACTCTAGAAAACTGCAGCAGTGAATTGTATTTTATATTTATTGTATGTAATTATAATTCAGATCTTTCTCTGAATATTGTATTAAATATGTTTTATGTTATGATATGAAAGAGTTATATTTTTTATTATATTAATTTAAGATTTTAATTATGGTGCATATTTATTTTATATTATTGTCTGCTTTTCTTTTAAGGTTTGCTACAGGTTTCGGATTCGAAAGAACTCTCGTTCCCTAACGGTAATCATGGCCCCCGGTTTGGGTCATGACATTAATATATGTATATACATGAAATAAATTAATACTAAATAATAACAATACAAATAATACTAATGAAATATAAACAATAAATAATAATAATACCAATAATGAAATAATTTAATAACAAAATAAATAGTGAAATTTGATAAAATAATAATAGAAATAATAGTATTAAAATAACCATGCACCAAATTAATGTTATTAAAATAATATTATCTGAAAAAATAAATATACACAATGAAATTTAAACATCCAAAATAATATATTTACGTAGAAAATTTAATTAAACATAAAATAATAATAATTACTCACAATAATAAAATAAATCAATAAAATTTTTAAATTTTATTAACATTGCATATCTCATTATAAAATAAAATAATTTAAAAATATGGATAACAACAGTGCTAAAGAAGCGACATCTCTTTAATAGCCATTTGCAGCTGCATTAAATGCAAATATGACAATGGTAGGCAAGTGGGTGGACCCCAAACCTTACGGGCTTGAATGTTGAGTGAAAATAAGACTTTTTTAGGTAAAAAATGTAAGGAAAAAGGGAGTGATGATGGGGAGTGAAAAAGGAATGTCTTATCTAAGCATTGATGACTTAAAAAGGGGAATGAGAGAGAGAAAAAAAGGGCTAGCAATTTTGAACAAGGAGTTCTAAAAAAAAGGAGGAAGAAAAGGAGAGAGTTCTGGAAGAATAAGGGAAAAAAAAATATTCTTGAAAAAGAAGGAAAAGAAAGGAGCAAAGGGATCCATTTTCTTGAAGGAAAAAAAGGGAAAAAATCTTGTATTCAAGTAAAGGTTGAGATCAAAACCAACCTCTGAGTGCTAACTATTTTGGAAAACAAGTTTCACAATCAGTAATAATCCCCATTTCTTCTAAATTTTGAGTTATATATAGTTGTAAAAGTCTTGTTAGTTTGCTTATTTGTTTTAGATTTTCTACTTGTTTCTTGTGATATTTATGGTATGGTCACTTAAACTACAACATATAGTCACTGGTATTTAGTTATTCGCATAAAGAGTTGCTTTGTTTGAAAGTTAAGAGATCTAAAATTTTTTGTTTTGTCTGTTAATCGGGCAATGCCTCTTCAAAGAGGCGCAACCCCTTTGTCTTGAGGCGAAATTAAATTACCTCTATAACTAGAGGCAACACCTCATTGATGAGACGTCGTCACATTAACAAAGTCCAACACATTTTTTTAGCTTTTGACTTTAAGCCTGTTTTGCATGATTTATTTGTTCTACGGGCTTTTATATCTTTATGTTGTTAGCTCCTTTTCATGTAATTATTCTGCTATCATGCTTAAATAAAAAATGTTTGTGGATTTGTCTTTTTTTTTTTACTTATGTGTATTTAGTATTATTTAGAGCTAACTTTATGGTTTCATTGTGTAGAGTTTTTTATCCTTATGGAGGTTAATATTGTGATTTATTGCAGAAAGCCTCAAGATGACTCATGGTCATCAATTTAGTATTCTCTTTTTTAAGCTCCTTTATATTTACCTACTTAAAAGCTAGTTTATTTTTAGTTTATTTTCTATTTATTTTACTCATTCTTGCACCAAGTGTTGTAATACTTAATTCCTTTCCTTCCATTTTATTCAAATGTATTATTTTGTGGTTATTTATATGATGAATGTTGGGACTTATAACACATGAAATTGACTAGTGTACAAACTTGGACCTAAACAAAAAATCCGACAGTTGGTTGGAGGAAATTACAATTTGTATGTTAATAAAGTAATAATTGAATAATTCAAAGTAACAAAATACAAAACGCAAACGGAGTCCAACCGTAAAGTTGAGTGAGCATTCCAAAAGTTCATACCTAGTTTCCAAACTTGTTCTCTGATGACGGTTTCTGAAAACTTTCATGAGATTCAGTTGTTGTACAGTGTGTCCTAACTTTTATGTGGGTGGCTACTCCTTCTCCAATATGGACTTTAAGCTTATTTTGTATTTTTTTATGGGTCTCGAGCTCACATAATATCATGGTCACCAAATATTTTGGTGCGCGCTAAACTCTACCACCTATGTTACTGCTTATTCACCATTTACAAAAATTAAATTTCAGTTTGTCCATCAAAAAGAAAAAGAAAAAGAAAAGAACCTAAAAAAAATAACAAAGTTAGTTTATAAATTAATAAGAAAATAAATCAAATAAAACATATAAAAAAAAGATTTAATTTAATCTATCTACATTTAAACAAGTTAAAATCAAGCTGAAATTAAAATTAATTAAAAATTAAACAATCACTAACAACATTTTAAATATCCTAATTTTAATTCAATAAACAAAATAAATTACAAAAATAATAATCTAACTAAAATCACTAACACAACAATTTGAGAAAAAATGAAAATATTTAAAGGAATTAAATTATTAAAAGAAAATTATTTTACTAGTTAAATATCGCAAAAAAAAAAAAGTTACTAAATTTATTTCAAACAGACTATGTTATAAATTCTATCAATTAAAATTACTCAACAATTAATGATTTCAAAATACTATATATATGCTAAATTTGTTAGAATTAATTTTAGAAACTACAGACATATTAAAATAAATTTAAAATTAATTAAAATATTTTACAATATTAAATAACCAAAAATTACTAAATTAATTGAAGAACAAATGATTACTTAATCTACATATCCCTAGCTAATCTAACCACCATTAATTAACAGTAAAATAATAAAACAGAAATAAATAAAAATATGGCACACAAAAAAATAAATAGAAAATAAAATAAGTATAAACACAATAAAAGAATTAATCTCCATGATACAAAACAAGTATATAAATTAAATAAAAAAAATGAACAAAACTATTAATAAAAAAAATGAAATGAAACACAGTGTGAGTAAAACAAAAATAAGAATAAAAATATCGTATCCGTGTAAAGAGCTTGCATCATTTGCTTATGGTTAAAAACATATCTATGTACCTTTGAAACATGCAGCACTAGTTCACCTGTAAAGACTTTCGTGTGTGTGTTCCATAGCTCCCCATGAACAAGCAAATCTCTATCTTTACTTGTACACAAGCAAATATTCATGTAAAAGAAATGCTAATTAAACAAGTAATCTAATATTTTCCCTTTGGCTTCAAGAAAATTAACAGCACATCCTTAAATAATACATTATTTTATTCTCTCTCTATATACAAGCAAAGATGATAGATGTAAAGAATTCTCATAATTTGCTGATACCACGAGATAAAAAAAAAATATATTTTTTTTATTATGGCCCTCAAACTTTTTTAGGTATCCATAAAATAGAGAGAAAAAAATAATTACATGATACATCTACAATACACTGTTTATGTTGCAATTCATGTATATTTTTTCTCAAATAAGAAATTATTTATTTAGTCATTTGAATTATGTAACTTTATAAATAAATATGTACTATTAATTAATATGTTTTGTTTGACGTAGGATCTAATACAATAGTGCATTTTTACATTCAAATTAATATATGCAAATGAAAAAATTGGTGTGTAAGTTGTACTTTTCACTTGTAGACTATAATCATGGTCTTTTTTAAAAAAAGGTTGCTGCAATTAAATTCAAAAGATATATACATATATATATATATATAATGGAGTACAATTTTAATAAGATAACAGCCCAACCTTATGAGGTTAGGACTAATTAATAATAGAGCTCATGATAATCACCTAAAATGAGGTGGGTGCACAGCTAAAAAGCCAAAGTTTTTGTTTTTGTTTTTAATTGTTGCCTAATTATGTCAAGAGGAATCATTAAACTTTAATTCAAAATTAGCATTCTTAATTAATTGTTAGATCTCAACCTCATATATATGCTTTAAGTTAAAGCAATGCTAATTTATTCAAAATTTCAAATAAAAAGTTAAAAAAGGAGTGTACTGCAAGGTTTGATGGGTTTGGCTATATTGAAAAAGAACGGTTTTTTTAGTTGTTCTAATACTTTGATGAGATCCACCAGCCAACATTCTTCTCCCTTCTTCATATGACCCCACCATGACCACAACAACACACCATTAAAGACTGTCTTTCAAGCTTAAAAAAATGCGAACAGACGAAATGTGCCCTAATCCACCATGGCCAATTCAAGTTAAGAACAAGTTTGCTTCCTCACTTCTTCTTTTTTTTTTTTTTAAAAAAAAAAATTGTGCGAATTAGCTGTATTTTTTTTAAAATATAATGAGATGAATTTTTGATGTTATACAATTTAATTAATTAATAACTTGCATTACAAAAATTTATTAAAATAGCTTTTAAATATTTTAACACCTTTTATTTTATTTGATTATATATATATATGAACCGTAATAAAAATTTTAATATAAAAAATTTGAATTTTATATAAAATACAAATTAATGGAAAAACATGAAAAAAACAATGTTTACACTTTGATTCTTAAAAAGCATAAATTAAAAAAAAAGTATGCCCTAAACGATGCATGTATTGATGTCAAAAGCAATGGAAACCTACAAATATGCACAAAGTCGATGTTCAATATATATATATATAAGTGCTCAAAGTCAGAGCCTATTTATTGGTACTTTTTATTTTTATATAACATAGACATATTGCCTTGAAAATATACAGAATCGATCTTTCTCTTTTATTGCGACATTGCTGTTGTCATAATCATTTCGCCCTTAGTAATCTTTCTCATTACATATACATATATACATTAAACATTACTACTAAAAACTCTCACTATAGAAATATTAAATTATAAAAAAATATATAAAATTTTACTTATTTTTTTAGAATAAAAATTAATTTAATGAAAATATAATTAATAATATTTTTTTTATCTAATGAAAAACCAACGGACCATAGACCACAAGCTGCATAGAGGTAGTCAATCCTCAGTATAGAGGTGATAACTACAATTAATATTGGTGAATGGTGCAGTGAAAAATTCAAACTCGATAAGTAAAATATACTAATCGACAAATAATTAATATATTTAAAGTTTTATAATAGTTACATATATTCTAAATTAATAACTTGTACATGTATGATATAATTGAAGTGATAATAGAGATTTTAATCCAATATAGTCATTAAAAATATTTATGTTTAAATTATTATAAGAATAAACAAGTGTGTGCTGTATACTGTCATGTAGTTAAAAAATCTCCAAAATGATAATAATTTTTCATTCAATAATTAATAATCAAAATCAAGATGTTGGGTCCTAGATTGAAACAAAGGTGAAAGTTTAGGGACTATTATTTTACACTTGAAGTCGAACATGGCTCAGGCCAGCATGATTTGATGGACAAATTTGTTTTTTCATTGTTTGTGACAATATAAATGTTGTTTGTGTTATGGCTAAATTTTACTAATAATTCTCTGGTGCTCACACTCTTATTCAGAGACAGCACAGGGTTTGCATTGCATAGCCTACATCATGAATCTCTACCCATTTGGCATGGCTATCACATGGATTTTGTTCCTTTCAATTGGAACATTTTCATCAAAAAAAAAAAAAAAAAAAACTCTCTTATATGATCATATTAGAATCCAATGTTGGGATATATTTGATATTTTCTTTTCAACCAAACAATTTTCAATACTTTTATTTTTCTGAAAAAAAATTGACAACTTGATAATGATGTTTATATAATTCCCATAAATTCAAATATCAATTAAGCTCTTTATTATAGTCACACCAATATAATTAATTTTATTTTTTACTCCATTATTTTAGACATATACATATACATCTCCATGTCATTAAATTCTATATTTACATATGCAATTCAATGTCATTAAAAAGTGTATTATAAGGAATTACCATCAACATTAGAGGAGTTGATGTGTGTTTTTTCAGCAAGTAATTTATTCAACAAGAATATCTTGCATGCCCCCCTAAGTATTAAGACACCTATTGTATATATATTCATTAACCAACCAATATAAATCACAATAAGATACTTAGAAAATAAGAAAAATAATATGATGTTAGCTAATACGTAAAAATTAACATTATATGAGATATAATTACTAATCACTTGAACTTAAATTTCAATCATGAAAGTTTGTTGTTCCTACTTACGAAAACTAATGATGATTTGAAATGTTAAAATAAACTCAAAATTTCCAATTATATATTTTTCTAAAATATATCTAATTGCATTTTAAAAAAATTTAACCAATAACAAGTATCATCAACTAATAAAAAGTTATTAACGCTTAATTTGATATTTAAAGTTCAAATTATATTATATGCAATCATGTATTAAGTTCGAGTTATTATATATACAAACACGTTAAATTAGTTGTTGAAAATTTTTTATTATCTTTTTGATTCTAGTCATATTAAGTACGATACAGTAGAATATAGTAGACTTTATATGTTGATGGTTATAACAAAAAAATTCTAGAAGACTTTTATTGCTTTGTGATCATATTTGAACCAAAAAAATTAATTAGAGTTTTTAACCGACAACCGATAAAAATTGTATGTAGCCTGATGTATAACTGGGGGTTGTTCATACTTAAATTAGGTTTCGGGTTTGAGTTATGATATATGCAGTAACGTTTAATTAGTTGTTAGAAGACCTTTGCTACTTTTGTGGTATTGTCTGAATCGAACTGAATTAGTCAGAATTCAATGTGCTATGGACAAAAAAAATTAATTAGAATTTTTAATATTGATGGTTGAAACTTAGAAGTCAACTAATATCCCCTCGTATTTGATTTTATTAACTATTTACTCATTCTGCTAACTAAGTAATCCTTAAAGATTTGATATTTTCATTATAAATCTCAACAAGTATTAAATAAATAGAAGAAAAATAATAGTTAATAAAATTAAATATGAAAAATATTTAAAATAATTTTAATTTAACTGTTTATAACAGTTGACAGCTAATAGTGGATAAATAATAACTGATTGCTATTAGTTAATAAATATTAGTTAACTTCTGAAAATGCATAGAACAAAACTTTAAGGGGTGTTAGTAAATTACCGGGAGCAGTAGATATTTGTTTGATATAAAAAGGTCATTTCCGTCGTATGAAACTCCGCTCGTAACAATCATTTTAACTAAATTTAAAATAGCCGTTCAATTCAATTAAAAATTTTCAAAACCATAAAAAAAAAGAAACTATATACTAAAAAAAATTATACTTAGGTTCCAAAAAAAAAAAATTATACTTATATTATATAGTTACGTTATTATTATTAGCATACATCTCCTCCTTAAAAGTATTTTTCATCTCTTTCTGCTCCGATATTAACATTTCCCTTCCTCCTTTGCTTCACGCACACAGCGCTTCCTCTTCTTCTTCGTCTTCTTCTTCTCTATTTGCGTTCTCCTCTAAAATCCAAAATCACTTGTAGTTTTTATCGCTAGGGTTTTTTTGTGTTATTTTTACGGTTCCAGATCTGATCAATTTTTTTTAACCGCGATTAGATCTCGATCTCCTTTTAGTCTCATTTATTTATATGTTGGATTTTTTCTGGTGAGTATGGAGAATATGGTTTATGATTCTTTTGGAAATGGAATTTTTTAGGGTTTAAAATGTAAGATCAGATTTGTTGTCAATTGCAGAACATTCGTGAATTGGAGTTTTTGTGGAGGATTTATATTTTTTCTATGTTCTGCTCCGGATTTGAATTCTCTCCTCCTCAGTGTGAGTATTTGCTTATTTTTGCATTTATATGTTATTCTGTTTTTTTTTTAATATTATTTTTTTATTTTGTTTTGTTTTTATTGTGTTTGTGTGTGTGAATGTGAAGTGGTGTTAGAATAGATCTTAAAATTGGCTCCTCAAAAGCGATCACAGCGCCACATGGGTGGCCAGATGCAGCAAAACAATGCTGCTGCTGCGACTGCTTTATTTGATCATGCTGCCGGCGGTGGTGCTGCCGGGGGTGGGGTCTTGCACAATGCAGGCCCTACAAGTGATGCAGGTGATGCAGTTATGGCACGGTGGCTTCAGTCTGCCGGTTTGCAGCATCTGGCCTCACCCTTGGCTTCTACCACTGGAATAGATAATCGCCTCCTCCCTAATCTCCTAATGCAGGTATCTATTAGACTGCTTTTGCTTATTATTATTTTTATTATTGCTGCTGCTGCCGCTGTTATTTTCATTTAATGTGTCTTAAGAGATTTTTTTCTATAAAAAAATTTATTAGAATGCTTCATTGCTTTTTTAAAATATGCTAATCCTTGGGGCTATAATTGGTAAATGATCACTCTTTTAGTTGCTTAGTGAGGAACAAATGGTCCTTTTTGTTTTGCTTGATAATGATATGTGTACCTATTTGCAATTGGCATGAAGTTTATGTCAAATGTGTGTTATTATGAGTAATCAGTTTGAAGTCTTTATTGGGAGTGTAATCATTGGGTCATCCATTGGGTCAAACGGTTTCTTTTACGTGCTTGTATAAATTTTTGGAGTACATGAGTAACAATTTTTTTTTCTAATAAAGGGTTATGGAGCTCAATCTGCTGAAGAAAAGCAAAGGCTTTTCAAGCTAATGAGAAACCTCAATTTCAATGGAGATTCTGGTTCTGAGCCTTACACACCAACAGCACAAACATCAGCTGGTATGGCTGCCTCAGATAGTTTTTATTCTCCTGAGTTCAGGGGTGATTTTGGTGCCGGTCTTTTGGATCTTCATGCTATGGATGATACTGAGCTTCTGTCTGAGGTATGGTTCTTTACAGAGTGTTTTGTCTGACTTTCCCCTTGTCTAAGTTTGATGGTGGGTAACATGCTGGAACAAGTTAAGGGAAAAGGGCAACTTTAGCTGTCAATCGAATGGCTGCTTATTCTAATGGTATCCTGGCATTTGATCTAACATGTACCATGTTAAGTGTACTTCATCTTCATGTTGGCCTATGATTCTTATTTTCCTTTAGTCTTTCGCCCCTGAGTCTAATGTGTCCATAACTTGGTTTACTAATTTTTTTATGCAGTCTATGTTTTCTGATATTGCCCTTTGCCACTTTTACTGAATTATTTGTGAATATTTAGTAAATAACTAATTGGACTCACCAATTAATTATTCAAGTGGTTGGTAACAATTACCTTTATAAAAAAATACGGATGATTTCTTTCTTTCTTCTCTTTTTTCTTAATATATTGAAGCTTTACTATCTCTTTCCTTATGTTAATGAATTGGTGTTCTGGTGTTTTTGCAGCATGTTATTTCGGAACCTTTTGAGCCATCACCATTCATGCCTGGTGCTTCAAAAGGATTTGATGACGACTTCAATGTGGCCAGTAGTAGACAGCAAAGAGAACAAAATGATCCAGATGCTGCCTTCACTACTAATGACAAAGAAAGTACAAGAGAAATTAATGTTGCTAAAATTAAAGTTGTGGTATGTTGGTTATTTTTGAACCATTGGTTCCTCTTCTAATGTATGCATGTGCGGTGCATGTGTAGTTGTGAATGCTCCACATTCTTGTGTTTTTCATTTTTTGGTTTTTGTAGTGGAAGAATAGTTCCATGACTCGTGTGATTATATATAGTTTTCTTGGATTGTTTTCATGTCTCAGATTTTCTCAGACATTTAAGTCCAAGTTATCAGTTCTTTTGCTAGTTTAGTTATTAATAAAAACCAAGATAAATGTCTTGTTTGATGGGGTTCTTTGGGAATAAAGAAAGACTGCAGTCTTCAAAAGACATGCTGTATTTAGAAATGAATTTGTTTATGGTTTTCTAGAACCTCATTGGTAGAAGAATTCAAACTGAGGAAATTTGGATATCTTTATGGTTCAAATTTGTTGAATGAAAGTTAGCACATTTTTTAATTTACTAAAATTATGAACATAGAGGAGGGCTGATATGAGATGAGTATGAAACTACACATTTCTATAGCAATTTCGAAGCACCCTTGAATAATAATTATTTTTTACATTTGACATTACGAATCTAATCTTTTAAGTGGGCATATGAATTTCTGAATCCTAATCTCCCAATTTTGAAGCCCTCTGTCCAAAAGAAATGTAATATTTAGCTAATTTAAATATGTATTTGTTATTTGATACTTGCTTACTTTCCAGTTCACATAATCTGAAAAGCTGCTATACATTTTCTGGCACAGGTTCGTAAAAGACCACTAAACAAGAAAGAAATTGCTCGGAAGGAGGATGATATTGTTACTGTATCTGAGAATTCTTTGACTGTGCATGAACCCAAGTTAAAGGTTTGTTCATTGCCTTTGCATATAACTCTTTCTTTGAATTTTTCTGAGGAAGATGGAAATTTTGATTGATTCTGCTTGGTAGTGTGCTCTCTTCTCTCTTGCTCTTAAAGGACTAATATTTTGTGCTGATATGGAAAGGTGGACTTAACTGCTTATGTTGAGAAGCATGAATTTTGTTTTGATGCTGTTCTGGATCAGCATGTCACCAATGATGAGGTAACATCTACCATTTTTCTAAAGTTCAATAATGTGCATCTTAGCCATAGAAGTGTTCAGAACTTCTAATGACAGTCTTTTTTTCTTCTGTTTATACTCAGAAAAGAATTATAAATAATCAACTGTGATATACTTGAGTAATTTATCAAGGTGGTTTTTATTTGCTTCAGTTGAGACATCTGTGGCTTTTGATTAGTTTGAATTAAAAAAATTTAATTGATTCATTTACTTCAACAGGTTTATCGGCTTACAGTAGAGCCAATTATTCCCACTATTTTCCAGCGAACCAAAGCTACATGTTTTGCATATGGTCAGACAGGTAAAGCTTACTGTTTGTTCTTTCTGTTCTGTCTTGTGCACTCATGTTATCATATGTAGGGAAAATTTATGGTGGTGCTTGGTACATTACTAAAATGTTGGAACTTGGTGAAATGTATCAAAACCTGGTATTAGTCAGAAGCATTATAATAGTTGAAAAAAGTGGGAAGAACTAATTTTGGACGCACTTGTGCTTGCCGTCTTCAGCCTCTTTTGCTTATCTTTTCTCCTTTTTTTGTTGAGTGGAGTGGGAAAAGGTGCTATGCATATTGCAGATTCTTCCTGCAAATTGTACATTTAGTTAATTTTTTTTATTGGATATGCTTGTTTTTGAGTGCAAATAAAAATACTGGTAGTGCTTCTCTTTTAGGTAGTGGTAAGACATTCACCATGCAACCATTGCCACTGAGAGCTGTTGAAGACCTTGTTAGATTGTTGCATCAGCCAGTTTATCGTAATCAGAGATTCAAACTGTGGCTTAGCTATTTTGAAATATATGGTGGAAAACTCTTTGATCTTCTCAGTGAAAGAAAGTAAGTAATTCACATTGGTATTAGTCATTTTTCTATTTTTTTAATAATTCATTGTCCAGAAGCATAGCAATTTGTTAGGTGGGGAAAATAATTTAGAAATGTGCTGCTGCTATTATGTAGTGGTACATTTTGTAAGTAATATTCTTGAATGGATAATACCTGATTAATTGTACTCACATAGGTTGCTGAGTTATTTTATTGTTCTCAAATAGGAAGCTTTGCATGAGAGAAGATGGACGGCAACAAGTTTGCATAGTTGGACTGCAAGAATTTGAAGTTTCTGATGTACAGATTGTTAAGGAATTCATTGAGAGGGGAAATGCTGCAAGAAGTACAGGATCTACCGGTGCTAACGAGGAATCTTCAAGGTCACATGCTATCCTACAGCTTGCTGTTAAGAAGCACAGTGAGGTAAAAGATGTCAGGAGGAATAATAATGATGGAAACGAGTCTAAAAGCGGAAAGGTTGTTGGGAAAATTTCTTTTATAGATCTTGCTGGTAGCGAACGAGGTGCAGATACCACTGATAATGATCGACAAACAAGGTATCTTCTTTGCACTGATATATATATATATATGTCTTCTTTGCACTAATTGTTGTATTCCTTCCAATTTTGATACATCTGTTCATTAGATTCTAATGCTAAAAATCAAGACTTGTATTTTGTATGATTAGTGTGGAAACAATATGTGATTCTTGAATACTTTGTCTATGTAATAAATGCGAAGTTGTTGTGAACAGTGTATGTAAGTGGGATATAGTAAGTCACTCATCAGGTCACAAACATTAGACAGGTAATTTGCAAAAAACTATAATGAAGTTGGCATATTTTGGCTCAATATTGATTTTGGACGTCGTGTATACACCATTTGACCATGGCTGGAGTGGTCTGCTTCAGTGTGATGAAGCTGTGTTCAATGTTTTTTTTTTTTTTGGAAATAGGTTGGTTGAATCTATTTGATTGGTTGCCTTTTTAATGTTGCTTTATTGATGCAATCATCACTTGAGCACATACTCAAACCATCCTTGATGCTCAAAACTTAATTAGCTGGTGACTGTGAGGCCAATATTTTGAATTTGAAATGCCTGATTCTAGGTCATGTCCTGGGTTTAATATGCATTTTTGATATTCTTTACCTGCGTTCACTTTCCATTGTAAGTAGTAGTAATTTTTGGGCTCACTTCTAAGAATTATTATGATTCATGAAAATCTACCACTTGTTTTGTGCATATCAATTTAATACCATCAGTACTTCTGGAGTTGCAATTCCTGATACCGTCATTTGGATCATTGCAGGATTGAAGGTGCAGAAATTAATAAGAGCCTTTTGGCCCTCAAGGAATGCATTCGTGCTCTGGACAATGACCAGATTCACATCCCATTTCGTGGCAGCAAACTAACAGAAGTACTCCGTGATTCTTTTGTTGGCAACTCCAAGACAGTTATGATCTCATGCATTTCTCCAAATGCAGGCTCATGTGAACACACACTCAATACTTTAAGATATGCAGATAGGTATTTATTTATTTATTTTTTGTTTTCTCAGCTATTTTGTCATCTACGATGCACTGATTTGTTGTCTTTATGCTATAATTAAAAATATTTATTCAAATGAATAGGGTTAAAAGTCTTTCCAAAAGTGGAAATGCAAGAAAGGATCAGACTGTAAATTCATTACCTCCAACTACTAAGGATGTGTCATCAGCATCATCTTTGCCTGTTTCTACTGTTGTAGATGATGTTTATGAGCAACAACAAGAGGTTAAAGCTGTGGATACAGGTAGAAGGGCAGTAGAAAAAGAAACTTTTTCGTACAACCCAGCTACTGATTATGATAAACAGCCCCCAAATTTTGCTTCAAATTATCCCTTGAATGGACGAGAAGAAAGTGGGTCTCATGGCACAGCAGATAGGGAGAGGTTTGAAACTAACAATGCTTATGGTGGTTCCACAAGTCAAAAAGTCTATTCATCATTCTCCCTGAACTCAGCCGATAAAGAAGAGAAGGTGCAAAAGGTGTCACCTCCTCGTAGAAAAGGTATTAGAGAAGAAAAATCAGAGAAGTTGGGTTGGTTGAAGAAAGATAGCAGTGGATCGGATGTTTCCTCCACAAACACTAGGCAGCAGAGTACAGCAAACTATGCAAATAATCCTGCATCGAGACAGTATGAACCTGATCCTTCATCAGATGGGAATATCAATGCAATACTTGAGGTTAATAATACAAAAAATGTTCTTTGAGCTTTTGTTTTTTTATTTTTTTATTTGGTATCTGGACGCTTATGCCTTTTATTTACTTTTTGTAATTATTGGGTTGTTTCTAGGAGGAGGAGGCCCTAATTGCTGCTCATAGAAAAGAAATAGAGGATACAATGGAGATTGTTCGTGAGGTAAGTGAAGAACTGAAGATCTGTAGTTTATGGATGATAACATTTTAATTATGTTTTTTTTTTTTTTAATTATCTTTATGATCACCAGTGAGCCCTGAAATAGTAGACTTATTATGGTTCTTTATTAATGCTCTAGGCTGTGAATCATGTCCTTCGACATTGTAATTGGTGTTTAAAATGATATGTTGGTTTGGAGGACGACGCAGTTTATGCATACTGACAGTTTGTGGTTCTTCTTGTCACCAGGAAATGAAGCTGTTGGCTGAAGTAGACCAACCGGGCAGTCTAATTGACAATTACGTGACCCAGTTGAGCTTTGTGCTCTCACGCAAGGCAGCAGCTCTAGTTAGTCTTCAAGCTCGGCTTGCCAGGTTTCAACATCGACTGAAAGAACAGGAAATACTTAGTCGGAAGAGAATTCCTCGATAATGCACAGCCCTTTGTTTGTCTGCTTCAGTGATGGGGTCTCACCCTGTCTTGTAATTTCTTCTCTCATGTATATTAGTTGCAATTTTGCCCTGTTGATTGATGTAATTCAATGCTCTTATGGGGGGTTCATTCCACATTGTACTGATATGTTTGTATATATTTCACTTACATATTTTTATTTTTCATTCTCGCAGTCACGAGGCAGGGAGCTGTTTTTTTTGGGTTTATTGAGGATTTGATGCACAGCATAGCAAATTTATCAAGGACTAATGATGTTCACATTCAGGCTTCTGGCTTTTAGAGTGGTGAGGGAAACATCCACCGTTGTTGATGGGCTTGTTAAATGTATCATTCAAATGTATCTGATGTGGCTTTGCTGATATATGGGTTTGTAGCCTTGAAAACTTGTTGAAGATCATTGGATAACAGTTATCCGTCTAGGAAAGAAGAAAAACAAAAATGTGAAATATATACTTACATGAATCTTCTTGTGAAATTGTTTCATGTACTTTTTACCTTCATTCATGTCAGAAAATGCTCAACATCAATGATTTTACCATTTTATAGGTATAAAAAGCTATGAGTGATTTTTGTTGGCTTGCCCCCAGAAATGTGATTAATGTTTGCTATCTCGTATGCTGAAAGTTGAGCTGTATATTTCAAGAGGTGAAGCATATTTCATATGCTGAAACTTGCCATACCATAACAAGGAACAGCTTGGATCAAAGAACGAAACACAACAAAACAATGCTTTTTTCTTTTCTTTTTTTTTTTCTTCCATTTTCCAAAAGCTTAAATCATTACACTCGTTAAATCACAGCAATCGGCAGGAGGGCAATAAAATTGTAGAAGGGAAAAAAGGTTTTATGTGAAAATTACAAAGAAAGACCACTCATACTTCAGGATCAACTCCCATATCTTTTCAGAAGCCAACTTGCATTGATAATTGTATAAATACCAGCCCCCAGCCTTGCCTTGTTTGCAATGAATTCTGCATCACTCAATTACGGAACAAATTTTTATCAAATTAATCCAAGTAAACAAATCAAAACTGCTTTTGCTACCACATATTTTGACAAAGGTTGAGAGGTCCTCTATTCACAAGGTAAGCACAAAATATTATGTAAAACAACCAGTTAATCTGGTCGGTTCTGCTATTACTTGCAGAATTGCTAAAACAAATTGCGTACTGCACACCATTTGAGTAGCACATTTCACTTCACCAATCAGTCAGCTCTCAATCTAAGAATCTCCTTGGCTGTCCGCAATCGAAAGTAGGTCATGTGCTCCTTAAAAATGAAAAAAAAAAAAAAAGAACCAACACAGGTCAGATTGAAGTTGATCACATACCAAGAAAAACAGATTCGGAATCAGAAAATATGCAGTTTATTCTGCAAGAGTTTTCAGCTATCGGTAAAGTAGCATGATGCATGCATTACAGGTAGCATGACACACAGATTGTGACCAATGTATGGCTAGGTGTGCCACTTGAACAGTTATTACAACATGAACATGCCTGGATGCTCCAGTAGACCAGTCATAGTCTAATGTCCAATATATATTGCATCTATGCATAGGATGTGCGATTAAAGCCTATATTAAATGGTAAAACAGCAGGGGATGCTATCTTTCTAACTATGCGCCCAGGCAGATGAACGTTGACTATACAATAGTTCATGTTTATAGATTCAACTGATGATGGGAGCTACAAATTAAATCTTACTTCATGACTATCAGGCATGTGAATCAATTCATATTTCTCTTACCTGGCCAAAACACAGCCCTATACCCCTGCTATAAAAATCTGCATATTTGATCATGAACATGCCACAGTCGTACCTATTAATAAAATACAAAAGGAATTAAGTTGAGGAGAAAAAACTAAAATCGGATAGATTTGGACTTCTTCACTGCTGAGGGTGAAAAAAATAAGGGAATTAGGCACCTCAAAAGAGGCAGTCCACAAACTAATCTTTTGAACTCAAGCACAAGGAAAAAAAAAAAAAAGAAATTCCATATTTTCAACAATGATAGCTTCTTTCATGTTTTGTGTTTCAAAAGAAATATGCTTCAAGTAATACAACTCTCTTAGACCTAACACTAAGGAAAAAAAAAGTTATAACTACCAGAAGAAGTAAGAAAGCATACCCATTCTGCTGTTCAGGAAGGTCTTCCACAAATTCATGCTCCCAATTACTCACATCAATGTCTTTTTTACTCTTGTCCTTCACTTCTTCAGCATAATATTTAGCCTGGCACGCATCAATGATCAAACATTAGTCAAGTTCTGAAGCAGCATATGATTAAATCTTTGCTTTATGCTATTTTTGCCTTCTGTTTCCTATTTTTCTTTCAAATACCTTTTTATGTCAAATAAATTTTGCAATCTGCACTTTCTATGATTAAGTCCAAGTCCAACTTCCTTACAAAATCCCAACTATTTCTCAAACCTCCTAGGCATTATTTACTTTCTACCCTTCCATAACTAGGATATCATACATTTAATGTCATTATATGAAAACCCAATCCAAACCCAAAGTTTCCCATACAAATGGATTGGACTGCTCTGCATCAGGCTGTCACAAGACTTTCAGCAGGTACAAAGGCTAACTTCCTAACATTAATATAACATAGGAACTCAATCGGCTGTAATGCAAAATATCTTTTAGAGGATAGCTATAGAATCTGCATTAACCTAGCTTACTATACAATGAAAGAGACCAGCAACAGAATCTACCAAATACCATTTCAACTAATTAACTGCATGTCTCTCAACCAATAAAATCCAATGGCAACACTCAAAGTCATACCAGATTTTCCAGCACTCTGGAGTCCCTTCCTTTAAGTGAATCAAGATACTGGAATTTCTGATCCTTCTTATTAATAATTGCTAAACACCAATGGACCTCTCTGTGAATAGGGACAAATATCTGAGCAGAGTGTCAAAATTAGTTAAAGGATAACTATTACTTCCACAAAGAAAACAAATCAAGAAACAAATGAAAATAGGATGCAGCAGTTTACCTTATCACAATCAATTAAGAAGTAACCCAACTTCCTTTCTGTTGTCCATCTTCGGACAGCCTTATAATCCCCATTTACTAACTGCACATAAAGTTAAACTTAAACTAAGATTTAAAAAAAAAGGAAATATATGAATACTAACACATAGAATTCAAAAGGTAAGCAGATTCCACAAAAAAGCACAGTTATGTCCAGGGGAAAATAAAAAACAAAACAATAACATAGAAAATAACATTCTCAATTAACAGCAAAGAATTTAAAGGGTAACACAAATTTGAGCATATAACAAACTGCAATTGCCAAAAACAACAAAGCTTCTAAGACACCCATTCTAACAATTCATGCGAACAAGTCTAAGAATCAGTTTGAACAATCAAAGAACATGAAAACAAGCAAACCATCCACCTTTTTGTAAAAAAAGGTGTTGAAGAAATGACATTTCAGGAACTTCTGTGGTTCTCTCTTTTCTCTTTCTTTCAGCAACTCCAGATACACGTTTATCACCTCATCATTCAACCATAATCCAGGTGCAAGGCATTGCAAAATTTCTCCAGTAATATCAATATTTGAATTCTGGTGCTTGGTCAAGACCCTCCTCCTGTAGAAAAAAATGAAACCACAGTTATAGCACTGAGTGTGCACAGCAATATATATATATTAACAATAGAATTAAAACATACCTGTAATTAGATGAAAATGCACGTTTGACCTCAATTTCTTCCTCCTTTGTAAGAGGGATAAAGGGTTCTTTAGGTATCTCCTGTAAATCAATTACCACCCTTTTAACAACTTACTGGAAACAACAAATTAACAACTCCAACATGATATTGACCTACATTTTCCACTATTAAACCAAGTAAAACGGAGTTTCAAGCAAGAAAAGTACAATACCTGAACTTTCTCTTCAGGTTTCTTCACCGGTCGAATTGACTGATAAAAGCTCAACCTTTTTTCATTCAACTCAATTTCAGAACTCAACACTTGCAATCTCCCATTTCTCCTCTCAGCACTCTCTAACAACTTCTTATAGGCCTCAAGACTAGATAAATCCGCCTCACCATTCAAAACCAAAGACTCCAACATCTTCCCTGCATTCTGTAACCCTGAATTCCCATCATTAGTAACCACTAATCTCTCCTCCACAATCCTAACATCATTCTCATCCTTATTATTATTGTTGTTATTGACCAAAACCATATCTTCATCTTCTTCAATAGCCTCAACTTCCTCAATACTAGAATCCTCAGATACCGCCGCCTCCTTTTCAAGCCTATCAACCTCATTATCAACATCAATTACTTGCTTCTCTTTAACCAAATACCTAAAAGCGCCAATTGCACTTCGTTTTGCAAAATCAAGCTTTTGACTCAAGAAATTACCCATATCATCACCAACAGAAATCTTCTTTTCACTAAAATCAGTGTCTTTCGAACTAGATAAACCGAATTTGACTATTCTACAAGGTGCATGAACTTCCCTACGAAACTTGGAGGTAGTTTTAGTTTCTGGATACCGTGAAATTCTAGAGACAGTACTATTAGAGGAACCTAGGGTTTGGTTCGAAATTTGATGCATGGAAGAAAATCTAGGTTTTTTTGAAATGTGAAAATCAGGAGTATTTGAAAATGGATCTCGCTTGCTGTTGCTAGTTAAAGCTCCCATTTTTGAGTAACCCACAGCTCAAAAACCCCAAAAAAATAAAACCCATTTACAAGCAAGCATTGCACATAACAATCAATACGATGACAACATGAATTTTCTTCTTCTTTTTTCTGGCAAGAGATAAACCCTAGAATAAAAGCAATCGAAAAGGTTTTTGGGAATTGGGAATTGAATAGAACGTGATTTTGATGTCAAAAGAGGGTAAAAGACTTAAAATTATGCGAAATTTGATAATAAAAAAGATCTAAAGACGAAAGTAGGAAGAAAAAATGGTGAATTTGTCGTTTTGTTTTTATTTCCTCCTTCTGGACACATAAGATTGCACGAGTGTTATGGACGAGTAAAACTGTTTATTTGGGTACTTCAGCACGGTGGCTGCTTAACACATTAGTGTAGTGCGCATTAATTTCATAGAGAGCAAATTAAGAAAAAATCATAGATTATTAATTGGAGAAAAAAAAAAGTCAGCTCTGAATAATATATATATATATATATGAAATTATATTGAAGATGCATTGGTTTTTTCAATAAATGAGAACTAAAACATAATTAAAATAATTTTATTTAGTTAGATCCCTTTTACATGTATTCAGTGAAGAAAAAATTTGTCAATTTATATAATCTCAAGTATATATATGAATTAATTATTCAATTATTAAGTAATGTTTACTTTTTTTATTAATCTAATAATAAAAGATTGTTTTAAAATATTAAGCGGGTCAAATAAAAAATAAATAATAAGACTTCAAAACCATTTATTGATAATTACACTGAATTAAATCTTCTCCATCTATAAAATGCTCCGAGTAGTAAAAGGGGTAGCTAGCTACAAGCAAATGACGCCAACAATATTGGCGACCGCTTTACCAATAAGTAGCAAGCAACACATAGCTGCAAAACTCACAAACGGCCAGGCAGCCATATGGCAAGCTTGCAAAATGGGCATATTCTTAAGTTCAGGACTTCATATTCATGTGATGATTCACTAGGTTACGACCAAGTTTTCAGCAATAGAACGCATTTTATATATGTACAAAACATACACAAGGCTTTCTCTGTTTTTCTAACAAGAAAACACTAGCTACTGGACAGGGTACTTACTGTCAATCTAGAAATCAATCAGCCTTAGACTTAGCATGTTGATAATTTAACCAAGTTAACTTAACATCCCATTCCCCCAACGAAACATACACCTCTCTCTTTCCCCTGGACAGAAACAAATCTGTAGCAAATAAATGAAGATCACTCCCCTTCACTATCTCTGGAATAGAATGCAGGTCAGCCATGACCTCGAGTATGCTGCATCCTGGTAGATCTGTCCTCTTGGAAGTCACGCTACTCCTTTCAACAGTCGCCACCAATTGACAAATTTGCCTAGATAACTTTGCTAAACCTTTTAATTGTTCACTTCCAACTTCGATTTTCTTTCCAGTATCAGCTTGTGTATCATCAGACTCGTCAGTCCTTTTATGTTTTCTCTCGTTCCTTGGCTCCTTCAAATGCATTGCATTTTGGTCTAAAGCAGCTTGTGTGCATTGCGTAGGGAGATCTGACGAAACATTAGCACCATCAATCATTGCCGATGATAAGTTAGCTCCATCTGCAATTTGCTCCGTACTCTCAATAAAATTAGTCTCACTTCTTGAATTGCCACTATCTTCCATAGCATTACTGCTGGGTGATTCATCGTTTCCAGCCTTGTCTGATGGCATATCATTATTACTATGTGATTCATCACGATCATCCTTATCATCTAATACATCAACTGTCATCATAGGAGGCCAATCACAGTTTCCAGAAATCACAGGATCCATAAATATTACATCATATTTAGCACAAAGCTCAGGTTCAATACCGGCATATCGAAACTTTTTAGCTGCTGGCATAGCCTACACCATGTTGATTCAAACACAGCATGCAAATAAATCATATAATCACAATAGAAACTGAACATGCAAGATTATAATCCACAACATTACAAATGGAAAACTGACCTTAATTTTGTCATCCCACCAAGAATCAGGGGCATCAAGTGTTTGTTTCTTTGAATCCCAACCAAGTTGAGTTTCTTCACCTATTAAAGCTCTCCAAGTCTTCCATTCTTTTTTAGTGCCATCCCACTTATTTTTCAATTGTTTCCTAGTAAAATGCTGCCCACTCTCTTTCTCAAAGTGTTTGATTACATAATTCCATCCTTCTCTTATCAAATGAGTCCCAGGTCTCATGCCCATTCCAATGGCTCGAATACAAATATCACAGAATATATTAACCATCTCTTTGTTCCATACAGCCTTAGCAGCTGCATTTTCATTTCCTTTACCTTGTTTATTCTTTCCCATCCGCAGCAATATTAAAATTAAGCTAAAACCATGAAGCGACAATTAACAACTAATCATAATTAAGCATTAAATGGCAAAAGTTCACCTCTGCATAATCGCAATTAGGATGGATATAAACACAAAGCTGGGCAACAATTTACAGGGCAATTGGACGGCAGTACAACTCACCTATTTGAAACTTTTTTCCACCAGAATTTAGGCAGTCAGCATTCATCAGCCCAGAAGATATAGCCAAAATCTTAGAAAAATTAGGGATTTTTGAGAGTGTTTACACATTGGAAGAAATTAGGGTTTTTGCTTTTTCGAAACTAGATGTCTGGTGAGGGAGAGTAGAGGAGAGGAGAGGAGAGGCGAGGAGAGGAGAGGAGAGGCTGGTCAAATAAAACTAGACAGTGGACAAGTGGCGGGATCTTGTAAATTCGAACTTCTGGTTTTAGTTATTGTTTTTATAACATCTGTGTTAATTTTTAATCTTCAGCTGACAACACTGATGAAACTGTTCTGTAATATCTTCAAAGATAGATTTATCCTTATTATTATTATTTCAGAAATAAGATTTAATTAATTCTTCAACTGATATACCTCATTTGTGAACATAACATTATAGTAAATGCTGAATTTTCTTTTCTTTTTTTTTCAACCACACAACCGTAGAGTTCAAGTGGTCTGATTGTTCATTACATAGGACAGCATAAGAGTAGAGGACAAAAGCTCAAACTTTTCCTTTTATATTTGAATGTTCACTTTTGTGATTTAGATTAAAAAAATGCTAAAAATTTTAATTAAGAAAAATATTTGTACAGGCCAATAATGCTTGACCTCATGACCAAGTTCTCTGTTTCAAATGCTCATTCGTAGACCTCAGTTGACATGTAATGGTACAAAAAAAATAATAATAATAACAAAAAGAGAAAAAATAATAATAACAATATGTGTCGCATGTGTAAGTATTTTCAATAACTAATTGTAAATTTATGTGATGCATATGAATTGTAAATTAATATTTATTTTATTAAATTATTTTCTTAGGTGAACATCGAAATTGATTCAATGCAAGTATTGCAAGTTGTTCATTACTCAACTGAAGATCACTCTTTATTTGGTTCTATTATTGAGGATTGTAAATTTCTTTTTGGTGAAATTATTATGGGTAAGATTTCTTTTGTATAGCGATCAGCGAATTAAGTTGCTCATTGCTTAACAAGAGTAACTTCTTTTTTGTCTAGTCTTAGTGAGTGGCTTTGAGAGCATCCTCTTTTTATTATTAATGTTATGAATTATAAGTTTCTTCTTTTGACTCAAAAAAAAAAAAAGAGGAAAGATTGGCTAGTTATTGGAAAAACGCCTGAAAAAACAAAGAGAAAAAGAGAAAAGAAAAGGAAAAAATAAAGAAAGGAAGAAGAAGGAAGGGACTTTTAAGCTTAAAGGACTTGATTCTTGAGAAGAAGAGGAAACCTTCCTTGCATTCAAGGCCACCCCTTCATCAACCAAGCTCTGAGGGCTCAGTTAGGAGCATCAACTCTTCCAAGACAGTGAGTCCCCTCACTTATAAGTTTTAAACTCTTAACCTTCATTATAAGCCTTGATTGGTTACTTTTTTGTGTGTTTTCTTGAATCATATTACTTATTTTAAGTTATAGAGAAGCATGGTTACATGAAATATTGAATATTGATTGTTAATACTTGTATATTTGTATCTATTTCTCATTCAAGTGCTTGATCATCATATTTCTAGGAATTTAAAAAATATAGAGTGTTTCTGTCTCTGTTGAAGAGGCGATGTCTCTTCATAGAAGCGTCGCCCCTTTATGTTAAGGTGATGGAGGCATCACCTCCTGGTTAGGAGGCATCGCCTCTTTGACAGAGTCATGTCTGATTATGCCTTGATGTTTTGTCCGTATTCTGCATGTTTGGCATGATTTTCATGTTTAATTAATGATATTTATTGAGATTATGCATGATTCCTATGTTGATGAATATTGTTTTTATGTTATTCTTTTTTTTTTTTGTGTCATTAAATGAATCATTTTATAAGTTTATGTTTATTTATTTTTGTGAATATTATGTGTTGATGATTTGTAAATATTATTGTTGCTATTGTATGAAATTAACTTGTATGTGTTGCAGGAACCATTTAGTGATTTTTAATCACTAGATGTTCGCCATATTTATCTTTTTTGGAGTATTAATTTGTATAATTAATTAGTTTATTTTTGATTTATGTATGGTTTATTTTTAGTATTTTTATATTTATTTGCACCAAAAAGTTGTAATCCTTAATCTCTCTCTCCTTTTATTTGGAATGAATGGTTGTAAATTATTTCATTTATTTTATTTATTTAATTGTGATTGAATGCCAGGGATATAAGCCTGAAATGGGACTAATGTGCAACTCGGAATAAAATATAAAATTAGGAGCCAATCGCAATTTACATGTCAATAAGGAAATAAATTAATAATCAAAGGTAATAAAATACAAAACACACACAGAGGCTAACCGCAAGATTGAGTGGGCATTCCAAAAGCCTATACCTAGTTTTCAAACCCGATCTCTGATGACAGCTTCTGGGAACCTCTGTGGAATCCAGTTGCTGTATAGTGTATCACGACTTTCATTTGGGTGGCGACTCCATCTCCATTTTGGGCCCTAAGACTATTATATATTTCCTAGTGAGCCTTGAGCTCACACAGTGTCGTGGTTGCCAACACTTGGGCATGCAACCAAAACTGCCGCCTACAGTGGCGACTCCACTGGGGATAGAGAAACTAATTCCAAGTGTTTTGTAATTTATCATCTTCGATTATTTCTTTATTTCCTTCACAAATTTTGTATTCACTGCACGTTTTCACACGATGCACTCTAAGTCCCAAATAAGCTGACAATAATCTTTGCTTTGCTGCCTATGTTTCATTTAAACTTGGTGGTGAGGTATTTGATTATTTTCACTCATAGTACGTACCTATCCATGTCGCATGAACCCTTGAGTGGGGAGACGTAATGGATGTATATAACTGTGGGAGTCAAAGATTATTACCCAAGACTCAGCTCATATAAATGACCTAGCAATCTCCGTTAGGATTTTTTCCAAATGCATGTGTTTTATGCCATAAGGTAATCCTTTAAATAAGGCCTAAGCTCATTACAAAATAAGCCTTGACAAGATAGGCCTTTTATGCTTATTATTAGCCCATTTCAAGGGGATCTTAACAAAGTGGACCTTTGATATCATTCCTGGCCCATTTAAAATGGACTTTGACATTATTTGGAGGAATTACCACTTGTTTGTATCATCTTGAGAATTATCTTGTATCCGTCGATTTTATTATCCCCGGTTGATAATCAAAACCTAGAAAAAAAATTCTAGGATAAAGAACTCACTGTTGAACATGTGTGTGGGAGAAATAAAGATGGAGATATTATTAGAGAGCTTTTTGTTTTGTCCTTTGATACGTGCATATATGTTTTGTTTTCCTTCTTACCAGTAGGCTTGCATTTCATGCATACACACCATGCATGTTTCTGACCTTTAATGATTGCAGATATAGATCCATAGTGGTCTGCCAGTTAGAAGCGATCTGATATAGGCCATTTGATTAGAATCTGTAGAGGGATAAAGATGGCAGAATTTGATGCTGAAGCCTTCAAGGAACAGTTGAAAGCTAAAATGGCTGAACAAACTAGGGCAATTATGAGAGAATTATAGGGAAAATGATAGGTACAACTAGAAGGGAATTGCTAGCACCACAGCCGCCAGTGCCTCAACCATCAGCACCTCAACCTCAACCTTTTGATCTGGATGCCGAGGTTCCTGAAAGGCAAGAGGTAAAAGATAATCAACAAATAGTATTGGCAGAACTTGTTATCCATCAAAAAGAAGATGCCCAGGGAAATATAGAAAAGCCGGATTAGGTTAAAGACCTTGTCAAGTCTATGACTCAAATGCAACTGATGATGAAGAAAAAAGGGATTGATGCCCCAATGAGCTATTCTGAGCTAAGCCTGGATAAGGATGATGATCCCCTACCATGGAAGTTCAAGTTTCCTGACATAAAGAAGTTCACTAGCATAGAGGACCCCCACCTCCATTTAAAGCAATATATGACCCACATGAAGATGACTGAATTGACTAAAGCACAAATTGTGAAGCAATTTCCTCTATCCCTGGAAGGAGCACCCATCAGATGGTATTATACGCTAGAATCCCATGTTCAATTTGATTGGGAGGAACTATGTACTGCATTTATTAAGCAGTCTAGTCTCAACATTTAGATAGAGGCTTCCCTTAGAGATGTGCAGAACCTGAAGCAGAAATTCAATGAATCTTTTATGGATTATTTGATCAGGTGGAGAGCCAAATTAGCACAGATAAAGCAATGGCCCACGGAATCTGATCAGTTGGTAATAATTATAGAATGGTGTGTACTCCCTCTCTCTAAGAAATTGAGGGATTTAAAACTTTGAGGAGTTGTACAGGTTTGGAGTATAGAAAGGATCAAACCTTGCATAAGAAAAGAAGTTCTTTAGTGGAAGATCTGTGAACAGGGAAAGGTTTAGGTCTGGTGGTGGAGTCGGGTCGAGTAATAATATACAGATCAATCCAGTCAGGTAGTCCCAAAGGTTTTCTAATTTGGGAAGACCCCTCCCCAAGGTCCTAGAAAAGCTGATTGAGAATAAACTTCTACAACCCTTACCTAAACGACCTCCTTTCCCAAATGCCGACTTAAAACTATACTACCACCAAAACATTGGGCATGATACAGAAAGCTGCACTGGCCTGAAACACGAGATTTAAGATTTGATCAATTTAAGAAAAATAATCAACCGAGAAACCAGGAAACCAAATACCTAAAATAACCCTTTACCCAACTGTCGAAATGTACCACCACCAAATCCCCTTTATTTTGATTATCAATATGGGCCTAATAGAGGAACAAGTTATTAATTCCTTTATTGATGTCATACCCACTCCATCAAAACCATAACGAAAAAGCCTAAATTTGAGGCAGCAGGATGTTGAGTCTTGTGTACATGTGCTTGATATCTGGAATTCTGATGACAAATAGGGAGAAGCAATTGATCTGTGGAAGAATAGTAAGAGGAGAGCAGACAGTCCGCTAAAAAATCAGAGTAGGGGTAGGATGAAGTGAAAAAGGCTGAGGTAGAAAAAGAAGAAAGTAGTTTAGAAGTTGAATCAAAGAAAAAAGAGAAAGCTGAGGAGATTATTGAGGCCAAAAGTGATAAGAAAACTCTTGCTAGTATTTGGGAGCTGTTTATGAACTCCCGGGCCCATCGGGAAGCATTGGTTTTTGCTCTCGATCATAAGAAGATACCTTCGACACATACTCCAAAGCAAATGGTGAACTTGCTAACTAAAAGTCCTCAAGGGGCAATTATGTTCATAGATGATGACTTACCCTTAGAAGGAAGGGATCACAATAAAGCCTTGTTCATTAAGCCAAATTGAAAGGCAAATTGACATGCTGTGTCATGGTTAATAGCCATCAATGTGTGTCCTCTGAAGATCTTACCAAAGCTGGGTTTGACAGTAGCTAATTTGAAACCCTCTAATGTAGTCATAAAAGTTTATGATGATATGAAAAGGCCAGTTGAGGGAACTTTCTGAGCTTTAGTCAAGACTGGACCTATTGAAGTTTGGGTTAAAATTCATGTAATAAACATCCCAATCACCTTTGCTATTCTTCTAAGAAGACCATGGTTCCATCCTTTAGGGGGAGTGTCATTCACCGTTCATCAAAAGATCAAATTTCCATATGAGGGGAGGGTGGTTACTATAATGGCTGAGATAAAGGTCGTGGTTATTGAATTGAAACTAGCTCCTACTGAGATATAAGAGCTCGAGTTTTAAAGTTTGCATGATTTATGAAGATGAGCTTAACCTAAAGATTGTTAGTATGATGAAGAGCATGCAGTTTGTGCCTGGGATAGAACTCAGAAAGAATCAGCAGGGCCCATCAAAATTCATCGAACCTAAGGTACTGATTCTGAAGCACGGGTTAGGATATTTAAGGGAAGATGAGTCTAAAAAGAGGAAGAAACTAAGGGCAAGTCTGGGAAAAGTAGATTTATGGCTGAGTCAAAGAAAAAGATGCTCTGGGAAACATTTGTGGAGGAAGGTGCCAATTACCCCTACCAAGGACCTCCTGAACCTTTGATGATCATTGAAAAGCTATTTCCCAGATTTGAGATCTTTGCTAAATATGTGGATGGGATCTAAAAGCCTGCTTTTAAAAAGCCTATGGTAGAAGAACTAGTATTGACTTTGAAATCAGAAGGGGACATTCCTGCGGTGGAGCTAAAGGATGTTGCTGACTAGGAAGAGGAATTTAACTTCGAAGCTTTTGTCCTTAATTCTATTATGGATATTTTTTATGATGACATTAACCTTTCTATTTCTAATTTATTTGAGACTGATGACATTTTCCTTTTTAAAGTTAATGTAATGAAGTCTAATTATGCTTACTTACGCGATGTGTTTCCTAATGGCTATACAGTGTGTGATGATCATTTCATACATATGTTTGACATTAATTCAATGAAAATTGAATCATTTAATCTAGGCATAAGTGATAACCCTAAAAATATACTTATTGCTTTTGACTTAACTCCTGATGAGAGAGAACAAATGAAAGAAACTCTTAAAAGAAGACAGAAAGTATTTGCTTAGGGCTATGAGGATATTCCTGGGATCGATAGAGAGATTGTAGAGCACAAGATTCCACGTATTCTCATATCGCTCTGATAAAGTAGAAGAAGAGAAGATTAAGACCAGAATGGGCCCTCCTAGTCAAAGAAAAAGTAGAAAAGCAATTGAAAGTTAAGTTCCTATAAGTGGTAAATGACACCCAGTGGCTGGCTAATATAGTCTCGGTTCCTAAGAAAGATGGTAAAGTCAGGATGTGTGTGGACTATAGGGAGTTGAACAAGGCTTGTCCTAAGGATGATTTTCATTTATTGCATATTGACACCTTGGTTGACAATGCAGCTTCCAGCACTATATGCTCTTTTATGGATGGCTTCTCACAATACAATCAGATCATGATGGTAGTGATTAACAAGTTCAAAACTTCTTTCATTACTGAGTGGGGTGTTTATTGTTACACAGTTATGCGATTCAGATTGAAAAATGCAAGGGCTACTTACCAAAGAATGACTACTACACTGTTACATGACCTAATCCACAAAGAGATAGACGTGTATATAGATGACATGATGGTGAAGTCTTTGACCAGAGAAGGGCATTTCGAAGCCTTAGACAAGTTCCTAGCAAGAGCTAAAAGGTATAACCTCAGACTGAATCCGAAGAAATGCATTTTTGGGTGACATTTGGAAAACTATTGGGAGATATTGTTAGTTAGAAAGGCATAGAGGTGGATCTAGATTAAGTTAGAGCAATCAGAGAAATGCTTGCACCAAAGAATGAGAAAGAAGTCATAAGGTTTATAGGAAGGCTACAATACATCAATAGATTCATAGCCAAAATGACTACCATTTATGAGCCGATCTTTAAGCTTTTAAATAGGAATCAGTCGATTATTTGGGATGATAAGTGTCAGTAAGGCTTTAAAACTATTAAGTAGTATTTGATAAACCCTTTAGTTTTGCAGCCACTAAGACTAAGGAAACCCTTAATTCTCTACTTGCCTATAGAAAAATATACGATTGGTGCAATGTTGGCTCAAGAAGGAGAAGGGAGAGTTGAGCATGCCATGTATTATCTGAGTAAAAAGCTTTTGCCCTATGAAACCAATTATAGTTTAGTAGAAAGAACCTATTTGGCTATAATTTAGGCAACAAAGAAGGTATGACATTACTTTTAATCCTACAGGATTCAAGCGGTTTTTAAGCATGATCCCCTTAGATATCTCTAGCGACTCCGTCAGTAATAGGGAAATTGGCAGATGGTTATTCCTGCCCACTGAATTTGACATAGACTATGTTACTAAAAAGGTAATAAAAGGAAGAGCTGTGACAGACTTCTTGGCCTAAAATTCGGTAGATGATGGACAAAAATAGGAGTTAGAATTTTTGGATAAACACCTAGGTTAATAGAAATTTAGACCTGGAAAATGTACTTTGATGGACAAGTGAACAGTATAAGGGTAGGCATTGGTGTGATTTTGATCTCGCCAGAAGGAGAAGTAATCCCAATGGCAAATAGGTTGGAATTCGAGGTCACTAATAACCAAGCTGAATATGAAGCCTACATTTTTGGTCTAGAAGCGCTAAAAAACGTGGTGGCAGAAGAGGTGAAAGTGTATAGGGATTAGATGTTGGTAGTGAAGCAGATCACCAAGGAATGGGAAATAGGGTGTAGACGGCGGAGTTTAGCGCACATCCAAGATTTTAGCAACCAGGACACTGTTTGAGCTCAGGGCTTTAGAGAACACACTAACCACTATCACAAAGACATGGTGTGGAGATGAGGAGTCACCACCCAGGGTAATAATTGGGACAAATCGAAAAGGTGGTACTCGATTTCCTAAGAGAAAGGTAGCACCACAACTAGGAGATTCTGGATACGGAATACTAACTTCTTTCTGTCTTGTGCTCATTTAGAATTACTTTATGAATTATTATCTTATTCTCTATTTACATGCAATTTCATATAAACCCAAAACAATCAACTCCAAGGTAAACTAGTCATGAAATATACAAGTAAATAATGCATTCAATAAATCACATAATCTCTAAGTTAGTCTAATCTACATGGATTTTAAATAAATGAGTTAAATCTATATGTTTTAATTTATATGTGAACTTAAAGACCTAATTCCTTTTGATTTTAATTAAATGAACTTAAGTCTACTAATTTTAATTCTAAATATGAGCTTAAATCTACAAATTATGGAATATTTAAATTAGTGGGCCTAATTCTACATATTTTAATTCTAAGGTGATATTAAATCTATAAATTATGAAAAAAACTTAAATTAAGTAGGCTAAGTCTAAATTAATTAAATTAAATTAGGTGAGCCTATGTCTAATTAACTAAATAGGCCTAAGGATATTTCTAACCTAAAATCTAATTAATTATGGGCCTAAAAATATATTTTAATTAATTAAACTTAATTAATTATTCAATGAGATGGGCTAAAAGAATTATCTAAACTTAAATAAATAAACCAAGCCTAAAATGGGCTTAAGGCTCAAAACACATAAAAATAATAAATAAATCCTAAAAACAAATAAAAACATAAAAGAAACAATTAAATAAGATTAAACAACTAATTAAATTAATCCTTACTAAAATCCTATTTTTATTAATATGCAACCTAAATTAATCTATTTCCTCCATTGATTTTAAATAATTACCTAATTGCAAACCTAATTTTACTAACCAATATAATCAAAAAATAAACAAACAACCATACATATAATTTTATTACTTTCACTATTGGGGCTATTACATTAATTCAATAAATAATTAATAAAATAAAAATAAAGAATAAAATAAAGACAATAAATAAAATAAAATAAAAACCCTAGAAACTAAGTCTCTACGAGGCTTTATCCTCAATTTTTCATAGACTTTTCATAAATTCATTCCTTCCACGGGATCACCATGTGTTTTCCTCCGTACTCACTAAAATAAAAAGATAAAATTATAATTAATAAATAAATTATGAAAATTAAATGAAATAAAAAATAATGAATAGTATAAAAATAAAAAGAAAGAAATAAGAAGAAGATGATGATGCTTATGAATAATTTGGGGCACTTCTCAGATTGGTAGTTCATCGTTCTTGATAAATTTTTGAATTTTATTCTTCAAAAACTCTCCATAAATTTTGAATTAATTATTAAATTAAAAGGAATTTTTTTGTAAAAAAAATAACTCAAAAGAGAATAAAAAACTAATTCAAAAAAATGTTTATTTCTTTTCTTTTTCTTCCTGTCTCTCTCTTCTTTTTTTCTTCTCTCTTTTTCCTCTTCACCGTGTCCCTTTTTCTTTTTCTGCTATTCTCTCTTTATATAGTGGAACTAGGAAGCCTAACCCCAATCCTGATGTGATTTTAATTCCTAAAGTATAATTTTGGAACTTAAAATTATATTTTGGAATTTTAAACCAGTTAGGATTGAGTTAATTAGGAATTTTAAACCAATTAGAAATGAATTAAAAATAGGAAAACAGAGATGGAAGAATTCAATTCCGATCGGGATTATGTAATTCCGATTGGAATTACACAATCCCGATCAGAATTGGTGTAATTTCGATCAGAATTACATAATTCCGATCGAAATTATATAATTTCAACTGGAATTACATAATTCTGGTCGGAATTATAGAATTTCGACATGTATTCTCTTTTTTTAAACATTTAATTATAAAAAGACCCTTGAAAGAGTTCAAGTTTTACAATTAGATCCTAAAAAAATATTTCAATTTAGTTTTTAAAAACACTAAATCCTTCCTTTAAAAGATGCATTTAAACCCTTAGAATTTTGAAGATTAAGTATCGAAGACCTGTTCATGATATTTTCATCATTGGAGTCCTTTACTGTATTCATAACACATCATCCTGAAATTGGGTATCTACAGAGGGAAGATAAGCTAATGTTGTATTGGGATTATTCAGCCACGATCTTATTATCCTTTGCACAATATAGATTCATACACTTGCCCGGGAGGAGAATCAGATGGTAGATATATTGGCCACTCTAGCTTCGACATGGGAAGGAGGCAGATGAGCAGAAATGAAGCCTCCTATCTTAGTAAGAGTTTGGATTCCTTGCTATGAGGAGATTAAGATAATGTCAATTGACCCAGTAAAGAAGGCTTGGTTTTATGATCTACAATGGTATATTGAGACAGGACAATTCCTAGAGGAAACTGATAGAAAAGAAAGAATGTTGCTGAGGATGCTATTTTAACAGTTCATTAGCCATAATGGGATGTTATATAAGAGGATGCCAGTTGGAGTACACCTAAAATGCATTGATAAGGGTGAGGCATAAAAGATCATGAAAGCAGTTCATAAGGGTGTATGTGGGCCGTATATGAATGGGATAGTCCTTGTTAAAAAAATAACCCATCAAGGGTACTTCTGGATAACCATTGAGGCAGATTGCATGAAGTATATAAAGAAATGCCATAACTGCCAAGTCTATGGTAACGTGAGCCACTTGGCTTCTATGAAACTTCAGGAATTAACCTCTCCTTTGCCATTTGCAGTCTAGGGAATTGACATTATTGAAGAGATAAGGCCAAAAACATCCAACGGACATCATTATATTATAGTAACGATCGACTATTTCTCTAAATAGATAGAAACAAAATCATTCACCACTGTAGGGGTGAAATAAATGGCCAGGTTCATAGAGAAGAACATAATTTACTGGTATAGGTTACCTCATCAGGTTATCACTGATAATGGTGTTCAGTTTAGGGCAGAAATGACCACTCTATTAGAAGAATACAAGATTGAGCATCATAGATTATCCTCTTATAGACCACAGGCGAATGGAGCCATAGCAGCAAACAATAATGTGAAAAGAATATTGGCCAAGATACTAGAAAATTATAAAGATTGGGCAAGTTATATGTAGTTTGCATTATAGGGATACAGAACCACTATTAGAACATCAAGATGACCACTTTGTATTCTCTGGTATATGGATGTGAAGCTGTATTGCTAGTTAAGGTCAAAATTCTATCACTAAGGGTCTCCTAGAATCTAAAATCCCTGAGTACCAGTGGGTAGAAAGCCGATTGGCACAGCTAACTTTGTTGGATGAAAAGAGATTGAAGGCTATGTATCACTCTCAGTTGTACCGGAAAAGGATAGCTCGAGCTTATAACAAGAAGATTAAGCCATGTAAGATCAAAGAGGGTGACTTAGTCTTAAAGCTCACTAGGCCAATCATGACTAATCCATAAGGGAATTTCAAGCTTAACTGAGAAGGTCCCTATCAAGTGAAGAAGTTATTTTCAAAAGGGGTCATTATTTTGTGTGACCTAGAGGGAAATGAATTCAGTGAGCCCATCAATATGAGCTTAAGAAATACTTTATGCAAAGTCTCGCTAGGGAGAAAACCTCAAAAGAGGCTTCTTAGGCAAAAGTTAAAGAAAAAAATAGGAAAAAGTAAAAAGTCCTATTGAACTGAAAACCTGAAAAGGCGATCTAGGCAAAAGTAAAGGACATATAAAAGGAGAAAGAGAGAAAAGAGAAAATAGTTAGTTAAAAAACTTGCAAGGGCAAGCTAATTAATGATAGGAGATATGTAAGAAGCAAAATTGTATAGTCATATTGTGCTTAAATTAAATAGAATGGATTACCTTTATTATTGTAAACATTGTATTAAATGCTTATTACACATATGTCTAACTCCAGAGGAAATCTCATTCGATAAGAAAGTACATAAAAAGACTAAGTTTCATATACTAAATTAATATCGTTTGCTTCTATTGTGACTCCTTTGGGCATTCGATGTCTATAATGCCATTGTCCTTCTATTTCTTATAAATTCATCCTTTTCTACTTATTGTAGTTGAACCCACGCCTTGTACTGGTCATTAGTAGACTGATCTTTATTGTAGTCAATGAATCTTTGAATGATCCTTTAAGACCAAGTAGCAACCAGGTTGTCCAAAAAATTTTGAGAAAGAGGCCCTAGTTTAAACTCATGTACAAGTTCTACAATCCACTATTTCTATCCATATTGTCTGCAAAGCTGAGCTGGATTGTAGAAGGTGGCAAAATGGAGGCCGATTAAGGGAACACAGTAAGTATAGGACCAGAGGGTCAAGTGCTGCAGTCTCCACCATGGGCACATCCTCTGAATCAAAATGTTAGGGAATGTAGATAACTAGCTATGGATATCCTCCAGGACAAGATGGAGTCTCCTGGTGTGATAGTGTTTGGCCTTGTAGTGAGCAATGTCCTTAAGTGGTTCGAGTAACCTCAACTTCTCTTGCAACCAAACTTGCAGGAGTGAAGAATGGGTAAGAATGATGGAAAGCGGGAAATGATAAAAGAAAGAGGAGACTCACCTCTAGTAGAAATGGACTCCTAAAGAATCTCCTAATCTTGGAAAAGTTATCAAGTCCGATAATGGTCTCAGCCAGAATGAGGGGGAAAGGGGTTTAATCCACTTTCTACTTGGTCCAGAACATGTAGGATCTTTGGGTCACAATTACTAAAAGGGGAACCAATAAGAACTAAGTATATAGGCAGAGTGCCATTATTCAAGGCCAGGGAATCTCATTGCTGTCTATAGCCACTATCGTCTCTACAAATGGGCTAAGTGGGATTTCATTGCTGAAAATGTGATGAAGAGAGTATTGGGGGGGACATATTAAGCGATATTGCCATTTGGTATTGGATGGTATGCAAATTTGGGGTTGCGATTAGAGGAATAATAATCTGTCAAGCGAAATCTATGTGAGAGCCCAAGATAGCTTCAAATTCCTTTGGCAAGGGGCAGATCTCCCCAGTGTTCAACAGAAAAACATGTTTTTTAGGATCCCAAAATTGAGCAAGAACATGGAGAAATGAGAAGTTGATCTTCTTAGCGTGCAAAGATCCGAAGGTAGATAGGTGAAATGGCTCCATTCTAGCCCATGACCTGCCATCCAAACTTTTTAGAATTGGTTGTAGCTATTTCAAGCTTCTCTCAGTTATAATTAGGGGTTAGAATGCTGTTTGGGAAAGAAGAATAGAGGGGAAGCGGCAAGATGAAGAGATTAAGGATTTTGAAGAAGATTTGGGGGGTTTTTTATAGCTTGGGGTAGGCATGTAGAGGCATTCACCTCTATGATTAGGCAACGCCTCTACGAGAAGAGGCGAATCACATGTCGCCTCTTCACATAAAGGCAACACCTCCGTGACAAGCAGGGTAAATATTCGCATTCCTGGGAATTTTCTAAGTTAAATATGAAGAGTTAGAGGAGGGCATTCATTAGATAAAAGGCCTTTATTCATTTAAAGTTTCTCCAAAAATTATCAGTGCAAAATATGAAGGCATAAAAAAGGGTCAATTAAATAAAAATCAATTCAGACAGATAAAGAGCAACAATGTAAGGCCTCCAATGTTCCTAGACAAGGACACCCCTATGCTAACAGAAAATCTATAGAGGTTCCTCTCTACTCATCCCTATCAGATTCGTTGGCCTCCTTATTAATTAGTTCATCCACAAAAGCTTCAATGGGATTGGTCCCATCATCCTCACTATTATCCTTGGACTCCTCTTCGTCTACCCCCTCCTCCTTATCGGCCTCGACCTGAAGAGCAGCGAGTTGGTGCTCCAAGGCAGTGGTCTTAGCACGGCTAGCCTCATCTCAATCCTATTGAAGAATAATAAGAGATAAAAAAATCATGAAAGCATGCATACATATAGAAATAGAGCATATTCTATGTGTACCTTCCATTGCTACGTCACCTGCATCAAGAAGTCCCTATGGACCTTAACCAACTGGTACATGTACTCTCTCTGATCTCGAGGTATCTGTTCCATTGATAATGTTAGAACTAATAATGTATTATAAGACTTAAGAACACAGTTGCCAGAGAAGGAAACTTACATGAGTAGTAGCCTCTGGGAAGAATGCTGGCTCCAGAGTTATATCCAATGTCAAAAACTGATGAGAGAGCTCACCAGAAGGCATCCAACAATGAGTCAACAGATCGAGAGTTGCAGTGAGTCTACCAGCCACTACCTAAGATCGAGAATTGGAAGGGTCTATCGAGGATGGCACCCTGAAAGAAGAACCCTCACCACTGGGAATGATGCGCAGGTGTTGATGAGGCCTCTTCTGTGCGAAGGGCCTAGGAAGAGGAGTAAGTGCCCTAGTAGCTGCCTGAAAGATGAAAAATAAGTTAGAGAGCAACATCTGTAAGTAAATATAAAATAATAAATAAAATAAAACATTGCATGCTTATATGAAGTGTAGGCTCAGGAAGGGGCACTCGTTGTAAAAGATGAGCTCATGTAAAGTCCACATAGTGAGACTTCCTCCACTCATAGTAGTCTGTAGCATCCTCTCACTGTAGGGCATGATCGAGCTTATCTCCTTCTAACTCATGCACCTAAAAGATATGCCAGGGAGGAGCAAGAGGTGGACACCTCACTCGCACACCTGATCGCCACTGATGTATCCTCTCCTTGAGGAACCACACTCTATAATCAGGGCCTCTGAGTAGAACCATCTTTCTGGATAGAGTGATGAAGCGAACCATGGTTTGCGTCCATACAGCCTGAGGGCCCCACAAGTCTGGGCATAGTTGTAAGAATAAACAAGTTAGTGAATTCTATTAATGAGTTTATTGCTAATCTCAATTACATTTGTAGGTGTATACCTCGTTATAAGTGAGCATGTTCAGCCGCTCATGGTGGATATGAACGTGAGCCATAGGCCTGCTTCAAGCCTGGCTGGGACCCCACCTCACCATCATAGGGAAGGGAGTGTCAATGACTCTGGTGATCCCCATTATCAACTCCAACTCTAAAGCGCAGCCTTGCGAAAGAAATAAGGGATTGTTAGTAAAATCGAACAATAACAATTAGAATAGAATATGAAGGGAGAAAAGAGAAAATAAAATACTAGTATGGTGTGCCAACAACTACAGAGTCGTCTAGCTACATGCACCAGTTCATCCATGCTCCTGTAAAGATAAGCTAAGACGCAGCTGCCCCAATCATAGGTCACCACCAAGTCTAGGTCCCTTGGAGGCATCAGGAAGCTTAAGTCTACAGAGCTGACTGTATTTGCGAAAAGAGTAGTACCCAACAGATAAACAAGGAAAACGCGCACCACCTGATCAATCTGTAGGGGTGTAGTGGCCGCCTCAACTCTAGTGCGGGTGAAGAAGCTCCTAATCGACTCAAACTTTATTATGTGGGTCCCCTCATATTTGGGACCATCCTAAGTAGACACTCGATGAAAGCAAGATAGTCGGGAGATAACTAATAAAGGTTGGCATCAAAGGGAACAAAATCTCTAGCACAAGCAATGCCAGTAGCTGCAGCGAAGGCCTCTAGATCTAGGGTGAATTACTCGAAAGGAAGATGAAAGGTGTGGGTGGTATCGGACCACCTTTTCATCAGGTATACAAGGGCTGGTAATATGTACGCCCTTACTGTGCTAGGAGTGCCAAGATAAAATTAGAGAACCCGGTGTTGTGAGGCTTATCATACCAGATCCGTGCACCGCTAAAGTTCCCAACACCCTTAAGGGTGTGGGCATCGAGCTAAGGGAGTAAAATAAGGAGTAAAATCATCATTTTACGTAATAAAAATTCAAAATTTTTGTTGGATCTTGTCGTTGAGGCAACGCCTCTATTGAAGAAGCAATCACCTCAGTGATGAGGCGATGCCTCTTTACATATAGGCGATTCGCCTCTTTAAGAGGAGGCTTGCCTCGAAGAGGTGAACGCCTTTTTACGATCAAGTGATCGCTTCATTAAAGAGGTGATCGCTTGATTGATGAAGCGACCGCCTCATAAAAGAGGTGACGCCTCTTCGTGTTGGCAATCTGACAGGATGATTTGAAATTTTAATTTTTGATCAAGAAAATTTAATTTCTTTCAGTTAAATTCATAAATATATGTATATGAATAGTAATTCGATACTCTTTGATGATATTTGTAAGAAAAATTAAAGAAATTAGTACTAACCTCTCCGGTGGGCAAGCCACAGATATAGGATCGCACGTCTGCAAACAGGGGATCTCATCTTTGATACTGAGCCTGAAACTCCAGGAAGGGTGCATTGTAGGTGTCATGGGGTCCCATATGGGCAAATCTTGGGTCCATGCAGTGTCCATGTCTGAGAATATGGAGAATAGGAGAGAAAGAGAAAGGAAAGGAAAAGTGTAAAGAGAGAGAATTGAAAAGGTGAAAGTGACCCTTAGAAAAGAAAATTGAGAATTTATATAGTTAGGGTGAGAGAGGAAAATTGAGAGAAAGGAAGATAAGGAGAAAGGGGTGAGGCCCAATTGGTGAGATTAAACACAGAATGGCCCATGGGTCGTTAAAAAAAAAGGGAAATGGGAATTTATGCATCATCGCTCGGGTGTACTCCAAGATTAATCTTTAGATTTGAATGCATTTGTAATGACCCGTGTTTTTGAATTATTTAAATATAATTCGAGATATGCAGTGTTAATAAAATTTAAAAGTTATATTTATTTATTTTTATTATTTGCGATTAATAATTATTATTTTATGATAAAATATTTTCTACGTAAATATGTATTTTTTAGAAGTTTTATTATTTAAATATTAGGGTTAGTATTATTAATGTTATTTTTGGATAGTATTATTTTAATATTAATATTTTAAGTACATTATTATTATTTTATTTTTATTGATTGACATTATTGTATTATTAAATTATTTCATAAATATTGTTTATATTATTGTTATCTTCAAATATTATTGTGTTTATTATTATCATGGTATTATTTTTATTATCATTATTATTATTTTTATTGTTTAATATTATTAGGAATATTATTTTTATTTTTCAATTATTTTATTAATATTATTAATTCCAATTATTAATATTATAATATTTATATTGTATTAGTGCATGTGTGTGTACCTATGTGTATATATATATATATATATATAAGCTTTAGAAATCAGGTAAGGACAAAGGAATTGTTGGCCATTCTTTTCTTTTCTTTCACTTTTTTTTCTGAGTTGTACTTTCCTGTCTCTGCACAAAACCGAACCAGAGTAGCCTTCACCCACACTTCCGATGCCATTCTGCACCATCCTTCATCTTCATCACCTTTCTTCTTCTTTTCTTGTCATTTTCTTCTTCATCTGCATGCCAGAAAAGTGATAGAACAGGGAGGAAGCAACAACGACAAACGGCTTCAACATGTCGCCAGAGACATTCCCGACGATGGGAGCTCGATTTCCTTGGCTCGATCGACTCCCTGAGCTGTGGGGAAGGCGATCCCAAGCTCCATTCAAGCTTATAGTTGTCCATTTGTAAGTTTTGTTTGATTTTTTTAGTTTATGTCCATTTTTATTTTTATTTATTTTTAGCTTGAGTTTGATTAATTCTTGATAAATTATTTTTGAAATATTGATCTATGCATCTTAATCTACTCATACATATTTTTAGTTTATTTTTCTAAGTTTTTTTTTGATTTTTGGTTAATTTTTTAATATTTTAATAATTAAAAATGAATTTTTGTTAATTAATTGTTTTAATTATGGATTTAATTAATTTAGTGTTATTATAGTATGTTAGTAATTATAATGTTAAGAAAATAATTTTTGGATACATTATATAATTTTTAGAAATATTTTTGTATTATGGAAATATTGGAATTCTATGTTAGAGTTATATTTTTGTTGAAAATATTGTTTAATTATATGTTTTAGATAATTTTGGTATAATATATGGTGATTAAATAATTTTAATGATTTTATATAATTTTTGAGGAAATTATTTGTATTATGTGATTTTTATTAGATAGGTTAGTTATGAGTTTTGGTTGAAATTGTGGTTAAATTATATGTTTTAAATGATTTTGAACTAATAATTAGTAATAAAATGATTGTTACAAATTATTTACTATTTTCAACTAATTAATACTAATTTTTGAAATATAGGTTAATTATGGATTTTTGTTAAAAATATAATCAAATATTATATTTTAAATGATTTTATGATTATATAGAGTATTAATATGATTTTTATAAATTATTTGTAATTTTTAACCAATTAATATTAATTTTTGAAAATTATATTCAAATATATATTATTTATTATGTTGGTGATAAAAATGGGTTTTAAATTAATTTTATTATATAATTAAACTATTTACGTAGTTAATTGTGAATTTAACCATTTTAGGTTAATTATTTGAAAAATTGTTTTTTATTAATATTGTATAATATTTGAGATTTTATTAGTTAATTTGTGATAATTTTGAAATATTATGTAAATAAGAAATTTATTTATTATTTTGAGCTTAAATGGGTATTTTATTATTTTTATGATGTTAAATTGTGATTTTAAATATTATTGAAAATTTATGTTAATTTAATTGTAAAGTGGGAATTTTGTTCCATTTATGAATTTTATTGCCAAATATTATTTAAAATTAGAATTTTATGTTTTAGTTAGAAAGTAAAGGTTTATAATATTTTTATGGATTTTTGATGATTTTTATTATTTTATTTAATATTGTTGGTTTGTGTTTTGTGAACTTTGGTTGGGGACTTTCTATAATAATCCTAGAAACATAGAGTTAGAAGTTTATTCTGATTATTATTATTATTTTATTTTTTTCTAGTTGCACCGAGACCGAGGCCTATCGGATCAGGCCCGTCGAATCTATCTCGTGGAACGCGAATCAGTGAGTTATTATACTACATATATATGCATTGCATATAGGATGCATAACTTAGGATTTTTCATTTTCATTATATGTTTTAAAAGTGATTTAATTTATAACATGGTTTGATATATTTTCGATTTATTTTTAATATATTTCGATATATATGTTTGCATATTTTCAATATACATTTAGTATATCTTTGGTATATTTAGGGTTTATTTTTTATATATGCATGTTATATAATTAGGTATATTTTTAGTATATTTTTTATATATTTCAAAATAAAAGCATATTTTATCTTCGATATAGACTTAACATGTTTTAGTATATTATTGGTATATATTTGGCATATTTTATGGTTGGTTTCGAATTTATTTAGCATATATATACTTGAAATATACTTAATTTATTTTAAGTATGTTTTTGGTATATATATGGTTGATTTTATTAATATGATTGTTATATGCATTATTTATTTTCCCATATAAATGTTTAATTTTAAATGAAGAATATCAATAGAACGTGCTATCTAGTGGGCATCACTAGGACTGTTTACGTATCGGTGCGATAGATTTTAGGGTTGAATTGCTAACTTATTTGATGTGACATTTGATTGATTATTTATTAAAATTAATGTGATTGAGTAGTGTGATTGCAGGAGCTCGGTCGACCTAGTGTCTCGGGGCCAATCACACTGACAATCAGACTGTTGGAGCTCGGTTGACTTAGTGTCTCGGGACCAGTCTTATGTCCATAATGTATAAGTGAATTGATTTGGAATTAAGTGAGCATGTATGGCTAGAGAGTTGTTATTGATTAAGGTTGTGATTAAATAGGATTCTATTTGATCCTTTAAATATTAAAATAAACATTTTCTGTATTTATTATATAGATAAAAGCAGAGTTTGGCATTTGCATGAAATGCATGTATATGTATATATATACAAATGCCTGGTTGTATATGGGCTAGATTGCATATATGTATATTATAATTATTCACTCAGTGAGGTCTGACCCCCCTCAATTATTTTTTTTAGGAGATCTTATATTGTTAGACCTTAGTAGTAGAGCTCTTTGCCGGTGTTCTTTCGTCCTGGCGATCTTATGTAAAATTTATATTTAAACTCTAATTTGTATTCTAGAAGTTGCAGTAGTAATGTTATTGTATCAGAAGAGTATTATTTTATTTTTGATACTTTGTATCCAGTATATTGAATGAACATCTTTTATTTATGAAATGATATTGAGCAACTATTTATATATATATTAATTTGAAAAGTTTTAATTCCATCATATTTTTATTCATTTATTGCATGTTTTTATTTTCTAAGGCTTGCTATGGGTTTCGAATTTGAAAGAATTCTCGTTCCTTAGCGCCGATCATGACTTTCGGTTTGGGTCGTGACAACATTTTAATTGAAGCACCAGGGAGGACAAGTGTATGGTTGGGTTTGAATTCCTATAGTGCGTAAAAGAATAAGCGTCTAGTTGGATTTGAATTCTCAAAGTGCGTGGAAGAACAAGCGTTTGGTCAGGTTTGAATTCTCGAAGTGCTTAGAATAACAAGCGTCTGGTCGGGTTTGAATTCTTAAAGTGCACAAAAGAATAAGCATCTGGTTAGGTTTAAATTCCCGAAGTGCATAGAAGAATAAGTGTCTGGTCGGGTTTGAATTCCCGAAGTGTGTAAAAGAATAAGTGTCTGGTTGGGTTTGAATCCCTGAAGTGCACAAAAGAGTGAGCATTTGGTCGGGTTTGAATCCCTAAAGTGTGCATTTTAGGAGGTGTCTGGTCGGGTTTGAATCCCCGAAGTGCATTCTTCTTTTACTTAGTGAAGACTGGGTCATGCTCAAGATTCACGCCAAACTATAATGAGTAACTGATCAAGCCAGGAAAACCTGAGGAACACAATTACGTTTCATTTCTTTTTACTGAGTGAAGATTGGGTCATGCTCAAGATTCACGTTAAACTATAATGAGTAACTGATCGGGCCAAGAAAACCCGAGGAAAACAGTTACGTTTCATCTTTTTTTACTGAGTGAAGACTAGGTCATGCTTAAGATTCATGCCAAACTATAATAAGTAACTGATCAGGCTGGGAAAACCCGAGGAACACAGTTACGTTTCATCCCTTTTTACTGAGTGAACACTGGGTCATGCTTAAGATTCACGCCAAACTATAATGAGTAATTGATCGGGCTAGGAAAACTGGAGGAACATAATTACGTTTCATCTTTTTTTATTGAGTAATTCTTGGGCCAGAAAAACCCGAATTTTATGCCAAACTATAATGAGTAACTGATCGGGCCAAGAAAACCCGAGGAATATAGTTACATTTTATCTCTTATAATGAGTGACTTCTCGAGCTAGAAAAACTTAGGAATCAAGCCAAATTTATAATGAGTAGCTGATTGAGTTAACTTAACCCGAGGATCACGACTACGTTTCCTTTTTATCTTTACTGAGTGAAGACTAAATCATGCTTAAGATTCATGTCAAATTATAATGAGTGACTGATCGGTGTAGGAAAACTCGAGGATCATGGTCACATTTCGAAGATGAAGTTCAACCTCTTGGGTTTGAACTCCCGAGATTGACGGCTCGAGTGAAGCTCGCAGGTCAGGTAAGTCGTTCTTACTTTTTATTATTTAATGTGTATGCTGCTTTTTCAAAAAATTATTTTAAAAAATATTCAATTTTTTGAAAAAAAAAAGGGGGAAAACTATGGACACTATTAGTTTGATCGGCCTACAATGAAAGCCCGATGATGAGAAAGTTCAAGTTTTAAATGCAAGGGGAGCCTGATACTTCTCTAAAATTGACTCTGAAAGCCTAAAAATTAAGCCAAGCCCACAAAACCATGTCGAAGCCTAAACATTAAGCCAAAGCCCAAGCTCATCGCCTCTTGACCCATGGGCCTTGACTTAACCCAGGTGAAGAGGCAATCGCCTCAAAGAAGAGGTGTCGCCTCTTCACCCCAAGCATCGGTGAGGCAACGCCTCATTAAAGAGGCACTGCCTCATCACACCCACTCTTTGCAGCATTAAATACCATTAATGACAGTGGTTGAAAGTCCACCTGTTGAGATTTGATCATTTTTTGACGTAAAAGAAAAGGAAAAAAAAGGCAGGAAAGAGCCTAAAGAATGAAAAAGGCAATGGGAGAGGGTGAGAATGAGTTTTTGAGAATTTCAAAAAGGAAAATAAGAGGGGCTTTAAAAGAGATTGTGTAAAAAAAAAAGAGAGGAAAGATTGGCTAGTTATTGGAAAAATGCCTGGAAAAATGAAGAGAAAAAGAGAAAGGAAAAGAAAAAAAAGAAAGGAAGAAAAAGGAAGAGACTTTTAAGCTTAAAGGACTTGATTCTTGAGAAGAAGAGGGAACCTTCCTTGCATTCAAGGCCACCCCTCCATCAAACAAGCTCCAAGGGCTTAGTTAGGAGCATAAACTCGTCCAAGACAGTGACTCTCCTCATTTATAAGTTTTAAACTTTTTACCTTCATTATAAGCCTTGATTGGTTGCTTTTTTGTGTGTTTTCTTGAATCATATTACTTATTTTAAGTTATAGAGAAACATGGTTACATGAAATATTGAATATTGATTGTTGTTACTTGTATATTTATGTCTGTTTCTTATTCACGTGCTTAATCATCGCATTTCTTGGGATTTAAGAAACATAGAGTGTTCCTGTCTCTGTTGAAGAGGCGACGTCTCTTCAGAGAGGCGTCGCCCCTTCATGTTAAGGCGACGAAGGTATCACCTCCTAGTCAGGAGGCAACACCTCTTTGATAGAGTCATGTCTGATTATGCCTTGATATTTCGTTCGTATTTTGCATGTTTAACATGATTTTCGTGTTTAATTGGTGATATTTATTGAGATTATGCATGATTCCTATGTTGATCAATATTGTTTCTATGTTATTCTTTTTATTTTGTGTCATTTAATAGATCATTTTATGAGTTTATGTTCATTTATTTTTGTGAATATTATGTGTTGATGATTTGTAAATATTATTGTTGCTATTGTATGAAATTAACTTGTATGTGTTGTAGGAACCATTTAGTGATTTTTAATACTAATGTTCACCGTATGTATATTTTTTGGAGTATTAATTTGTATAATTAATTAGTTTATTTTTTAGTTATGTATGGTTTGTTTTTAGTATTTTTATATTTATTTGCACTAAAAAGTTGTAATCCTTAATCTCTCCCCTTTTATTTGGAATGAATGGTTGTAAATTATTTCATTTGTTTTATTTATTTAACTGTGATTGAATGCCAGGGATATAAGCTTGAAATGGAACTAATGTGCAAATTCGGAATAAAATATAAAATTAGAAACCAATCGCGATTTACATGTCAATAAGGAAATAAATTAATAATCAAAGGTAATAAAATACAAAATACACACGGAGGCTAACTGCAAAATTGAGTAAGCATTCCAAAAGCCTATACTCAGTTTCCGAATCTGATATCTGATAACAGTTTCTGGGAACCTCCGTGAAATTCAGTTATTATATACTGTGTCCTGACTTTCATTTGGATGGCGATTCTATCTCCATTTTAAATCCCAAGCCCACTATATATTTTCTAGTGAGTCCTGAACTCATACAGTGTCATGATCGTCAAAACTACCGTCTAAAATAATAATAATAATAATAATAATAATATAATATGGAATAACCAAATCCAATATATGATAACATACATATTAATTAAGATTAATAATCATATAATGTATAAATTAATTAGTTGTTACGTATTTTTTTTATTATTATTATTACCATTATTAGTATAATAATTAAATTTATAATAGTATTTTTGTTAAAAGAAATTTTAAAAATAAAATTTCTAATAATTTAGAAAAAATAATTTGAGTGATTTACATAATATATAAATATACTTTTTAGAATTTGAACAATATTAAAATATATATATTAGTATTTTAGTTAAAAAATAATATTCAAACAATATAATAATAACTATTTTATTTTAATAAAAATTTTTTAAAGTAAATATTTAAATATAAAAATTGATGCTTGTCAAATTTTTATCTTAATGACTTTAGGGCTCAAAATATATATATATATATATATATATATATATATATATATATATATATAATTAAAGCACCAATTGCCCTTCACTAAGTTTATTTTATGTTCGTCGATATGTACATACGAATATACAAATATGAAACTAAAAAAAGGGATAAATAACAAACATCAAATTTAGCATTCAGTTTTGGCTCAGAATCAGATCAACTTGATTGGCAAAAAGTTGCCTAAAATCAGCAGCAGATTGTCTTGTATCCTTCCATGATTTGTATTGCATGATGAGACGCCAAATGTCAACAACTTTAGGAAGCAATGGATGCATGATGACAGTACTCCTCTGGCTAGCATCTGAAATTGCAGAAGACCAGCGAGCAATTGGAATTTTGTTCAAGTCTCCACACTTTCATTGGTCAGCTCTATGAGCGAGCTCAGAACTCAGATGATATCTCTGTGTTCTATACGAGCTGCACAACTGCAGCCACTCTCAAAGTACCGTTTTGGAGAAGTTCTGCAAGCTCATCAAATAGCAAAGCTGTGCGCCAGCCCCACCCCTTGGGAGCTTTTGGTAAAAGTGTGCCCCGTTGTTTAAAGCTTCCAAACACCATAACTTCCCTCTTTGATGGACAAATCAACTGAGAAATGAAGCCATTGCCGATCCCATGTTATTAAGATGCATTGTTAAATGAACTAGGCATACGTAATAATTGTTTTAACAGGGTTTGTTTTGTTGTTGCAAGCTCACCTGATATCGAGCAGTAACCTTTTCACGTGGGTCCACATACATATGAACCTGAAAGCAGGTAGGCTCAGCATTAGTGCTAATTGAGAATCTACTTATAGTGAGAAGCAATAACATGCATCGCAAAAATGACAACATGCTTCCGTTACCAGAAAAGGAGAAATGAAAAAAAAAAAAAAAAAAAAAAGCCAAAGAAATGCAGCAAATAAGAGGGAACATGATTTCATATGTGACAAAATCGAACATCTCACACTTCAATTTTCCATAATTGATGCTAACCTTTCTAACAGGGTCGGTAAACTCTGCCTTCCTTCGGTGAAGAAATAATCCTGAAATGTTAATAAAATTAGCCAATTCAACTAGAAAATAATTTCTTTTCATCTTGCTAGTAGTTATAGGATAGCAAGGCTCAAAGTGATGATTTAATCAATTTACCAAGGGTTCGGCGCCCTTGAGGATCTTCATCATTAAAAGCTTGGACACTAACCTGTAAATCAAATGGATTATACTGAGTCTAACACGTGTAAGAACATTAAGAACTGAAAGACAGATCTATGAATAATTTATTTCACATACCTTCCACAAAGAACCAGCATAAAAACATTCTAGTGAGTGCTTGACTTGGCCATCACTGAGCCTGTGCACATCCTCGAATTCAACCCTGTGGTTCCCATAGCCAATTTGAACAAGAAAAAGGCACAAAGTAGTCAAAAGGTCAACTTAATTTGTGGGAGAAGAATTAAAAAAAAGAAATGGATAATGATATATGTAGAAGTGGAATTGTCATCCAAAACTAAAAGAAAAGTGCAAAAACATGATGATATATCCTTGAGACTAGCAGAAAAGGTCAAGCATGACTCTAGGATTTCCAGTAATCAGGTAAAAAAGATCAAGGAAGAAGTGGAATTGTCATCCAAAACTAAAAGAAAAGTGCAAAAACATAATGATATATCCTTGAGACTAGCAGAAAAGGTCAAGCATGACTCTAGGATTTCCAGTAAACAGGTAAAAAATACTGAGGAAGATAGACATGTTTGTATAACCAATATGCTCAAACATGTGAGTGATGGAGAATATCTCCAGCTCTGGTTTGTGATAAAAAGAAGTCAACAACTCACCCAAAACGAAATGGAGGGAAATGACTTAAAGGTGTTTTCATATCTAAAGATATAGAAGAATTGTTTGTGTTCTCCCACTCAATTCCTATAGCATGTTCTGATGACTCAAGCATCTGTACAGCAACTCCGCTAGTACTTGGTGCTGAAATGGACGCTGCAGACAATCTGCCTTGCAATTCTGTCTCATACCCTCTCTCTATATGCTCTCCATGAACATTAGTGTTGCTCCCTCCTTGGCTTAACCCAACCAGAGCTGTCAGCCCATCTCCCGTAAGGTCTCCATTATGATCAGTTCTGCTCTCTGAATCTTCATTAGCAATAGATTGCTGGCAATTTCTGTTGCCCATGCCAAAAGGCACACGGGAAAAGACAAAACGTGTTGGGGGCCATGCAGCTGTTGGCACCAATGTAGTTCCACGTCCAATACCGGCCAGCCCATCAATAGGTCCCCTGACATGCACTCGGACTGGCCTAAAGAGCCCATTTCCCTCACCTTGAGTAGAATCAGCAACATATACATTTCCCATGCTAGCAGAAGAATTGCCATGATCATGCTCCTGCATATAATAACCTGTTGTGGCAACGCCTTGTGAAAATCCAAATGGTTGCCTACAAGTGCATGCCATACTTGTGAAGCAGCAAACTTTACATGTGTCAGCACCAATTTCTTGCACTCTCTGGCTTAAAAGCATCTGCATGATGGCCAATGAATGAAAGACTTAACATCCTCATAAAAGCCATAGGTATGGCAGTAGTTTATAAGAAAATGAAAACTTTTATCAAGATATAAAATATGTAAGACCTTCCAATAGAGACAGAAAAAAGGACAGATATTGTGCCACCACAACCCCAATATGTCTGTACCATAAGGAAGAAAAATGAAAAAATAGAAGCAAACATATGCAAGTAACAAACCTGCAGCCAAAGACCATCGTTCACAGCTTTGCAAGGAAAACCCAATTCTTCGAGCTGCTTTCTCACATTCAAAAGTGCCTCAAATGACATGTTACAATATAATAATGAACCCCCTTCAAATACATTGACAAAAGTATCATGCTCCTCCCCACGAACTCCACAGTTCCCTTTAGCATAACCTTTTGCCTGTCTTCTGCCAACAACCCTACCACCCCATGAAAGAGAAGGCATGCCACATCTTCCCCAGTCACTGATGATGAGCCCATTACAGGATGGTTGCATGGATGTGCAATGTCTAGATTGATCGCCTGCAACCCAATTGTTGTTATTCAAATGGTATAAACCTTCTTCAGAAGGTCCTTCCATGGCCACTCCACTGGTCCCTAATCCACCTGTTCCAACACCAATTGGCATCTCAATATAAGAACATGAGCTTCTATTTCCATTCATTTCTGAAAATGAGTTAGTCAATGAGGAAGATTGTTCTGCATCAGAGGGAGGAACAGTGCTCAAATTTGGCCGTTGGGAGTCAGAGACTACTACTTGGAAATCATCTACAGAGTCAATAAGTTCCACCAGAAGACCATGAGCTGCACTTTGGCCTTTAAGCTCATCTTTTATACTGCGTCCTATTTCTGATTCCAGCCTTTTTCTTGGGCAACTATCGGCCAAATTTTTTCCCTTTGCTTTTGAAGAGTCAGAATGAAGACCCGCACCCATCTCAGAACTGGAAATTTCTTGCTCAGCATGTTCTGTCTTGGAAAGAGTGCCTTTTACGAGAAGTGTGTACAATGCCAATTCAAACCTATTAGCAGAAAGAAAACATGGAATTATGAATCTTTTACAAACCTAAGCTAACCAGTTTCTTACAAAACCAAATCAATCCGGAGGTAACCCACACGCCTTACCGTTTCTCTTCACTGGGTACCCATAATTCATCTGAGGTCAGTAATGCATGCAGAGTTTGACAAGACAGCTTTGGAAGCACCTACTACAACGGAAGGATCAATGCTTCAGAAAGAAGATGGACCAAATGTTGGAAAATGAACACATAAAACTTCAAATCTCAAGAAAAAGGAATGATAAAACTTAGCCACAAGATTGCAACCACAGTAAAGGATTCTACTACATCATGGATTATGATCTCCACAAAGTGCATGAGAAAAAGAAAATCATCACATCTGGAAAACGAATTACTCAAAATGAGAATTGAAGTCATTAATATTTGCATATTGAATTAACTAAATTGAAATGTGTAGTATATCATACAATAAAACCAATGGTCATTGATATTTGCATAACTTGTAAAATTTTCAGAAAACATGTTTAAGAGAGGGAATATAATGACAAAATGTGCTCAGCAAAACATAAAATCAAAAACATTAATTTTTTCAGCAAAGATGTAATCAATCAATCATTTATTGCGATTTCTCTCATTTTTCTAGGTCCCTCTATAATTGAAACACTGACTAACTATACAACACATAAAATCTTGATACTATCAGAAAAAAATTATGTAACCTTCAACAAAAAAGATATACCAGCACAATGAGCATTAGTATAATCAGAATAACACTATCAGAAAAATCATTATCTCATAACATTAAATGATTGATGTTAATAAAACTATGAAGAAATGAAAATTGTTATCACCTAAATAGTAATAACTAAAAAGTTTTACCTCTTTCAATTCCATGGCACCACTTTGACAAAGGTAACCCCAGCAAGCATTTCTCACACGCTCTCCATGAATCCCATAATCTTGACTCTCCGCAAATACCTGAAATACAAAAATAAAAAATAAAAAATAAAAAATCTTTGTAATAAAACCGAATTAACATTTAGAATCTGCATATAGAAGAAAAATCAACGATTCAAGCTTAACCTGATAAGCCAAGAAATTAGAGGACCAAAGTTCAGAAATTATAAAATCTGTACATATAGCACATAAATCCTACACACAAACAAAACCAAAAGAAAATCCAAGATTATAAATTTATTTTAATCCAAACACAAATGAAGAAGAAAAAAAATGATTCTTTTTAAGCAATTAAAAAAAAAAAAAAAGGAAAATATTACCTGAAGATCGAGAAAAGAAGCAGCAGCTAAAACACGAAATGCATTATTATCATTAAGTTTAGGGTGATGACCATAAAGATAAGCTAAAGCCATAGCAATCGCTTCAGCATTAACATTCTTATCATCCACATGCAATGTTACAACTGGAGAAGTAGCTTCCTTCCATGGACCATGTAACATGTTCCTGCAATCATCAATCAATCAAAAAACCCTAAGATTATCACTATTAGAATCAAAACAATTACTCAAATTGATCCAAAAAAAAAAAATCAATTGAGACCTGAAGTAAGAACTGCGAGAGAGAATAAGGCGATGGAGGCGATAAGTGGAACCCATAGCGTGAACAATAATATCGGAGAAAGAACCGGCATTAAAGCCCTCAATTTGGATGTGATCGCAAAGGGAAGTGAGATTACAATCAAGTGCACGCAGCTCGCTGCTGCTTCTGTCATTGTCGGAGTGCTGCGAGGGCTGAATTGTCATTTTCATCTGGTGAGTTGCATAAGTACGAGGTTGAGGTTGAGGTTGAGGTTGAGGTTGCTGTTGCTGCTGCTGTTGATATTGAGCTTCCATTGTTAGGTTTTGTTTCGTATTGTTAAGGTTAAGGTTGTTTAGCCATCGAAGAACAGAGATGCCATGTTTTATGTCTGTATTGGGAAAAGAATTTTCATTTTCCATCAGTCAGTCGGTCAGATATGTATTTATTATGAACGGTACAGGTGGCACAACTCGCAAACGAATATTATTAAAACGTCGCGTTTCAATCATATCTATAAACGACGACGTTTAACCTTCAGCTACCCACCGGTCTTCGCTTTTGAGTTTTGACGCAGACACAGCTCGTTCTTCACTGTGTGTCCTCATTAAACCTTGAACCGTTAAACCTGAAAAAAAAAAAACTTTGGCTCATAAGTGGTCTTATTAATAATATCAGGCAAAGCTTGTGCCTGAAAGTGCATGAATGATGATGCTATTGAGGAACCCAGCAGGTAAATTAGGCAAAGCTTGCTTCTTTTCTTGTTTCAATTCTTATGTGATTCAAAGTTGTAAAATTTACAACTTCTTCTTCAATTTTCTGTGCTTCAGGGACAAAATTACGCTATGAGTTTAGGTTATGGAATGTTCTTACCAATTATGGGAAGTGGGTTTCAATGTACAATGGACCTTCTTGTGAATTGGATGGTAAAGTATCTTCCTTTATGGATGTTGATGATCAAGAAAGCTGGAGAGAAAATGGCATCGTAAAACGAGGAGTTGATGATGTGTGTAAAATTTTGGAAGGTCGCAACTGGGGACCTGATGTTGAGAATGCTTTGTCCGTGTTTGATGAAAGTCCCAAACCAGAATTTGTCATTGGAGTTTTAAGGAGGGTGAAAGATGTTAATCAAGCAGTAAATTATTTTAGGTGGGCTGAGAGAAAAACTGACCAGCCTTTATGTCCAGAAGCTTATAATTCACTTCTTATGCTAATGGCGAAAACTGTGAAGTTTGACTATTTTGAACAAATACTGGGAGAAATGAGTATTGCTGGTTTTGGTCTGTCACCTAGGGTGTGTGTTGAGTTAATTATGAGCTGTGTTAAGTCGAAGAAGTTGAGAGAAGCTTTTGATCTTATTCAATGTATGAGGAAATTCAAGTTTCGCCCTGCTTTTTCTGCTTATACAACTCTAATTGGTGCTCTATCTGATGTTCCAGAAGCTGACCTCATGCTTACTCTGTTTCATCAAATGCAGGAACTGGGCTATGAAGTAAATGTTCACTTGTTTACAACTGTCATTCGTGTGTTTGCTAGACAGGGTCGTCTTGATGCTGCTCTTTCTCTTTTGGATGAGATGAAAAGTAACTGTTTTGATGCTGACATTGTTCTTTATAATGTCTGTATAGATTGCTTTGGTAAGGCAGGCAAGGTGGATATGGCTTGGAAATTCTTCCATGAGATCAAATCACATGGTTTATTGCCTGATGATGTTACTTACACTAGCATGATAGGTGTTCTGTGCAAAGCAAATAGACTAAATGAAGCAGTGGAATTGTTTGAGCAGATGGAACAAAACAGAAAAGTCCCATGTGCATATGCATACAACACCATGATTATGGGTTATGGATCAGCGGGGAAGTTTGATGAGGCATATAGTTTACTAGAGAGACAAAAAGCAAGGGGGTGCATTCCTAGTGTTGTTGCATATAATTGCATCCTGACATGCCTTGGCAAAATGAGAAGACTCGGGGAAGCATTGAGAATATTTGAGGAGATGAAAAAAGATGCAGTGCCCAATCTTTCAACATATAATATTTTAATAGATATGCTATGCAAAGCAGAAGAAGTGGAGGCTGCTTTCAAGGTTCAGGATGCAATGGAAGAAGCTGGCTTGTTTCCTAATGTCATGACTGTAAACATAATGATAGACAGACTATGTAAAGCTAATAGACTGGATGAGGCATTCTCTATATTTGAAGGAATGAATCATAAAATTTGTTCCCCTGATGAGGTAACATTCTGTTCTCTTATAAATGGTTTAGGCAAACAAGGTAGAGTGGATGATGCCTACAGGCTTTATGAAAAGATGTTGGATTCTGGCAAAATTCCAAATGCTGTTGTATATACATCTCTCATTAAAGCCTTCTTCAAATGTGGTAGGAAGGAAGATGGTCACAAGATCTACAAGGAAATGATCCAGAGGGGCTGTTCTCCTGACCTTGTACTTCTTAATTCCTACATGGATTGCGCTTTCAAAGCTGGTGAAACTGAGAAAGGAAAGGCTTTATTTGAGGAAATAAAAGCACAAGGATTTGTTCCAGATGTAAGAAGTTATTCGATCCTAATCCACGGCCTTGTGAAGGCTGGTTTTGCACGAGAAACATATGAGTTGTTCTATGCCATGAAGGACCAAGGCTGTCTTCTGGACACCCGTGCTTATAACATTGTTATTGATGGGTTCTGCAAGTCAGGTAAAGTGAATAAATCTTATCAGCTGCTGGAGGAAATGAAGACAAAGGGCCTCCAACCAACTGTTGTCACCTATGGCTCCGTGATCGATGGCCTTGCTAAAATTGATAGGCTAGATGAAGCATACGTGCTCTTTGAAGAAGCTAAGTCGAATGGCTTAGAGCTAAATGTTGTCATCTACACCAGTCTCATTGATGGTTTTGGAAAAGTGGGTAGGATTGATGAGGCATATTTAGTCATGGAAGAATTGATGCAGAAAGGGTTAACAGGTAATGTGAACACATGGAATTGCTTGCTGGATGGCTTGGTGAAAGCAGAGGAAATTGGTGAGGCCCTTGGCATCTTTGAGAGAATGAAAGATTTTAAATGTACCCCTAATCATGTCACTTACGGCATTCTTATAAATGGACTCTGCCGCATTAGAAAATTTAACAAGGCCTTTGTGTTTTGGCAAGAGATGCAGAAGCAAGGGATAAAACCTGAGCTTATCACTTACACTACTATGATTACAGGCCTTGCAAAGGCTGGGAACATTGCAGAGGCAAGCTCACTCTTTGAAAGGTTTAAGGAAAATGGGGGTATACCTGATTCTGCTTGCTATAATGTTATAATTGAAGGGTTAAGTTACTCAAATAGGGCCCTGGAGGCATACAAAATTTTTGAGGAAACTCGGATGAGAGGTTGTAAGATTCATGCCAAGACCTGCATTTCACTTTTAGATGCTCTGCAGAAGGCTGATTGTCTTGAGCAGGCAGCAATTGTTGGGGCTGTTTTGAGGGAAACAGCGAAATCTCAACATGCTGCAAGATCTTGGTGATATTTGTTATCGGTCACTATTGGGCTGGTTGCTACTGCTAACTTAGCCAGTGTTTAACGTTGGGATTTTTCTCATCTTGCCAATGACCAATATGTTGACCTGCCAGATAGCTGTATTTCTCAGTTAGCCACTTCCTCCATGAGACTTTAGCTGCTCTTCGCAAAGGTATGTTGCTTGTTCCATCAGTAATTCAAATATCAAAATCATTGGTTGCAGAATTTAGCTTTTATCTGTAATTCGCATCAACTATTTTCTGCTTCCTATTTTTTGTTTCTTTATCTACGTGCTCTTGATGCATCTCTTGGGATAGGAAGGATACCCTGTGTCAAATTACCACCTAGGTCTTGGACCTTGGGTCCATGTTTTGACTGATGGATGTAGGTTGTGCCTCATTACGATGTCTCACACAATAATTATTATTGCTGTTACTGTCTATTTATGCGGGAACTCTTGATGAATAACAGTCACTTTTTATTCTTTTCTCGAGTTCAGGTAAACGACTTGATTCTTTACTTTTACGAGCACTTATGCACAGTGAACATCTTTTGTGATACCAGCAAATGACATCACTATAGTTAACATGAGCCTGTATTGCTCCTATGTTGGCATATCCACTCTGGAGGAGCGTTGGTTTTCATAATGCTTACAGTAATCTATGAGTTTGTATCTTCTTGCTTACATAAGACAAGGGTTGCTTGCAATGCTGCCATAAAATTTTTGTCGTGCTAATGCAAACTGTACTGAACTCTCCCGTGAGCTTTGGTTGTGTAAAAGATGTTTCTCTGAATGACAGCAGCGGCAGACCAATCTTTCCTCTCAGTTCATTGATTCAACTGGAGTTGAATTTGCTTGTGTTCCCTAAGAATCAACATAGGATTAATGTAACATTATTGTTGTCATTATCATATTATTATTTTTTGATAATGTAATGCAACATTGTTGTACAATACCAATATTTTATTTTGTATGTCAAATGATTAAGAGAGACACTCAAACTCCAAAAGTTTCAATTTCGAATTCTAAGAGTTGTATAGTCTTGGATTATAATGTCCATGCCTATCCACGTTTAGGATATAACAATAATAATAATAATAATAATATAATAATAATAATGGTTGTTGATAATTAATAGTTGACAATAGTTGTAATTGATAATAATAGTTGTTGTAAATTAAGTTGTCCCTGAGATGATTAAGTTAAAAAGAGGAGATAAAGAATATTTCATAAAATTTTGGATGATATTCTATCATTCTAATAATTGGTTTGTTATAATAAAAATTATAGCGAGTTTTCATCTTGAATTGATATACTAATGAATTGAAAAAAATAAATAGATTTCAAAAAATCAATTCTGGAAATTCAAAAAAATTTTGGTTGAAATGTTTAGGCCACTTTTGTTTTTCAATTTTTAAAATTAAAGAAAAATCAATAAAATTTCAATTATTTTGTCTCGTCAACCGCTGTTACTACTGGTCCATGTTTGGGGCCTGTCATCTAAACGTCCATAAGGCTTTTAACACGAAACGAATTCAAATGCTACCAACTATAGGCAATCCTCTCGCACTTTGAAAGGATAGTGGCCGTTACCCCTGAAAATCCAACGTCTCTTTCCAAACTTTAGTTCAAAATTTAAATTTTCAGCAGAGGTGAAAAAAAGGGAAATTGTTCATTTTCTCTTCTTTTCTTCATCGCCAATAGATAAATAGCCACCACCATTTCTAACATATCAAAAGCCTTAAAAAAAAAAAATTCCTTCAACCAGTTCTTATCTTCAATCTGATTTGCACAGTAACAAAGAAATCAAAGATGGCATTGAGGCCAATTGATAATGCTTTTCCGATAGGAACGCCAGAAAGACCCAAAAAGCAGGCAAAACCCACTTTTCCAATTCAGAAAAAGGCTGAAAATTTTGGTGTAAATGATGAAAATAAGGCTCCATTGCCCTCTTCTGCAGATGCTTCTGTTGATTATATTCCTTCTGAGGATCTTAAACCCATATCAGACCCGGAATTCAAGATTCAAGTATTTCTTTTTCAATTGGGTGTTTGTCCGTTTTAACATAAATTTTATTTAGGAAGTTTAGGTTTTGATTTTTTTTTTTTTATTTTTTCTTTTTGAATTTACAGGGGGTTATTGAAGACTTAGAATCAAAGGATTGGATAAGAGTCTGCGAGTTGTTGAATAATGTCAGGCGATTTGCGCTGCATCACTCCTCCCTCTTGCTTCCAGTCTTGTATGAGAAATTTTTTTTTGATGCATAAACTGTGCAAGATTTGTGCCTTTTATTCTGTGGTAGGACATTTGCTGAAATGTATTTTTGATTTGTATAATAGGGAGAAGGTAATGTTGGTGGTTGTAAAAGCCATGAAGAACCCAAGAAGTGCTTTGTGCAAGACTTCTATCATGGCTTCATCTGATATTTTCAATGCCTTTGGAGACAAATTGCTCGACTCTGCCGCTGATACATTTGATAACTTGGTGAGGACCAATATATATATTCCCTTATCTTTTCTTGTTAGGACCTGAACCTACTATTGGTTTTTGATCTATTACTTCAATATGTGGGTGTACAGCTGTTACAGCTACTGCTCAAAGCTTCTCATGATAAAAGGTTTGTATGTGAAGAAGCAGATAGAGCACTGAATGCAATGGTGAAATCCATGACTCCTCTGCCTCTGCTTCAGAAGCTAAGGGCATATGCTAGCCATGCGAACCTTAGAGTCAGGGCCAAAGTTGCCATATGCATCTCCAACTCTGTCTCCAATATGGTATTCTTTGCAAAAGCTTGTCTGAAATTTTGCACCTATTTTTATTTTATTTTATTTTATTTTTGTGAAAATGAAATGAGTGACTAGTGGTAAATCTTGTGTTCATGCCGTCTGGTATCAATTCAGGATCTAGAAAGGATGAAAGAGCTCGGACTGGGGTTGCTGGTACAAATGGCTGCAGATTTATTGAATGACAGGCTGCCAGAGGCAAGGGATGCAGCACGAACTCTTGTGATTTCTATATACAATGCTTATACCGAAAATGAAGAGCACAAGGAAGAGTCTTGGCAGAACTTTTGCCAGTCAAACTTACCCGTCATTTATGCTCTGTCTCTGGCCAAAATTACCGGTTCACAGTAGAATTGAGAGTTGCGTCTGGTGTAGTCTATTTCATGTTATTTTTTACATGAAAGCAATAAAGATTTAAAGTTGTTTTGTATTGATCCATTCTATCTATCTCCCAAAACCTCATGGTAGCAGACAAAATTGTCATGTAACGGCAACTGAAATTCCTGTAAAAAATTTGTCCGGAAATTCAAGAGACCCCATAGCTGAAAAGAAGGATCCATGTTTGAACTCTTTGATCATTTATTTGTTCACAGTTCAAAAAGAGTACTTCGATCTTGATCAAGCAAAGATGCAAAACTCTCTCAGCAAATGTTTGCTAACTCAGTTTCCTCACAGCAGTTATCACCTAGGATCATGATTTCATCCTTGCCTCATGAAGTACCAGGGTCTTGTTCAAGCAAAGAAAGTAGAGCCATCTCAACCTCAGCAAATGGTTGACCAACATAAAGCTTAAGTTGGCCTTTCTTTACAACAATTACCTTCTTGGTTCGTGATTTCACATCCTCATGAAGTTTCTGCGAGAGAAATAAGCAATAAAAGTTGATAAATTCCACTATTCCTAAATTCCTATATAACAAACAAGCTTTGTTAGTCATGCACTGCCTCATCAAAATATTCATCCATCCTATTGTTGCCATTATGATCTCTATCCTTGTAGTAAATATGCAGATTAAAATCAAGTTGAAGTTCTTACTTGAACTGACAGTGGAACGATGTCAGCGCTGAAGTCCCCTAAATCTTCAAAGAATGATTCAAGTAAATAACAGAAGTTATTGGCATCCCCACGGTCCTCAAAAACAACAGTGTAAGAGGGTTCTCCTTGGTCATCTTCCCCAGAAGTTGCTCTTAAACCAAAATACCCTGCTTCAGGTTCTGAGGCTCTATGCATGAGGATAGCCTGGAATTGGATATGTATAAAGTTATTTATATAGAAATTCACAAATGAAATTAAATGTAATCATTTTGTAATCATGAACGACAATGAGATTTGAAAATATCAGCACACATCTAAAATTTTGACTAAAATCAATTTTGATATGAAGACATTATTTAAACTCCTAAGCAGAGCCCCTCCTTAAGATACTACTTATCCCAAATGAGCAAATCAGCAGATATGTGCCTATACTCACAGAAAAAATTAGATAGATAATCACACAAAATCAATGATGCTGATGAAATGTGGATGAAAGTGAACCCACTTGAATTGGTTTACCCAATCATTAATGATGAAATTGCACAGAAATAGAGACACAAATCTTTGTACGGTGAGGCTACATGTAGTAGACAATGAGAGTCAAAGATTTAGGTTGCATACCAGAACATAGGGAAGTTTCAACCACCACAAATTTGTCTGCATAGCTGATCCTTTATCCACCATATCCGTTGCTTCACTTGAAGACCTTCCTTCATTGGTATCCAGGTCAGCACCTAAAAGTACAAACATTATACTGTGTGTCAGAGAATTTTTTAACAACAATTCTGACAGTAGAAGGAAATAGTTCTGTTTTCATTGTCAAATTTTCATTTTAGTCATAAAACAGAATTTTTAGTATTTCTTGTATTAAGTTTGAATCATAAGCCGGAAAATCAAAACTCCACACAAAAATTACATTCCTAAATAAATAGAAGTATTGAGAAATGATCAATCCAACGGAACAATCTATCATTGACCCCAAGGAATCAAAAGATTCTATTTACATTACCAGAATCCATTTTCTTCTGCAAGTCCACTTTTCCCTTCTCCACCTTGTTGCCATTAACTTGTGATGAATTCAACTGCATACTCGTGTCTCTCCTTCCACCATCTGGTTTCAAAATCTCAAACTCACTCTCTCTCAATTCATCATTTAAGGTATTTCCATTAATCCGACTTGACCCTGGAAAACCCTTTGGACTGCTCCTGTAACTCATTGAAGGGCCTTTAAACCTAAACTTTTTCTTAAACAGCATTTTATGATCATTCAATCCCAGATCATCCTCACTATTTTTATCATCTTTTTCATTGTGGTTACCAAAAAATCCTAAATAATTATTCATAAATGGATCATGCAACAAATCCTCCCTCTTGGAATTCAATCTTTTCTCCAAGTTAACTAATCTTGCACCAATCTCCTTCTCAATTTCACTCCCTTCACCATCACCTTTCTCCTTTCCCTCCATTTTCTCCGTCTCTCGTACCTCCCTTGCCATAGTCCTAATTTCACTGATCTTCTCTTCCATTTCACTTTTATCAAAATAAGAAACCAGATCTCCATTCATAAAAACATTAGCTTTACTATCTAAACTATACAATCTCTTTTCTTTGTCAGAAGAATCCTCATTTCCAAACACCCAAACAGTCAAAAGTGCTTGCAACAAATAAACCCCAACAAAACAACCAAAAACTTTCAAAACAGATTTTACAGAAATTATTCCAAAATTGCCACTTTTCTCAACCCCAGAAACAGTCTCAAATTCTTCAATTTTATGGGTTTCTTCAGGGGAATCCAAAACGACGTCGCTATCCGAATGGAGTTGAATGGGAATGGGAGGTGTGAGCTCTGTTGCTGGGACTATTTCAGGGAGAGGAGTGGGGGGAAAGGGTTTAGTTAGGGTTTTAAGGATTTTAGGACGTAAGTAGTTTTTTCTTCTGATAATTATGCGTTTTGATGGAATTGAAGTGGAAATATGAGACGCGCGAATTGGATGTGGCTGGAATTTGCGAATGGCTGCGCATGTGATTGCTGGGCGCGGCGGGAAGGTGAAGGTACTTCCGCTGCAGCTGTAGGCGCGCGCCATTGAAAGCTGAAGAAGAAAGCTTACAGGTTTTTCTAAAGGCAAAGTGTATTTGAACCCTCAATTATAGTCTAAGTTGATATCGAAACCTGAACTTTTTGTTCAAAACTAAATTGTATTGGATTTTTTTAATTATAATTAAATTCTATGAATTAAAAAATAATCTTAACGATTCATCAATAAAAAAAATATTTAGACTAATAAATAAAGTTGATCAAATTATATAATTTGAAACCACTTATAAAATATTGGTATAATGTTCTAATTTGGTAAATTATAGCAATTATATCACAAAATAATTTTGATCAAAATTAGTTATAGAGGTGTAAATATGACATTCTAGGTAGTACTATGGTGTGAGATTTACTGGCGCATCAACTATGAAAACCTAATGATTTTGATTTGTAATAATTTTATCCTAAATTTTTAATTTATTAATTTTTATAAATATCTTAATTTTTATAAATTTTAATTTTTTAATTCTATATTCAAATATTTTGAAATTTTTTATAATTTTTTTCAAAACTTCTATATATATACATTTTAAAAAATCATTACTTTTATTTATCAATTAAAATAATTTTTATCAATTAACTATTAAAATTAAATTTTTATAATTTATAGAATTGAATTGTAAAATTTTTCTAAGAAATAGGTCATTCGAAAAAAATATGAAAATTAAGTGTTAACTTCTGGTTATAATTAAAGATCCAAATTGGTACCTTTTTCGATGGGTTATTTTTGTCCACGAGACCCAATATTTTGACCTGTGACCACTATGGTATCCAACTTTCAACTCGTAATTTAAAATTGCTCAACTTTTGTTCCAGCTACCAGTAAAAAGTCTGGAGTAATTTTTCAGCCGATGATCATGATGTGGCACTGACGTGTCAGTGGGTCTAGCCATATGGACAAAAAACCACAAGTTTGCTTTGAGGTTATTTTCATCCACAGTACCCAACATTTTGACTTATTACCATCATGGTATCCAACATTTCCAACCAGAAAAAAAAAAAAGATCTCATATCCTTTCCCATTATCCAAACATGTCATTATTGCTTCTCAATCTCAGACTTGCAATGTTGCTGTCTCTACCACTGCCTCAGTGAATCAGTTAACGCATAAAGTGTGTTTTAGGCTAGCGTATGCTCCACATATGCACAATTTAATCAATTGGTGGAGCCGCCTCTCATTTTGGGTCTATCCAACCACGGGTGATGCCAAACTCACATTGCTTATTTCCTTTATTCCTGCCCCAGACGTTACAGGAGCTACTGCCATTGTAGCCAGCAAAACAACAACAGTAGCACTACCACACTGCCATGACCTTGAAAAATGCACCCTCCCCTAATTTGAAAGTTGGGTACTATAGGTCAAAATGTTGGGTACCATGGATGAAAGTAACCCAAAAGCAAACTTGCAACGTTTTGTCTACATGGCCGGACCTACTGACACATAAGTGTCACATCATGATCATCAGCCGAAGAAGGACTTTGGACTCTTTACTAGGAACTAGAATAAAAGTTGGACAGTTTTAAGTTACAATTTGATAGTTGGGTACCATAATGGTCACAAGTCAAAATGTTGGATATCATGAATGAAAATAACCCTTTTTTGTTTAAACTATTTTCAACTACGAGCTAATGTTAAAAAGGTCTAATTGTTAAGCACTAATATGTCTCCTAAAATAGCACATCCTTTATTAATATACACTATATATTTTGTACACGATTTTTCAATCATTAATTTTAGTTTTTATAAAATAAATTTTAATTTTAAACATAATCATTGATAATTAGAAAGTAAAATTTAATGTTTAGTTTGTTAGACAATCAGTGAACCAAGTTGCGCATGCGTTCGCTCAGGCATCTAGTTATGCGCATAATCCTGGGATATGGTTTCACTCCTATCTTAGTTTTATTCATGATGTTCTTCTTTTAAATTTAATATATTTGTTTTCTTTGCTGCTTTAAAAAAAGAAATTACAATTAATTTTTTTTTAATAATCAAGCATAGAAATATTTTATTTTAGAGTCATTCTATATGTGTACAAACAAAACTAAAAACCATTAGATTAACTTTAATATAATTACGGCCATTGATTTATAAAACAGTTACCATTACAATTATGTAATTTAAATTTATCCTATTCCTTTTTCTTTTTGAATTGCAGTGAGCACCATATATATGCAATGGCGAGCCTTTTGTTGAGCAATGAGGGGCTTTTGCACTCTCAATCCTTTGCAACAAATCAATTATAATTTATAGAATATTGGCCTTCTCCATCGTTCAATGACACAACATTCATTCTTTTAAGAGAACAATAGGGCATTGAGCATCATGGGTTCTAATGTAGTGGACACATTTGTTTTACTATTATAACTTTACTGCAGAAAGACAATGACATCTCCTACAAAGAATAAATCGTCATCTAGCTGAGATCTCCAAGTTCAAAATTTCATGTGCTGCTGATTGAATGCAGTTGTGTGTACCACAAGGTTATTAGAGTTTCTTACAAGATTGATTCTACGGCTCCCATAGTGGTTAGGGCTATTTTTTAGGGGCTATTGCCATTAATACCAACAACGCTAATGATGATGGAAGTATTTTTCTGAAGCGTTCATAGTCAAAATGGCGAGGATGGAAAAGCTCTTGCATTATAATCTGAGTTTATTATCTGATGTCAGAGAGAATGCTTACTTACATATTTTTTGTGTGCTCATGAATTTAGCTTTGGTATATGGTGTTATACATTGGGCTTATTATTAATTTGGTTCATGGTTAGAAATTTATAGACTTTGCACTTAAGAAACAATATATTTGGTTATGTTAGAAGTAATTGTTCATAATGTAGAGTTAGTTCTTTTCACTATTTGTTTTCTCACTTATATTATATGTTGATTGTTGATTATAAGGAGGATGAATTTTCAGAAAGATTTAGATTAAGTTTTCTTCGTGAAATTAGATTTTGGCTAGCTCATGCTATTCTAGGTATACGAATACTACACAGCAGAGTGTCCTCACATTATATAAGGTTTTTTATTTTATGTGAACACTTACGATTTCTTACCATAATCTAACCTTTTGAGGTTGTGCTTTGAAGTTGAATGGTTCTTAAATTAGTAACTGAGCATGCATAATTTCTTGCTTGTGCCAAGGTGCAATGTAAGAATGCTCCTCTAGTAAAACGGTGAGTTAGCTGGGAAAACAAGGAGTTAGAGGACTATTGCTATCTGAAGTATATAGTTTTGAAGTCTATGATTTGGCTCCTGAGAAATAAAGATCAGAGTAGAGTCTTGAGACAAAGGATTAAGTTGAACAAGTGGTTGTTCACATGTGTAATTAAGGGGAAAGAAAATGTTTGTGCTTGTTTGTTATTAGTTTTAGTAAAGTGGGTAATGCTGAACTATATACACCCCATTCCCTAAGTTTGATTCCCTTTATTACCTAATTTTAATATAATTCATCTGATATGGTACGGATCCATTGTTTTGCTATTAAAATTGCTTATTATGAATTGATTATTAAAATTGGGTTTAATGAGAATGTTTTTTATTGGTAGTTATTGAGCAACAAGTTTGCACTCTGATCAAGTACTCATTATGGAGGTTCTGCTGACTCTGTAGTCAAATTTTATAGCTCCAATCTAACCACTTTCAGTACAGATTTTGCCAAGGAAATGGTAGAGATGGAAATCTTAGCCTACTTAAAGGCAAATATGGCCAAATCATGACTAATTACAAGAAAGCCAATTGAGTCATGCTACTAGTTGTTGTATACTTTTATTGAACTTGTATTTTAGTTTTCGCCCTTTTCGTTTTGTTGGTGTAATTTGATCTTACATAAGTCATCAGTGTTCTGCCTATTAAAATATATTTATGTTATCTACATATGAACATGTCCAAGTAAATTATGCCAGAGTTACCTGAATGTTTTCATGACTACGCTTCCTTAATAGATGCAACTTAACTGTTTTTTTTTTTTAGCAAAAGGAAGATTCATTCAAGAAGAAAAAATATCAGATAATGCAATCTGCTGGACTTGTGTTGGTACTAAATTTAACCATTGACTATTTGAATTTTCTAAGGAAAAATCTAGTTGAGCTAAGGAATGTGCAACACATTGGTCTCTCATGGTAAATAACAAAAACTATAACTATTGAAGTTTTAACATAGCTCCTGAATGTAAAAAATAATCAGCCTCAATTTTGTTTGACCTTAAGTAGAATGAAGCTTGTCTCCAAGAGGGCCTCCCTTGATAATAGTATACTTGCATACAAGATTGTCTTTGTCTAGCTCTTTAATTTTAATCTTGATATACTTGAACTCACTAGTTGCATGTATAAATTATCCTAAAAAGTGAAAGAACACATATGAGCCAAATCATATATAAGAAAATAAATAAGAGAAACAAAGAAAATGAAGGTGTGCATATTTAGCTAATTACCTTTAGTGAAATAGACATGTTCAATGGTTCCAGCACCGTCACCACCTTGAATCGCATCAACACTTTGGGATCAAAATGTTAGAATCAAGGATTAAAGCCTTGAACATGCATGATGGAGCAACTTGGGAGGTGAATTTTTTCATGAAGGTAGATACACCCTTTTTTTTTTTTTTTGGTACAATAGGAAAGGTAGGACACCTTAAACACCACATAGTCACTACATGACCATAACTCACACCATAAACATCATGTTCCAGCCATTGCTGAAGGCTTGGAATAGGACTTTGCACTCTATGACATCCAAGAGGAGCTAAAGCAGCATAAGAGGCCATATAATCAGCTATAAATTTGGCCTCACGGTAAATATGTTTAACCTTAACATGCAATCCCTAGCCAACAATTATTTTATTGCCTGGGTAATAGAATAACTAGCATGAAACTTGGTCTCCTTTGTTAGTGATATGCACTAGGTCAATCATTTATAATTATGTATTGACTTTATTATTTTATTTATAAAGAGGTATTTCATTATTATTTGATTTTATGATAATTATATAAATAATTAATTCTTACTAAGGTCATCAAGTATGTGACTTGATAGTAAAACCCTTAGATTAAAATAAGAGTTCTATTCTAATTATCCTTAGCCATTTATTCATTATATAAATATTAAAGTATTAAGGCTAGTATGATGTTGACTGATGGTTATGTTTTACTAATCATGAATATGAGATACTAAGTCAACTCATAGGTACATGATCATCATGTACTAGATTGACCCACTGTGAGAATACTACATAAATTATTGTCATAAGTATTTCTCATCATAGTAATTTTATTTCAGTCCTTTGACCTTGAAATCATCATGAATTTCTACATATCTATTTTATGTTTTGACACATTCTAACATTGTCATTAACCGAACGATTAAATAGGATGTTGTTGGATATAAAATTAGTCATGTGAGGAATGTGAGTGATTCAGAAGGAATTTATCCCTCATTAATATGAGAAAGATATCTATGGGCCCCTTGATGAGATAGACTGAAGGAAAATGCATAGTCATGCTGAAATGAATTGATAAAGAGTTATTATTTTCAGTTTACTTGGAATCAAGTCATAATATTGAACTATATAAGGATGACATTCTATGCCTTATGTTCAATTTAGATATCATGTGATAAAGGGACGATAAAATTCACTATAATTAGGTTATGTCGGATTATTGACTTCACATGACTTGGGTAGTCATAATGTCTTGCTAGAGGCCACTTATGACTTGTAGGCCTAAATAGAGATTTAGGCCCATTACCAATGTTATGTGAACCTACAGGGTCACACACTTAGAACAAACCCAAAATGAATATGGGTTTAATAAGCCCAAAATAAACTCTGTGAAAATAAATAATTAAAGTGTTTTATTTATTTGTTTATTTATTTAAGATAAATGTTATTTTAAATAAATAATTAAGATATTATTTCTTATTTGTTTTTTAAAAAAAATTAGAATATAATAAATGGGAAATTACCAAAAGGTCATTGGTAAGTGAAACTCTAATTTAGAGTCTATAAATATGTTATATTCTCTAGGGTTTAACTTACTTGTTTTTCCTACCTCCAAATTCATTTTTTCTTTTCTTAGAAAACAAACATAGAGTTTTTCTTTTGTTCTTGATTTGTAAGACAATCAAGAAAGTTTCTAGCACACACTCCAATTCATTTTTGTGAAGGGTTGTTCGTGTGGATACTTATAGAGGACACATCCTTTTAGAGATGCCTAGATCTGAAAAAAAAAAAAAAAAGCTCGAGGTAAGGTGTCACCGGTGTGAACCTTGTCTCATCCTTCAAGAAAATCTTACCTTTTCTGCGTTTTGGTGAGATTCTTGAAACCCTAGATTTAATCAAGTAGTCAAATTATATGGATCTAGGTTTGGGAACGTGATAAATTTTTAATTTTTCACTGCGTTCGTATCACGAAACCTAACATCCTTTGATGTAATAATTTGAACAACACATTGGCTATCAACCTCAAAAATAATTCTTCAAAACCCTAAATCCCAAGCAAGAGATAATCCTTCAAAAACTCCCTGTAACTCTACAGTTGATACAGTGGCAATTCCTATATTCACAAGTACACCACCCATCCAATGCCCATAAGAGTCCCTAATTAAACCTCCTACTGAAGCCATTCTTATTGTCATATTAACCACTCCATCAGTATTTAATTTCATCCATGTGTCATATGGGAAAGTCCATCCAATCATTCTTTAGACTCGCATTTGACCCAAGGCAAAGAGCCCATCGATATTTCTTAGAGAATGAGAAGTTTCTTGGCTCTACAAATGATATCTTGGACTTTATTTAGATTGTCTCTACCTTATTGAAAGATTGCAGAATTATGTCAATACCAAAATCGCTATAGGGCTACTTCAAATAGTGTTACCCATTTAAGATCTTCATTCCATATCCTCCTTCTCAAGAGATACACCCATTCTTTAATTAATCAAATAAAGTAGTTATAGTAACAAAGAACAAGGAGCTAGATTGCAAGGAGTACGTATATCCTCTTTCGTATTTGAATTTAATTGAATAAAAAACTTTTGCCCAACCAAAATGATACATCACCATTATTTGACACAAAGTTAGCAAATTAAAATCCATTTGACACACAATCCACAAAATAAAAATTCCTATAGTTCATAGCAATGAAGCAATCCAAAGTAAAAAGTTTCCAATTACACATACACACAAATATAAAGGTACATCTGTAAGAAGAGAAATCATAATTGTTAGTTTCATTTTCTTCTTGTAGACAAGACTTAATGTTAGCAGATTTCAATATTGTAATTTGGTTATTAACATTGAAAATAGTAGAAAAAATTGCTCCTCTTACACACCAAATTTTTTTAAAAAAATAGAGCACCAAAACAACCATTAACATTAAAATTAAAATTAAATAAAAAAATTTCCAAATTCAAAAGTAGAATTCACATTACCTCTAATCTGATGCAAAATTGAGTAAATAGAGAAGACACAAATGGAGCTGCGACTCAACTCAACAAATGTTCGATAGGTCTTGATGCAATCTAGAAGAAAAATACAGCAAAATGAATAAAAGTAAAGAAAAGGAGTTTTTTAAACCTAAATTTTTTAGAAATCTCAAAATGATGACCAAATGATGATAATTACCTCTGCGACATAAGAGTTTTGACCTTCTTTTACTTTTACTTTTGACTTGAATACTGAGAATTGGAGAGATGACATGCTTAAAATAAGCAACAAGTGATTGTTTAGAAGAGTTATAAACCTTATAGGTGTAATGCTCTAGGCTTTCAATTTCTTAGATCCACTGATAAAGAGAGAGAGAATTGATATCAAAGTAATGGAGGAGTAGGTGGAGGAGAGGAAGTTGAAAAGGCCAAAATATTGGTTTTTTTCTTTTTAACGTTAGAAAATAAAGTAACAAGTTATTGTTATTTACAGTCAGATCCACGTAGTCTCTCCATTTGCATAGATATAATAGTTGTACTGTAGCAATAACCTTTATTTTAAATTAATTTTGTATAGTTATTTTAAATATATATTACCTTTACATAAAAGTTATTATTTTAACTTTAAAATTCATAAGAAAATTGTCATGACTCGAACCCAAAGGGACATGTGACCAACACTAGGGAATGAGAATATATAAAATACTCGAAACCCATAGTAAGCCTTAAGGAAAATTTTAATAAAGTATAGACAATAATAAAATGAAATATTTATATAAAAATAAATAACACAAATGAACTAATATCTAAAACAATCTTAGATAAAATATAATAATTATCTTTAGTACAATTTTTTTTAATACATACGACAATTCATGAAATACAACGTAATAGTTAACCATTTCTACTACTGTGATGTTCTAGATTTAAAATATATACATAAGGATAATACATCTCAAATAAACTTACATAAAATAGGCGGAGAAGAAGAAACCCGATGTAAGGAAGGCTGACTAACAGGTGACTCCCGACATCCTAAAAAAATAATTGAGGGGAGTTAGACCTCATTGAGTAAATTAATAAAAGAAATGTATATAGTATAAAAATCTCCTTTAAAATATATTTATGAAAATAAGAAATTTATAATTTATACTATTTAATTTTTATTGAAATCTTCTTTTAGGTAATTAAAAACTCATTAAATACTATATAAAATATAATTAGCTTCTTTAAATCATTTTATAAAAAAATTAGGTAGAACCCTAATCCACAAATCTAATAGCCTTTCAGTTCTCTTATGATTCAAAGACTACCGGTTCCAAAGAGCAAACCATCAACCGAGCTACCAACCAGAGTCAATTCACTTAAACTGATATTTACTGGCGATTCCCGAGAGCAAAGCATCACCGAGCTACCAGCCCTAGTAATATATAAATCAAGCCCAAGAGCAAAGCATAAACCGAGTCACATACTTTCAACACTTACTCTCAATCCTACCAGTGCGCACACAGTCTTGATGAAATCCATCAGATAGTCATTCTACCGTAATTTATTTTAAAATAAATAAATATAAATAAACAAGAAAGATTACAATAAAATAAAATAAAATAAAATATACTAATTATGTGAAAATTTAACATAAACATGCTAATATAACTGTAGCAATAATAGGAGAATTTAATTTAAATAAATATTTTTATAATAATATAATTCTTTAATAAATTCTCCTATTTATCAAAATCAATATATATATATATATATATATATTTCCTATACATAGTTCAATTATTAACTTACAGGTGGAATGTGCTCTTCTATGCAGTCGCGCTCAACCTCGACTTGTCAATCAACTGGAGGTGCAGCTAAAAAAAATAAATAAATAAGAGGAAATTAAAAATGGAATTTCTATAAATTCTAGATTTTTAAGGAAAGACCTAATTAAAATATGACTCTACTAAAATAGACCCGATGTCACATTTTACAAGAAATCTACCGAAAATTTGATAGAATCTCCTCTGTAAAATGGATATCTTTCTACAAAAGTAGAGCCAACCCTGCACAGAAAAATACTTCAAATAACCGCAATCTCGGGTTAAGCCCCTGAACTTCACTTTATGCCTAATTGAGAACCAATTTCACAAATCACAATATAAATCAATAATATTCCATTTAAATATCAAAATTAATTTATTTACACAAACAAAGCATAAAATACATTTACTTATAAAATAATTAATAAAATTCATATTAAAATAAAATTATGCTATAAAGGTCTTTATTCAAATTTTTGAAATGAAATACCATTTAATTATCGAAAATTAATTAAATTATTCAATTATATAATTAAGCAAACAAAAACTCATTTAAATCATAAAAATCATAAATTCTGTTTTATTCGGATATTATTTTGATAATTATTCATAATTAGATAAAAATAAGAATAAATTCATAAAAATTATTTAATATTATTTATTACTAAAAAATTATCCAAAACATCATAATTCACCATAATTTCAATTAAAACATAAAATTTACCAATTTATACTAATTTTCTCAAAAATTCATTTTTGACATAAATATTCAAAAATTTGGTACATAATTTTAATAAACTTCCTTAACAAAACTTGCTTAAAATAACTCGTAGAATTTATTAAAAATATAAATATTTTTTGGCTTGAGAATAGTGCCATGAACAGTAACTCGAGACCCCAAAAATTTGAAAAATTCCTAAAAATTCACAAAACTAATTTTTGAAGACCTTACAATACATACAATAATAAGTCCTAAATAAGCAACATCAAATAAAATCAAATTAAGCTTCAATTTCATAATTTAATAAAAATACTTAAATTTAAATTTTGTGGAATTAGAGTTACTACCAGTTAAATCTCTCGAAATTGATCGAGAATTATTAAAGCTCGGGTCGAGAGCTTTAATTCAAGCCCAAGAATGGCCGGAAAGCTTGTTGAAAAAGTTGCCAGTTTCCTTTCCAATTTTCGGCACCGTTTGAAACGAAGGAAGGAGGAGAAGAGGCAATTCCGATGATTGTTGGTGGTGGTGGTGGTGGTGGTGGCGCGACAGGCTGGAGCAATGGTGATGGTAGCGCACGACGATGGTGGAGGTGCTACTTGTTGTCCTGTGGAGAGGAAGAAAGAAAGAAAAAAAAAGAAAAAAAGGAAAAAGGAAAGAAAAAAAAATTCTTTTATATATATATATATATATATATATAACATAAAAGACATAATAATATAATATATATTAAACAAAAATATTATTTTGAATTATTTTTACCATAAAATACAATAAATTGTGCTCCAAAATATATCTTAAATTTTTAATTTCTTAATTTAATTTATAAAAATTTAGATCTTTATAGTCTTATCTCGTTAAAAAAAATTCATCCTCGAGTTTTTGATAAATAAAATATAGAATCTTAATGGAAAAGATAGGGACAAGCCGCCTGCATTGCTGTCTCCATCTCCCACATGTTGTCCTCTGCTCACCATCAATATCTCCTTAGTGCGAAGCTGACGAACTTGACGATCCACAATCGCCACAGGATATTCCTTATATGATAGATCTTTGCTAAACTCCATTGTTTGAGGCTGAAGAACGTGTGAAGGATCAGGAACATACTTCCTTAACATAGAAATATGGAACATTGGGTGAATCCGAGATAATTCAGGTCGCAACACCAATCTATAAGCCACCTCTCCAACTCTTAAATGTATCTCGAATGGCCCAATGTATCTCAGAGCTAGCTTACCCTTCTTACCAAATCTCATAACCCCTTAATTGGAGACACTTTCAGAAACACCATGTCTCCAATGAAAAAGGACACATCCTTCCTCTTCAGGTATGTATAACTCTTTAGTCTACTGAAGGTTATCCTCAAATGCTGCTGAATAATAGGAACTTTCTCAGAAGTAATATGCACTAATGATGGACCTGGCAGTTGTCTCTTTCTAACTTAACATAATGGTGATCTACGCTTCCTACCATACAGTGCTTCATATGGAGCCATCTCAATACTTATATGATAACTGTTGTTATATACAAATTTTATCAATGGTAAATGTATGTCCCATTAACCACCAAAATCGATCACACACATCCTCAAGGGTCTGAATGGTCCTTTTTGACTAACCATCTATCTGAGGATGAAATGCTGTACTGAAATCAAGTCTGGTACCCAATGCCTTATTCAACTCTTGCCAGAAGACTGAGGTGAAAGTAGCTCCTCTATCAGACACTATGCTTACTAGTACCTCATGAAGATAAACAATTCTGTTGACATACAACCTTGCTAATATATCAGTAGACTATGTCTTCTTGATTGGCAGAAAGTGTGCTGTCTTAGTCAGTCTGTCAACTATCACCTAAACAACATCATAACCACCAGTAGTACGAGGCAATCCAGTCATAAAATCCATAGCAGTCATATCCCATTTCTACTCTGGGATAGGCAATGGTTGTAATAATCCTACAAGCCTCTGATGCTCTAACTTCACCTGTTGACAAGTGAACATTTGGATACAAATTTTGCTATATTCTTTTTCATTCCATTCCACCAATATGTATCCTTTAAGTCATGATACATTTTGATAGAGCCTGGATGAACACTGTAAGTAGAAAAATGTGCCTCTTCCATGATTTCTTTTCTCAGCTCATCCACATTTGGCATATATAATTGAGTACCCAAATGTAGCACACCTTTGTTATCAATCACAAATCCAATGGACCTACCTTATTGCACTTCAAATATAATTTTCTACAATTGTGGGTCCTTTCTCTGTGCTGCCTTAACTCGATCCAAGTGTACTAAACATACCTTGAACTGAGCAAGGATGCATTTCTTAGTCACGTTTAACTGCAGTCCTTGGTCAATCAACTCATGCATCTTTTTAACCATTGGTCTCTTCTCAGTACTGATGTGTGCAAGGTTGCATACAGACTTCTTGCTTAAAGCATTTGTAACTACATTTGCCTTGCTTGGATGGTATAAAATAGAATAATCATAGTTCTTTATAAGTTCCATCCATCTCCTTTGCTTTAGATTCAAATCTCTCTGCTGGAAAATGTACTTTAGGCTTTTGTTGTCGGTGTATATTTCACAAGTCACACTGCATAAGTAATGCCTCCAAATATTTAATGCAAACACCACTATTGCCATTTCTAATTCAGGATTAGGATAATTTTGCATGTGCTTCTTCAACTGCCTTGAATCATAAGCAACCACTCTTCCATTTTGCATTAACACATAGCGCAATCCTACTCGGGAAGCATCACAATACACCGTATAACCTTCATTCCCATAAGGTAAAGTTAACACTGGAGATAAAGTCAACAAATCCTTAAGCAACTAAAAATGCTCCTCACATTTGTCTATCCACACAAACTTAACATTCTTCTAGGTTAGCCTTGTTAAAGGTATAGTAATCTTGGAGAAACCTTTCATAAATCTCTTATAATAGCTAGTTAAACTTAGAAAACTCCTCACTTTAGTGACTTATGTGGGTCTTGGCCACTCCATAATAGCTTCTATTTTCCTGGGATCCACTTATATGCCATCTCTGGATACCACATGGCCTAAGAATGCCAATTAATCCAACCAGAATTCACACTTCAAAAGCTTGGCATACAGTTGGTGCTCTCTCAGAGTCTGAAGCACTAATCTTAAATGCATTGCATGTTCTGCCTTACTCCTAGGGTATACCAGAATATCATCAACAAACACAAACACAATCACAAATCGGTCCAAGAATGGCCTAAACACCCTGTTCATCAAGTTCATAAAGGCTGTTGGGACATTAGTCAACCCAAAGGACATCACAAAAAATTCATAATGGCCATACCTTGTCCAAAATGCAATCTTGGGTACATCTCCTCCTCTAATCCTCAATTGATGATACCCAGACCTTAAGTCAATCTTGGAGAAACACTGAGCTCTTTAAAGCTGATCGAATAAGTCATTAATCCTCGGGAGTGGATATTTATTCTTGATGGTAACCTTATTCAACTGCTCATAGTCAATACAGAGTCGAAGACTACCATCCTTTTTATTCATAAAAAATATAGGAGCACCTGAAGGAGATGTACTAGGTCGAATGAAACCTTTATCGAGCAATTCCTGTAACTGCTCTCTCAGCTCTTTCAACTCTGCAAGTGCCATTCTATATGGTGGCATAAAGGTAAGATCTATACCAGGCACTACATCGATACAAAATTCTATCTCCCTATTAGGTGGCAAGCCTGACAATTCTTCAAGAAAAACATTTGAAAACTCGCACACCACTAGCACCCTTTCAACTGCCCTACTATCTGGTTGTGTATCTCTGACCATAGTTAAATAGACTTGATAACCTCTTCTAAGCATCTTTCTAACTGTGATTGTAGAAATAATATTCTGAGGCATTAAACTCTTATCAAGTCTGAATATGAATTCCTCATAAGATGGAATTCTAAAAATTACTTCCTTCTCTTGACAGTCCACCATGGCTAATACTTTGCCAATCAATCCATCCCCAAAATTATGTCAAAATCAATAACATCAAATAAAATCAAATCTGCGAGCAACTCTCTACCCTCCACCAACACTAGATAAGATGGAAAGAACACATATGTCTCCAACTCGTCACTAAGTAGAGTCACTACAGATAAAGGAATAAACATCTTGGAAGGTTGACATGTTATTCTAGAAGTAAATGCAAGAGACATAAAAGAATGCGAAGCACTCGAATCAAATAAGACTCTACCTTCAAAGTAGCATACTGGGAGAATACCTGCCACAACTGTATTAGATGCCAAAGCATCCTGAGGAGTTAAGGTGAAGACTCTGGCCTAACCATGACTTACCTATTGTGAAGTGGATAGCTGTGCATATCCTTTACCCTCAGTTTTGCCTCCAAAATTTCTAGCCTGATGGCTCAGATACTGAGTCAGTCGCTACTAAGGATACATAGGTGCTTAATATTGTTGATGTACCTATAAATATGGTTGAGCAATGAATGAGGAAGATCCTTAAACATATGATGGCTGGAACCTATAATTAGTACATTCCCTGGCAAAATGCCCAAATTGTCCATACCGAAAAGAAGCTCTTGGCGCCAAGTGACACGGACCTTGATGCACTTACCCACAAATGGCACATGCACTAGCCTTAGATCCTAAACTGTCATGTCCAGAGCTCTGCCCACTGTTGTTAGTACTAGCACCAGCAGCAAACCTAGCCGTCCTACTCCTCCTATAGCTTTGAGCATAATTATGCCTGCCAGTCTGATGTGATCTAAATTATCTGCTTTGTTGAAAAGTACCCCCTGATTGAGTACTCGTGCTGCCTATCTGGAAAAATAGGCTACTGAACCCCTTGAGCTGATATGTTACTACCACTCTTGTAAGGATCCAGTATGGTGCTATGTTAGATATGTCTCTGCTCAAGTTGTTTGGCCTCCTTAACCACACTCTCAAGGCTATTGTAAGCATCCAATTTTAAGATGCAATTGTGCACAATTGCGACATAAGCCCCTAAGATGAAATTTATTCAAAAATTGAACTTAGTTGTCAATTTTCTAGACTTTAAGGACTAAATTACAATATTTTTTAGGATTTGATTACAAGGAAGTCAAATTTTCAAGGGTCTTTTAGTAATTAAAAGTTAAAAAATTTAGGGATCGGCATTTATGTAAACCGATTGACATTACACAATGCCGACCGACATTGTGTATTGTTGATTGGCATTGCATAATGTTGACGCATAACAAGTTCCACATTTTCAATTTTTTATGTATTTTTTTTCATTTTTTTTTGTTAATTTTTTAGTATTTTGATTAGTTGAAAATTTAATTTTATTATTATTTTTATCTGAAAAAGGTTTTAACGCTTTCAAAGTGCGTAAATAGCTTTTAAAATCAAAATCCTTATCAGTTTGTTTTAGAAGAGATGAACCTGTTCCTGCAAACTTGGGGAGTCAGTACGTAGGCAGACTCTGCTTTAAAAAGCAAAGAGTCTGTGTGCATGAGAGCTAGAGACTCACATAGATGGAGGAACTGAGAGAAACTCACACTCACACAGGCTGAGAGAAAAAAAACCCTATTGCATAAAAGAAACCCTAAAATCAAAACATTACTAATAACACCAGCAGACCAAACTTTGATTTTTTCTGTTCTTTTAAAACCTTGATTTTTACAATTCATTTAACGAGGACAATCCAATGTTTTTTTAGTTCCAGTCCAGAATCAACAGTACTTTAATTTTCAAAGGTGAAAATCCTAGTTTAAGGGCCAAAAAGGGCATTTACATAGCATCTAAAATCATCAGTGTTCTTTTCTATTTCATTATTTTCTTTTTGTGATTTTTATTTTATTTTGTTATTATTTTGATTATTCAATTTCACTACTAATCTAATTATGTCTGTGTTTTTGTTTTGATGTGCGAATGTGGATTGAGGAGGATATTGGCTGTGTTTAAATGAATAGAAGGTCATGGAATGCTATGGAAGAACCTGTGTTATTTTCTAGTAGAACTTAGGATTTTTATCTTTATTTTGCATTTTGGTATCTTGCGTAGTTATTTTAATTCATGGGTGTATAATTGTTTAATTTTAATTTTTGTACGTAGTTTGTAATAGCCCTAGTAGTAGGAATAGTAAAAGATTTAATTTTCTGCGTTTAAAATCAATTAGTAATTAGGTTCAATTAGGTAAAAATCAATAGTGATAGTAGCTTAATTTAGGGTTTGCATGTAATTGATATAGGGTTTTTAGAAAATCACTAAAATGTTTGTTTAATCCTTTTTTATGTTTTATTTGTTTTGGGTTGTGTTTTTGGGTTTTTATATTATTTTGGGTCCCAAGCCCATGTTTAGGTCCAACTCATTTTAAATGGCTTAAAAATGGTTTAGGGCTTTAAATAATTAAAATCAATTTAGGCCCATTAGGTTAATTAGATTTTAGGCCCACTTAGTTAATTAAAACTTGTTTAGACTTAGCTCAGCCCACTTAATTTCATTTCTTTTAAAATAAATAGATTTAGGCCCACATTTCACTTAAAATAAAACCAAGTTAGACTTAGGCCCATTAATTTAACTTTCCTTTAAAATTGAATAGACTTAAGCCTATTCCTTAGACAAACTAAAATAAATAGATTTAGGCTCACTAATTAATAAAAAATGTAGACCCACCTTTAGTCCCTTTCTCACTTGTAAATAAAATTTAAATCTAGCTAACTTTTTAAAATTAGCATAGTTTAGACTTAGGGACAACACGATTTTGAGTGCATTTTTTATGTGTAATTTTATTGACTAGATGCCTAGGGTTAGATGGATATTAAATAGGGTTTAAATAAAATTGCATGTAATTAGAGGATGAAATAATTATTTATAGAATTATTCTAAATGAACACGAGACTAAGAGAAGTTAGTATTTTATTCCTAGAATCTCCTAGTTGTGGTGCTAACTTTCTTTTAGAGAATAAAGTATGTAGACACCCAATTTTGGATGATATATTATGGATGCAGTAAAGGACTTTAGTGATGAAAATATCTTCGAAACTTAATCCGTAAAAAATTCTAAGGGCTTTTAAAGGAAGGGTTTAATGTTTTTCGGACCTAATTGCAAAATTTAAATTTTTTTGGGGACCTATGGAATCAACCATTGAGTTTACCATGCTGGACATTCCAGTCACTTATGCCTTGTTGTTGGGACGACCATGATTCCATGCCTTTGGAGGGGTACCCTCAACTGTGCATTAAAAGATAAAATTCCCTTATGAAGGAGAAGTTATGACCATAGAAGTTGGGACTAATGCTGCTGTGGCATCCATATTGGATAAAAAAAAATAAGTGTGTGCACCCCTTGGTTTCTAGATTGTTGGGATATTTGATGGGACTAAAATGGATCTGAGAGTAGCAAAAATGATGGAAAGCATGAATTACTGGCTTGGACAAGAACTGGGGAAGAATGAACAAGGAAGTCCAGAATTCCCAGGATTCAAAAATCAAGATGACACAATAAGATTGGGTTTTACAGGGGAAGCAAAGCCAAAAGGTAGAAGGGCAAGGAAGAGATTCAATGCAAAAAAGAGGAAGCTTTATGCAAAAGTTGGTCCTTTGAGTTAGAACTTCATCAAGCCAGGGGAAGGCAAATACTATCTGGGAGCTAAGGAATCAGTCAGTGTTACTGGAGAAAATGTCCCTAGGTTAAATAGTCCAGAGCAGTAGTATTTGATCCAAGAGGGAAGTTCATACCAAACTGGGAAGGGCCATATTTAGTCAAATCGATTTTACCTAAGGGTGTTGCAAAGATATCAGATCTAGAAGGAAATGAATTCATGGAGCTTGTTAACCTGGATTGCCTTAAGAAATACTACCTGTAAAAATAAAATAAAAGTAGTATAAAGAAAATAAAGTCCGATGATTAGAAAACCTAAAAAGGCTAGTTAGGCAAAAGTTAGGATATTCCTACTGCTCAGAAAACCTATAAAGGGCTGGCAGACAAAAATTAGGGAATAAAAATAAAAGAGATGGTCCCACTGGCTAGAAAACCCTTAAAGGGCTAGTCAGGCAAAAATTAGGGTAAATAAATTAGTGAGAGAAAAATGTTCAACTAGAAAATTTAAAAGAACTAGCTGATAATAAGAATTATATTATGTGATGTAATAAATGTACTCATTTTGGCCCTAATTAATGAATTATATTGATATTGAAATTGAATTTTTTTCTAGCATTGCATGTTCTATCTTATTTAAAATGCATAAGTACTAGAAAGGAAAATAGAACATGAAAGCTTAAAATCAGCAATATGAGACCAATTCTTAATAATGTCTTTGCTTCTTCTTTTATGACTCTTTATATAAATCTTGAGTCCTCTTGTATTTAGAAAATCCTAGTGGTTCAGTAGCTTGTACCACAACCCAAGTCTTGTAATTGTCATCAGTAGCTTTATCAGCATCTGAGTATATTCCACTCAAGAATCCTACGAGGCCATAAACTCTTGACCCTATCTTGGAAATCTTATATGAGAGGAAAGCCTTCAAAGTTAGTTAGAATAGTGATTATGAATTGTGGACGGCCATACTGACGATAAAGTCGGGAAAGAGAAAAGAAAGTCAAGAAGTGCAACCTTGGGATAGGAACACAGTGATCATACAAGTTAAGGGTCACAAACTTCAGCTTCCACCGAGGGCAAGTCCATATAATCTCAATATTTGTAATGCCTTATAACCAATTCACCCATTGGTCCATAGTGTGTCTGTCCTTCACCTTCAATGGATGAGATTGCAGTTGATGGAGCTGATAAGATGAAGGATTAACAGGAACAATAAGCAAGCTCAACTTCTCTTGTAACTAGATCTAAAAATATAGAAAAATAAAATGAAAGCCCGCTAAGTTGAAAACCCAAAAGGACGACTTAGGAAAAAGTTAGGGCAAGCCTGCTAAGTTGAAAACCCAAAAGGGTGACTTAGGGAAAAGTAAGGCCAAGCCTGCTAAATTGAAAATTCGAAAGGACAGCTTAGGCAAAAGTTAAGGCAAAAAAAAAAAAAAAATTAGTTACACACCTGAAGGAGAAGTAAATTGCCCGAAGATGATGATGGGTCTAGAAGTTGTCCAACCCAATAATGGTCTCAACAAGAATAATTGGCATAGGGTTAGACCCAGCTTCCACTTGCTCTAGAATACTCATAATTTTGGTATTGGCATCTCCGTGCGAAGAGACCAAGGGGAATTAAGCATAAAAGTTGAAAGTGACCATTCTAATCCAAGTAGCACTATTCTTGTGTTTAGTCTCACATGCAGTATTTAAAGAAGATAGATTGATAGTGTCACGACCCAAAACAGGGGCCATGACTGGCACTAGGGAACGGGAATTCTTTCGAATTCGGAACCTGTAGCAAGCCTTAAAATAAAATAAAATATGCAATAATAATAACATAAATAAAATAAACAATAATCCACCAATAGATTTAATAATACAAATCCATCTCTTATAAATATAAGTAATCTTTTAATACAATCTCAGTTCAAATCATAAAAATAAATATTTCATACAAACGTAATACATAATCTCACAACTGACAACAACTATTGTAGTGTCTAGATTATAAAATAAAGTCAAGTAAGCAAATTATATAGTAAAGCTGGGGTAGAAGAAATCCGGCGTATGGGTCTACTACTGAAGTCTGAAGACGAAGTCCCTCCTAAAAAATAGTCAACAAAGGGGATTCAGACCTCACTAAGTGAATTGTTATAATATATATACATGCATAGCTAAATGACAAATGCACACATTCAATAGTATATATAATAAATATATATACAGGTAAAATCACACAAATGTAGCAAAATCATTTTATATATATACTGAAAATAATATCCAATTATAAAGGATCAAATAGAACCCTAGAAAAATCACAACCTCAAACAGTGTTAGACAACACTCTAGCCATACAGGCTCACTTATTCTAAATAAATTCACTTGTTCCATTTGGACAGTAGACTGGCCCCGAAACACTAAGTTAACCGAGCTCCAGCAATCTGACTATCAGTGTGATTGGCCCTGAGACACTTGGTCAACCGAGCTCCAGCAATCACACTCCCAAATCACATCTTACATCATATAAATCAATCCGATCATAATCCACAAATTGGTTAGTAATATAGCCTAAAATCTATCGTTGTACCGGTACGTACTCGGTCCTAGTGTTGCCCATTAGGTAGCACGTTCTATTGATATCCTTCATTTAAAAATAAATCTATACATTCATAAAATAAATGATGCATGCCATTAATTAAAATAGCAATATAAACCATATATATACTAGAAATATACCAAAAATAAACCAGGTATATTTTGAGTATATATACGTCAAATAAATTCAATTTAATTATAAAATAAACTAGAAATATACCTGAAAACATTTTAAGAATAATTTCATAATAAAACATGCATATAATTTAAAATATACCAAAGATATTCCAAAAATAAACCTAAACAATTATTAAACCATATATGCATAATTTGTAAAATAAATCATACATTTCTAAAAATATGCATCCTAGAACACGTATATATAAGATAACAACTCACAGTTATTGCGCTCCTCGAGACGGGTCTGACGGACCTGGTCCACTAGGCCTCGGTCTCGGCATAACTAACCAAACAAATGACAACATAAATCAGAATAAATCTATCGAAATTCTTAGAGACTCGATCTAGAAATACCGAACACGAAATAAGAATAGGAATTCGACTGGATATCACATTTTACGAGAATTCTATCAAAAATTCGGTAGAACCTCCCTTGTAAAACGGACATCTCTCTACTCAAAGAGTATAGCCGGTCCTGTAAAGAAACACACTTCAAAAATATACAACCATAAAATTCCTCGGTCAGACTCCTAAACTACAATTCTACCGACCGAGGTTCACAATTCACGAGATAATTACATATCACATGAAAATGCCAGAAATATCAAAAATGCCCTTTAATACTCAAAATATAGCAAATTAGAAATTCAAATGCTAAAAATAATTATTTTATTGATAAATATATAAAAACCCTAATTTTTAATAAAATATTATTAAAAATTCGATAATTCTCAATAAATTCATAAATATTAACCAAAATACATTTTATAAATCCAAATTACATAATTAACCCTAAAGCATATTAAAAATCAATAAAAACTCATTTATTTAGAAAAATAGTATATTATATATATTTTGAAAATAATTTATGAAAAATAGTTTTAATTAGTTAAAAATACTAAATAATTTGTAAAAATCATTTTATACCTCAAATAACTATTAAAACGAATTTAATTATATTTTTAGCCAAGTTAGTGCCAAATTACCAAAATACCCTACTATATATAAATTCATTACACAATTACTCAAAAATTCACCAAAAATAATATAATTACTCAAAAATTAATTTCTCTACATATAATTCAAGTAAATCCATAATTGTACTCAATTAACCAATTAATTTCAATAAAACACATAATTAACCTAATTTTCTAAAAATCACATAAAATAAATAAATTCACAATAATTATATAAAAATCATGAAAATTACAAATAAATTTCTAAAATGAATTTCAACACCTATAAACACTATAAATCACAATTTCATAATTTAATTAATTAATTTACGAAAATTAGAAAATATTAATAAAATAATAAAAAATTCAAAATAATCAAAATAATTCCCAAAAATTCTACAAAAATTCACAGAGGTAGATTAAGCTACTAGGATCAATCTTTGTGAACGAAGTTTACTTGAATCATTGAAATCAAAGCTTAAAAAATTTAAGAACCCTAGTTGGCTGAAAATGAAAATTCAAAACCTAGGGAAATCTAGACCAATTTAAGTGAAACAAAGCTTGGAAATGGACTTACCGGAGCTCAAGGAAGAGATAGAGACCGGTGGAGCTCAAAACGGTGGCTGGAAAGTTGGTGAACGGCGATGGGAGCATCTCTCGGCTTCTTGAAGAAAATCTAGCCAAACAACGTCGGAAATGGAAGCTTGGGGTGGTAGGAAGGGCTGGAAGAGAAGGTGGCACGCCGAAAAGTATAGTGAAGGGAAGAAAATGGCATGACTTGCACCGAAAATGGTGAAAGGAACGATCGGGAGGAAGAAGAGGAAGACAATGGCACACTTGTAATTTTTGCAAACTTTGTATTAGATATATATTTTATATGTATATATGTCTATATATATCTGTCTTTATATTATTTTAATATATAATATCATGTGCACAATAAATATGCACCACACACATATTTAATAATATATATACACATATACATATATACATTTAATTAATATTAGAACTATATAATATAATTTAATTAAAATAAACCCTAATTTAATTTAAATGCATGTATATGTATATATTTTATTCGATACTTTAAAATTATGCATGGACTCATGCAACTTCATAAAATCATTTAAAATAATTAATATTTATTTATTTACATCTTAATTTCCCCGAAAATAAAATCCCCGAAAAATTTTTACGTAAAGGACTTAAAAATAATTAAAAATGACTTTAATAAATAATAAACTAATTAAATAATTAAAAATATATAAAAATTATTAACACTGCATATCCTGATGCAGTTTAAAATTATTTAAAAACTCGGGATATTATTAAAAGTCTTAGAATTATGGGCAAAAAGATGAATACTAGTTGGGTGGATATCGAAGAAAGCAACAAGCCTATTTGGGAATTGCATACCTAAATTAGGTAGGGTAATAGCAACAATAGAGTCCAATGAGCACCCTAGGATAACAGCAAATTCCTCGATCACAGGACACAGCTCCTGTCCATTAAACCTAAAGACATGATCTTTTGAGCTCCAGAATATTGCAGCAGCATGCAAGAAATTGTCATTTATCTTTAAATGTTGAAAAGATCTTAAGGGCTTGAGATGAAAAGGTCGAAGCCTATTCCAATCATCACCATTAAGGCTCTTGAGAAATTTCTTCATCAATTGGAGAGAAGCTTAAGTCATGATGAGAATGGAGAGAAAGGGATAGTGAAATTGGTTCTTTTGTGAGCCTTTTATAAAGAGAGAAGTTGAATTTAGATGGAATTGGGCTTCCTTTACTGAATAGAGATAATGGATGATAAATGATAAAGATAAATGGATAGAGATAGAGGATAAATAGCATAATTATCTAATTATCATTATCCTAATTATATAATTATCCTTATTATCTAAAATCTTTATCCATTTAGTTAAAGTCTAATTTAAGGTTAAATTAAGACACAAACTATTTCAACATAGTGCATATAAACAATACAGAATTCAGAACACAGTAGTATGATAAAAAAATCTAATAGCCTAAATCAGTCATCTTGAGCTCTAGAATTCGGCAATGGGCTCCATCCTCTAGTAGAGTCATCACGGTGAAATATGTTTGGAAGTCTGACAGAGGAAGTCCTAGTACTATAAGGATCAATGCTCGAATGTACAAGTTATTGGTAAAGCATCTTAATCTCGTGCTCCAGACCGCTTGAGTAGCTCTGTACACATAAAAAACACATCATGTGCATTTCATGCATGGCGTGCATACATTCGTATCTTTATTGTACATATACTTACCCTCAAATTATCTGTAACTTGCATAGTGAATAACCTCTGAGATGAGGCGAGTCCATATAAATAATCTGCCTATCTCTGAGGGACATATTTTGTAAATTTATTAACATTAGTGTCGAGTGTACAGATTATGCAATAAACAAGTAAGAAAAATTCGCATGAGAGGCATCTGTGGGAGAAAAGATAGAAAGCTAAGCATCATTAAAATGCATCTACTGTTTGACTAGAGTCTGAACAGTAGGAGCCCAGTAGAACATGGACCTATCCGGAAGTGAGATATCACCAAGAGTAATGCTCGCAAAAGCACTATCGTGACTAGTCCCAACATGCTAAGTATGATAAATAAGACTAGGTTTGGGCTAAGGACTCTTAATATCAGGAACAACCTCAGTCTCTGGAGTAATCTTAGTCTCCTCATCCACATCAATAGAAGAACTAACCTCCTCAAACTATAAAGAGAAGGAGTGATTCATAGGTTCTAGAAGTAAAAGCTGAAATAATAAGAAATTACCTGATCATCATTAATGGGAACATGCTTCAAGAGGCTCTCACAGATAAACTGCTGATAATGTTGAGAATGCTTAAGAAAATCTGAGGTAACATATCCCTGTAGTGCATCCCTCAGCTTTGAACTTGTAAGATGCGAGCTGTAGAGCATAGAGGAAAGGACATCAGATGGAATGCAATGTCGAAAAGGGTCGAAAGACTAGTGATACACTCGCTCCCCTAAATACCACATCAAATAGCCATAACTAGATCCTAATAGGCTTAAGGCAAATTGTAGCTGCCATGAAATCACATCGCTGGATGTCCTCAGCACCCTCCAACCAATAAGAGTTTATCTGCAATTTATGTAAATTAAGTCTAATCTCCATTAAACTGTAACATACTAATGATTTTATTTTTTCTTACTAGGTGCCACTCGACAGTGTTCAACTGATCACGATATGTCTGTAAAGTATTTCTATTGCTAGTAAGGCAGGAAGAACCCCATCTTATCATTAGAGGAAAGGTCCTATAAGAACTGATAGCGTCAAAGCCTCAAATCAGCTTGATCTCTATGCTCCAGATCTGGCAGAAAGAGAACATATCAGAAAAAGGCAAAGAAAAGTAAGACTATAAAGATCAAAGGAAGGAGAACATACGTGCAAGACATGCCAAAATCCACACATCGTGACAACACCTCTATAGATAGTGTCCAGTCTGTAGTAAATATAAGCAAGTGTAGCATATCCCCAATCTAGTGTGGCAACTCGATCCAAGTCACGAAGAGGACCCAACAAAGCAATACTGACCTCATGAATGGTTTTATAAAAGAGGGTCGTGCCTAATAATATCAAAAGGAAACACCTCACCTTATGGCCCTCAACTAAGGATGAAAGAAGAACATTCTTTCGATTCTTCCACGCAAGAGCGAACCCGATCAAATCTCACACGTACTGACTCCATGCATGCTCTAGAAGACTATAATAGCTGACATCAAATGGAACAGGGGGTCCTCCAAAGGCAATCCTGGTGATAACAGAGAAACTCATAAGTGAAATGGTCAACTTACCCACACGAGTATGAAAAGTGTGGGTAGTATCCATCCATCGCTTGATCAAAGCAAACAAAGAGTAATGGTCAGAATGACCTTGAATAGTCAGAAGTGCAATAATGAAATGCCTAAATCTGGAGGCCTAAATCAGACGTGTCACCTACTCGGGCAATCCATGAAATAATTCTCGAGCTAGATTGAAAAAGTCTGTGAACTTTATTAGACACTAGTTTAATTTTAAAATAATAATTGATTAATTGAAAGATTAATTAATTAATCAAAGAATTTAAATTGAAAGATTTGATTAATTAATTAATTAATTGACCCTAAAAAAAATTTTAAAGCTGATCAGCAATGTAGATTGCCCACCGATAATCTAGAATGCTGATCAACATTCTAGATTGCCGATCAAAATTCTAGTATGTTGATCGGCATTAGTTGGGCTGAAAAAAATTTGAAATTTTGATCAAAATTCCAAACATTCAATCCATCATACAGACAACCCAGGAGCTAAATTTCATATTTTCAGAGTTGAATTTCAATTTTATCATGCATTTTCATGTTAATTTATGACTAATATACATGTCAATCTCTACTCTGACACTAACTATGATTACTAATTGTACAGGTGATATGTTTGCAGAAATAAATAGGAGCAAGAAAAGTTACATCATTACCTACATCTCTGCACCTCTGGGTATGTAAATGAGTCAAAGGAAAGATAGTTGATTCTTCTCGAAGTCCAAGATCATTTTGAGGAAAAAAAGGAGGCAAAATCCTCTGACATTCTAAAGTCTCAACTCTCTCATGTTGTCTATGTGACGAGGAGGCCATAGGATCAAACGGATTGCAAATCAGACATCAAATGATGAAGAAATTAATGAAAGAAAATCAATGAAAAGAGAGAAAATGAAAGGAAAAGAAAATGAAGAAAGGAGATAATGGAATATTACATGCAAAAAAGGAAAGTATATATAAAGTGAAAAATATCAACTTTGGTCCTTATACTTGGATTCAAGTTCTTTCGTTGCAATTTGGTCCATAATTGCATTTCGATTAAGAACATATTCCTAATTAAATCATGACATTCATCAAATTAATAATTCATTGAATTATTAAAACTGCATAATCAATCTGTGATTCTGAATTTTTTGTCAAGTACAGAATACAGAACAAGATTACATAATTCATTTTTTTTGCATTTTACATACATCATTTTGATCAAAGGATTCATATGCTGTATAGTAGCTATGATATGAATTTCAAATGATTATGTTATGTGTTGCACAATAGTCATATCCTTCATTATGTTATGTACTGCATAGCAGTTATGACGTAAACTTTCAAATTCATCAGTGCTAGACGTTCCACAGGAACTACAACATATTTTCAATTTAACTTCACTAGACATCCCATAGGGAATATAGTGTACATCATTAGATGTCCTATAGGGAATATAATGAAATTCATCAGTGCTAGACATTCCATATGAACTATAGCAGATTTTCAATTCAACTTCACTAGACATCCCACAGGGAATATGGTGTACATCATTAGACGTCCCATAGGGAATATAATAAAATTCATTAGTGCTAGATGTTCCACAGGAACTATAGTAGATTTTCAATTCAACTTCACTAGACGTTCCATAGGGAATATAATGTACATCGTTAGACGTCCCATAGGGAATATAACAAAATTCATCAGTGCTAAATGTTTCATAGGAACTATAGCAGATTTTTAATTCAACTTCACTAGACATCCCACAGGGAATATAGTGTACATTGTTAGACATCCTACAAGGAATATAACGAAAGTCATCAGTGCAAGACATTCCACAGGAACTATAGCAGATTTTAAATTCAACTTGACTAGACGTCCCACAAGGAATATAGTGTACATCATTAGATGTCCTACAAGGAATATAATAAAATTCATCAGTGCTAGACGTTCCATAATAACTATAGCATATTTTCAATTCAACTTCACTAGACGTCTCTGTAGACACCCAATTTTGGGATGATGTGTTATGGATGTAATAAAGGACTGTAATGATGAAAATATCATGAATAGGTCTTTAATACTTAAGCTTTAAAATTATAAGGGTTTAAATGCATATTTTAAGGGAAGGATTTAGTATTTTTAAGGACTAAATTGCAATATTTTTTTAGGACCTAATTGCAAGAAATTTTTGTTAAATATTGCATTTTCGATCTTTATTACAAGGCACAAAGACTTAAAAGAAAAATAAAACATGAGAAATCGGACTTATGAGACCACTACTTTTGTTTTTGTTTCTTTTTTTTACTCATTTAACAATATTTGAGTCCTTTTGTATTTAATAAGTTTTGGTGATTCTGTAGATTGCATAGTAACCCAAGTCTTGTAGTTGTCATCAATAGTCATGTCAGTATCCAAGTATGTATTCCGTTCCAAAGCTCTATGAGGCCACAAGTTCTTCACTTTGTCCAAGAAATCTTGTCTCAGGAAGAAACCTTTGAAGTTAGTTATAACAACCATAATGAATTGAGGGCAACCATACTAATGGCAGAGGCACGAAGGAGAAAGAAAGGTCAAAAACTGTAATCCGGGAATAGGGACGTAATTGTCATATAAGTTGATGGTTATGAATTTTAATCTCCTCTAAGGACACATCCAAGTAATCTCAGTATCAGCAATGCCTTTCATCCAATCAATCCATTTATCCATGGTGTGCTTATCCTTTATTTTCAAAGGACGAGATTGTAGATGATGAGGTTGATAAATCAAAGCATTGGGGGGAGCATAAAGCAGACTCAATTTCTCCTGTAACCAAATCTTAAAAAAAAGAGAAAAGAGCTAAGTTGAAAACCTGAGAGGGCGGCTTAAGTAAAAAAAAAGGGTTACATACCTCAAGGAGAAACAAACTGCCTGAGAGTTAGTTTTAAACCTTGAAATTATCTAACCTAATGATAGTTTCAGCAAGTATGACAGGCATAGATCAACTCCAGTTTTTACCTATTCTAAGATACTGATTATCCTTACATCAGCATCTCCATGAGAAGACACTAGTAGAAACTGAGCATATAGGCAGAAAGTGTCAGTTCTGATCCAAGCAACATTGTTTTTGTCTCTAGTTCCACAAGAGGAAATCAGAAAGGAAGACTGATAGTTTAGGCATTATGTGCATGCATGTAGATAACATTTAGGGGCACATTAAAGAATGCTATTAATCTATTAGGAAACTCAATCTCAAGGTCTGGGAGAGCAATGGTAGTAGTGGAACTTAGTGAACATCCCAGAATAGCTGCAAATTCCTCAATCAGGGGACACAGCTCGTGTCCATTGAATCTAAATACGTGATCCTTAGCATCCCAAAAAGTGGCAGCGACATGTAAGAAATTATTGTCTATCTTCAGATGTTGAAAGGACTTTAAGGGTTTAGCATGAAAGGGCAGAATTTTATTCTAATAATCTCCATTAAGGGTCTTGAGAAATTTCTTCATCAAAGTGATTGTAGCTTGTGTCATGATGGAATGATAGGGTGAAGGATGAAATTAATGCAACATAATGGCTCTTATATAGGCCAAAAAATCAGATATAGAAAGGATTAAGATTGATTTTGTAGACCAAATTTATGTCAAAGTAAGAGAATATATAGAACCAATTTTTGATTGAAAATTCAGAATTCTGATTGGAATTCTATATTTTTGATCTGAAATCCATAATTTTGATCAGAATTCTAGATTTTCAATCAGAAATCTAGGATGCTGGTTGGACTTCCAATGTTTCTGACCAAAAAAAGGGAAATTATGGTTTAGTCCATAATAAAAGTCCATGATGCATAAAAGGAAACAATTCTAAAACATCTCAAAGTACAGTCATCTTGAGCTCTAGTGTCTGCCCAGGGTCTCCATCCTCTGGTTGGATCGTCACTCTGATCTGGGGGCATGGGAGTCCCGACATCGTGTCCATCAAAACCAAGGCTAGTAAGTTGTTGTTGGGGCCTCTCATTCTCATGCTCCAAATCCCCAACATAATTCTGTTGCATTAGAAAATAGTTAGAATTATGCATATCATGCATAACATGTATACATCTGCATATTTGTTATGAATACTAACCCTCTAAGTATCTGTGATCTGCATAGTAAATAATCTCTGGGAAGAGGCAATTCCATATAAATACTTCGCCTATGTCCTAGGGACCTATAAAATAAATTTTACTAATTTAGCAACAAGTGTAGGTTTGTGCAGGGTTAGTAAGAGAGCAAATTGAACCTACATGTGAAGCATCAGGAGGAGAGAAGATAGGAATTTGAGCTGTATCAAAATACATGTGTCACTCAATAGGAGTCTATACCATAGGAGCCCAATAATACATTGACCTATCAAATGGGGGAACATCACCTAGAATGGTACTCAAGGAAGTCTCACCATGAGCAGTCTCACTGTGATGAATAGGCTCAACCTCCTGCTCAGTCTCCTCAGTATCATCCTCAGTCTCCTCCATAGCAGCATCAGGGACTCCTTCAACCTATACAGAGAACCAAATGTTAATAATGATGAGAGAGTTGAAGTAGTAAAAGAAAGCATATCTCAACCGGGTCTGTAGGAACTTGCTCTAAGAGGTTCTCTCGAATATAGTCCTGATAATGACAAGAACGCTCAAGCATGGTTGAAGCATCATATCCCTCAAGAGTAGCTCTAAGCTAAAGACCAGTCATGCTGCTACTCTATAACATGGAGAAGGGAATAGAAGATGGAACACGCTTCCTGGAAGGTCCCATATGCCAGTGATAAACACGCTCATCGAGATACCACATCTGGCAGCCATAACTAGGAAGCAGAACTCTCATAGTCTTACTGCTGCAGTCATAAAATCTTATTGCTGAATGTCTTCAGCACTAGCCAACCAATCTGATCTAACCTGCAAACTCATTCATTTAAATTTAAATTTGTTAAACTTTTACAATTAATGAAATACTAAAAGTCAAAATTTTCTTACTAGGTCCCACTCTAAGGAGTTTAGCTAGTCCTAACAAGTCTGCAAATCATGCTTAATGCTAGCAAGACGAGAGGAACCCCACCTTTGAATTAGGGGAAGACTCCTGTCGGAGCTAATGGCATTGAAACCTCGAATCACTCCAGTCTTAATGCCCTAAATCTGAAAAAAGGAAAATGAAGGAAATAAGGAGGGGAATGTGAAAGTAAGTAAAAGTTAGAAAGGGATAAGAAACATACATGTAAGACATGTCAGAAGCCGCACATCATCACATCATCTCTATAAACAGTATCTAATCTATAGTAGAGGTAAGCACCCCAATCCAAAGTAGTGACCCTAGCAAGATCCTGAAGAGGGCCAATGTAATATCCCGTGTTTTTATACATTTTTATACTGTATCGGGATATGCAGTGTTAATAATTTTATATATAATAATGTTGATATTTTATGAGTTTGTTATTTAATTAACGCTTATTTAATTATTTTATGCTATTTTAAGTACTTTACGTAAAATTTTCCCGAGAATTCTAATTTTCGGGGAAATTTTCACGTAAATAATTTACTATTAATTATTTTAAGTAGATTTACGCATTTGCATGAACTCATATATATTTTTTAAAAGTTTTAAAATAAAGTATATATGTGTATTTATTTAAATTTAATTAGGGTTTAATTAATTGCCCTAATTTTTATTATTTACTATTAGTTTTAATATTGTTTAATTATTTTTTTTAGTGTATAAGTTATTTAATATATTAAATTATGTGTGTGGTGTATATTTAATATGTGTGGGAATTTATATTATTATAATATTTGGTTGGGGATATATATATATATATATACATATATACTTATTTATTTAACAAAAAAATAAAGTTAACAAAAATTACAATTTTGCCACTCCTCCCTCTCCTTCTTCCCGATCGTCCCCATCCACTTTCCGGTCGTTGCCACGCCGTTCTCCTACCGTCGATGTGCCTCCTGGCATGCCACCTCCTTCCTCAGCCTTTCCCGTCACATGTTGTAGCTGTTTCCGGCGTCGGGAAGCTTATTTTGGTCGGAGAAGCCAAAACTCTTCTCAACGTCGATCAAGCCGATTCTGGCCACTGTTTTCAACACCACTGGTCTCTATCTTCTCCTTGAGATCCAGTGAGTGTGATTCCAAGCTTTGTTTCACTTAAAATGGTCTAGATTTACCTAGGTTTCGATTTTGCAATTTCGGCCTATTAGGGTTTTTGAATTTTTTTGAGCTTTAATTGATTGATTCATGAAAAATTCCTTCACAAATGTTGTTCCCCTTAGCTTAATCTTAATTTTTGATTTTTTTAGAATTTTTGGAATTTATTTTGATTTTTGGATATTTTTGAATATTTTATTATTATTTTCTAATTTTCGAAAATTAATTAATTAAATTATGAAATTGTGTTTTATAGTAATTATAGGTGTTGAAATGAATTATTGAAATTTATTTGGAATTTTTGGGAATTTTTATGTATTTATTTTGAATTTATATAGTTTATGTAATTTTGGAAAAATAGGGTAATTGTGTGTTTAATTGAAATTAATTAGTTAATTGAGTTTATTTATTGATATTATTGATATATATGTTGAGAAAATTAATTTTTACAAATTATATTATTTTTGGTGAATTTTTAGATTACTTTTAGTATATTTATATATATAGGGGTATTTTGGTAATTTTACCCTAAATTGGCTAAAAATGTAATTAAATTGGTTTTAATAGTTATTTAAGGTATAAAAATGATTTCTACAAATTATTTAGTATTTTTAATTAATGAAAACTATTTTTCGTGAATTATTTTCAAATTATATATATAATATATGATTTTTCTATAGAAATGAGTTTTTATCCATTTTTACTGTGTTTTAGGGTTAATTACATAATTTCTACTGATAAAATGTATTTTTAGTATACAAGGGTATTTTTGGTATTTTGTAAATACTCTGTGAATTGTGGACCTCGGTCGGTGAATTAGAGTTTGGAGTCCGACCGAGGGATTATGGTTGTGTTCTGTGTCTATTTTCGAAGTGTGTTTCTGTGCAGGGCCGGCTCTACTCTTTGAGTAGAGAGATGTCCATTTTACAGGGGAGGTTCTGCCGAATTTCGGTAGAATTCTCGTAAAATGTGATGTCCAGTCGAACTCTAATTCTGATTCTGTGTCTAGTAATCTAGATCGAGTTTTTAGGAGTTTTCATTAGATTTATTCTGATTCCTATCGTTATTTGTTTATTTAGTTGCACCGAGATCGAGGCCTAGTGGACCAGGCCCATCGGACTCATCTCGAGGAGCGCACTAATTGTGAGTTACTATTATATATATATATGCTTTAGGGTGCATGATTTAGAAATGTATGTTTTATTTTGATTAATTATGCATAAATAATTCAATTAGTATTTAAGTTTATTTTTAGTTTATTTTGGTTTATCTTTAGTTTATTTTCGGTATATTTTAAATTATATGCTTGTTTTGCTAATAAATTAGGTTTAAAATGTTTTTGAATATATTTCTAGTTTATTTTGTAATCTATCTGGATTTCTTTGACGTATATATATTCGAAATATACCTGGTTTACTTTCGGTATATTTCTAGTATATATAAGGTCATTATTGCTATTTTATTTAAATTCATGCATCATTTATTTTTATGAATGTATGTTTTATATTTCAATGAAGGATATCAATAGAACGTGCTACTTAGTGGGCAGGACTAGGACCGAGTATGTACCGATACGCTGATAGCATTTAGGCTATATTACTAACCTATTTATGGATCATGATTGGATTGATTTGATTGATATGTGATGTGATTATTGAGTGTGATTGCTGGAGCTCGGTTAACCAAGTGTCTCGGGGCCAATCACACTGACAGTCAGACTGCTGGAGCTCGGTTGACATTGTGTCTCGGGGCCAGTCTACTGTCTAAATGGAATAAGTGAATATTTTGGAATAAGTGAGCCTGTATGGCTAGAGTGTTGTCTAACACTGTTTGAGGTTGCGATTTTTTTTCTAGGGTTCTATTTGATCCTTTAGAACTAGTGGTTTTCAAAAAAAATATATAAAAATGATTTTTATTGCATCTGTGTATTTGCCTGTATATATATTTGTATATATACTATTGATTGTATGCATTGTCATTTAGTATGCATGTATATATATTATAGTAATTCACTCAGTGAGGTCTGACTCCCCTCCATTGACTTTTTTTTTTTCAGGAGAGTCATCGTCTTCAAACCTCAGTAGCAGGCCTGTATGCCAGATTTCTTCCGCCCCGGCTTTATTATGTAAAATGCTCACTTGAGTTTTATTTTATGATCTAGACACTGCAGTAGTCATAAAATTGTTAAAAGATATTGTATTATATTTGTATGAGTTATGTATTTTAAGAATTTGAACTGAATTTGTATTAAAAGAGTTTATTTATATATGAGATGAGGATTTGATTTAATTTCATTTGATGGAAATATTATTTTGTTATTTATGATTTTATTCTGCTGCATAACATTGTACTTAATTGTGTTGTTATTATTACTATTGCATGTTTTATTTTATTTTTAGGCTTGCTACGGGTTCCGGATTCGAAAGAATTTTCATTCCCTAGCGCCGATCATCGCCCCTGTTTTAGGTCGTGATAGCCAAGAAGAGCGATGATAACCTCATGACCAATCTCGTAAAAGAGTGTAGTGCCAAGCAATATCAATAAAAACATCTCGCCTTCTGGAGAATTTGGCGAGGTGTAGTGGTAGGTAGTCTTCTGAAACCCTATATAAGAGAAGAAAAAAGCACGTTCTTCCTATTCTTCCTGTTAGAACAAACCTAAGCAGGTCATAAACGTAACGACTCCTAGCATCCTCCAGAAGAGTATAGTGATGGATATCAAAAGGAATTGGGGTACCTCTAAATTCAATCCCGGTAATGGTAGAAAAACTCATCGGGGAAATAGTCAGCTCACCCACTCGTGTGTGGAAGGTGTAAGTGGTGTCCATCCACCTCTCGATAAGTGTAAAGAGTGAATAGTTATCTGACCTACCTCAAGCAGTCAGTAAAGCAACAATAAAATGTCAAAAGCTGGATGCCCAGACATGCTGTGCTACCTCTCTAGACAAGTCATGGAACAATTCTTTTGCTAAGTGGAAACAACCCGAGAATTTCAGGGGTTTCTAAAAAATGCAAGAATAACAGGATCATTTTTCTTTCCTAAATCTCTGTTTATGACATCAATTTTTTAAAAAATCAAATTGGAAGTCTAGATTTTAGATTAAAAATCCAGAATTCCGATTGGATTTCCTAATTTTTAATCGAAAATTTGAGAAATCCAGTCAGAAATCTGTGAATTCAAGATTGGAATTTAGACTCCCAATGAAAATTTTAGTGAAATTTAACATATTTATGTTAGTCTATAACATATTTTGGTTATAATTTGTCAATTTTTCATGATTTACATATATTTTGTTCATTAAATTGCATGCATGTAAACATTAATTTCATATACTAAAATAAATATGTTTATTGTAGAATTGAAAACAGAGATAGGAAATTTGCCTCATCTCCAGCCTAAGAACATCTATGGAGTTGCAAATGAGTCAAAGGAAATATGTCTTTATCTTCATGAAGTCTCTAATCATTCTAGGGAAAATACAAATGCAAAGTGATGGCATTTGATTGTCTAGAACTGCTCCCACATAGCCTACACTATGGGTGGGCCATAGGATCAGACAAATCCAAAATCAAACGTCAGATGAGAGAATAATTAAAGGAAGAAAATTTGAAATTCAAGAGAAAATGAAAAGGAAAAAAAAGAAAAAAAGAAGAAGAATAGGAAAAAGAAGAAATGAATCGGAAAAAGGAGAAAAGGAATATGTATCACCTAATTTGGTCGAAAGACTGCAAATGATGAACCCAAAGACCTTTATAGATCTATATGATGACAGTCTACAAGCTAAAGAGATAGAGAATGAGAAAAAGAAGAATTCTAGAGGCTCAGCAACCCGAAATTACTCAACTGGGGGCACACAATAGGGAATTACTAGCCAAGCTATGGAGGTACGTGTAGTTCAATAACCCCAAAGGTTCTCCAACATTAACCAACCACTCTCCAAATTCCTAGAGAGACTAATCCAAAAAGGCCTACTCCAACCCTTAACCTTTTCTAAGCCACCAAACCCAAATGTCCTTAGTTTTGACACTAACAGTTACTGTAAATTCGACTAAGCTGTTGGCCATCCCACAGACAATTGTATCTACCTAAAACATGAGATTTAAAACCTGATAGACTCCAAAAAATCACCGACCCTAAAAAATCCAACTCTAACCCAAACACCAGAAAATAACTCTTTCCCAGACTACCGAAATGTTCCATCACCAGCCACCATGATGATCAACTTAGGGGTTAGCGAAAAAGAAATGCTAAGCTCCTTCGAGGACCTCAACCCTATACCTAATGGAGAACCTTTCGGACAACCACAGAGAGGAGTGGAAGATTTACTAGGCCAACCTTCAGGAAAGTTTGATTATAGAGTATTATGCTCAAAACCACCCTCTGCTGATAACCTTAATGAATCAATTAAGCCCTTAGGTTGGGAGATGAGTTTGATGATAAGCTGGTAAAAGAAGAGCCTCAAATTTTAGAGCAGCGACCAAAAGGAGATGAAGATCTATTGGGACAACCTTTGGGCAAGTTCGATTACAGAGTATTATATTCTAAGCCCGCTTCCATTGACATCCCTATTGAATCGATTGTGCCTACAGGGTGGGGTGATGAATTTGAGGATGAACCTTTGGCTCTTAAATAGTCTCATGAAGGAGTTGAAGATTTGCTGAATCAACACTTAGGCAAGCTCAATATGGAAGATTTGAAAGGGAAGGAAACATGCATAATGGAAGTGTGGAAAGATGGAAAAAGAGACCGAATCATTGGAGTTATTAACGTTTGGTATGCCTCTGATAAGGAAAGCCCAGGCAGTTTTGGTGTCTGGAGTGATGATCCTAAAGTGAATCATGTCATTAGAAGTGGAAAGAATTATAAAGCAATAGAAAAGAAAACAGAAAGAGTCACAAAAAGAGAAGAAATAGAAGATGCAAAGATAGAAGAAGAACATAAAGAGGATATGATTTTGGAATAACTAAAAAAGGCTAAGGCAAATGTCAGTATTTGGGAATTACTGATGCATTCAAGCAGCCATAGAAGGGCTTTTGTCAAAGCTCTATCAAACATGAATATTGAAATAACCGTTACTCCAGAGGCTATGGTAGCAAAGGTTACAGAAAAGAAACACGGGCTGATAACGTTCTCAGATGATGACTTGCCTTTAGAAGGAAGAAACCATAATAAGGCATTATTGATCCTAACTGAGGTGAGGGGAAAGAGAACCAATTTTGCTATGGTCGATGATGGTTATGCTATTAATGTATATCCTTTGAAAATCCTGCCTAACTTAGGTTTGAAAGCTGAAGACTTAACAGATTCAAACCTCATAATCAGAGCTTATGATGACAGCACTAAGAATGTGGAGGGGACATTCTAAGCTCTGGTTAAAATAGGACCTGTGGAATCAACCATTGAGTTTATCGTGCTGGACATTCTAGTCACTTATGCCTTATTGTTGGGATGACCATGGTTCCATGCCTTAGGAGGGGTACCCTCAACTGTGCATTAAAGGTAAAATTCCTTTATGAAGGAGAAGTTGTGACCATAGAAGTTAGGACCAATGCTACTGTGGCATCCATATTAGATAAACAAAACAAGTGTATACACCCCCTAGTTTCTAGATTGTTAGGATATTTAATAGGACTAAAATGGATCCGAGAGTAGCAAAAATGATGGAAAGCATGAATTACCGGCTTGGACAAGAATTGGGGAAGAATGAACAAGGAAGTCCAGAATTCCCAGGATTCAAAAATCAAGATGACACAACAAGATTGGGTTTTACAGGGGAAGCAAAGCCAAAAGGTAGAAGGGCAAGGAAGAGATTCAATGCAGAAAAGAGGAAGCTTTATACAAAAGTTGGTCCTTTGAGTTAGAACTTCATCAAGCTAGGGGAAGAAAAATACTATCTGGGAGCCAAGGAATCAGTCAGTGTTACTAGAGCAGATGTCCCTAGGTTTGAGATCTTTAAGGAGCAGATTATGGAGAATCTAGTGAAGGACAACAAAGAGGAAGTGATGAAGTTGACAGCTGAGAGGATGGGCAGTGCTGCTGTTGAAGAGCTGCTGTGTCTGCCACCTGAAGAGGAGCTACCCCAGGATTTAGCTACTGTCATTAGTGATAGTTTTGTTAATGTCTTTTATAATGAAACTGATGTGATAATGTCCAATCTGTTTGAGGACAAAAATTATATTTTTTCCATGGTCAATAATATGAATGTTGGTTTTTCTTACTTGTGTGATGTGCATCTTGATAGTTCTATGCATTATAAGTTTGATCGTTCATGCATGTTTGACATTAATTCAATTCAATTTGAGTCATTTAACATAAGCACAAATGATAATCCAAAGAACATTTCTATATCATATGAGGTAACTCCTAAAGAGAGGGAAAATTTTGAGAGAATATTAACAAAAAGAAAGGTAGTATTCGCTTGGACTTATGAGGATATACCAGGGTTAGACAGGGAAATTACAGAGCATTACATTCCCACTTATCTAGAAATTAAACCTATTAAGCAATAAATACACAGGTTAAGACTGGAGTAGGCTAAAGATAAGAGAGGAAATTGCTAAACAAATTCAGGCTAATTTTCTAGAAGTAGTTGATTATCCTCAATGGTTAGCAAACATAGTGTCAGTACCCAAGAAAGATGGTAAAGTGCATATGTGTGTTGACTTTAGGGATTTCAATAAAGCATGCCTTAAGGATGACTTCCCTTTACTTTACATCGATGTAATAGTGGACAGTGCGGCGTCAAGTGCGATGTAATCCTTTATGGATAGGTTCTCTGGTTATAATCAAATAATGATGGCAGTCATGGACAAGATCAAGACAACTTTCATTACAGAATGGGGGACATACTGTTATAAAGTAATGCCTTTTGGATTAAAAAATGCAGGTGCAACTTATCAAAGGGCGGCTACCACTCCTTTCCAGGACATGATGCACAAGGGGGTCGAGGTGTATGTGGATGACATGATGGTCAAGCTAGAAATAAGAGAAGGACATTTTGAAGCATTGGACAAGTTCTTAGCCTAAATTGAGAGGTATAATATGAGGCTCAATCCAAAGAAATGCATTTTTGGAGTTACTTTAGGAAAGCTTCTAGGGCACATAGTTAGCAACAGAGGAATTGAAGTAGATCCTGATAAAGTGAAAGCTATTTAGGAAATGCCAGCACCAAAGACAGAGAAAGAAGTGAGAGGTTTTCTTGGTAGGTTACAATATATTAGTAGGTTTATTGCAAAGCTTACTAATATTTGTGACCCTATCTTCAAACTCCTAAGGAAAAATCAGCCTGTGAGGTGGAATGATGATTGTTAAAAGGCATTTAAATTAATTAAAGAGTATCTTGCCAATCCACCTGTATTAAAACCACTGAGGCAAGGTAAGCCATTGATCTTGTATTTAGCCCTGGAAGAAAATGCAATGGGGGCAGCGCTAGCATAAGAGGGACTAGAAGGGATAGAGCATGCAGTCTATTATCTCAGCAAAAAGTTCCTGCCATATGAAGAAAAGTACGACTTGGTAGAAAAGATGTGTCTAATCATGATTTGGGCAATGAGAAAATTGAGGCATTATTTTCAGTCCTATAAGGTCCAAGCAATCTCAAAGATCGATCCTCTAAGGTATTTATTTTAGGCGCCTACTTTGACTAGAAGGATGTCTCGATGGCTAGTACTCCTAACTGAGTTTGATATAGAGTACATCACTATGAAGGTCATCAAGGGAATGGCAATAGCAGAATTCCTCACTCAGAATACAGTCGAGGGCAATAAACAGTGGAGTTTAGAGTTTCCAGAAGAGAATTTGGCAGTGGTAGAGCCTCGTGAGTGAAAACTCTACTTTGATGGAGCTGTAAATAATAGAGGAGCTGGGTTAGGAGTAATTTTAGTTATGCTAAAAGGAGAGACCATACCGATGGCTAAGAAATTAGACTTCAAGGTGACTAATAATATGGCTGAGTATGAAGCATGTACTTATGGAGTTGAAGCAGCTCTAGCAGTTAGGGCAAAGGAATTGTTAGTTTATAGGGATTCTATGCTAGTGATTAGCCAGGCAAATAAAGAATGGGAAGTGAAAGAGGAAAAGCTAAAGCCCTACATTTACTATTTAAAAGCTTTAGTGAAAAACTTTAATAAATGTCTCTTAATCCATTTGTCAAGAGATGACAATCAAATGGCAGATGCATTGGCAACACTCTCTTCGATGTGGGATAGTGTAACGGGATCAACTATGAAGCCTTTGGTAATCATGAGATCAAAAGCTCTGTGTTATGGGGGTAAACAGATTATGAGTGTTTGAATAGGGCCTGAAGAGAAACTGTGGTTTTATGATGTTTAGAGGTTTATAAAAGAAGGAAAATATCCAGATGAAGTGACTTTAAAAGAGAAATATGCCCTTCGTGTTATTGCAGATAACTATGTGAGTCATGATGGGGTATTATACAAAAGAATACTGAATGGGATGTAGCTCAGGTGCCTTAAAAAGGATGAAGCTGAAGAGGTGATACAAGAGGTTCATACAAGGGCTTACGGTTCTCATATGAACGAGATGATTCTAGCTAAGAAGATATTCAGACAAGGGTGTTACTAGATGAGCAATTGAGAGTAGTCATGGAAGCTAAAACTCCTGAGAGTGAATGGGCACAGAAGAGGTATGATCATCTGGTATCTCTAGACGAGAAGATGATGAATGCTTTGTTTCATACTCAAATATACTAGAGGAGGATAGCAAGATCATTAAATAAAAAGGTGAAGCCTGGAAAGATAAGAGCCAAGGACATGGTGTTAAAATAGTCCAGAGCAGTGGTATTTGATCTAAGAGGGAAGTTCAGACCAAACTGGGAAGGGCCATATTTAGACAAATCGATTTTGCCTAAGGGAGCTATAAAGATATCAGATCTAGAAGGAAATGAATTCATAGAGCTTGTTAACTTGGATCACCTCAAGAAATACTGCATATAAAAATAAAATAAAAGTAGTATAAAGAAAATAAAGTCTGCTAATTAGAAAACCTAAAAAGGCTAGTAAGGTAAAAGTTAGGACATTCCTGCTGCTCAGAAAACCTGTAAAGTGCTGGTAGGCATAAATTAGGGAATAAAAATAAAAGAGATGGTCCTACTAGCTAGAAAACCCACAAAGGGCTAATTAGGCAAAAATTAGGGCAAATAAATTAGTGAGAGAAAAATGTTCAGCTAGAAAATTCAAAAGAACTAGCTAATAATGAGAGTTATATCATGTGATGTAATAAATGTACTCATTTTGGCCCTAATTAATGAATGATATTGAAATTGATTTTTTGTTCTAGCATTGCATGTTCTATCTTATTCAAAATGCATAAGTACTAGAAAGGAAAACAGAACATGAAAGCTTAAAATCAGCAATATGAGACCAATTCCTAATGATGTCTTTGCTTCTTCTTTTATGACTCTTCATGTAAAGCCTATGTCCTCTTGTATCTAGAAAATCCTGGTAGTTCGGTAGCTTGTACCACAACCCAAGTCTTGTAATTGTCATCAGTAGCTCTATCAGCATCTGAGTGTATGTTCCACTCAAGAATCCTGCGAGGCCATAAACTCTTGGCCATGTCTAGGAAGTCCTATATGAGAGGAAAGCCTTCAAAATTAGTCAGAATAGTGACTATGATTATGGATGGCCATACTGACGACAAAGTTAGCAAGGAGAAAAGAAAGTCGAGAAGTGCAACCCCTAGGATAGGAACACAGTGATCATACAAGTTGAGGGTCACAAACTTCAGCTTCCACCAAGGGCAAGTCCATGTAATCTTAATATCTGTAACGCCTTGTAACCAATTCACCCATTGGTCTATAGTGTGTCTGTCCTTCACCTTTAATGGATAAGATTACAGTTGATAGAGTTGATAAGATAAAGGATTAACAGTAACAACAAGCAAGCTCAGCTTCTCTTGTAACCAAATCTAAAAAATACAGAAAAATAAAATAAAAGCCTACTAAGTTAAAAATCCAAAAGGACAACTTAGGAAAAAGTTAGGGCAAGCTTGTTAAGTTAAAAACCCAAAAGGGTGACTTAGGTAAAAGTAAGGCCAAGCTTGCTAAGTTGAAAATCCAAAAGGACAACTTAGGCAAAAGTTAAGGAAAAAAAAATTTAGTTACACACCTGAAGGAGAAGTAAACTATCAGAAAGATGATAATGAGTTTAGAAGTTGTCTAACCCAATAATGGTCTCAATAAGAACACTTGGCATAAGGTCAGACCCAGCTTCCACTTACTCTAGAATACTCACAATTTCGGTATTAGCATCTCCGTGTGAAGAGACCAAGAGGAATTGAGCATAAAAGTTGAAAGCGACCATTCTAATCCAAGTACCACTATTCTTGCCTTTAGTCTCACACGCAGTAATTAAAGAAGATATATTGATAATCTCATAATTATGGGCAAAAAGATGAATACTAGTTGGGGGCATATTGAAGAAAGCAACAAGCTTATTTGGGAATTGCATACCTAAATCAGGCAGGGCAATAGCAGCAGTAGAGTCCAATGAGCACCCTAGGATAGCAGCAAACTCCTCAATCATAGGACATAGCTCCTGGTTATTAAACCTAAAGACATGATCTTTTGAGCTCTAGAACATTGCAGCAGCATGCAAGAAATTGTCATTTATCTTCAGATGTTGAAAAGATCTTAAGGGCTTAAGATGAAAAGGTCGAAGCCTATTCCAGTCATCACCATTAAGGCTCTTGAGAAATTTCTTCATCAATTGGAGAGAAGCTTGAGTCATGATGAGAATGGAGAGAAAGGGATAGTGAAACTGGTTCTTTTATGAGCCTTTTATAAAAAGAGAAGTTGAATTTGGATGGAATTGGGCTTCCTCTACTGGATAGAGATAATGGATGATAAATCATAAGGATAAATGGATAGATATAGAGGATAAATAGCATAATTATCTAATTGTCATTATTCTAATTATATAATTATCCTTATTATCTAAAATCTTTATCCATTTAGTTAAAGTCTAATTTAAGGTTAAATTAAGACATATACTAGTTCAACACAGTGCAAACAAACAATACAGAATTTAGAACACAATAATATGATAGAAAAATCTAATAGCCTAAATCAGTCATCCTGAGCTCTAGAATCTGGCCATGGGCTCCATCCTCTAGTAGAGTCATCAGGGTGAAAGATGTCCGAAAGTCTAACAGAGGAAGTCCCAGCACTGTAAGGATCAATGGCCGAACCTACAAGCTATCGGTGAAGCATCTCAATCTCATGCTCCAGACCGCTCGAGTAGCTTTGTACATATAAAAAACACATCATGTGCATTTCATGCATGGTGTGCATACATTTGCATCTTTATTGTACATAACTTACCCTCCAACTATATGTAACCTACATAGTGAATAGCATCTGAGACGAGCTGAGTCCATGTAAATACTCCACCTATGTCCGAGTGACCTGTTTTGTAAATTTATTAACATTAGTGTCAAGTGTATAGATTATGCAGGAAATAAGTCAGAAAAACTCATATGAGAGGCATCTGTAGGAGAAAAGATAAAAAGCTGAGCATTATTAAAATGCATCTTCTACTCGACTGAAGTATGAACAGTAGGAGCCTAGTAGAACATGGACCTATCCAGAAGTGAGATATCACTAAGGGTAATGCTCACAAAAGCACCATCGCGATAAGTCCCAACATGATGAGTATGCTAAATAAGACTAGGTCTGGGCTCAAGACTCTTAATATCAGGAACAACCTCAGTCTTTGGAGCAATCTCAGTCTCCTTATCCGCATCAATAGAAGAACGAACCTCCTCAAACTATAAAGAGAATGAGTGATTCATAGGTTCTAGAAGTAGAAGTTAAAATAATAAGAAATTACCTTATCATCGTCAATGGGAACATGCTCCAAGAGGCTCTCACAGATAAACTATTGATAATATCGAGAACGCTCAAGAAAATCTAAGGCAGCATATCCTTGTAGTGCATCCCTTAACTCTGAACCTATAAGATGCGAGCTACAGAGCACAGAGAAAGGGACATCAGATGGAACGCAACGTCGAGAAGGGGTCAGAAGACCAGCGATACACTTGCTCCCTTAAATACCACATCAAACAGCCATAACCAGAGAGCAGGATCCTCATAGGCTCAAGGCGAACTGTAGCTACCATGAAATCATATCGCTAGATGTCCTCAGCACCCTCGAACCAATTAGAGTTTATCTACAATTTATGTAAATTAAGTCTAATCTCTATTAAACTGTAACTTACTAATGATTTTATTTTTTCTTACCAGGTGCCACTCGATAGTGTTAAGCTAATCATGATACATTTGCAAAGTATTTCTATTGCTAGCAAGACATGAAGAACCCCATCTCATCATCAGAGTAAAGGTCCTATTAGAACTGATAGTGTCAAAGCCTCGAATTAGCCCAATCTCTATGCTTTAGATCTGGAAGAAAGAGAACATATCAGAAAAAGGCAAAGAAAAGCAAGACTATAAAGATCAAAGGAAGGAGAACATACATGGAAGAAGTGCCAAAAGCCACACATCGTGACAACACCCTTACAGATAGTGTCCAGTTTGTAGTAAATATAAGCGAGTGCAACAGATCCCCAATCTAGTGTGGCAACTCAATCCCAGTCATGAAGAGGACCCAATAGAGCAATACTAACCTCATGACCAGTCTCACAAAAGAGAGTTGTGCCTAATAATATCAAAAGGAAACACCTCACCTTATGGAAAATATGACGAGGAGTAGAAGTAGGAAGGCATCTAAATCCCTCAACTAAGGATGAAAGAAGAACATTCTTTCGATTCTTCCACATTGGAGTGAACCCGATCAAATCTTGCACGTACTGACTCTGTGCATGCTCTAGAAGACTACAATAGCTGACGTCAAATGGAACAGGGAATCCTCCAAAGGCAATCCCAGTGATAGTAGAGAAACTCATAGGTGAAATGGTTAGCTCACCCACACAAGTATGAAAAGTGTGGGTAGCATCCATCCATCGCTCGATTAAAGCGAATAAAGAGTAATGGTCAGACCTGCCTCAAACAGTCAGAAGTGTAGCAATGAAATGCCTGAATCTAGAGGCCTAAATCAGACATGTCACCTAATCCAGCAATCCATGAAAGAATTCCCGAGCTAGATTGAAATAACCCATGAACTTTATAAGACTCTAGTTCAATTTTAAAATAATAATTAATTAATTGAAAGATTAATTAATTAATTAAAGAATTTAAATTAAAGGATTTGATTAGTTAATTAATTAATTGACCCTAAAAAAAATTTAGAGCCGATTGGCAATGTAGATTGCCGACCAGCAATCTAGAATGTCGATCGGCATTCTACTATGCCAATTGGCATTAGTTGGGCCGATAAAAAATCTAGAATTCTGACTAAAATTCCAGACATCCAATTCATCATATAGACACCCAAGAGCTAAATTTCACATTTTCAGAGTTTAATTTCAATTTTATCATGCATTTTCATATTAATTTCTAACTAATATACATGTCAATCTCTACTTTGAAACTAACTCTGATTACTAATTGTACAGGTGATATTTTTGTAGAAATAAATAGAAGCAAGAAAAGTTACATCATTACCCATATCTCTGCACCTGTGGGTATGTAAATGAATCAAAGGAAAGATACTTGAGTCTTCTCGAAGTCCAAGATCATTCTAAGGAAAATGAGGAGGCAAAATCCTCTGACGTTATGAAGTCTCAACTCTCTCATGTTGTCTGTGTGACGAGGAGGCCATAGGATCAAACAAATTACAAATCAGACATCAAATAATGAAGAAATCAAGGAAAGAAAATCAATGAAAAGAGAGAAAAGGAAAGGAAAGGAAAATGAAGAAAGGAGATAATGGAATGTTACATGCAAAAAAGAAAAGTATATATAAAGTGAAAAATATCCACTTTGGTCCTTATACATGGATCCAAGTTCTTTCATTACAATTTGGTCCATAATTACATTATGATTATGAACATGTTCCTAATTAAATTATGATATTCATCAAATTAATAATTCATTGAATTATTAAAATTGCATAATCAATATGTGATTTTGAATTTTTTGTCAAGTACAGAATACAGAACAAGATTGCAGAATTCATTTTTTTTTTTGCATTTTACATGCATCATTTCAATCAAAGGAGTCATATGCTACATAGTAGCTATGATGTGAATTTCAAATGATTATGTTATGTGTTGCACAGTAGTCATAACCTTCATTATGTTATGTATTGCACAACAGTTATAACATAAACTTTCAAATTCATCAGTGTTAGACATTCCACAAGAACTATAGTAGATTTTTTTCTCAACTTCACTAGACATCCCACAGGGAATATAGTGTACATTGTTAGACGTCCCACAGGGAATATAATGAAATTCATCAGTACTAGACGTTCTACAGGAACTATAGCAAAATTTCAATTCAACTTCACTAGATGTCCCATAGGGAATATAATGTACATCGCTTGACATCCCACAAGGAATATAATGAAATTCATCAGTGCTAGACGTTCCACAGGAACTATAGTAGATTTTCAATTCAACTTCACTAGATGTCCTACAGGGAATATAACGAAATTCATCAATGCTAGACATTCCACAGGAACTATAGCAAGTTTTCAATTTAACTTCACTAGACATCCCATAGGGAATATAGTATACATCGTTAGACGTCCCACAGGGAATATAACAAAATTCATCAGTGCTAGATGTTCCACATGAACTATAGCAGATTTTCAATTCAACTTCACTAGACGTCCCACAGGGAATATAGTATACATCATTAGATGTCCCACAGGGAATATAACGAAATTCATCAGTGCTAGACATTCCACAGGAACTATAGTAGATTTTTAATTCAACTTCATTAGACGTCCCACAGGGAATATAGTGTACATCGTTAGACATTCCACAGGGAATATAACAAAATTCATCAGTGCTAGACGTTCCACATGAACTATAGTAAGTTTTTAATTTATCATTACTAAACGTCCCACAGGGAATATAACAAAACTTATTTTCACAAAGTCCACTAGACGTTCAACAAGAAATATTGTGAGACTTGTTAAACATTACACCTTGCTCAACAATTTGGGCATCAATCTATCATTTAGGATACAATCAAATGTCCTAATTCCTTTCTTTCGAAATTGTGTGCTTCTATTGCTTTGCTGCAATTTTTCAAGCAAACAATGACAAAAAGAGGTAACTGTAAGCACCCAATTTCGGGATGCAATTGTGCACAATTACAACATAAGCCCCTATGATGAAATTTATTTAAAAATTGAACTTGGTTGTCGATTTTCTAAACTTTAGGGACTAAATTGTAATATTTTTTAGGATTTAATTACAAGGAAGTCAATTTTTCAAGGGTCTTTTGGTAATTAAAAGTTAAAAAAATCTAGAGATTAGCATTTATGTAATGTCGATTGACATTGCACAATGCCGACGCATAATAAGTCTCGATTTTTTGCATTTTTTTTATCGATTTTTTCAATGTTTTGATTGGTTGAAAATTTAATTTTATTATTATTTTTATCTAAAAAAGGTTTTAATGCGTTCAAAACACGTAAATAGCTTTCAAAATCAAAATCCTTATTAGTTTGTTTTGGAAGAGATGAACCTGTTCCTGCAAACTTAGGGAGTTAGTACGCAGGCAGACTTTGCTTTAAAAAGCAAAAAGTCTATGTGCGTGAGAGCTAGAGACTCACAAAGATGGAGGAACTGAGAGAAACTCTCACACACACAGACTGAGAGAAAAAAAAACCCTATTGCATAAAAGAAACCCTAAAATCAAAACATTGCTGATAACACCCGCAGACCAAACTTTGATTTCTTCTGTTCTTTCAAAACCCTAATTTTTATAGTTCTTTTAACGAGGACGATCCAACATTTTTTTTAGTTCCAGTCTAGAATCAACAGTACTTCAATTTTCAATGGTGAAAATCCTAGTCTGAGGGGCCAAAAAGGGCATTTGCATAACATCTAAAATCATCAGTGTTCTTTTCTATTTCATTCTTTTCTATTCTTTTCTTTTTGTGATTTTTATTTTATTTTGTTATTGTTTTGATTATTCAATTTGTAATATCCCATGTTTTTAAATATTTTAATACTGCATCGGGATATGTAATGTTAATAATTTTTAAATATGATATTGATATTTTATAAGTTGTTGATTAATTAAAATTGATTTTTAATTATTTATTATTATTTTAAGTGTTTTACGTAAAATTTTCCCGGAACTTGCATTTTCAGGAAAATTTTCACGTAAATAATTTATTATTAATTATTTTAAATAGATTTACGGACTTGCATGAACTCATACGTATTTTTAAATTACTAAATAAAGCCTATGTGTGTATATATTTATTTAATTAGGGTTTAATTTATTACCCTAATATTTTATTATTTGTTTATTAATTTTATTGTTATTTAATTATTTTATTTATTATTAAATTTTAAATTATTATAATAATGTGTGGTGTGTGATTTTTCCCAAATATTTTATTAAAATTATTTTTTTTCTTTTTTTTTTTTTCTTTTTCTTTTTCTTTTCTTTTCTTTTTCTTTTCTTTTCTTCTTCTTCCTTCTTCTTCCCGAGCCCATCCCTTCTCCCCCTCCCACTGAAAATCCCGACCACCTACCGTCGGTGTGCCACCAGCAGCTCCGCCCTCCCCAGCCAGCTGCTCCGCCGCCCCTAGCCTCCTTCCCCGGCGCCGGCTAGCTTCTTTTCCTCCATTTTTGGCCGAAAGTTGCATTTCTTCACACCTCGTGATTCCGGCCACCATTTTTGACACCGCTGGTCTATTTCTTCTCCTTGAGCTCTGGTGAGTGTGATTCTAGCTTTGGTTTGAGCTTAATTGGTCTTGATTTGCTTAGGTTTCAAATTTTCGAATTCGGCCATTTTAGGGTTTTTGAACTTCAAATTGTTTGATTCATGAAAAGTACCTTAACAAATGTTGATCCTAGTAGCTTAGTATTCATGTGTGAATTTTTGTAGAATTTTTGGAGATTATTTTGATTTTTGGGTATTTTTGAATATTTTAATATTATTTTCTAATTTTCGGAAATTAATTAATTAAATTATGAAATTTTTTTTATGGTAAATATAGGTTTTGAAATGAATTATAGAAATTTATTTGGAATTTTTATGAATTTCTATGTATTTATTTTGAATTTAATTATTTTATGGAATTTTTGAAAAATAAGGTTAATTGTGTTTTTAATTGAATTTAATTGGTTAATTAAGTTTAATTATTGATATTATTGATAAATATGTTGAGAAAATTAGTTTTGGATAATTATATTATTTTTGGTGAATTTTTGAAGTAATTATAGTATATTTATATATATAGGGGTATTTTGGTAATTTTACCCTAAATTGGCTAAAAATGTAATTTAATTGTTTTTAATAGTTTTTTAAGGTATAAAAATGATTTCTACAAATTATTTAGTATTTTTAACTAATTAAAACTATTTTTCGTGAATTATTTTCAATTATATATATAATATACGATTTTACTAATAAAATGAGTTTTTATCGGTTTTTACTGTGTTTAAAGGTTAACCATGTAATTTCTATGTATAAAATGTATTTCTATGTTATAAGGGTATTTTTGGTATTTTTATAATTATTCTGTGTTTGTGGACCCCGGTCGGTAGACTATAGTTTGGAGTCCGATCGAGGGGTTGTGGATTTGTTTTGAGCTTATTTTTCGAAGTGTGTTTCTTTGCAGGGTCGGCTCTACTCTTTGAGTAGAGAGATGTCCATTTTACAGGGAAGGTTCTGACGGATTTTCGATAGAATTCTCATAAAACGTGATATCCCGAATTTTGATTCCGTGTTTAATATTCTAGATCGAATTCTAAGGGTTATTCTGATTTCTGTCGTTATTGTTTGTTTAGTTGTGCCGAGACCGAAGCCTAGTGGACTAGGCCCATCAGATCCATCTCGAGGAGCACACTAAGTGTGAGTTGCTATTTTATATATATATGCTTAGAATGCATGATTTAGAAATGCATGTTTTATTTTGATTAAATGTGCATAAATAATTTGATTATTACTTAAGTTTATATTTAGTTTATTTTTGGTATATATTAAATTATATGCATGTTTTGTTAATAAATTATATTTAAAATGTTTTTAAATATATTTCTAGCTTAATTTATAATTTGATTGGATTCATTTGACGTATATATACTCGAAATATACCTGGTTTACTTTTGGTATATTTTTAGTATATATATGGTTTATATTGTTATTTTATTTAAATTCATGCATCATTTATTTGTGAATGGATGTTTTATATTTATTGATGAAGGATATTAATAGAATGTGCTACCTAGTGGGCAGTACTAGGGCCGAGTACGTACCGGTACGCCTATAGTATTTAGGCTATATTACTAACTAGTTTGAGGATATTGATTGGATTTGATTATCTGATGTGTGATGTGACTTGGGAGTGTGATTGCTGGAGCTCGATTGACAAAGTGTCTCGGGGCCAATCACACTGGCAGTCAGACTGCTGGAGCTCGGTTGACTTAATGTCTCAGGGCTAGTCTGCTGTCTAAATGGATTAAATGGATATATTTGGATTAAGTGAGCCTGTATGGCTAGAGTGTTGTCTAATACTGTTTTGAGGTTACGATATCATAGGGTTCTATTTGATCCTTCATAAACGATGATTTTGAATGAAATATATATAAAATGATTTTATTGCATCTATGTGTATTTGCCTGTATATATACATATTAGATATATACTGTTGATTGTATGCATTGTCATTTAGTATGCATGTATATATATTATAGTAATTCACTCAGTGAGGTCTGACTCCCCTCCGTTGACTATTTTTCAGGAGAGTCATCATCTTCAGACCTCAGTAGCAAGCCTGTACACCGGATTTCTTCCGCCCCGGCTTCTTTATGTAAACTGCTTATTTGAGTCTTGGGTTTATTTTATCTAGACACTGCAGTAGTCAATAAATATTTAAAGAGATGTTGTATTATATATTTGAACTGGATTTGTATCAAAAGATTTATATATATGTAATGATGAGGATTTGATTTAAATCCAGTTGGTGCATATGTTATTATTATATTTATGATTTTTATTTCTGCTGCATTATATATTATTATTATTATTATTGCATGTTTTATTTTATTTTTAGACTTGCTACGGGTTCCGGATTCGAAAGAATTCCCGTTCCCTAGCGCCGGTCATGGCCCCTGTTTTGGGTCGTGACATAATTTCACTACCAATATGATTATTTCTGTGTTTTTGTTTTGATGTGCGAATGTGGATTAAAGAGGATACTGCCTATGTTTATACAAACAGAAGGTCCATGGAATGCCATGGAAGAACCTGTGTTGTTTTCCAATAGAACTTAGGATTTTTATCTTTATTTTGCATTTTGGTATCCTGTGTAGTTATTTTAATTCATGGGTGTATAATTATTTAATTTTAATTTTTGTACGTAGTTTGTAATAGCCCCAGTAGTGGGAATAGTGAAAGATTTAATCTTTTGCATTTAAAATCAATTAGTAATTAGGTTCAATTAGGTAAAAATCAATTAAAATCAATGGTGGCAGTAGCTTAATTTAGGATTTGCATGTAATTGATTTAGGGTTTCTAGAAAATCACTAAAATGTTTGTTTGATCCTTTTTTATGTTTTATTTATTTTGGATTGTGTTTTTGGGTTTTTATATTATTTTGGGCCCCAAGCCCACGCTTAGGTCCAACTCACTTTAAATAGGCTTAAAAATGGTTTAGGGCTTTAAATAATTAAAATCAATTTAGGCTCATTAGATTAATTAGATTTTAGGCCCACTTACTTAATTAAAACTTGTTTAGACTTAGCTCAGCCCATTTAATTTCATTTTGTTTTAAAATAAATAGACCTAGGCCCACATTTCACTTAAAATAAAACCATGTAGACTTAAGCCCATTAATTTAATTTTCCTTTAAAATTGAATAGACTTAAGCCCATTCCTTAGACAAACTAAAATAAATAGATCTAGGCTCACTAATTAATAAAAAATGTAGGCCCACCTTTAGTCCCTTTCTCACTTGTAAATAAAATGTAAATCTAGCTAACTTTTTAAAATTAACATAGTTTAGACTTAGGGATAACGCGATCTTGAGTGCATTTTTTATGTGTAATTTTATTGACTAGATGCCTAAGGTTAGATGGATGTCAAATAGGGTTTAAATAAAATTGCATGTAATTAGAGGATTAAATAATCATTTATAAAATTATTCTAAATGAACATGAGACTAAGAGAAGTTAGTATTCCGTTCCCAGAATCTCCTAGTTGTGGTGCTAACTTCCTTTTAGAGAATAGAGTACCTCCAATCAAATTGTCCCATTTATTACCCTAGGTGGCGACTCCTCTTCTCCACACTATGACTTTGTGACATAGTAGTGTGTTCCTTAAGGCCCTGAGCCTAAATAGTATCGCGGTTGCTAAAATCTTGGACGTGCACTAAACCCCGCCATCTATAACTGTGATCCCCCGTCTGGATGCCAATATAAGATGGGTATAACCTAGTCACATAGAGCTCCATTACTTTCATCCCGTCCTGTATCACATCCGCAGCATGACATGATAGTCTGAAGAACTCTCGAGTGTAGTCTCCAACTGATTGATCTCCTTTAGCAATGTTCAAAAATTGTCATAAGTAGTTCTCTCTCATTGATGCTGGGCAGAAAACCTCATAAACCTCTCCTTAAAATCCAATCAGGTCATGGTAGTAATGTAGGGCTGGATGGACTACATGAACTAGTCTTGAGTTACTGCTGACACAGATAACTCCACTATCATGATACACCAGTAGTTTGTGTATCCTGTCTTAGTTCTGGCCTCGATGGTATTTATGAAATCCAGAGCATCCCCTATACCATCGAAAGAAACTCGTCCAACTTTAGAGTACAGTAGGGCGACATCAACATTTATCATCCCATGAGTCCTCTACTGAAGCATCTACTGTACCAAGGGCATTGCTTGTTTAAAAGCTACCAAACCTTGATTAATTCTTATCATACCTGCTGCAAAGGTTGCAGGATCCTCTAATGTTACTTTAGGCCCTGCCTACAGCTATTCTTGCCTTTGAGTTGTTGTTGCTCTAGCTTTACCCCTGCCTCTACCTTTACCTTTATGTCAAGGAGCAGGAGGAAGAATCTCATCCTGAATAGACTGCTCATCATCATTCTCTTTAAAGGTTACTTCCACAGCAGGAGCAGTTCGTGTTGGCCTCATTTTGAAAAGAGACACAAACGAATTCAGGACAAGACAAAAATACTACATAAGCGCATAATGCAAGAAATAAGAAAGACAATAAGTGACAATTATCAACCCATTACCACAGTAGTTTAAAAAAAACAGATATTGACAATCGAAAACACATATAAAATGAGCCAAAGCTTTGATACTAACTTTGTCATGACTCAAACCCAAAAGGGCACGTGACCGGCACTAGAAAATGGAAATACATAAAATACCCGAAACCTATGGTAAGCCTTAAGAAAAATTTCAATAAAATATAGACAATAATAAAATGAAATATTTATATAAAAATAAATAACACAAATGAATTGATATACAAAACAATCTTAGATAAAATATAATCTTTAGTATAATTTTTTTTAATACATACAAAAATTCATGAAATACAACATAATAGTTAACCATTTTTACTACTGCAATGTTCTAGATTTAAAATACATACATAAGGATAATATATCTTAAATAAACCTACATAAAATAATCGGAGAAGAAGAAATCCGGCGTAAAGAAGGCTGACTAACAGGTGAATCTTGAGATCCTGAAAAAAATAATTAAGGGGAGTCAGAAGTCACTAAGTAAGTTAATAAAATAAATGTATATAGTATACATTTTCCTTTAAAATATATTTTATGAAAATAAGAAATTTACAATTTATAATTTAAACTATTTAATTTTTATTAAAATCTTCTTTTACTGAAATGAGGTAATTAAAAACTCATTAAATACTATATAAAATATAATTAGCTTCCTTAAATCATTTTATAAGAAAATTAGGTAGAATCCTAGTTCATAAATCTAATAGTCTTTCGGCTCTCTTATAATTCAAAGCTTGCTGGTTCTCGAAAGCAAAGCATCAATCGAGTTACCAGTCATAATCAATTCACTTAAACCGATATTTACTAGCGGTTACCGAGAGCAAAATATCATTGAGCTACCAACCCCAGTAATATATAAATTACGCCCGAGAGCAAAGCATCAACCAAGCCACATACTTTCAACGCTCACTCTCAAACCTATCGGTGTGCACACAGTCTTGATGAAACCCATCAGATAGCCCATTCTACCGTCGTTTATTTTAAAATAAATAAATATAAATAAACAAGAAATATTGCAATAAAATAAAATTTAATAATCATGTGAAAATTTAACATAAACATGCTAATATAACTATAACAATAATAAGAGAATTTAATTTAAATAGATATTCTTATAATAATATAATTCTTTAATAAATTCTCCTATTTATCAAAATCAATATATATATATATATATATTCTTATACATAGTTCAATTATTAACTTACAGGTGGAATGCACTTCTCTGCGCAATTACGCTCGACCTCGACCTGTAGACTCGAGTAGAGGCGTGGCTAAAGAAAAGAAATAAATAAGAGGAAATTAAAAATGAAATTTCTATAAATTCTAGATTTCTAAAGAAAGACCTAATTAAAATAGATCCAATGTCACATTTTATGAAAAATTTACTGAAAATTCGACAGAATCTCCTTTGTAAAATGGAGATCTTTCTACAAAAGTAGAGTCAACCTTGTACAGAAAAACATTTCAAATAATCGCAACAACTCCAAATCTCGGGTTGGACCCCCGAACTACACTTTATGCCCAACTGAGAACCAATTTCACAAATCATAATATAAATCAATAAAATTCCATTTAAATATCAAAATTAATTTATTTACACAAATAAAGCATAAAAGACATTTATTTGTAAAATAATTAATAACATTCATATTAAAATCAAATTATGATATAAAGGTTCTTAGTCAAATTTTTGAAATTAAATAGCATTTAATTATGGAAAATTAATTAAATTATTCAATTATAATTAAGCAACAAAAAAACTCATTTAATTCATAAAAATCATAAATTCTATTTTATTTGGATATTATTTTGATAATTACTCATAATTAGCTAAAAATAGGAATAAATTCATAAAAATTATTTTAATATCATTTATTACTCAAAAATTATCCAAAATGTCATAATTCACCATAATTTCAATTAAAACATAAAATTTACCAATTTATACTAATTTTCTCAAAAATTCATTTTTGACATAAATATTCAAAAATTTGTAATAAAAATTTGGTACATAATTTTAATAAACTTCCTTAATGAAACTTGCTTAAAATAACTAGTAGAATTTATTAAAAATGTAAAAATTTTCTGGCTCTGAAATAGTGTCGTGAACAGTACCTGAGACCCCAGAAATTCAAAAGATTCCTAAAAATTCACAAAATTAAGTTTTGGAAACCTTACAATACATAAAATAATCAGTCCTAAATAACCAATATTAAATAAAATCAAATTAAGCTTCAATTTCATAATTTAATAAAAATACCCAAATTTAAAATTTGTGAAATTAGAGTTGTTACTGGTTAAATCTCCCAAAATTGATTGAGGATTATCGAAGTCCAGGTCGAGAGCTTCAATTCAAGCCCAAGAATGGCTGGAAAGCTCACCGAAAAAGTCATCGGTTTCTCTTCCAATTTTCGGCACCTTTTGAAATGAAGGAAGGAGAAGAAGAGGCGGTTCTGATGATTGTTGCGTTGTTGGCGGTGGTGAGGGCATCCTCTAGTGGTGGCATGATAGGTTGGAACAGCGGCGGCGGCAACAGACAACGATGGTGACGGTGCTGCTTATTGTCGTGCGAAGAGGAAGAAAGAAAAAAAAAGAATGGAAAAAGGAAAAAAAATTCTTATATATATATATATATAATATAATATAATATAATATAATATATATTAAACAACAATATTATTTCCAATTATTTTTAACCACAAAATACAATAAATTATGCTCAAATACTTCAAATAAATATTAAAATTAAATTAATAATATTTAACCCCAAAAATTAAATTAAATTAAATTCTACTAAAATTAAATATCACAATTTAATATAATAATAATATAAAATAATAATAATTATTAATATTACATATCTCGAACTTTTTATTTCATAATTTAGTTCATAAAAATTTAGGTTTTTACAAAAATATACAGAAAAATGAATAAATTTTAAAAATATAAGTTAAGTGTGCATTTTCATGATTGAAACATTAAATTTTTTGAACAATTTTTTTTTTCACTAATTTAGCAATTAAAAATATAATCAAAATGTATCCCTCAATAATGTCTTTTCTATCTTTTATTATCTTTTTTTTTAAATAATTATTAATTTATGTATATTACATATATGAAAAGTATATTGCATACAATTTATTAACCATGTTAAATATTTACTTATTATATTTACAAAACGATTTGATTGTATTATTTTATAGAAAATAATTTTGTTATATATATTTATACCTTAATTTCTTCATATTTTTTAAATTACTAATTTAAACTTGAATAAAATAATAAACTCCTTACACAAATTTTTCTTTTTATTAAAAATTTAGTATTTTTCAAAGTAATATTTATGCTATATAGTCTAACTAGTACTTTTATTATTTATATATCTTTTTATCTTAAACACTACATTCAAAAATTATATTCACCATTTTTTAAAATTATGATTGTATTTAATTTTAGATGAATAAAAATTAAGTAACTTAATTTTAAAAATTTCATTTATTTTAATTTGATTAAACTTTTAAGAACAATAAAAATGTTATTTTATTTATAACAATCTGATTTTACTAACTTTATTTAATTATGTTATAATTTATTAATTAATAACAGTTTTAATAATTTAAACAATTATACAATACTCTTTCAACATTTAATGTTAATATTTTTTCATAATTATTTATTTATAAATTTTTTAATTTTGATGTAATTATTTAGTTAGTAAATTTAATTTAATAAAACTCATAAAATTATATTATTTAATTTATGTATGTTAGATAAAATATAAGCAAATCTAATTAAAATAAAACACACTTTAATAAAATTACAACTAAAATATAGATTAATTTAATTTTTATTAGAAATAAAATAGAAATTAACCTCATTAAAAGACATATATTTTCAATTAAAATAAAATTACATTATAATTAATTTATTTCTAATAGAAGTAAAATAAAATTTAACCAAATTAGAATATAATATACTTTCAATTAATTTAGAATTATATTTTAATTAATTTAATTTAATTAATTAATTAATGACTAAATTATTCAATTTTTATATAGTAATAAATAAATATGTCTTTTTTCATATTCAATTAGATTGGAATTTTTTTATTTTTATTTTACATGTAAATGAATATATTATCCAATTTTTATATAATAATAAAGAAATACTTTTTAGTAATTTTTAATGTTATAGATTATAGTAGGAGTGACCAAGACTTCCGATTCAACAGAACTAGAAACCTAACCGACTTGATTAGTTAGGTTTGCTTATTTTTACATTTCATTTTTTCATGTACGTAACCAAACCAAAACTTGATTTGGTTCAGTTTGATTTCTTAAAAATTTGGTTAACCAAAATAATTGAACTAACTAAAATTATATTTTTTTATTTGTTGATTTTTAAAACAGTATAATAATTTAATAAAAAATATTAAAATAATTAGTATTTTAAAAGTTTAGTTTGATTTGGTTAGTTTGGTTTTCATTACAAAAAATTTCAGTTTTTCAAGTGGGTTTGGTTTTATTTTTTTTATTTGGTATGGTGGATTTGGTTTTTATATAGTTCAATTCAATTAAAAATTAGCTAAAAACTAACCGCAATGATTGAATGTACACTTCTAAATTATAGATAGACATAGATTATTTATTTATTTTATTTTATTAAAAAAATTGAAAAAAAAAAGTCATTTTAAAGAGATTAAAAAAGTCACTTTTAAGTCATGTTAATTGTTTTAGGTCAGTTTGCAATTTTTTATATTCTCAATTCAGAATTTAAGGTCATTGGAATGTTTAAACATACAAATCAATGTATGTGAGTTGAGAGATTTATATTTATTAAGGAAATTCAGACCAATACCTTCAAAGAACATAAGGTCATCGAAGATGCATGACTCTAGCAATCTGAGGTTTAATAGTGAATTTATTTCATTAACTTGAAAATATGAGATTTAGTGGAAAACTCACTCATTGATGTTCAACATGACATCTGTTGACAATGTTTAGTGAATATTGGGTAGTTTTTAGCTTACAGTGCTTCCATTAGTTCTAATATAACTGATGCAAGACCAGTGAACATTTTCAGAAGTAATCTCACCTAAACGGCTCCTCCAATAATTTGTAAATTTGCTTTCTTATACTATTTGCAAGAGAAACATATAATACTTCAGTTGCAGTGTATATAATGCTTTAGTATTTTATTCGAGAAGAAGTTGAAAATAATGCTTCAACAAAAGCTAGAATATCTTTAGGAATGCAAGCCGGTTTCGAGCCGAATCATTTGATTTCATCTTCAAATTAGGAAGATTAGTCGCAATATAAGCTAAATTTGATGTTCCTAAATTTATGGGATAATTATTATATATCCCTTTTATTTGAGCTTATTATATTATTTCATTTATAATATTTAAAAAATATTTATTTATTTATGATATTTATAAAATTATATACTATATCATTCTTAAATAAAAATTAATAAATATTAACTATTATAAATATCATAATGAATAAATATTTTTTTAAATATTATAAATAAAATAAAATAATAAGTTAAACAAGCTGCATAATAATTATTTCTAAATTTTTTTGAATGGATTACTGTTTTGTTTTTTTTGTTAATGGTGTCCTCTTTATGTCACGTGGTGCTACAATTGCTACAGTAATATGTCATGGGTTTTTCATGATTAATAGTTACAATGATTGCGATATTAAGGTAAATTATATTATACTTTGTTAAAAGAAAAAAAGGTAAATTATATTATACCTAGCTCTCTTCAATTATGTTTTTCTTTCTTTGTTGTCAATTATTTTTTTCGTAACATATTCTCTCAGTCTTTTTATGTTTAGAAAATTGGAGCTGCTTCTGTTTTGATTGTAACGAAGGGTGATCCCGTTGGTTAAAAATGTGAGCAAGTTTGGTATCTCCTTGAAAACATAATATAGACAAGTTGGTTAAAAAGGTGAGCAAGTATTGGTATCACCTTGAAAACACTAATGGCTGTTTGAGAAAACATTTTCTATCTTTTTTTTGATTTTTTATTTTTTAAAATAGAAAATAAAAAATAAAAAATTATATTTGTTTATTATTTTTAATTTTTTCAATTTTTCATATTTTTATTTTTTAATGAAATGTACTATAATAACTTTTTAGTTAATATATTAATTATTATTAATTATCATATGATGGTATTTAATATTAAATTTATTTATTTTATGAAAAAATTTTAAATTACGTAAGTTTAATTAATTTTAACAAATCAAATTATTTTAAAAATTCAATGTCCATTGTATATGGTAGAGTTTAATTAATAAATTAGATTTATAATAATTATAAAATAATTGTAAATTTATTAAAATAGTGATAAATTGTATTAATCAATAACAAATTCTTATTACTCTACAAAGTAATCATTCATTGGATGATTAAAATACAACTAGATTAATAGTTTAATAATAATAATAATAATTTCTTCCAACTGAATTCTAGCAAATCACTGAATTCTAAACAAGAGAATTGGCTAACCAGAATACATGACCAATTGATTGAATTACTGCATTTCCAGAGTTCTTAAACATTTATATAAATTCTTCCATTTATTCTAGAGTAATACAAACAATGCCTTAAAAAAACTATATTCTACCATAAAAATCAAAGGGAATTTTACTTGTACATAACCTCAAACATCTCATCAACAGGCTTTTTAAATACACCAGCACTATATATATATATCTCGAGCACATGCCATAGTCTTCAACACTTCACAACATAAATGAAACAAACCTTGCAACGAACCTGCTACATCCTTGAAATTTGTCACCACCGAACTGTGTAAAACAGGGCCTGACCCAATAATGTATATGGACACATTTACAATCAAACACACACAAGCACTAGGTGCAATTAGCACCAGCCTGGTTACAACTCCCTATGTGCATTCACTAGTTCTATTCCCAACTATCATAAGAGAGTTCAGCGAAGCCAAAAGCAATTATCGCAGCACAGAGAGTACCCAATAACTTATTAAAGCTTTTTATAAATGTTGCGCCTAAAAACAACAGGGAATACTTGTTAGTGACAAAAGTGTGGAGACTTCAAAACTGGTCACTCTCATCAAAGTTGAAAGCTTTTTGTGTTATATAATGTTTACCTATGATGTATTTGAACATAAGAATTATTGTTAGTGTTGCCCAGATTGAGTACTGGGAAACATTCTTGATTGCTTTGAAGAAAATGAAAGAAGACACAATCGAGAGTGTCAATCCCATTTTGATTCCAAATATGATCTTCTGAGGATCCCACCGTCCCATTTCACATGCTTTCCGATATGCAAAATCTTGCAACTCATTCACAGATTTCTTGCTTTTTTTTTTTTATGCAAAATGAGAAAAGTGCACAGAAGAGTTTCATCTTCAACTTCATTAAAACTGTACAGAAGAGTTTCATCTTCAACTCCATTGAAACTGCCTGTTTCATCTTCAACTCCATCTTGATTTTCTTTTTTTGTACAATGAGAAGCTTCGCTTAGCTTGAGCATTAACCGCCATTGAAGGAGATTTGGGAGAGGAAGAGAATCGGGCGTTGTCAGATTAGAAACTGGGACTTTTCAGATGACAAACCGGTTCACTGGAGGAGAAATGGAAGTAGAAGAGCTCGCGTTGGAAGTAAAGATGGGCGGTGGTGGTGGAGTGAAGTCGCTGCCGCACAAGCTGCGATGGCTTTAGAGACGAAGCTATTGTGGCCAGAAGTAAGATGCAAATTAGACAGAAAAAAAGAGGACGATGATGAAGGGGGAGAAGAAGATGTGTAAAAAAAAAGTGCAGAGAGAGAGAGAGAGAGAGAGAGAGAGATTCATAAAGTGATAGAACACGGGAAACATCAATACTAGTTATGGTTTTGAAAAATTAGAAAATAGTTTTCTATTTTTCTAATTTTTTTAGAAATTTTTTTTAGAAAATAGATATTGTTTTTCAAAACTAAACGGGTCAAATCTAATGTCATCTTTAGCATCGAGGGAAAACAAATTCAAAAAATTTGAAAGGACAAGCTTGACTTAGCTGAAAAACACAAGTGATGTGCAGGAGTGCTTGATTGCCTCATCCAAAATTGATAGACAGCCTCCATCTTTTGAAAAATATTTCTTTCATACAGACTTGTTTATAATAAATTTGTGAGCAATTAAACAAGTGAACATATTTTTATAAAATAACTTAATTTAAAAAATTATATATATTTTTAAAATATTTAATTCTAATATAATTAAATTCAATAGTTATTTAAAATCTAAAACAAATTATAATATTTACAAAACTAATTGAATTTATCTAAATATAAAAATTAATTCATATATGATATATTAATTAAAATTATTTATTTCAAATAATTAAAAATTAATCAATTAATTTTATTTTTCATTGTAAATGTAATTAATATTTTAACAAAAAAATATTTTTAATTTTCAATTTTTTTGATATTATTTTTAAAGAGTTAATATAGTTATTATGAAAATTAAATAATATAATAAATATAAATATAAATTATTTATTTAAAATGTAACGTTTTTACAGTTTTATGATTGAAATGTAAAAAATTGTTTAATTTTAACAATTAACTAATGAAAAATTGATTTGACTAATAGAATGATTATTTAAAACTTATATAACTTAATTATAAAAAAAAATTATGTAGGGTTTAATTGAAAAAATAATATAAATTATAGGATTAAAAATACTATTATTCCAATATAATATATATAATAGAATTTATGGTGGTCATCATGTATATCTTTAGCTAAAAAAAAGTTAAATATAAAAGTCAATACTATGAATATACTACTAGTTCTTTTATTCCATAAAAATCATATTAAAGATGAAGGCAAATAGCTATTATAAAAGGAATAAATTAATGAAAGGAAGAATAAAAATCTAAATCAATATTGTCAATCTTCCAAATTAAAAGAATAATTAATAAAAAATTTATAAAGTTAATTATATATGTCAATCTCATTAAATTCATGATGCAGATTAGCAAAATGCGAAAAATGAAGAATAAAGTTAGGTTTGTATTTTTATTTTGTGAGTGAAATAGGGCTTTTTTTTTTTTAACCTCCAATGCTTTCTTTTTTAATACTTCCCCTTACATCTTGCTCATCCTCTCTTCTTTTCTTCTCAACTCACAATAGAAAAAAAAAAACTCAGATTTTCATCACAGAATTCCATCCTCAATAATTCATAGATTGCATGAAGCATGATCCTGAGTGAGCGAGGAGGTGGAAAAAAGTTTTGCTGATCTGTTGTTGAGGCTGAGGGAAGCAGAAGCGTCGAGAGAAGAACAACGTGCAGATGGGCGCTGTTGGAGGCTGAGAAAATGGCATCCCAGTACCAAAAGGATGCTGACAAGTGCAATGCAGGGATGGAGACTTGCGGGGGCATCAGGCCCATTTTCTTCCAATGTGAGTATGTGAGAATCTTTAGAGGCACAGAGGAAGCTTAGTGCAATGTGAGAATCTTCCAAAAATTTTTTGAACTGATCAACCCATTTAATTTATTCTTCAAATTGTTTTGCTTAAGCTGATATCACATGCTTACAGTTTTGAACGTATCCAAGTTCCACATTACAGCAGAGCTTCTAGATTTTTAATGAAAGTGTCAATAATTGTTTCTTGCATGTCTTTGCATGATAGCATTTTCTTCCACTTAACATGATTTTTCTTTACCTCTACACCAATTTCATTGCCATTGCTCATCACATCCAAAATAGCTTTGATGAGCTTCTCGTGGATAATCTTGTTCGTGATATTATTTTTTCTTTCTTTGATAGTGAATGAGCTTGTTCATGTCAGATTCAAACCAATCACTCATGTTAATGTCCAAATTTAATTTGATTTATGAGGACGTTAAGAACTGTGTTCAACTGGTTATATCTTTTTGGGTTCATAATTCATTTGATATGAAACTGTAGACGCAGATTAATGAATTTACAAGTAAAAATTAATGAACATTCAGGTGAAGTTCAATGAACTTTGTTGCAGATTCATTGATTTTCACATGTATATTCATTGAGCATCCATGAATTTGCAGTTAAATGTTAATGAACATGCATAATCTTGATCAATTGATGTAAAAAAAATGTAGTATGTGTAATGACCCCTGGTCTATATTGCAATATGGATAGGGATCCATGGTATAACAATCATTTTTGTATCCCCTGGTTATATAGTTTCTCAAATTATATTCATTTTATTTAACAGAAAATAATAGGTGAGAATTATAGATTCGTATTACGATTTATCATCGATTCATACAATTCAACATTAATTCTTATACATTTTTTATTCACTTATAGATTCTCATTGAATTTGAGGTGAATTAACTCAAATTGTACAATTCGAATCATGAATCATATGTTTCCAACAATAATGTCTTCAACCCACGATGCATTTGACAACAACCAGCCCAACCCATCTCCTCTTGCAATAACCATCACCACTGTCTCTCTAAGTAAGCAACGCCACCTTTTATTAAGCAACGACCATTGCTGCATCTTGTAGTAACCAAGTCGCCTTCTCTCATATAACCACCATTGCCTTTGATAACAATTAACCCAACCGACCTTACCCACCTCCTCTCATTGCATCCTCTCGCACAACCACCATTCCAACTCCTAATAGAGCTACCAACTCACCACTATCAATGCTTTTTTTTTCTAGTATCATCATTAATTCATCATCTATGTCCATCTCATGTATATATATAGTTAGTAGGATAATTATTTGCCACTGATTTATAAAATTATTTGGTAGCAAAAAATAAGCATGTTTTTCAAATCTATTTGAGTTTTGATATTCGATTTTGCATGCATCAATCGAAGTTTGTTATTGATACTGGTGGTTATAGGCAATTTAAAACAATAATGATGATAAACATTGAATAATTGTTCAATATATGGCCAATTACCAAATCGCTGAAAGCCCTAGCACCTAAGACTGGAATTCCAATTATGCATATCTCTATATAACTATTACATTTTTTCGACTATTATTTAGTTCCGTTTAATTGACTTATATCATTCTTTATTTACTTTGTTTGTACTTTTTTAACTCTTCTTTTTTGTTCCCCAACTCCCTGTCTCAGCTCTTTCTTTTTAACATTTTTTATTTTTTTAGTTATCGGGAGCCTCCCCTATTCTCCCCTGTTATCTCCTCTTTTTTATTCTCCACCTCCAAAAACCATTTCCATAGCCTCAGGAACTATTCCCATATTCTTCTCCATATTAGTAACTATCTTTCGCTTGAAACCACAGAGAAAATCATGTCAGAACGTGATTTTTGTTGAACTATAAACACTCAAATAATCTTATTGACCATTTACATTATCAAACTCCTAATTTTGAACTTTGACGAACAATTTAGATTCTAATAATTTTCTTTAAGTGTGTAGAAAGTTGATTAATTATTAAGAATAATTGTTTAAATAATTGGAGACAATGAAATACTCCTTAAAAGATTATAAATATGCATTTCGATGAAGTATCTCAATTAATGCAAGTCCCTAATCTTTAAGAAACATTTATATACTAAAAATATACAAATTTGGGCTTATAGTGGCATGCTTATGAGCACCTTATAAGTCGACAATTGTATTGTGCGTCAGGAGCTCATTTTTGGCAAAATGGTCAGTGCTTCTCACAAGTTGCCCTTATGATCGTGAGGAGCAGAGTTCAGCTCATGAGGACAGTCCTGACAGCATTCAATAAACATTTTTGAATGCAACAGTCCTCAAACTGACGCTTAGGAGCCAGGGTTTGCTCCTCACGATCATGAGTGGCGTTTTGACAGAAATAAGTCCAAAATGATTCAAAAATCAACAAGAGATTTTGGAGACATAATCAATGCATCCAACAACCATAATCTAAGTTGTTTATCTATATAAACAAATTCTGGACTTCAATTGAAAGTTTAAGAAACTTGTTTATCATTCATTCTCTCTTAAGCATTCAATTAAGCTCTCAAATTCTCTCTTAAACAATTTTTGTATTTGTGTAACTTTTGTGAGAGTTAGTGAGTGTTAGAATAGATATTCTTGTTCTTCTATTTTTTAGGATTAAGAAAATGGGAAGTGAGATTCTATTCTAAAAGGAATTGGTTTAAGTGTTATCCATTAAAACACTAGGGATTTAGTTTTTGAGTGAGCCTTAAAAACTCAAGTTGAAAGGTTATAAGAGTGAGCCATAAAACTTTTATGTAATCTCAATCTTGTGAATAAGATTGTTGGTAATTGAAAATCCTAACTTGGGGATAAGTTAGGTGAAGATATAGGATTGTTGTTGAATTCGAACTCCTTAAATCATTATGTTCTTTATTCTTCTTTTTCGACATTCTTTCAATTCTTGTTTAATTCCTTAAAATCATTTTTATTTTTCTAAAACCCTAATTAGCCTTATTCACCCCCTTAAAGCATTTTCAATTGGTATCAGAACTTGAATTCTAGGAACTTTATTGTTAGAATACAAGATCATAAGGAGTGAATTTAAAAATATTTCTTCACTAAGACCATTCTTTAATGGTAGTGACTATCCTCATTGGAAGTTCAAAATGGAGTTATATCTAGATTGTGATTCCATTAGACTTTAGAAAGTTATTCTCAAAGGTTGGGAACCACAAAAAACTACCACTGATGGTGTATAAACTACTATCTTAAGAAGTGATTAGATTAATGAACAAAAGGAAGAAAACTACAAAAACAAGAAAGCTATTATCACTCTACTCTCTTCCATAACAAGAGAAGAAGGAGGAAAACTTCAACATTGCATTTTGGCTAAGGAAATGTGGGAGACCTTGGAGAACCATTATGAAGGTAATGTACAAGTGTAGGCGGCGAGGTTAATCGTGCACCCAAGTGTTGGCAACCACGGCACTGTGGGAGCTCAGGGCTCACCAGGAAATACACAATGGGCATATGGCCCAAAATGGAGATGGAGTCGCTACTCGGATAAAAGTCGGGACATACTATATAGTAATTGGATTCCACGGAGGTTCCCAGAAGCCATCATCAGAGATCAGGTTTGAAAACTGGGTATAGGCTTTTAGAATTCCCACCCCACCTTGCGATTGGCCTCCGTGTGTATTTTGTATTTTATTACCTTTGATTATTAAACTATTTCCTTATTAGCATGCTAATTGCGATTGGTTTCCAATTTTAGATTTTATTCCGAGTTTGCATATTAGTCTCATTTCATGCTTATGTTCCGACATTCAATCATAAATAAAATAAATAATAATAATTTATAACCATTCATTCCAAATAAAAAGGGAGAAGGACTAAGGATTACAACTTTTAGTGTAAATAAACGTAAAAGATACTAAAAATAAACCATACATAAACCAAAAATAAACTAATTAATTATACAAATCAAAACTCTCAAGGATTGATTAATAAAGTAATCATCTAGCGATTAAAAATCACCAAATAATTCCTGTAACAAATACGAGTTAGTTCTATCTCACAAATAACAACAATATCTACAAATCATTAACAAATAATATACATAAATAAAAAGGAATAAATTCATAAAATAGTCCACCAACATAACACAATAATATCATATGGAAACGATAATGATCAACATGGTAATCATGCATAAAATCAATAAATATAACAAATTAAACAAGGAAATCATACTAAATATATAAGATAAGAATTGAAAATTGAGGTAAACACATGCAAAATTCTGGTCAAGGGGCGACACCTCTTTAAAGAGGCGTTGCCTCCTGACCAAGAGGCAACATCTTATCTCCTGATCACGAAGAGGCGACATCTCAACAGAGGCAAGAACAATCTACATTTCTTAAATCCTAAGAAACTCAATGATTATGTAAATAAATAAGAAATAGACACAAATTTATAAATATCAATAATCAATATTCAGTATCTCATGCAATCATGCTTCTTTATGACCTTAAATAAGTAATGTAGCCCAAGAAAACACAGAAAATAGCAACAAATTAAAGCTTTTAATGAAGATAAAGAACTTTAAACTTAAAAATAGGGAGACTAATTGACTTGGATGTGTTGATGCTCTTAACTAAGCCCTTAGAGCTTGGTTAATGGGTTAGTGGCTTTGAATGCAAAAAGATTCCTTCCTCTTCTCAAGGGAGTTAAGTCTTCTAAGCTTCCAAGTCTCTTTCTTCTTCTTCTTCTTCTTCTTTTTTCTTTTCTTTTTTTCTTTTTCTTTTTTCTTTTTTTCCAGACATTTTTTTCAGTTGCCAACCTTTTTTTCTCATGCCCCCACATCCTTTTTTTTAAAGCCTCTCACCTCTCCCCTTTTTTAATTTTCCAAAAACTCATTCTCACCCTCTTCCCTTGCTTTTTTCATTCCCTAAGCTCTTTCCTTTACTTTTTCTTTTCTTTTTACGTTAAAAAATAACCAAATCTTCAGTAGGTGAGCCTCTAACCACTGCCATTAATGGCATTTAATGCTACAGAGGGTGGCTGTGAAAAGGCAACGCCTCTTCATTGAGGCAATTGCCTCTTCACCAAGGTTAGGTCAGGGCCTTTGGGCCAAGAGGCAATGGGCTTGGGCTTAGGCTTTAACTTAATTTTTGGGCTTAGATATGGTATTTTTGGGCTTGGCTCAGTGTTTTGGGCTTTTTGAGTTGATTTTAGAGAAGTCTCGGGCTCCCCTTACATTCAAAACTCAAACTTTCTCATCATTGGGCTTTTGTTGCGGGCTAACGGTGTCCATAGTTTGCCCCTTTGGTTTTTCAAAAAATTAAATTTTTTGAAAAAGCAACATGCACATCAAATAATAAAGAGTAAAATTGACATACCTGACCTACGAGATTCATTTGGGTCGTCAGCCTTGGGAATTCTTAGCCCGATCAGCCACTCATTAATAAATTTGTCATGAATCTCAAACATGGCCCAATCTTCACTCAATAAAGACAGAAGAGAAACGTAGCTGTGATCCTCGGGTTAAGCTAACTCGATCAACTATTCATTATAAATTTGGCGTGATTCCTAAGTTTTCCTGGCTTGAGAAGTCACTCAGTGGAAGAGATGAAATGTAACTATGATCCTCGGGTTTTCCTGGCCTAATCAGTTACTCATTATAGTTTGGTGTGAATCTTGAGCATGGCCCAATCTCCACTTATTAAAAAGAGATGAAACAAAATCGTGTTCCTCGAGTTTTCTTGACCCAATTAGTTACTCATTATAATTTGACATAAAACCCAGGTTTTCCTGGCTCAAGAATTACTCAGTAAAAGAAGAATGCACTTTGGGGATTCAAACTTGACGAAACACCTCTTGAGATACGTACTTTGAGGATTCAAACTTGACTAAGAGCTTATTATTCTATGCACTTTCGGAATTCAAATCCGACCAGATGCTTATTCTTCCATACACTTTAGGGATTCAAATCTGACTTGAGGCTTATTCTTCCATGCACTTTGGGGATTCAAACTCGACCAGATGTTTGTTCTTCTGCATACTTCAGGGATTAAAACCCGATCATGCGCTTATTCTTCTTGATGCTTTGATCAGATTATTCTTATCCAAAGATTGATTCTGGATATACCCGAGCAGTGATGTAGAAATTCTCATTCGATTTTTTTTGGCAGGCTATGGGCTATTCCATGCTTTATTTCACTAAGTGGCTTAACCCTTACTCCTCATATTATTTTCTTTCAATCTTCCTCTCTTACACTAATCATATAAATTCTCTTTTTTCCTTTCTAAGGGTCACTTTCACTTTTTAAATTCCCTTTCTTTTTTCTTTCTCTTTCTCTTTCTCTTTCACTCTCTATATTTTCCTAACATGGACGCTACACGAACCTTGGATTTGTAGATATGGGACCCAGTGGCACTTACGATAAATCCCTCTTGGAGTTTTGGGCTCAGTATCGGAGACGAGATCCCCTTGTTTGTAGATTTGCGATCCCATATTTATGGCTTGGCCACCAGAGAGGTTAGTACCCAATTTCCTTAATTTTTCCTATGAATATCATCAAATAACATCGGTTTACTATTCATAGATGCACATTTATCAATTTAATCAAAAGAAATTGAATTTTATTAATTAAAAATTAAAATTTTGAATTATACTATCAAATTGCCAAAATGAAGAGGTGTCCCCTCTTCGATGAGGCAATCGCCTCTTCGATCAGGTGATCACTTCTTCATAAAGAGGCATTCACCTCTTTGAGTCAGGCACTTCTTAATGAGGTGATCACCTCTATATCAAGAGGCAACGCCTCATCACTGAGGTGATCACATTTTTGATAGAGGAGTTCGCCTCAACGACAGGTTTCAATAAAAGTTTGAAAATTTATTGCAAAAAAATGACAATTCGACTCCTTATTTTACTCCCTTAGCTTGATGCCCACACCCTCAAGGGTGCTGGGAACTTCAGTGGTGCGCGCATCTAGTACGATGAGCTTATTGACACAGTGCAGACTCAGACTTGTGATATTGGGTTCTTTGACTTCATCCTGGCACTCCCAGCATAATAAGGACATACAAACTACCAGCCCCTACATGCCCTGATGGAGAGGTGGTCTGACACTATCCATACATTCCATCTTCCTTTTGGGGAGTTCACCCTTGATCTAGTGGCCTTTGCTGCAGTCACTGGCGTAGCTTCTGCTGGGGATTTTGTTCCTTTCAACACAGTCTCCATCAGTTATCTCTTGACTATCTTGCTTTCATTAAGTGTCTACTTGGTATGGTCCCATATATGAAGAGGATCCACATAATGAGGCTTGATTTGATTAAGAGCTTCTACACTAGCGCTAGAGTTGAGGCAGCCACTACACCCCTATAGATTGATTAGGTGGTGTGTGTTTTTCTTGTCTACCTGCTGTGCACTACTGTAATAACCCATATTTTTAAATTATTTTAATATAAATCAAGATATGCAATGTTAATAAATTTAAAAGTTATATCTATTTATTTTACTATTTTGTGATTTATGATTATTATTTTACGTTAAATTATATTTTCCACGTAAATATTTTATTTTAGAAACTTATGATTTTAAACATTTAATTTGCATTATTAATTTTTTATTAATATACATTATTTGTATTATTATTAAATTATTTAATGAGTATTGTTTATATTATTGATATTTTTTTAAAGTGTTATTTTATGTATATATATTAATATATATTATGTGTATATGTTAGTATATGTGTGTGTTGATATATATGTGTATATATATATATATGGGATATTTATAATTGATTGGTGGAGATTGATTTAATATAAAGTATTATTATTATAATATAAAGTTTTATTAATATATATATATATATATATATATATATATATATATATATATATATATATACATTTGCAAGATAAAAAAAACGCAAACTTACAGAGACTTCATCTCCTTCCTCCCCGTGCCACCGTCTAATTTTCTTACCGTCAGTGTGCCTCCTCCTCTTGCTCGTCGGACCGCCCTCCTTCAGCCAGCAGCTCTGTCGCCTTTCTCTTCCTTCTCCAGCGCTGACAGTAGCTTTAGCAGTAGCAATGACAACAACTCCATTTTTTGACCATTCTTCCTCCTCCAACCACCATTTTGCGCATTTTCAGTCTCTGTCAACTCCTCTAGCTCTAGTAATCTCGATTCCAAGCTCCGTTTGAGCTTAAACCCGATCGTTTGTGAGTTTTCTTAATTTTTCGATTTTTACCTAATATGTTTTTTTTTTAGTTGATTTTCGGTTGAATCTTGAAAACTCCCTTTGCAAACTTTGATCCTTGTTGCTTGAGCTTCATGAATATATTTTTGTTATAATTTTTGAAATTTATTTGAATTTTTGTTAATTTTATTATTATTTATTTAATTTTCATAAATTAATTTATTTAATTATAAAATTGATTGATTTAGTGTTATTATGAGTTTTTATTAATTTTATTGTTGAGAAAATACTTTTTGAGAATATTATGTAATTTTTAGTAATATTTTTAGTTTATATAAATATTGGATAATTAGGTTAAATATGTATTTTTATTGAAATTATTGGTTAAATATATGTTTTAGATAATGTTAGTATAATATATGTTGATAAGATAATTTTAATGATTTTATGTTATTTTTGAGGAAATTATTTAGCATTATGTGTATTTTGAATTATTACGGTAATTGTGTAATTTTGTTAAAATTATAGTTAAATATTATGTTTTAAATGGTTTTAGAATTATTTAAGGTAATAAAATGATTTTTATAAATTATTTAGTATTTTTAACTAATTAATGCTAATTTTGAAAAATTATTTTCCAATAATATATTATTTACTAAATTGGTGATTAAATAGGTTTTTAATTATATATATATATATAGGCTATTTATGTTATTGGAATATATAAAAATGATTGAGAAATTATTTATGTTATTGGAATATATGTTTACTAATTTATAGTGAATTATTGAGAAATTTGGATTTTTAATAATAATATATCATTATTTTGGGATTTTTATTTAATTATTGTGAAAATAATTTTATATAGTGTTTTAATCTTTAAATATGCTATATTTTGCTATTTTGAGAATATTTGGGGAATTTATTGGTTTTTAATATATTTATTATATTATTTGTATTTTTGATGGATTTGTGGAGTGAGGTTGGGAATTGTGTAGTTCGGAGTCCCAACCGAAGGTGTTGAATGTTCTATCTCTAGAAGTTTGTTTCCTTGTAGGACCGACTCTACTTTTGAGTAGAGAGGTCCGTTTTACAAAGGAAGCTTTGCCAAATTTTTGGTAAAATTCTCGTAAAACGTGACATCGAGTCGATATTGAAATTCTGTGTTTGTCTGTATTTTATATTCCTAGATTGACTCTCTTTAAAAATTTAAGTTAGATTTATTCTGATTTCGCTATTATTTTATTGTTTAGTTGCACCGAGACCAAGGCCTAATGGATTAGGCCCGTCGAACCAGTCTAAGGAGTGCAAACTTGTGAGTTGTTATTTATATATATATTGCATTTAGGATGCATGTTTTAGAAAATACAAGTTTTGATTGGTAATTATTCATAAAATGTTTCATCAAATGCTTAAGTATATTTTAGGTATAGTTTTAGTATATTTTTTGTTTATTTTGAAATAAATGCATGTTATACTATTGATTTATACTTAAATTGTTTTTAAGTATATTATTGGTATATTTCATGTTTGATTTGATTTCATTTGACATATATATACTCGAAATATACTTAGTTTATTTTAGGTATATTTTTAGTATATATATGGTTTATTTTATCATTATGACTGTTATTCTGCATTATTTATTTTTTCGTATGAATGTTTTATTTTAAATGAAGGATATCGATAGAACGTGCTACCTAGTGGGTAGCACTAGGACCGTGTACGTACCGATGTGATAGATTTAGGGTTGAGTGAGGATCACTTGAAATATTTGATTGATTGATTGATTGAGATTTGATGTGATTGAATGGTGTCATTGCTGGAGCTCGGTTAAGCTAATGTCTCGGGGCTAATCACACTGACAGTCAGACTGCTGGAACTCGGTTGACTTAGTGTCTCGGGGCCAATCTATTGTCTAAATGGAATAAGTGAATTAATTTGGAATTAAGTGAGCCTGAATGGCTAGAGAGTTATTGTTTATCGAGGTTGTGATTAAATAGGATTTTATTTGATCCTTCATAAATATATGTTTTTTTTAGCATATATATATAAATGATTTCAGCATTTGTATGAAATGCTTGTACATATATTTATTATGTACGGATAATTGATTGCATTTGACATTAGAAGATGCATGTATATATATTATAACAATTCACTCAATGAGGTCTGACTCCCCTCAGTTGATTTTTTCAGGAGATTCTTCTTTAGACCTCAGTAGTAGGCCTATCAGTTGGATTTCTTTAGCCCTGACTATTTTGTGTAAACTACTTATCTAATTTTATTTGTACTCTAGAAAACTATAGTATTTAGTTGTATTTGATTTTTATTATATGTTGATTGTAATCTCAAAGACTTTTCTTTGAATATTGTATTATATATTTTATCTTATGATATGACAAAGTTTATTTTTATTATATTGATTTGAAATTTAAATTATGGTGTTGTCTTTTTTGTCTGAATATTTTTGTTTGTCTTTTCAGAATGAGGAGATAAGTGCATGTTGCTCCATCGATCATTGAGGCTGAGGATGTTGAGTCCTTTCAGGATGAGGTTTTACCTTTTGAACCATCGGTGAGGCACAGAGGTTGAGGTAGAGGTAGACCTCAAGGAGAGGTAGGTTGCCGTATATAGCAAGAGCTACAGGATGAGGAACCTATAGAGTTTGAGTATGAGGATGCTCCTATACCTCTAGTTGCACTGCCGATTTAGCATGTCTATTAGTAGGGTATGTCTGACCTTGAGGTGGTACTATTTTACGCCAGAGTTGGTTGGATAACTTTTGATAGGACATCAGACCCGTTGGACCTTTTTCATGCAATTGAGACAAGGACTCGAACTGCTCACACCAAGTACTAGCGGATTATAATCGTTGAGTTGTCAGTAGAGGGACTAGCCCTGGATTGGTTTTTATAGATGATTCAGCCATATATGACTACCATGACCTGGGCACAGCTTAGAGAGCGATTTATGAGGTGATTCTGCCTAAAGCCACTCCATATGAGCTACAGACTTAGATTGATGAGTATTACTAAAGGTGATAGATCTATTAAGGACTACACTAGAGAATTTCTTTAACTCGACAGATATATAGAGGATTTGATGAGGGATCAGCATTTCACGGTCACCACTTATGTCACTGGTTTAGGTTCTACTTTTGCTGGGATGCCTACAACAGGCCTTACTCTGGAGTTGATGATAGAGTTGGCCAAGGAGATTGAGCTTAGGCTAGTCAGGCAAGGAGCTATGCCTGATTATTACCAGCTAGGCACTCATTCAGAAGGATTTTAGACTACTCCTTATTCAAGCTTTCAGATTGGTTCGAGTAGTCAACAAAGAGGCCTAGTACAGTAGAGCCAAAGACAACAACAGAGAGTGCATAAGAGTAGTAGACATGGTCGTGGGGGTTAACGCAAATTGATCAGATTTAGGTTAGGTGCTTCAAGCAGCAATAATGGTCGTAGTTCTGGGTTAGCAGCTAGTGTTTGCCAAACATGTGGTAGAGTCCATCAGGGATCGTGTTATATGGCACTGCTAACTTGTTTTCGATGTGGTCAGACATGATATTTTGCCATATCATGTCCCTATTCTGGTTATCAGCCATAACAGATTTTATAATTTCCACAGCAGTCGATCGCCAATGCAGCACTAGTTCCTTTTCAGTTACCTCTAGCTCAGCACCAGAGTTCGACTTAGATTATTGCTCAGTAGGGACATGGTAGAGGTACCAGAGGAGGTGCCAAAGGTTTTGGCCAGTCTTCTAGTAGTCAGCAGGGAGGTCAAGGTTAGGCCAGAGTTTTCCACCTCACTCGGTAGGATGCTCAGGCATCTAATGCAGTCGTGGCAGGTATTATTTCTATTTTTTACCTGGATGCTTGGGTTTTGTTTGATCCGGGTGCGACGCATTCCTTTGTATCTCCTGTGTTTACTTCAAAATCTTGTTGGAAAGCTTCAAGGATGGCTTTTCCCTTATCTATTGCCACTGCTTTAAGTGATTCTTTGGACACTGATGTTGTTCTTTCTAGTTGTCTAGTTTTCATCAGAGGTAGAGAATTGCCCATAGATTTAGTGTTATTGGATGTGATGGAATTTGATATTATCCTCGGCATGGATTGGTTGTCTCAGCACTATGCCGTTATGGACTATCAAAGTAAATAGGTGATTTTTAGAATTCCTAACGAAGAAGAGTTTAAGTTTGTGGGTGATAAGAGTTTTGCACCTCAGAATTTCAGCTCCACTATCATGGTGTAGACGATAGGGTTTAACACGCGTCCAAGATTTTAGCAACCATGTCATTGTTTAGGCTCAGGGCCTTAGGGAACACACTAACCACTATCACAAAGACATGGCGTGGAGATAAGGAGTCACCACCCAGGGTAATAACTGGGACAAATTGAAAAGGTGGTACTCGATTCTCTAAAAGAAAGCTAGCACCACAACCAAGATATTCTGGATATGGAATACTAGCTTCTTTTAGTCTCGTGTTCATTTAGAATAATTTTATAAATGATTATTTCATCCTCTAATTACATGCAATTTTATTAAACCCTAATTAACATCCATTTAACCCAAAAGGCAATAGGTCAATAAAATTACAAGTAAAAATGCATCAAAAAGGCAATGTACCTATGTCTAAACTATGTTAATTTTATTTTATAAGTTAGCTAAATCAACATATTTTATTTACAAGTGAAATGGACTTTAAAGGTGGGCCTACATTTTTATTAATTAGTAAACCTAAATCTATTTATTTTAGTTTGTCTAAGAAATGAGCTTAAGTCTATTTAATTTTGAAGGAAAATTAAATTAGTGGGCCTAAGTCTAAATTAGTTTTATTTTAAGTGACATGTGGGCCTAGGTCTATTTATTTTAAAAGAAATGAAATTAAGTGGGCTGAGCTAAGTTTAGACAAGTTTTAATTAACTAAGTGGGCCTAAAATCTAATTAACCTAATGGGCCTAAATTGATTTTAATTATTTAAAGTCCTAAACCATTTTTTAAACCTATTTATTAAGTGGGTTAGACCTAAACGTGGGCTTGGGGCCCATAAGGATAAAAACATAAAAAAACAAGCCCAAAACAAATAAAACACAAAAAATGGATCAAATAAATATTACAGTGATTTTCTAAAAAAAAACTAAATTAATTAGATGCAAACCCTAATTTAAGCTACTGCCACCATTGATTTTAATTGATTTTTTTTACTCAATTGAACCTAATTACTAATCAATTTTAAAGTACAAAAAATTAAAATTTTCACTATTCCCACTACTGGAGCTATTACAAACTACGTACAAAATTAATTTAAGTGATTATACACCCAGAAATTAAAATAACTACACAGAACACCAAAAATGGAAAAAATAAAGACAAAACCCTAAATTCTACTGGAAAACAACACAGGTTCTTCCATGGCATTTCATGGATATTCTGCTCAATTTAAATATAGGCAGTATCCTCCTCAATCCACATGCACATATCAAAACAAAAAAACACAATAATCAGATTAGTAGTGAAATTAAACAATAAAAAAGAATAACATAACAAAAGAAAAATCACAAAAAGAAAAAAATAAAAAGAATAAAAAAATGAAATAGAAAATAACATTGATGATTTAGATGTTGTGCAAATGCCCTTTTTGGCCCCTCAAATTAGGATTTTCATCATTGAAATTGACTTAGTTGATTCTGGACTGGGACTAAAAAAACGCTGGATCGTCTTCGTTAAATGAACTGTAAAAATTAAGGTTTTGAAAGAACATAAGAAATTAAAGTTTGATCTACGGATGTGTGAGTTTCTCTCAATTCCTCCGTCTGTGTAAAAAATTTCTTTTTTTCCTTTTTTTAACGCACGCATGTAGACTCTGCTTTTAAATGCAGAGTCTGCGCATGTTGACTTCCTCCAAAGAAGGAACAGACTGATGATCAAATAGAGTTTGTTTTTTATTTCAAAAAAACCTTTTGCGTTTAGAAAAAAACCTTATCAGATAGTCATAAAGATAAAATTTGAATTTTCAACCAATCAAAACACTAAAAAAAGTTGATAAAAAATAAGAATAAATACGCAAAAAATTAAAAAAAAAGGGACTTATTACGCATTGGCACTGTGCAATGCTGACCGGCATTGTGTAATGTCGATCAGCATTACACCAATACCGATCGACATTTTAAATGCTGATCTTAAAAATTACAAAAAGACCCCTAAAAATTAACTTATTTGCAATCAAATCCTAAAAAACATTGCAATTTAGTCCTTAAAGTCCAGAAAATCAACAACCAAGTTCAATTTTTAAATGAATTCATCATAGGGGCTTACGTCACAATTGTACATAATTGCATCCTGAAATTGGGTGCTTACACATGACTAAGAAGATGTTAAGGAAGGGTTGTCAGGATTATTTGGCATTAGTCAGGGATACTTCAATGGAGAAGTTGTCACTCACAAATGTTCCTGTTGCCTGTGAGTTTCCTGATGTTATTCCTAGGGAGTTGCCAGGTTTACCACCTCATAGAGAGATTGAGTCCTATATAGATATGGTTCCAGGCACTACCCTTATTTCGATACCACCTTACATAATGGCTCCTGCAGAGTTGAAAGAGTTAAAGGATTAGTTGTAGGAATTATTGGATAAGGGTTTTATCAGACCCAGTGTTTCTCCTTGGGGTGCACTAGTCCTATTTATGAGAAAGAAGGATGGTACCCTAAGACTATGCATAGACTACAGAGAGCTGAATAAGGTGACAGTGAAGAATAAGTATCCTCTTCTGAGGATAGATGATTTTTTTTTATCAGTTTCAGGGTGCACAGTTCTTTTCTAAGATCGATTTGAGGTTGGGTTATCATCAGTTGCGGATTAATGAAGTTGATGTTCCTAAAATGGTATTCCGCACTTATTATGGCCACTATGAGTTTTTGGTGATGTCATTTGGCTTGACTAACGCACCAGCAGCTTTCATGGATATGATGAATAAGGTATTCGGACCATTTGTGGATCAATTTGTAGTAGTCTTCATTGATGATATATTGGTGTATTCGAAGAGTATGGAAGAGCATGTATATCACTTGAGGATTGTACTGCAGACATTGAGAGAACAACAACTTTATGCTAAATTATCAAAATGTGATTTTTGGTTGGAGAGTGTTGCATTCCTTGGACACGTGGTGTCTAAAGTTAGTATCCAGGTTAATCTATAGAAGATCGAGGCAGTGTTTGAGTGGCCTAGACTGACTACAGTTACTGAGATTCAAAGTTTTATGGGTTTTGTAGGGTATTGTAGGAGGTTTGTATAAGATTTTTTCAGAATTATAGCTCCTATGATGCGCTTGACTCAGAAGAATATGAGATTTGAGTTGTCAGATGCTTGTGAGAATAGTTTTCAATTATTGAAGGAGAAGTTGACCACAACTCTAGTTTTGGCTTTGCCTAATGGGGTGGACAAGTTCACAGTGTATTATGATGCCTTTATAGTTGGCCTAGGTTGTGTGTTGATGTAGAATGGTAGGGTGATAGCTTATGCTTCAAGGCAGTTGAAGAAGCATGAACAGAATTATCCTACCCACGACCTAAAGATGGTTGTAGTGATCTTTGCTCTCAAGATATAGAGACATGATCTGTACAGGGTGACTTAGGAGATTTTTACTGATCATAAGAGCCTTAAGTGCATTTTTCAGCAGAGGGATATGAACCTAAGGCAAAAGAGATGGTTAGAATTATTGAAGGAGTATGACTGTAAAATCATTTATCATCTAGGCAAGGTTAATGTGGTAGCAGATGCCTTGAGTAGGAAGTACTTAAGTAGTCTTGCTCACATTAGTGTGGAGAGGAGACCATTTATCTAAGAGTTACATGAGTTAGTGGATCAAGGTCTGATGATGAAGATGAGTAAATCTGGTGGACTGTTAGCTCAGTTTAAGGTTTGATCTGTGTTGAGAGATAGGATTAAGGCAGCTCAGAGTTGAGATCCTATTTTAGAAGAGCTTGCAAAGAATGTTCAAGCAGGGAAATTCACTGATTTCACACTTGATGATGAAGGTGTTTTATGGGTTAGTAGTAGTGTGTTCCTGATACGGATAATTTGAGAGAAGAGATCCTTGAGGAAGCACATTCTACAGCTTACAATGTACATCCAGGTGTCACTAAGATGTACCACAGTATTAAAGACTTGAATTGGTGGGATGGACTGAAGAAGGATGTATTTGATTATGTTGCTAAGTGTTTGTCAATAGGTGAAAGTTAAACATCAAAAGCCTTTAGGGAGCTTCAGCCTCTTCCTATTCCTGAGTGGAAGTGGGAAAGGATTGCTATGGATTATGGTTGGTTTACCTTTTTCCAAGGATGGATACGATTCCATTTAGGTGATTGTGGACAAGTTGACCAAGTCTGCACATTTCTTGCCTATGAAAGCCACTTATTCTATAGCTAGATTGGCAAAGTTATATGTTAAGCATATTGTGTGCCTTTATGAAGTACCTATGTCCATTGTGTTAGACAGAGGTTCAGTGTTTACTTCTCATTTTTAGCAGAAGTTGTAGGAAGCGATGGGCACTAGGTTGGATTTCAGTACTGCTTTTCATCCTCAAACAAATGGTCAGTCTAAGAGGATGATCCAGATATTGGAGGATATGTGTTTTAGATCTGGGAGGTAGTTGGGATGATCATTTGCCGCTTGTGGAGTTCGCTTATAATAACAGCTACCATAGAAGTATTGGGATGACACCATATGAGGCTTTGTATGGAAGGAAATGTAGATCCCCTCTGAGTTAGGATGAGATTAGGGAGAGAGCGTTGACTGGACCTATGATGGTTCAAGATGCTGCAGAGAAGGTTGTTATGATTAAGAGGAGATTAAAGCCACATTTAGTAGATAGAAGAGCTATGCGGATCCGAGTCGTAAAGATGTGGAGTTCAAGGTAGGAGACTATGTGTTCCTGAAGGTGTCTTCGATGAAGGGTGTGATGAGATTTGGTAAGAAGGGTAAGCTAGCACCGAGATATATTGGATCGTTCGAGATTCTGGAGAGAGTGAACACTGTTGCATATCGATTGGTTTTGCCTCCGAGTTTATCTCAAGTGCAACCAGTGTTCTATATCTTATGATATGATGGAGTTTATTTTTATTATATTGGTTTGAGATTTAAATTCTGGTGCATATTTTATTTTCATTATTGCATGCATTTATTTTTTTCTAGGCTTGCTATGGGTTCCAGATTCGAAAGAATTCCCGTTCCCTAGCGCCAGTCATGACTCCTGGTTTGGGTCGTGACAACTACGCTTTTCATAAATATGGCCAACTTTATGGATTTGAGCTTCCTGATGCCTTTGAGGGACCTAGATTTGGTGGTGAACTATAAATGGGGCAGCTATGCCTTAATTTATCTTTAGAGGAGCATGGATGAATTGGTACATGGAGCTAGGAGACTCTGCAGTTTCTAGCATGCCATACTAGTATTTTCCTTTCTCTTTTACCTTTATATTCCATCCTAATTATTACTATCTGATTTTACTAACAACTCTTTGCTTCTTTTTGTAGGACTGGGCTCTAGAGCTGGAGTTGATAGTAGGGATTACTAGGGTCTGTGATACCCCATTCCCTACGATGGTGAGGTGGGGTCCCAATCAGGCTTGGAGGAGACTTGTGGCTCATATTCATATCCACCTTGAGCGACTAAACATGCTCACTTACAATGAGGTAGGTACCTACAAACGTAATTGGAATTAGCAATAAATTTATTAATCAAATTCATCCATTTACTTATTTATTCTTACAGCTATGTTTGGACTTATGAGGCCCTAAAGAAGGGTGGACGCAGGTTATGGTTTGCTCTATCCCTCTATCTGAAAGGAAGGTTTTGCTTAAAGGCCTTAATTGCAGGGTTTGGTTCTTTGGGGAGAGGATACACTAGTGGTAGACAAGCGCTCGAGTGAGGTGTCCACCTCTTGCTTCCCTGATATATCTTATGGGCACATGAGTTAAAAGGAGATGAGCTAAATCATGCCCTGCAGGGAGAGGATGCTACAGACTATTATGAGCGGAGGAAGTCTCGCTACATGGACTTTGCACGGGCTCATCTTATACAGTGTTTGCCTCTTCCTGTACCTACACTTTAGGTGAGCATGTAATGTTTTATTTGACTTATTTTATATTTACTTACAAATGTTGTTCTCTAACTTATCTTTCATCTTTTAGGTAGCTTCTAGGGCACCTGCTCCTCACCCTAGGCCCTCTACATAGGAGAGGCCTCATCAGTGCCCCTGTACTATTCCTAGTGATGAGGGTTCTTCTTTTAAGGTGCCCTCCTCTATGGATCCTTCCAGTTCTCAATCCTAGATAGTGGTTGATAGACTCATTGCTACTCTTGATCTGCTGACTCATTGCTGGGTGCCCTCTAGTGTGCTCTCTCATCAGTTTCTGACGTTGGATATGACCCTAGAGCCAGCATTCTTCCCAAAGGCTACTACTTATGTAAGTTTCCTTCTTTTGAAATTGGGTTCTTAAGTCTTACTTAACACATGGTTAGTTCTAATATTATCAATGGAACAGATACCTTGAGATCAAAAGGAGTATATGTATTGGGTGATGGAGGCCCATAAGGACTTCATGATGCAGCAATGGAAGGTAAACACAAAATATGCTTTATTTTTACATATATACATGCTTTTGTGATTTCTTACCTTTTATCATGCTTTGATAGGATCGAGATGAGGCCAATCAAGCTAGGATCACTACCCTTGAGCACCAACTCATCGCTCTTTAGGTTAACGGCAACGAGGAGGAGGGGGCAGTTGATGAGGAGTCTAAGGATAATAGTGACAATAATGGGACTGACCCTACTGATGCTTCTGTAGATGAACTCGCTGATGAGCCTGCAGATGAGCCAGTTGACAAAGAGGTTGAAAAGAGCGATGAGCAGAGAGGAACCTCTGGAGATTTTTGCTAGCATAGGGGTGTTCTATTTACAAATATTTGATACTTTGCACTGTTGCCCTTTTATTATCTGAATTGATTTTTACTTTTATGCCTTCATATTTTGCACTAGATGGATGGGAATTATGACTTTTAAACTCAATTTTTAGCAAAATTCTGAATGAATGGAGTCATTTTTATTTTTGAAACATTATGTTTTGACTTTACATGTACAACCTGAATAATTTCTAGTGATATGAAGATCTATTCTGCTTGTTGTAGGGGCGTCGCCTCTTTGAAAGGGCATCACCTCTATATAAAGAGGCGATAGATCATTCACCTCTTCTCATAGAGACGTTGCCTGAACGTAGAGGTGACCACCTCTATAAGTCCTTTATGTAGCTATAAAAACCCCCAAATCTTCTTCAAAATCTCTAATTTCTTCATCTTGCCACTTTCTTTTATTCTTCTCTCCCAAATAGTATTCTAACCCCTAATCATGACTGAGAGAAGCTTGAAACAACTACAACTGATTCTGAAAATTCTGGATGGCAGATCATGGGCTAGAATAGAGTCATTTCACTTATCTACCTTCCGATCTTTGCATGCTAAGAAGATTAATTTCCCATTTCTCCATGTTCTTGCTCAGTTTTGGGATCCTCAAAGAGACATTTTTTGGTTCAATACAGTGGAGATTTGCCCCTTACTAGAGGAATTTAAAGTTATCTTGGGCTCCTAAATAGATTTTGCTCAACAGATTATTATTCCTTCAGTCACAACCCTCGATTTGCACACTATTCAATACCAAATGGCAAGGTTATTCAATATGCCCCTCAGTCTTCTCTTCACCACATTTTTGGTAATGAAATCTTGATAAGCCCATTTATGGAAACTGTAGCGGCTATAGATGGCAATGAGGTTCCCTGGCCTCAAATGATAGTACTTTGCCTGTATACCGAGTTCTTATTAGTCTCTAAAGATCTTCCATGTTTAGGACCAAGTAGAGAGTGGACTGAACCCTTTCCCCCTTATTTTGGTTAACACTATTATCGGGCTTGACAACTTCTCTAAGACCAGGCGATTCTCTAGGAGTCCTTTTCTGTTAGAGGTGAGTCTCCTCTTCCTCTTATCATCTTCTACTTTCTATCATTCTTGCCCATTCATCATTTCTGCAGGCTTGGTTGCAAGAGAAGCTAAGGTTGCTCGAACTACCCAGAGACATTGCTCACTATAAGGCTAAACATTATCGTACTATGAGGCTTCAGCCTATCCCAGAAGATACTCACAACTGGTTGTCCATATTCCTTGATACTCTAATTCAGTGGATGTGCCCATATTGAAGAATACAACATGTGACCCTTTGGTCCTACACCTACTGTGTTCCCTTGGCCAGCCTCCATTTTGATACCTTCTATAATTTGCCTTGACTTTGCAGGCAATATGGACAGAAATAACTAATTGTGGAACTAGTGCATGAGTTTGAACCAAGGCCATTTTCTTAAAACTTTCTAGACAACCTAGTTGCTACTTGGCCTCGTAGAATCATCCAGAGGTTCATTGACTACAGTGGAGATCAGTCTATTGATGACTAGTACAAGGCATAGATTCAACTATAACATATAAAAAAGGATGAATTTACAAGAAACAGAAGGAAAATGGCATTACAGGCATCGAGTGCCCAAGGGAGTCAAAAGAGAAGCAAATGATATTATATTAGTTTATGAAATTTAGTCTTTTTATTTACTTTCTTTTCGGATGAAATTTCCTTTTTAGTTAGACAATGTGTAATAAACATTTAATATAATGTTTACAATAATAAAGGCAATCCATTCCATTTAATTTAAGCACAATGCGACTATGTGATTTTGCTTCTTATATATCTCCTGTCACTAATTGGCTTGCCCTTGTAAGTTTTCTAACTAACTATTTTCTTTTTCTCTCTTTCTCCTTTTACATGTCCTTTACTTTTTCCTTGACCACCTTTTCAGGTTTTCAATCTAGCAGGACTTTTACTTTTTTTTCCTTCTTTTGTCTCTAACTGTTGCCTAGGCAACCTCTTTTAAGGTTTTTTTCCTTAGTGAGACTTTACAAAAAGTATTTCTTAAACTTGTCCATGTTGATAGGCTCTCTGAATTCATTTCCCTCTAAGTCAGATAGAATAGCAACCCCTTTGGAAAATAACTTCTTCACTTGGTAAGGACCTTCCTAGTTTGACTTGAACTTCCTCATGGATTAGTTATGATTGGCCTAGTGAGCTTTAAGACCAAGTTACCCTCTTTGATCTTGTCTGGCTTAATCTTCTTGTTATAAGCCTTGAGCTATCCTTTCCTAGTACAACTGAGAGTGATACATGGCCTTTATCCTCTTTTCATACAACAATGTCAGCTGTGCTAATCAACTTTCTACCCACTGATACTTAGGGATTTTAGACTTTAGGAGAACCCTTAATGACTAGATTTTGACCTCAACTGGTAACACAACTTCACACCTATATACCAGAGAATACGAAGTGGCTCCAATTGACGTTCTGGCAGTGGTTTTGTATCCCCATAATGCAAAATGTAGGTAACTTGCCCAGTCTTTGTAATTTTCCAGTATATTGGCAAGATTCTTTCCACGTTCTTGTTTGCTGCTTCTATGGATCCATTCACCTATGGTTTGTAAGGGGATGACCTATGATGCTCAATTTTGTATTCTTCTAATAGAGTGGTCATTTCTGCCCTAAAGTGAACACCATTATTAGTGATGACATGATGAGGCAACCCATATCGGCAAATTATATTCTTCTCTATGAACTTGACCATCTGTTTTGCCCCTACATTTGTGAATGATTCAACTTCTACCCATTTAGAGAAATAGTTGATTGCCACTATAATGTAACGATGACTGTTGGATACTTTCGACCTTATCTCTCTAATAATGTCAATTCCCTAGACTGCAAATGGCTAAGGATAGGTCAATCCTTGCAGTTCCATAGAAGGCCGGTGGCATTTCTTTATAGTTGTGGCATTTCTTTATATACTTCACACAATATGCCTCCATGGTTAGCCAGAAGTACCCTTGATGAGTTATCTTTTTAGAAAGGACTGTCCCATTCATATATGGCCCACATACACCCTTATGAACTACTTCCATAATTTTATGTGCCTCACCATTATCAACGCATCTCAGGTGCACTCCAACTGGCATCCTTTTGTACAACATCCCGTTATAGCTAATGAACTGCCAAGATAACATCCTCAACAACATTGTTTCTTTTCTATTAGCTTCCTCAAAGAATTTCCTTATCTTAAGATACTGTTGTAGATCATAAAACCAAGGCTTCTCTGTTGGGTCGATTGACATTATTCTGACTTCCTTATAGCAAGGAATCTGGGACCTTACTAGGATGAAAGACTTTATTTCTGCTCATCCACCTCCTTCCCATGTTGAAGCTAGAGTAGCCAACGCATCAGCCATTTAATTCTCTTCCTAGGGCAAGTGTGTGAATCTATATTGCGTGAAAGACAATAAGATCGTGGCTAAATAATCCCAATATGGCTTTAGCTTATCTTCCCTTACTTCCCAGTCCTTGGAGATCTATTTCACTACCAGCATCGAATCCCTATACACTATCACCTCTTCTGCTCCCACATTCTTGAGTGCTTTCAGATAAAAAAATGTAGACTTTATATTTAGCTTGATTATTAGTGACCTCAAATTCTAGCCTCTTTACCATCAGAATTACTTCTCCTTCTAGCGAGACCAAAGTTATACTAATGCTTACCCCTCTGCTATTTACTACTCCATCAAAGTACATTTTCCATGTCTGGATCTTTATTTCCCCCTAATGTTCATCCAGGAATTCTAACTCCCATTCTTATCTATTGTCTACTGGATTCTGGGCCAAGAAGTCTACCACAACTCTTCCTTTTATCACCTTTTTAGCCACATAATCTATGTCAAATTTAGTAAGCATAACTAACCATTTGGTTAATTTACCTATCAGTGATGGAGTCTACTGGAGATATCTGAGAGGATCATGCTTAGAAATTGCCTGAATCTTATAGGACTGGAAGTAATGTTGTAGCTTCTTTATTGCCCAGATTATAGCCAACCAGGTTCTTTCTACTAGACTGTAATTGGCTTCATAGGATAGAAGCTTCTTACTTAGATAATATACAACATGCTTGACTCTCCCTTCTCTTTTTTAAGCCAACATTACACCAATCACATCTTTCTCTATTGCCAAGTAAAGAATTAAGGGCTTCCCTGGTCTTTGAGGTTGCAAAACTGGAGGATTCATCAAATACTGCTTAACAGTTTCAAAGCCTCATTGACACTTATCCTCCCAGATGATTGGCTGATTCTTCTTTAAGAGCTTAAAGATCAACTCATAAATGGTGGTCAGTTTGGCTATAAACCTACTGATGTACTGTAGCCTTCCTATAAACCCTCTAAACTCTTTCTCGTTCTTCGGTGCATGCATCTCTCTAATCACTCTAACTTTTTTTGGATCCACCTCTATGCCTTTCTGACTGATGATGTGTCCTAATAGTTTTCCAGATGTCACCCAAAAAACACATTTCTTCAGATTTAGTCTGAGGTTGTACTTTTCAGCTTTTACTAGGAACTTGTCTAAGGCTTCGAAATGCCCTTCTCTGGTAAGAGATTTCACCATCATGTCATCTACATACACTTTTATCTCTTTATGGATCAGGTCATATAACAGTATAGTAGCCATTCTTTAGTAAGTAGCCCCTGCATTTTTTAACTCGAACGGCATAACCGTGTAACAATAAACACCACACTCAATGGTGAAAGAAGTCTTCAACTTGTCAATCACTACCATCATAATCTGATTGTATCTTGAGAAGCCATCCATAAAGGAGTACATGGCGTTAGAAGCTGCACTATTGACTAAGGTGTCAATGTGTGGTAAAGGAAAATTAACCTTTGGACAAGCCTTATTCAAGTCCCTATAGTCCACACACATCCTAACTTCATCATCTTTCTTGGGAATTAGGACTATGTTAGCTAGCCACTAGGTGTGATTTACCACTTTTAGAAACTTTGATTTCAACTATTTTTCTACTTCTTCTTTGAATAGGAGAGCCCATTCTGGCCTTAATCTTCTCTTCTTCTGCTTTATCGGTGTGATGTGAGAATCCATAGGAATCCTGTGTTTCACAATCTCTCTATCGATCCCAGGTATATTATAGACGGCGGGGTTTAGAGCACGTCCAAGATTTTAGCAATCGCGTTACTGTTTGGGCTCAGGGCTTTAGAGAACACACTAACAACTATCACAAAGACATGGTGTGGAGATAAAGAGTCGCCACCCAGGGTAATAATTAGGATAAATCGAAAAGGTGGTACTCGATTCCCTAAAAGAAAGCTAGCACCACAACCAAGAGATTCTAGATAAGGAATATCAACTTCTTTCAGTCTTGTGTTCATTTAGAATTACTTTATGAATTACTATCTTATCCTCTATTTATATGCAATTTCATATGAACCCAAAAACAATAAACTCCAAGGCAAACTAGTTATGAAATATACAAGTAAATAATGCATTCAATCACAAAACCCCTAAGTTAGTCTAATCTACATGGATTTTAATTAAATAAGTTAAATCTACATGTTTTAAATTATAAGTGAACCTAAAGACCTAATTCCTTTTAATTTTAATTAAATGAACCTAAGTCTATTAATTTTAATAAAAAAAATGGGCCTAATTCTACATATTATGGAATATTTAAATTAGTTGACTTAATTCTACATGTTTTAATTAAATAATGATCTTAAATCTATAAATTATAAAAAAGGGCTTAAATTAATTGAGCTAAGTCTAAATTAATTAAATTAAATTAGGTGGGTCTATGTCTAATTAACTAAATGGGCCTAAAGGTATTTCTAACCTAAAATCTAATTAATTATGGACCTAAAAATATATTTTAATTAATTAAACCTATTTAATTATTAAGTGATATAGGCTAAAAGAATTACCTAAACTTAAATAAATAAATCAAGACCTAAAGTGGGCTTAAGGTCCAAAACACACAAAAATAATAAATAAACCCAAAAACAAATAAAAACATAAAAGAAACAATTAAATAAGATCAAACAAATAATTAAATTTATTCCTTACTAAAATCCTAATTTTTATTAACATACAACATAAATTAATCTACATCCTCAATTGATTTTAAATGATTATCAAATTGAAACCTAATTTTACTAACCAATTTAATAAAAATAAACATGCAACCACATACATAATTTTATTATTATTCCCACTATTGGGGCTATTACATTAATTCATAAAATAATTAATAAAAAACTAAAAATAAAAAATAAAAAATAAAAACCTAGAAACGAAGTCTTTACGGGGCTTTATCCATAGTCTTCTATGGATTTCCAATAAAATTCATCTCCTTCATATGATCACAATGTATTTTTCTCCATAATCACCATAAAAAAATAAGATAATAATTAATGAATAAATTATGATAAAATAAATAGAATAATAAATAAACAAATAAACAAATAAATAAAAGAAAAATATAAGAATATGGTATGCTTATGGATGATTAGGGTGCTCCTCAGATATGTGATTCACCATTCTTAATAAGTTTTTGAATCTTTTCTTCAAAAAATTCCTTCACAGGTTTTGAATTATTTGATGAATCAAAAGAATTTTGATTAAAAGTAAATAAAATAAAAAAACACAATTTTCTTTCTCTCCTCGTCTCTTTTCTACGCCTCTCTCTTCTTTTTTCTCTTTTTCCTCCCCTTTCTTCCACTGCTCCTTCCTTTCTTTTATAGTAGAACCAGGAGGCCTAACCCCAATTCTAATGTGATTCTAATTCCTAAAGTGTATTCAGGAATTTTAAACTAATTAGGAACGAATTAATTAGGAAGTTTAAACCAATTTAGATTGAATTAATTAGGAAGTTTAAACCAATTAAAACACTAAATTGGAAGCAATTTAGAAATAGGAAAATGGAAGAATTCAATTCCGACCAGGATTGTATAATTCCGATCAGAATTATACAATCCCGATCGGAATTGTTATAATTCCGATTGGAATTATGTAATTCCAATCGGAATTAGATAATTCTAGTCGGAATAATGGAATTTCGACGCACTTTTTTTTTTAAATTTAATTATAAAAAAGCCCCCGAAAAAATTTAAGTTTTGCAATTAGGTCCTAAAAAGAACTTTGCAATTTAGTCCTTGAAAACATTAAATCCTTCCTTTAAAAGCCCTTAGAATTTTTTAAGGATTAAGTTTCAAAGACATTTTCATCACTGGAGTCCTTTGTTACATCCATAACATATTATCCTGAAATTGGGTGTCTACAGTTGCCCCCCTTTGTCACTGTTTGCTTAATAAATTGCAGCAAAGCAAAATAGCACCCAATTTTTAAATTGAAATTTAGGGTACTTACCAGTACTCCTTAAAGCTTATGCTTGTGAATTTGCTATACTCGGACGTACAGCATTTAAAATGACATATCATACTCAGTCGCATGATATTGATTATACTCGGTTGTATAACCTTAGGTGAATGAACCATATTATACTCGGTCGTACAATGTTTGACTATACTCAGACGTATAGCATTAGAAAGAAATTACATCATACTCGGTCGTATGATGCCAATTATACTCAGTCGTATAATCGATTGAGGATACATTGCACTCGGTCATACAATGCTGACTATACTCGGTTGTATAGTCTGTTTTGATAAGAAACATCATACTCAGTTGTATGATGTTGATTATACTCGATTGTATAATCGATTGAGGGTACATTGCACTCAGTCATACAATGTTGACTACACTCGATCGTATAGTCTGTTCTGATAAGGAACATCATACTCAGTCGTATGATGTTGATTATACTCTGTCATATAATAAATTATGATAAGGAACATCATACTCAGTCGTATGATGCTGATTGATTATGCGATTATGCTGCAATCCATAATTGCTCACTATTAGCTGCAACCCTTCCATTGCTCACTTTCGATGCTACAGTCCATAACTGCTCACGATTAGCTACAACCCTTCATTGCTCACGGATGATGCTACAATCCATAATTGCTTACGATTAGCTACAACTTTTTCATTGCTCACTAATGATGCTACAATCCATAATTGCTCGCGATTAGCTACAACCCTTTCATTGCTCACTGATGATGCTGCAATCCATAATTGCTCACGATTAGCTGCAACCCTTTCATTACTCACTGACAATGCTGCAGTCTTTGATGATGCTACAGTCCATAACTATTTACTGATTTTTATCTTTAATTGTTTGAGTCGAATGCTTTGAATTCTTTGTGCTGACTAATTAGTACTTTTATTGACTGACTTTGAATTTTACTGTGTTAATTGACTTTGCAAGTTGAGTATACCCCTTTCTGGATTTAAAATTCCTATAGAATTGTTGAAGTTATTTTTAACAAGATGAATGTACAAAAGTATATTATTATTTTAAAAATTTATTAGAAAATTCATTACTTTGCATAAGATAACATGTACTTAACCAATCTTCTTAATTTTGATCCTCATGACTATCATTTATTTACCATTCGCAAAAGGCAGAGGCATCGTTAACCATTTTATACTGAGAGCATATTTTTTACCAAGTGAAGAGCTTACTTCCACACCTAATTTTAGGGAGAATTTGCTTAACAAAACTCATGAAAAATGAACATAAAAAAATCAAATTCTGAGTATCAAAATAGCATTTGAATTATTTTTATGCTTTCCTTCCTTATCCGAGTATTCCCCCGCCTTTCTCATATTACTCAGCATGGATACCGTTGGAAAGGTCCTTTGGATACTCATACTCATATAGAGTATTGGAGTAAATAGAGCAATTTTTGGCATGGTCCTTTTTTAGTAATCCCCTGCCTTTCTTGTATTACTCAGTATGGATACTGCCAGAGGTTTTATGTAGATACTCTTACTCATTTCTGAGCATTGGAGTAAATTATGCTTGCTCCTTTTTTCTATTCTCCTCTTAGTATTCCCCCGCCTTTCTCGCATTACTCAGCGTGGGTACTGTCAAGGGATTTTGTACTCATACTCATTTCTGAGCATTGGAGTAGATTACATGCACATTTATCATTCACAAGATTGAAATGATACCCTAAAATTCAATCAATTTATACCACAAGTCTACAGATTTTGCCTTTGCATGTTCTTCCCCTCATTTGGGTGTAAAGCAAGCACTAAATTGATTAGAGTTTAGAAATTCTCAGTATAGAATTATCAACAAGACATATGAATTCTGCGAGGCTAATAAAAGAAAGCCACTAAAATCAAAGGTCATGAGATAAATTTTAGCACATGATCTCATAGAGTGGATGAATTTCCTTTCAATTTATGAATTTTCTTATTGAGGATTTATTTTATTATAGAATCAAAGCAGATAGAGTTATACTACTTCCCTTTGGTATTTGCACAGGGTGAGGTTTTGACGAGTGATTGACATTTGCTATCTTGCCCATTCTTATTGATGTATCAGTTCCTTTTCCCTTCTTCATTCTCTTTTATTTTCCCTGAACAAAATACCATAAGTTAGTATGGCCTATTTGCTAGTAAAAAAATTATCAAAATGCAATGTTATTCTTTTGCATTCTTCCCTTTCATTGTGGTGATAATGTCTCTGATCACAGGGTTGTGATGCTCCACCATCGAAGTTGTAGCTTTATCCCTTTAATGCTATGGTAGAGGGCTTCATTTCTCTTCCCAATATTTCCTAAAAAAGAAAATATTTAGGAGTTAGAGATTTTTTATTTCATAATTAAAGAAGTTCTCAGAGTGCATTCATCTCAAGTTTTGAGTGCATTCTTCCCTTTCATATTGAATCTGAGGAGCTTGAGCATCCTATCTAGCCCCTCGAAGTTTCTAGGATAATGCTTCTTGGTAGTGTCACTCCTCTTATTTTCATTCTTTCAGATGTTTCACATGTGAATACTCTGACTACTTTCCTGTTCTTCCAACACTAATTTCAAATGTTAGTAGTAGAGTATTTGCATAATCTTGTCTAGGCTTAAATACTTTTATTATACAAAATAAGTGTTTCATAAAATATGTATGCAAGTGTATGCATGCTATGTATGATGTGCATGATCCTAATGGGTGTCCTATTTGGAATAGAGCCACTCATCAATAGCCTGTTAGTTTGAGCATTGAATGATTCGTTGTTGGTACTTCTGATGTTGAAGCTTCCGATATGATTCATCAGACTGATTACTAGGCTACCAAGTAGGGTCCATGGCTTTACAATAGAGCTTGTGATTGATCGATGCACTATTGAACTTTTCTTTTGTTAATGTTAATGATTGAGGTATTAGCTCTTACACTTCAGCATCCATCTTCACTCTTTGACTGTTGACACCATTTGCCTCCTGAGTTATATTTTGCCCCCAGTTTTATTTTTATGTGCAAGAAACCCAGTTCATCCACTACTATTGTTGATCCTTTGACTTATTAACCCTATTAGTTGCAATCTCATGCATTGGAGATGTAGAGGAATGGGAAAATTGACTGAAGTGAGTTTTTAATGATGAAATCAGCTGTACTTGCACTTTTAAGAAATCTTGAGCAGAATATAAAGCTTGATATTGATACGATGGTTGATGCAAGTTATTAAGCCATTTGAATTCTTTCAAGGTGTAAGGAGACCCCAGGCTGATAAAGAAAATTACAAAGGAAACATAACTAAAATAGTGATCTCATAGCTCTGATTTTAGCTTTCATTATGTAATGTTTTTCCATTCAGATACTTATGCAATATGATAAAGACGAATATGTGATATTTGAAAAAAATCCCTAATTCAATTTTACTCATTCATTAGGGCAAAAATGAGAACATTCATTACATCACATGACACAACTCCTATAATTAATTAATACTAAATTTTTCTCTCTAATTTTTCACTTTACTATTTTTTTTCTCTCTTTGTTTTTCTTCTCTTTTTTATCATTGTTTTTCTTCTCTTGTTTATCATTCTTCTTATTTTTCCTCAGATTTTATTCTCTTTAGAAGTTATGTCATGTGATATAAGACTATTCTTTAAGTTTAAATTTGTGCCCATACTGAATGAATCTAATTGAATTAAATTTTTGTCAAACATGCAGATGCGATCAATATCATAATACGAAGTACCATCATGATGCATATTACATAAGTGAGCATAATCATAATTCATATCATCGATCACTAAAATAAAACAAGTTCTAAAGAGACTAAAATTTTATGTAAAGAAGATAATTTTATTTCCTATTCTAGATGCTAGGGATTCTGAGTCTCATAGTGGTTGTCTTTCAGATGGCTGACATAATAGTTATTATTGCATTTTCTTGTAAACTGTCTCCATGACTTCATCTTTTTATACCTCTACTGTGCATGTTTCTTCCTTGTCTTGCAGTTTCTTATCATCAAACTCATTGCCCTATCTTGTAGGCACAATCAACTCGAAGGGTATGTCAAAAGAAGGTGGTTTAGTGTAAAACACCTTATAGTCGAACTTGCTTGAGGGCTAACCCAACAAATCTTCAACTCTTTCCACATCTTTGGGGGCATTAGGAGATTTCTCATTAATTTTAAGGTCTAAGTCCTCAAAGGAGTTTAGCACTTCTTTCTCGCTTACTCCTAAGTTGATCATCATAGTTGTTGGAGATGGCATGTTTCAGTAGTTTGGGAAAGGATTACTTCAGGTGCTCGGGTTTTAAGGATCTGTGATTTTTCTAAAGTCTATAAGGTTTTGGATTTCATATTTAAGGTGGATGCAGTTATCTGTGGAGTGTTAGAGGTTTTGGTGGAATTTGCAGTGTTTATTCGGGTTATAGCCTAGGATATTTGGATTTGGTGGGTTTAGAGTAGGTAAAGGTTGAAGTAAGCCCTTTTCCATTAGGCACTCTAGGACTTTTGACAAAGGTTGGTTAAAATTTGAGAACCTCCTTGGTTGTTGAATAGCATGGACTCCTATAACCCGGCTAGTGCTTCCTTCCTGTATGCCTCTAATTGTGTAGTTTCTTGCTTCGGTGTTCCCAATAGCCTTCTTTTTCTCATTTTCAATCTCTTCAGCCTGCAACCCGTCATCATAAAGGTCTACAAATGTCTTGGGGTTCATCATTTGCAACCTCTCCACTAGGTTAGGTGACACATTTCAGACTATCATTCTAACTTGATCCTTCTCTGCCAGTTTGTTCTTCATCATTCCCGCTTTATTCATGAACCTAGTTAGAAAATCTGAGAATGATTCATTAGGTTTTTGCTTGGTTAGTTCTAGATCTCTTATGGACACCTCAAGTCTAGTATTATAGTCATATTGCTTTAGAAAAGCAGTGCACAATTCCTTCCAATCTGCTCGGATAGACTTCTCTAACCCATGATACCAGTTAACGACCATACCTTCTAAGGACAGCACAAACAACTTAGTCACCATGAATAAAGGAGCCTTAGTGGTACTCATAGTAGTTGTGTATTAACTGAGATGAACCCTCGAGTCCCCAGTACCATCAAACTTCTGCAACTATGGCATTTTGAATTTGTCAGGTAGCTTGTCTTCCTCAAATTGCATCATATCATCAAAGTCAAAAGGGTATCCTAGGCCTTGTCCCCTTATCAAGTCTTCCATCTTAGACATCTTCTGAGTTAATGCCTTCATCTGTCTGGATTCTAGCTCTTGAACTTGCTCAAGTGATTCCTTTTTTGCCTTTTTAACCATGTAACTCTTAACATCCTCGAGTTTCATTTCTCCAACATTTTCATTGTTAACAGGTAGTGGACCCATGGCAGGTGGGTTGGCCGCGGTGGGTGGTGCAGCAACAGGTGGTGGTATTAATCCCACTAGAGCTTGTCTTAACTCCTCTTGCATCATTGCTCTCATATCCTCCATCAGTGCTCCTTTGACATCTTCTAGGGTCCATTTTCCTCCCTTTTGTTGTTCCATTCTTTCAGTTCATTCAGGTTGCGTAGCTTCCAAATAGAGAAGATTAATGGGGCTCTTTTCCAGTCTGCTAAGGATCTCTTTTATGATCGATTAGGGGCTTAAATCAGCTCTCACCAGTCTGCCACCTTTTCGACTCCAAACATAAGAAGACTTGGATGAATCTATGATGGCTGCAAGACAAATGGTTAGTATGATGCATGAGATAGATGTATCCATGATGCACGTGCCATGCAGCAAATAATAAGTTAGGTATACATACATCCTTCCAACCTTATTCCTCCCGCACACGTATTCAATAGTGAGTCTCTTTTCCTAGGATTTTTAGGTTTTGGCCTTAATATCAACAAGGGATATCAGGGTCCGACGCACATGCCAAATCTCTCAAAATAATAGAAGCATAGAAACAACATTTCTAGGTGTAAAAGATTAGCCCAATCTTTATTAACCTAAACGGGTTTCTAAAGTATGAGCTTGGGCCTTTACAGATAGAAATATCTCATGGAAACATTCACAAGCAATTTGGGTAGATCCTAGGGGAAATAACTAAGCCATTATATGTGGTTAAGGTCCGGTAAAAAGGTCAAGGTTCCCTTAACAAGATGCTCTCCATTATGGACTTTGAGTTACAGGCCAAGGTTAGAGGGGCCCAGCATCCTTTACAAACTCAAGAGAAGACTACCCCCCTTGAGGACTTGGGTTACAGGCTCTGGTCAGATGAGCCTGGTAATCTCTCTTAAACTGAGTTAAGGCTAAGAGTGATGGTTAGTCGATCTAAAATCCTATGAAGCTAGTGGAATCATGGAATTATAAACCAACACCATCGGTTAATAGGGACATGCAGAATAAATTCAAGATAATTAATAAAATAATTCTAAATAACACAAGTAGAATCAGTATCTCTTATCCCTAGTGGAGTCGCCACTGTAGACGGCGGGGTTTAACGCGCATCCAAGATTTTAGCAATCGCGTCACTGTTTGGGCTCAGGGCTCTAGAGAACACACTAACCACTGTCACAAAGACATAACATGGAGATGAGGAGTCACCACCCAGGGTAATAACTGAGATAAATCGAAAAGGTGGTACTCGATTCCCTAAAAGAAAGCTAGCACCACAACCAGGAGATTCTAGATACGAAATACCAACTTCTTTCAGTCTTGGGTTCATTTAGAATTACTTTATGAATTACTATCTTATCCTCTATTTACATGCAATTTCATATAAACCCAAAAACAATAAACTCGAAGGTAAACTAGTCATGAAATATACAAGTAAATAATGCATTCAATCATATAACCCCTAAGTTAGTCTAATCTCCATGGATTTTAATTAAATGAGTTAAATCTACATGTTTTAAATTATAAGTGAACCTAAAGACCTAATTCCTTTTAATTTTAATTAAATGAACCTAAGTCTATTAATTTTAATAAAAAAATGGGCCTAATTCTACATATTATGGAATATTTAAATTAGTGGGCTTAATTCTACATGTTTTAATTAAATAATGATCTTAAATCTACAAATTATAAAAAAGGGCTTAAATTAATTGAGCTAAGTCTAAATTAATTAAATTAAATTAGGTGGGCCTATGTCTAATTAACTAAATGGGCCTAAAGGTATTTCTAACCTAAAATCTAATTAATTATGGACCTAAAAATATATTTTAATTAATTAAACCTATTTAATTATTAAGTGATATGGGCTAAAAGAATTACCTAAACTTAAATAAATTAATCAAGACCTAAAGTGGGCTTAAGGCCCAAAACACACAAAAATAATAAATAAACCTAAAAACAAATAAAAACATAAAATAAACAATTAAATAAGATCAAACAAATAATTAAATTTATTCCTTATTAAAATCCTAATTTTTATTAACATACAACCAAAATTAATCTATATCCTCCATTGATTTTAAATGATTATCAAATTGAAACCTAATTTTACTAACCAACTTAATAAAAATAAACATGCAACCACATACATAATTTTATTACTATTCCCACTATTGGGGCTATTACATTAATTCATAAAATAATTAATAAAAAACTAAAAATAAAAAATAAAACCCTAGAAACTAAGTCTTTACAGGACTTTATCCATAGTCTTCTGTGGATTTCCAATAAAATTCATCTCCTTCATATGATCACCATGTATTTTTCTCCATAATCACCATAAAAAATAAAATAATAATTAATGAATAAATTATGATAAAATAAATAGAATAATAAATAAACAAATAAACAAATAAATAAAAGAAAAATAGAAGAATATGGTATACTTATGGATGATTAGGGTGCTCCTCAGATATGTGATTCACCATTCTTGACAAATCTTCGAATCTTTTCTTTAAAAAATCCTTCACAGGTTTTGAATTATTTGATGAATCAAAAGAATTTTTGATTAAAAGTAAATAAAATAAAAAACACAATTTTCTTTCTCTCCTCTTCTCTTTTCTACGCCTCTCTCTTCTTTTTTCTCTTTTTCCTCCCCTTTCTTCCACTGCTCCTTCCTTTCTTTTATAGTAGAACCAGGAGGCCTAACCCCAATTCTAATGTGATTCTAATTCCTAAAGTGTATTCAGGAATTTTAAAATAATTAGGAGCGAAATAATTAGGAAGTTTAAACCAATTTAGATCGAATTAATTAGGAAGTTTAAATCAATTAAAACACTAAATTGGAAGCATTTTAGAAATAGGAAAACGGAAGAATTCAATTCCGACCGGGATTGTGTAATTCTGATCGAAATTATACAATCCCGATCGGAATTGTTATAATTTTGATCGGAATTACATAATTCTGATCGAAATTATGGAATTCCAACGCACTTTTTTTTACATTTAATTACAAAAAAGCCCCCAAAAAAATTTAAGTTTTACAATTAGGTCCTAAAAAGAACTTTGCAATTTAGTCCCTAAAAACATTAAATCCTTCCTTTAAAAGCCCTTAGAATTTTTTAAGGATTAAGTTTCAAAGACATTTTCATCACTGGAGTCCTTTGTTACATCCATAACATATCATCCCGAAATTGGGTGTCTACACATATCCTCATACCCCTAAGCAAATACTTTATGTCTTCTTTTTAGAGTTTCTTTCATTTTTTTTCTCTCATTAGGAGTTAAGTCAGAAGCAATAAGTATATTTCTAAGGTTATCACTTATGCCTAGATTAAATGATTCAGTTTTCACTGAATTAATGTCAAACATATGCATAAAATGATCATTACACATAGCATAACCATTAGGAAACACATCGAACAAGTAAGCATAATCAGACTTCATCACATTAACTTTAGAAAGAAAAATGTTATTAGTCTCAAAAAAATTAGAAAAATAAAATTCAATGTCACTATAGAAAACATCCATAATAGAGTTAAGGATAAAGACTTCGAAGTTAAATTCCTCTTCCTGGTCAACAACATCCTTCAGCTCCACTGCAAGAATGTCCCCCTTTGATTCTGAAGTTAGTACCAGCTCTTCTATTATAGGCTCTTCAATAATAGATTCTTTAATCCCATCCACATATTCAGCAAATATTTCAAACCCAGGGACCAGCTTCTTAGCAATCATGAAAGGCTCAAGAGCTCCTTGGTAGGGGTAATTGGCACCTTCCTCCATAAATGTTTCCCAGAGCATCTTCTCCTTCGGCTTAGCCCTAATTCTATTCTTCCTAGACTTGCCCTCAACTTCTTCCTTTTTATTAGACTAATCTTCCCCTAGATATCCTACCCTGTGCTTTAAAATCGGTACTTTAGGTTCAATGAATTTCGGTGGGCCCTACTAATTCTTCCCTAATCCCATCCCAAGCATGAACTGCATGCTCTTCATTATACTGACAATCTTTAGGTTTAGCTCATCTTCATAAATCATGCAAACTTCAAAACTCGGGCAGTTCAAGATCTTAGTGGGAGTTAATTTCAATGCGGCAACTACAGCCTCTATTTCAGCCATTATAGTAACCACCCTTCCCTCATATGGAAATTTAATCTTTTGATGAATGGTAGATGACACTCCCCCCAAAGGCTGGAACTATGGTCTTCCTAAAAGAATAGCAAAAGTGATTGGAATATCTATCACATGGAGGTTAACCCAAACTTTAATAGGTCCAGTCTTAACTAAAGCCTAGAAAGTTCCTTCAACTGGCCTTTTCCTATAATCATAAGCCTTGATGACTACGTTGGATGGCTTCAAATCAGCTATTGTCAGGCCCAGCTTTGGTAGGATCTTCAGAGGGCATACATTAATGGCTAACCCATTATCGACCTTAACACAACACGTTAATTTGCCTTTCACTTTGGCCTTAATGAACAAGGCTTTGTTGTGATCCTTTCATTCTAAGGACAGGTCATCATCTATGAAAATAATTCCCCCTAAGGGCTTTTAGTTAACGAGTCCACCATTTGCTCTGGAGTGTAAGTCAAAGGTATCTTCTTGTGATCAAGATCCATAACTAGTGCTTCCTGATGGGCTAGGGAGTTCATAAGCAGCTCCTAAATACTAGCAAGAGTTTTCTTATCTCTTTTGACCTTAATAATCTCCTCAATTTTCTCATCTTTCTCTTATCCTTATTTTGAACCATTTCCCTCTTTCTTTGCCTCAACATTTTTCACCTCTTCCTCCTCCTCCTTTGATTTCTTAATAGATTATGTTGCTTTCCTCTCATTATTCTTCCACAGATCAATTGCTCCTCCTTCTTCATCATCAGAACTTAAAATCTCAAGTACATTTACACGAGCCTCAATGGACTACTATCTCATATTCAAGTCTTTTGGTTATGGTTTTGGTAGTGTAGGTATGACATCAATAAAGGAATTAATGACTTATTGTTAGACCCGTGTTGATCATCAGGGTACAGGGATTTAGTGGTGGTACATTTTGGTAGTTAGGTAAAGGGTTATTTTGGGTGTTCGATTTTCTGGTTTCTAGGTCAGTTATTTTTCTTAAATCAACCAAATCTTGAATCTTATGTTTTAGGCAAGTGCAATCTTTCGTATCATGCTCAATGTTTTGGTGGTACTTACAGTATAGCTTTGGGTCGGTATTTGGGAAAGGAGGTCGTTTAAGTAAGGGTTATAGAAGGTTATTCTCAATCAGTTTTTCTAAAACTTTAGAGAAGGGTCTTCCCAAATTAGAAAACCTTCGAGATTGTCTAACTGTGTTGATTTGTATGTTGTTGCTTGGCCTGACTCCACCGCCAAATCTAAACCCTTCTTTGTTCCCGAATCTTCCACTAAAGAACTTTTTTTTTACGCAAGGTCTGATTCTTTCCATACTCCAAACCTATAAAACTCCTTAAAGTTTCAAATCCCTAAATCCCTCAGCTTCTTGGAGAGAGGGAGTACACATCCTTCCATGGTTATTACTAGCTGATAAAATTCTACAGGTCATTGCTTTATCTGTGCTAATTTTACTCTCCAACTAATAAAAAAAACTATAAAGGATTCATTGAACTTCTGCTTCACATTTTGTAAGTCTCTTAAAGAAGCCTCCATCTGAATGTTGAGACTATACTGCTTGATGAATGCAGTGCATAATTCCTCACAATTAACTTGAACACGGGGTTTTAGAGCATAATACCATATGATGGGTGCTCTTTCCAGAGGGAGAGGGAATTGCTTCACAATCTGTGCTTTAGTCAGTTTAGTTGTCTTCATGTGGGTCACATACTGCTTTAAATGGAAGTGGGGGTCCTTTGTGCCAGTGAACTTCTTTATTGTAGGGAATTTAAACTTTTGTGGTAGGGGATAATCATCCTTATCCAGGATCAGCTCAGAATAGCTTATTGGGGGCATTGATCCCTTTTTCATTTATCATTAACTGCATTTAAGTCATAGATTTGACATGGTCTATAGCCCAGTCTAGCTTTTTTGCATTTCCTGGGGCATCCTCTTTCTGACGAATAATAGGTTCTACCAATACAATATGTTGATCATCCTCTACCTCTTGCCTTTCAGGATCCTCAGCATCTAAATCAAATGGTTGAGGTTAAGGTGCCAGTGGTTGGGGCGCTGGTGGCTAAGGTGCTTGTGGTTCCCTTCTAATTGAACCCATCATTTCCCCCATAATTTCTCTCATAATTGTCCTAGTTTGTTCAGCCATTTCAAATTTTAACTATTCCTTGAAGGCTTCAACATCAAATTTTGCCATTTTAGTCTCTCTAAGGATTCTAACCAAGCGACTAATGTCAGATCGCTTCCAAGTAGCAGACTGTTATGGATCTATATCTGCAGCCATTGAGGGTCAGAGACATGCATGACATGTATGCATGAAATGCAAGCCTAGAAGTAAAAAGGAAAAAAAACATATATGCATGTATTAAAGGACAAAAAAGGCTCTCTAACGGTATCTCCACCCTTATTTCTCCCACACACGTGTTCAATGGTAAGTTTCTTATCCTCAAATTTTTGTTTTAGGTTTTAACTATCAATGGGGAATAATAAAAACAAACAGATACAAGAAAACTCTCAAGATGATACAAACAAGTGGAAATTTCCCTAAATAATTCCAAAGTCCATTTTAACGGGCAAAGAATGATATCAAAGGCCCACCTTGTCAAGATCCCTTTGAAATAGGCTAACAATAGGCATGAGAGGCCCATCTTGTCAAGGTTTATTTATAATGGGCTTGGGCCTTTTTAAAAGGTTTACCATATGGCATAAAACACATGCATTTAGAAAAAATTCTAGTGGAAATTGCTAGGTCATTACATGAGCTGAGTCATGGGTAATAAGCTTTAGCTCCCACAGCTATATACATCCATCATGTCTCCCCACTCAAGGGTCCATGCGATGTGGATAGGTACGTGCTATGAGTGACAATAATCAAATACTTCACCACAAGGTTTGAGTGAAACATAGGAAGCAAAGCAAAGATAATTATCGATTTATTTAGGACTTAGAGTGCATTGTGTGGAAACGTGTAGTGAAAGCAAAATTTGCAAAGGAAATAAAGAAATAATCAAAGATAATAAATTACAAAACACTTGGAATCAGTTTCTCTATTCCCCAGTAGAGTCGCCACTATAGGCGGTGGGATTAATCGCATGCCCAAGTGTTTGTGACCACGGCACTGTGTGAGCTCAAGGCTCACCAAGAAATACACAATGGGCTTGAGGCCTAAAATGGAGATGGAGTTGCCACTCAAATAAAAGTCGAGACACACTATACAACAACTAGATTCCATAAAGGTTCCCAGAAGCCGTCATTAGAGATCGAGTTCAAAAACTGGGTATGGGCTTTTGGAATGCCCACCCAACCTTATAGTTGGCCTCCGTGTGTGTTTCATATTTTATTACTTTTGATTATTAAATTATTTCCTCATTAGCATGTTAATCGCGATTGGTTTCCAATTTTAGATTTTATTCCACGTTTGCACATTAGTCCCATTTCATGCTTATGTCTCGACATTCAATCACAAATAAAATAAATAATAATAATTTACAACCATTCATTCCAAATAAAAGGGGAGAGGAATTAAGGATTACAACTTTTGGTGCAAATAAGATACTAAAAATAAACCATAAATAAACCAAAAATAAACTAAAAAATAATCTAATTAATTATACAAATCAAAACTCTCAAGGACTGATTAATAAAGTTATCATCTAGCGATTAAAAATCAATAAATAATTCCTGCAACAAATATGAGTTAGTTCTATCTAAAAAACAACAATATCTAAAAATCATTAACAAATAATATACACAAATAAAAAGGAAAAAATTCACAAAATAGTCCACCAACATAACACAATAATATCATATGGAAACGATAATTATGAACATGGTAATCATGCATAAAATCAAGAAATATAAAAAATTAAACAAGGAAATCATACCAAATATACAAGATAAGAATTAAAAATTAAGGTAGAAATATGCAAAATTCTATTCAAGGGGCAACGCCTCTTCAAAGAGGCATCGCCTCCTAACAAAAAGGTGACATCTCATCACGAAGAGGCGACATCTCTATAAAGAGACATCATCTCCTAAATAGAGGCAAGAACAATCTACATTTCTTAAATCATAAGAAACTCAATGATCATGCAAATAAATAAGAAATAGATATAAATATACAAATATCAATAATCAATATTTAATATCTCATGCAATAATACTTCTCTATGATCTTAAATAAGTAATATAGCCTAAGAAAACACACAAAATAGCAATAAATTAAAGCTTTTAATAAAGGTAAAGAACTTCAAACTTAAAAATAAGGAGACTCACTGACTTGGATGAGCTGATGCTCCTAACTAAGCCCTCACAGCTTAGTTGATGAGTTAGTGGCTTTGAATGCAAGAAGATTTCTTCCTCTTCTTAAGGGAGTCAAGCCTTCTAAGCTTCCAAGTCTTTTCCTTCTTACTCTTCTTCCTTTCTTCTTTCATTTTTTTTCTTTCTTTTCTTTGTCTTTTTTTTCTTTTTTCCATATGTTTTTTTTTAGTTGCCCACCAAGTTACCAACCTTTTTTTCTTATGCCCCCACATCCTTTTTTTTAAAGCCTTTCACCCTCTCCCCTTTTTCAATTTCCCAAAAACTCATTCTCACCCTCTCCCTTTGCTTTTTTCATTCCCTAAACTTTTTTCCCTACTTTTTCTTTTCTTTTTACATCCAAAAATGACCAAATCTTTAGCAGGTGAGCCTCCGACCACTGCCATTAGTGGCATTTAATGCTACAGAGGATGGGTGTGAATAGGCAATGCCTCTTTGATAAGGTGTCACCTCACCGATGTCTGGGGTGAAGAGGTGATCGCCTCATCGTTGAGGTGATCACCTTTTCACCAGGGCTAAGTCAGAGACTTTGGGCCAAGAGGTAATGGGCTTGCGCTTTAGCTTAATTTTGGGCTTAAATATGGTATTTTTAGGCTTTCCAAGTCAATTTTAGAGAAGTCTTGGTGATACGAACCCACTAGACGACCTGCTCTAGGAACCCATTCAACATGAACCCAAACCCACGCTCTCAAGGAAAGTTCAAATCAAGTTCCAATTCAGACATAGAGAACCTTCACCTCATGTTTAGTTAGTCTAAACAACCAAAGCTATATCAAAATTGGGCTCCCCTTGCATTCAAAACTCAAACTTTCTAATCATCAGGCTTTTGTTACAAGCTGATCAAATTAACAGTGTCCATAATAAGTAAGAAGCAAAAAGGTTCAACTTCATATATAAAAATATTGACTCTTCAAAATGAAGCCTCAAGAATCAATCACGGAGATGATAAACTGTCTCAATGTTCTCCTCATAACCCTCAAGAAACTTGGAAAATATTTCTCCAAGGAAGAGGTGAATAACAAGATTCTAAGAATCCTACCTAAAAAGGATTGGGAATCTCAAGACCTTTCTGTTGATTTACTTCAATTGAGAAAGCTCAAGACCTTTCTATCTTTGCAACCAATGTGCTTATTGGCAATCTCTTGGCACATAAGCTTACAATTAAGTAAAAAGGTGAAGAGTAAGAAGGGAAGGAAGAAAAGAAAAAGAGCATTGCATTAAAAGTTTCACAAGATGATAGTAAAGAGAAAAATGGTGAAGGCTCTAGTGATGAAAATGATGAAATTCCTATGCTACTAGAAGCTTCAATAAGTTCTTAAGAAAGAAAAATTTTTCAAGAACAAGAGATTTCAACAAAAAGGATGAGGGAGAAAATAAAAAGAAAACCAAAGAGGTTACTTGCTATGAATACAAGAAACCAGGACATATTATAAGTGAGTGTCCTAAACTCAAATTCAAGAATAAAGGAGGAAAGGATAAAAAAAAGGCCTTTAAAGTTATTTAGGATGATGACTCCTCTGAATCTAAAAAGGAAGAGGAATAACAAGAAGTAACCAATCTTTGCTTTATAGCTCTTGAAGATGAAAAAGAGATACTATCTACTTCTAAACTCTTTTTATGATGAGTATCATTTTTATGATGAATATGATGATGTTGATAGCTCTATTGTGAGCAAACTCTTACTTATATGCAAAAGTTTACTTTCTAAAAAGAAGCACTATAAGCATGAGTTAAATGGCTTAACAAAGGATTTTGAGAAGTTAAAAATTGAATTTTCTAATCTTGTTAAATCAAATAATAAACTTGCTAGTGATTTAAAATCTTGTAATTCCTTGGAAAAGTAAGTGATGAAAATCATGGACTTTTTAAGCTAAAAAATTCCATATTAAAATTCCAAAGAGGAAAAGAGAGTTCAAATACTTTACTTAAATCTTAAAAATTTCATGAAAATACTCATGGAATTGGATATACGAATGGAATAGCTTCATCTTCATCATCATCATATATTAACACTACAAGATTCTAGTGATTTAGCGATAAAAAAATTTCCTTAGGTAAAATGCTCCTTGGTAAATTTTAGCAACGGAAAGCATAAACTATCGCTAAAAATTAGCGACATAATTTTTTTCATTGCTAAATTAGCGACTGATTTTTAATATCCCATCGCTAATTTAGCAATAGAAATTCTAAATCAATCTCTAAATTACCAATAGAAAGAAAAATTCATAAATAATTGTATAAAAAAGACTAAAAATATAAAAATATGAAAATACATAAAAAAAACAAAGAAATTAAGTGAGAATAAATATATACAAGATTAAAAATTATCATAGGTCTAATAATAAAATAAAAAATAAAAGAAAATAAATAAAAGAAAAGAAAACAAGTTAAAATGACAAACATACACAATTAAATATATTTCAAAATAAAAGGAATAAGCCCTTGTGATAAATAAAATAAATAACAAATTATTTATTTAAAAAGGCGTCGCCTAAGAGCAAAGAGGCGTTCACCTCTATGCATCAAAAGTGGGTTCAAATGAGTTTAATTGAAATAGTAAAAAAATAATAGTAAAATATGTAAAAACCATGCAAATCCAACCAAAATGCACATAAAAATTTGACTAATATACTAAATTTTAACCAACAAAATATATAGAAATACTCCCGTCATTCTGCTAATGAAGTGGCTAAAAAATGAGTAAATTTGAAGCACAAAAATCTAATTATATGAATAGTAATTTTGGCAATAGCAAAAAAACATGCAGGAATATGAAATGGAACTAAAATCACGTAAAATTTTGAATAACACACCAAACGAGAGCAAACAAAATAGATGGATATGTTCGTGTCACTCTTTTAATGAAATGGCTTAAAGAACAAAAAAATTGAGCACAAAATTTTTATCTTATGAATAGTGATATTGGTAATAGCAAAATGGAGAAAGGGGACTTATTGAAGTGGCAATCACCTTTGTTATGAGATGATCACCTCTGTTGTAAGGCGATTGCCTCATCGTAAAAAGGTGGCGCCTCTTCGTTGAGACGATCGCCTGACCAGTAAACACAGATGACTCTCACAAGTAATAAACTTAGTTTTCAAATAAGTAGTAACCAATGTAAATAAACAAGACTTATAATGAAACAAGAACTTTTCTCAAAATGACTGGCCCTCAAAGGTTGCTTTGGATGTTGAACTCTACTTGGAAGTGAGCTACACTTGAGGACAAGCTTTTTTCACCTTCTTCTTCTTAAGGAAATGGACTCTTGAGCTTGAGTTTCTCCTCTTGTTCTCAAGAACTCCCTTTTCTGGTTTCAAAGCCTCTCCCTCTTGTTCCTAGTTCTTTTTTCTTCTCACTAACCCTCTCATTTTTCTCTTATTTTTCTCCATTTTTATCTTAACCCTCACCCATGCCCCTAGATTCCTAGACCATCATGAGCCTCAATAATCTTTTTCTTTCCCCCAAAAATCTCTTCCTCATGCAAACATTAAGTATGGAGGGTATAGGGCCTACCCTACTTTACCACTATGGCTCCAGCTGCATTAATGCAACTGCAAGTGGTCTACCACAAAGGTGGCACCACTGCGATAAGGCAATTGACTCTTTGCACAAAGGTGGCACCTCTTTGGCATTTCCATGTGTTGGGCCAAGTGGGCTAAGGCAAATTTAGGCCGGTTTAGACGATTTGGGCTAGGTTTAAATCATTTAGGCTAGGTTTGGACTATTTTAGGCTCTTAATTCCATTTCCAATCAAAGATTTAGGCTTTGTACTTGTATCCAAGCTTTGTATTCTCACCATTGGGCTTTAGTTTGGCTGATCAAACCGAGCACCCACGGTTCGCCCCTGAATCATCGGCCAACCAGACCGGATGTCTACAGTTTTGCCCCCTGATTTTTTAAAAAACCAAACACATACAAAGAAGTTTTTTGAGAAAATCACATGCATAATGCAAACAAAAGAAAATGATAGGTGACATACCTGAATCTCAAGCTTCGCTTGAGAGGTGAGTGCTTTGACTCAAAATGTGACCGTGTTCTTCAGGTTTTCTTGGCTTAATCAGCCACTCATTATAGCTTTGGTGTGAAACTTAGGTTTCGTTAGCCTTCCTTCCACTCAATAGAAACATGATTCATGGGTTTTCCTGGCCTGATTAGTCACTCATCTGAAATATGATTCATAGGTTTTCCTAACCCGATTAGTCACTTGGTAAACCACAGACTTCGAGAATTCATTACCCAATCAGTCTATTTTTTATTGCAAACTCTAGAAATTCATTGCTTCTTAGTTACCTCTATTATTGATACTTCGATCAGAGAAAATCCATAGCTTGTCCCTGCATGCGAGTCGATCAAACTGAACGCACGATTTATCCTCGATGCACGGGCCATCCAAACTAGGTGTTATTGATTTCATAGCTTGTCCCCGGATACGGGCTGATAAAATTGAATGCATGATTTGCCCTCAATGCATTAGCTGGTCAAACTAGGTTTTACTGATTCCATAGGTTGTCCTCGAATATGGGCCAATCAAACTTAACACGCGATTTGTCCCTGAAGCACGGGCCAGCCAAACTAGGTGCTACTAATTTTATAGCTTGTCCCCAGATGTGGGCTGATCAAAATGAATGCATAATTTTCCCCCAATGAATGGGCTAACCAAACTAGGTGTTATTGATTCCATAGCTAGTCCTCAGATACGGGCCGATCAAATTGAATGTGCGATTTACCCTTGATGCACGAACCTACCAAACTAGGAAACGAATGCTTGTGAACACTGATACTTCGATCAGCAAATAGAAAAAATGAAGAGAACAACAATGGAAACCACATAGCCACATAAGCGTCAGATAAAAAAACACAAATGAAGCTATATAGCCACACAGGCATGAGACGAGAACATACAAGAAAAGCCATATAGCACCCAAGTATTAGGCAGAAAAATATAAAGAAAAAGTTGTATAGCCACGTAGGCGTCAGGCAGAGAAACATAAAGAAAAATCTGTATAGCCACGTAGGCGTCAGGCAAAAATACAATAAAGAAAAGTTGTGTAGCCACGCAAGTGAGAATAACAACAAAGTTGAGTCATATAGCCATGCAGGTGTCAGGCGAAAATAATAATAAAGAAGAGTCGTATAGCCATGCAAGCGTCAAGTGAAAACAACAACAACGAACATCATATGGCCTAAGGGGCATCAGGTAAGGACAAACAGAAAGTACCATATAGCCTTTAGGGCCTCTGATAAGATAATAACAAACAAAACATGCATAAAATAAAATCAAACAGAACACACCATATTGCCTCTGGGGCGTCAGGCGAAGACAATAAAACAAAATGATGTAGCCTCATAGGCATTAAATGAAATTAAATAAAACAAGTAAATCAAAACAAGCCATATAGCCTTATGAAGCATCAGGAGAAATCAAACAAAGCAAGTAAGTCAAAACAAGCCATATAGCCACACAAGGCGACAACCGAAACCAAATAAGAAAACTGCATCTCAAGCACTTGAGTTAGCTTATTCTATTACATATCCATAAAAGAGTCCAAAACCAATGTATGCATGGCCATAACCTTTGGAATCTCTCAAAAGTTATTTTGACAACACATGCTCGTGTGGTATGTGCAATGCTTATAGAAAACATGCATTATTCTAATGCGCCTAAGCATGAAATCTGAAAATAATTTTTGCAAAATAATTCCGTGTATGCATGAATAATCAAGAAAATAGTCAATAGACAAATGTCTTTCCTATTTAGAATTAATCTTCAAGAATTAGTCCTCATCATATCAAAGAATTTGGATTTAAATCTATTGAGACCACCTATCCAAATAGAGCAGAATTTAAGACCCCCTCATGATCAAATTAGGATTATAATAACAACTCATGCCTCCAGTATAGTTGCTTCTTTAGAATGCTTTGTTGTCGTATAACAGTTGCGCTTGACCCTTAGTGTAGAAGAGACTCTGTTTTGAAAACTCTAATACTTACGAGGCTCAACTCATCTAAAAAATTACCCCCAGTCAAGGACTTGATGAACTCCCCTGCCTTCACACCATCTAGTAGAAACTTATAATCTCCTAAACTACTTTTCTCAAAATGAAATGCAATCAATTTTATTTTATATTCCCTCTTTTGCCTAGGTCACTCCTTTTTTAAGAGTTTTCAAATCTAGCTAGGTCTTTCATTTTTTTTCTTTTTTATTTTCCCTTTTTTGCCTAGGTCGCTCCCTTTTTAGGAGTTTTCAACCTAGCTGGGTGGTTGAAAATTTATGATAATGGTTTATCACTTTTATTCTGCTCAATGTTCATATTGTTACTTTAGCTGCTGATTGATATTACTACTAATCGTCGGACATTGATGTTACTTATGTTATTGATTACTACACACTAATGAGTCTATGTTTGACACTTCACATGCTAACAATATGTCAGTCATGACTATCTTCACATGATTTCTTCTCTATTATAATTAGGCATGCCATATTATGCTTGTTATTGATTAGCCCTTTGTGGGTTTTCTGACCAACTATTTTTTAGCTCATAATTGGTGAAAGTTTTATTTAAGAATAGGGACTTTCCAGGGATTGCTCAAAATTGACTTTTCAAATGTTTAAGGCATAAACAAAAATTTCCCTTTTTCTTTACTCACACTTTCCTTCCTTTTCTTTTTTGTTTTCTTTTTCTTTCCTTTCTTTTTTTTCTTTTCTTTTCTTTTCTTTTCTTGATAAATGTAAAGAATTCATTTTAAAGAAAACTAAGGTTAAATGTGCCCAAAGGAAAAGTTTGAAAGTCAATCTTGATATTTTAGTCCTCTCATTTTATGGGTTTGTTTTTCAAATCTCTCTCTCATTCAAGTATAAGATTGCATGTATAAGCACCTAATTTCGGGATGCAATTGTGCACAATTTTGACGTAAGCCCCTATGATGAAATTTGTTCAAAAATTGAACTTGGTTGTAGATTTTCTGGACTTTAGGGACTAAATTGTAATGTTTTTTAGGATTTGATTACAAGGAAGTCATTACACAATGCTGATTGCATTACACAATTCTGACATGTAAAAGTCCTATTTTTTAATCTTTTGCTTATTTTTTCTTATTTTTTATCAATTTTTTCAGTGTTTTGATTGGTTGAAAATTCAATTTTATCATTATTATTATCTGATAAGTTTTTTTTACGTGTTCAAAATGCATAAGATTTTGAAATAAAAAACAAACGCTATCATATGTGTTTTGTTCCTCCAAATGAGGAAGTCAATATGCGCAGACTCTGCTTTAAAAAGTAAAGAGTCTGCATTCGTATGAGGCTGGACACACACACACACAGACTGAAAAAAAACTAAAGAGAATAGCGTAAAAAAACTTGACTGTGCAAAAAATCCTAAAATCCAGACGCTACTGAGAATGCCCTTTCCAGTCCAGAATCAATAACAATTCAATTTAAATAATGAAAATCCTAGTCTGAGGGGCTAAAAAAGGCATTTGCACAGCATCTAAGATCATCATAGTTTTTTTTATTTTATTCTTCTCTTCCTTAATGATTTTTATTTTATTTTTTTTATTGATTTGAGTTTTAAATTTCACTAATATGATTTTTTATGTTTTTTTTGTTTTCATATCTGAGCGGGGATTGAGGAAGAAATAGTCTAATGTTCAAATGAACAGAAGATCCATGGAATGTTATGGAATAATCTATATTGTTTTTCAGTAGATATTAGGGTTTTAATTTTCATTTTGCATTTATATGTTCTGTGTAGTTATTTTAATTCATAGGTGAATAATTATTTAATTTTAGTTTTTGTACGTAGTTTGTAATAGCCCCAGTAGTAAGAATAGTGAAAGATTTAATTTTCTGTGTTTAAAATTAATTAGTAATTAGGTTCAATTTGGTAAAATCCCAAATTAAAATCAATGGTGGCAGTAGCTTAAATTTAGGGTTTGTATGTAATTGATTTAGGGTTTTTAGAAAATCACTAAAATGTTTGTTTGATCCTTTTTTATGTTTTATTTGTTTTGGGTTGTGTTTTTGAGTTTTTTATATTATTTTGGGCCCCAAGCCCATGCTTAGGTCTAACTCACTTTAAACAGGCTTAAAAATGGTTTAGGGCTTTAAATAATTAAAATCAATTTAGGCCCATTAGGTTCATTATATTTTAGGCCCACTTAGTTAATTAAAACTTATTTAGACTTAGCTCAGCCAACTTAATTTCATTTCTTTTAAAATAAATAGACCAAGCCCTCTTTTCACTTAAAATAAAACCAAGTTAGACTTAGGCCCACTAATTTAACTTTCCTTAAAAATTGAATAGACTTAAGCTCATTCCTTAGGCAAACTAAAATAATTAGATTTAGGCTCACCAATTAATAAAAATGTAGACCCACCTTTAGTCCATTTCTCACTTGTAAATAAAATGTAAATCTAGCTAACTTTTTAATAAAATTAACATAGTTTAGACTTAGGGACAACACAATCTTGAGTGAATTTTTTATTTGTAATTTTATTGACTAGATGCCTAGGGCTAAATGGATGTCAAATAGGGTTTAATAAAATTGCATGTAATTAGAGGATGAGATAACCATTTATAAAATTATTCTAAATGAACGCAAGACTAAGAGAAGTTAGTATTTTGTATCCAAAATCTCCTAGTTATGGTGCTAGCTTTATTTTAGGGAATCGAGTACCACCTTTTCGATTTGTCCCAGTTATTACCCTAGGTGGTAAATCCTCATCTCCATGCCATGTCTTTATGACAATGGTTAGTGTGTTCTCTAGAGCCTTGAGCTCAAACAGTGTTGCGGTTACTAAAATCTTGGACGCGCACTAAACCTCGTCGTCTACAGTGGCGACTCCACTGGGGATAAAAGATACTGATTCTACTTGTGTTCTTTAGAATTATTTTATCAATTATTATTTCATTCTTGCATTCATTCTGCAAGTCCCTACTAAACTGATGGTGTTGGCTTATGATTCCATGATTCCACTAGCTTCATGGAGTTGTAGAATGGCTAACCATTACTCTTAGCCTTAACTTAGTTCAAGAGAGATTACCGGGCTCATCTTACTAGAGTCTATAACCCAAGTCCTCAAGGGGGGTATCTTCTCTCAAGTTGGTAAAGGATGCTAGGCCCCTCTAACCTTGCCCTGTAACTCAAAATCCATAATGGAGAGCATCTTGCTAAGGGAACCTTAACTTTTTACCGGATCCTAACCATATATAATGGCCTAGTTACTTCCCCTAGGATTTTTTACCCAAAGTGCTTGTTTGTTTGAATTGCCATGAGGTATTTATATTTATAAAGCCCAGGCCTATACCTTTGAAGCTCATTCAGGCTAATAAGGATTAGGCTAGGCCTTCATATTTAGAAATGTTATTTCTGTGCTTTTTTTTTTAAAGAGAGATTTGGCATGCGCGTTAGCTCTTAATATCCCTTGTTCATATAAAGGCCAAAACCAAAAATCCTAAGAAAAGAGACTCGCCATTGAATACGTGTATGGGAGAAATAAGGTTGGAAGGTTTACTTGCATGATAGCCTATTGATTGCTTCTTGATATATGCTACTTGCTAAGTGTTTGCTTGCTACTTGTTGCATAAACACATGCATCATGCATACATGCATACATATAGTCCATGCATCATACTAACACCTTGTTTTATAGCCATCATAGATTCATCTGGGTCTTCTTGTGTTTGGGGGCAAAAAGGTGGCAGATTAATCAGAACAGATCTAAGCCTAAAGTCAATAGCTCAAGAGATCCTTCAAGAACTAGAGAAGAGTCCAATCAATCCATTATTCCTAGAAGCTGAACCAACTCAGACTTAACAGACTAAAATGGAACAACAACCAGAGATGTAGACCTTAGAGGACATTAAGGGAGCTTTGATGGCTGACATGAGAGCTATGATGTAAGATGAACTGAGATAGGCATTGGCCGGACTAGTGCAACCTGTTGTTGAACAACCACCTGCTGCTACTGTTGAACAGCCACCTACTGTAGGAGCTCCACCTGTTGCTATAGCTCCTCCACCTATTGCTAACAATGCTGGGGGGCAACCTGTTACTAGAAATGTGCCTGTTACTTATGTGAGACTGGAAGACAATGAAAACTACTTGGTAGAAAAGGCAAAGAAAGAGTCACTTGAATTGGTCCATGATCATAACTCCAAGCAGATGCAAGCAGTAGCTCAGAAAATGTCCAAAATGAAAGAGCTAATTAGAGGACAAGGAATGGGATATTCTTTTGACTTTGATGACATGCTACAAATGAAAGAGGAGATCCAAAATGCCTGAAATTTTCAAAATGCCTCAACTACAGAAGTTTGATGGGAGAGGAGATCCAAGGATTCATTTGAGTCAATACACCACAACCATGAGCACTACTAAAGCACCATTGTCAATAGTTGCTAGGCTATTTGTACTGTCACTAGAGGGAATGGTAGTAAACTGGTACCATGGGTTAGAAAAGTCTATTAGGCTAACTGGAAGGAACTATGTACTGCATTCTTAAAAAAATATGATTATAACACTCGATTAGAAGTGTCTATTAGGGATTTGGAGTTGATTAAGCAAAAACCCAATGAATCCTTTTATGATTTCCTCACTAGATTCATGAACAAGGCAGGTCTAATGAAAACTAAACTAGCTGAAAAGGATCAAGTTAGGATGATTGTTCATAATGTATCACCTAATTTGGTCGAAAGACTACAAATGATGAACCCAAAGACCTTCATAGATCTATATGATGACAGTCTACAAGCTAAAGAGATAGAGAATGAGAAAAAGAAGAATTCTAGAGGCTTAGCAACCCAAAATTACTCAATTGGGGCACACAACAGGGAAGTACTGGCCAAGCTATAGAGGTGTGTGCAGTTCAGCAACCTCGAAGGTTCTCTAACTTCTACCAACCACTCTCCAAAGTCCTAGAGATGCTAATCCAAAAAGGCCTACTTCGACCCTTAACCTTTTCTAAGCCACCAAACCCAAATGTCCCTGGTTTTGACCCTAATAGTTACTGTAAATTTCACCAAGCTACTGGCCATCCCACAGACAATTGTATCTGCCTAAAACATGAGATCCAAAACCTGATAGACTCTGATAAAATTACTGACCCTGAAAAATCCAATTCTAACCCAAACACTAGAAACAACTCTTTCCTAGACTATCGAAATGTTCCACCACCAGCCACCATGATGATCAACTCAAGGGTTAGCAAAGAAGAAGTGCTAAGCTCCTTCGAGGACCTCAACCCTATACCCAATGAAGAACCTTTCAGATAGCCACAAAGAGGAGTGAAAGATTTACTAGGCCAGCCCTCAGGCAAGTTTGATTATAGAGTATTCTACTTAAAACCACCCTCTCCTGATATTCCTATTGAATTAATTAAGCCCTGAGGTTGGGGAGATGAGTTTGATGATAAGCCAGTAAAAGAAGAGTCTAAAATTCTTGAGTAGCCGCCAAGAGGAGTTGAAGATCTATTGGGACAACCTTCAAGCAAGTTCGAATATAGAGTATTCTATTCTAAGCCCATTTTTGCTAATATCCCTATTGAATCAATCGTGCCTATAGGGTGGGGTGATGAATTTGAGAATAAGCCTTTAGCTCCTGAACAGTCTCAAGAGGGAGTTAAAGATTTACTAAATCAACACTTAGGCAAACTTTAAATGAGAGATCTGAAAGGGAAGGAAACATATACAATGGAAGTATGGAAGGATGTGAAAAGAGACTAAATCATTGAAGTTATTGACATATGGTATGACTCTGATGAAGAAAGCCTAGGCAATTTTGATGTCTAGAGTGATGATCCTAAAGTGAATCATGTCACTAAAAGTGGGAAGAATTATAAAGCAACAAAAAGAGCAACAAAAAGAGAAGAAACAAAAGATACAGAGATAGAAGAAGAACAGAAAGAGGATCTGAATTTGGAACAACAGAAGAAGGCTAAGGAAAATGTCAGTATTTAGGAATTACTGATGCATTCAGGCAGCCATAGAAGAGCTCTTGTCAAAGCTCTATCGAACAAGAATATTGAAATAGCCGCTACTCCATAAACTATGGTAGCAAAGGTTATAGAAAAGAAACATGGGCTGATAACGTTCTCAGATGATGACTTGCCTTTAGAAGGAAGAAACCATAATAAGGCATTGTTTATCCCAACTGAGGTGAGGGGAAAGAGAAACAATTTTGCTATGGTCAATGATGGTTCTGCTATTAATGTATATCCTTTGAAAATCATGCCTAACTTAGGTTTAAAAGCTCAAGACCTAACAAATTCAAACCTCATAATTAGAGCTTATAATGACAGCATTAGAAATGTGGAGGGGACATTCCAAGCTCTGGTTAAGACAGGACTTGTGGAATCAACCATTGAGTTTACCATGTTGGACATTCCAATCACTTATGCCTTATTGTTGGGACAACCATGATTCCATGGCTTGGGAGGGGTACCCTCAACTATGTATCAAAAGATAAAATTCCCTTATGAAGGAGAAGTTATGACCATAGAAACTGAGACCAATGTTGTTATGGCATCCATATTAGATAAACAGAAACAAGTGTGTGCACCCCCTAATTTCCAGATTTAAGGGATATTTGATAGGGCTGAAATGGATCCAAGAGTAGCAAAAATGATGGAGAGCATGAATTACCGGCTTGGACAAGGACTGGGGAAGAATGAACAAGGAAGTCCAGAATTTCCAGGATTCAAAAATCAAGATGACACAATAGGATTAGGTTTGACAAGGGAGGCAAAGCCAAAAAGTAGAAGGGCAAGGAAGAGATTCAATGCAGAAAAGAGGAAGCTTTATGCAAAAGTTGGTCCTTTAAGTCAGAACTTCATCAAGCCAGGGGAAGGAAAATACTATCTGGGAGCCAAGGAATTAGTCAATGTTGCTAGTGCAGATGTCCCTGGGTTTAAGATCTTCAAGGAGCATATTATGGAGAATTTGGTAAAGAACAACAAAGAGGAAGTGATGAAGCTGGAAACTAAGAGGATGGGCAATACTGCTGTTGAAGAGCTGCTATGTCAACCTCCTCAAGGACAACCACTATGAGACTCAACATTCCTAGCATCTAGAATAGGAAATAAAATTTCTCACTATTTTCTTTGAATAAAATTTTAGTTTCTGTTTTATTTTAGTGATCGATGATATAAATTCTGATCACGCTTACTTATGTAATCCTGATAGTTCTGTGCATCAGAATTTAGATCAGTATGTTTGACATAAATTTAATTCAATTAGATTCATTCAGCATGGGCACAAATACAAATTCGAAGAACATACATATATCACATGATGTAACTTCTAAAGATAGGAAATGTCAGAAAAAATTAAAAAAATAAAATAAAAAAAGAAAGAACAAAGAGAGCATAAAAAAGGGGAAAAAGAGAAAAAATAACAGTAAGGTGAAAATTAGAGAGGAAAATTCATGACTGACTGATAATAGGAGTTATATCATGTGAAGTAATGAATGTTCTCATTTTTTCCCTAATGAATGAGTAAAATTGAATTTTAAATTTTTGTTCAAACATTGCATATTGGTCTTTATCATACTGTATAAGTATTTGAATGGAAAAATAATAAATGATAAAAGCTAAATCAGAGCTATGAGATCACTATTTTAGTTACGTTTTCTTTTTGCCACCTCTTTTGTAATTTTCTTTGTAAACCTAGCGTCCCCTTATACCTTGAGAATCCTAGTGGCTCAATAACTTGCTTTTCAACCCATACATTGTAACTTTCATCAATTATTATTTGTATTAAGCCTCATATTCTACTCAATAATTCTTCGAAGTGCAAGTCCAGTTGATTTCATCATCCATATTTCGCTTCAATCAGTTCGCCCACTCCTATGCATCTTCAATACATGAGATTGCAGTTAATAGGGTTAGTAAGACAAAGGGCCAACAACAATAATGACCAAACTGAGTCTCTTGTACACATGAAGAAAGTGATTGCTAGGATGAATTCAAAATGAAGCTGGGGGCAAAATGTAACTCCAGGACAAGTTAGGGGCAAAATGGTAAATACAACAATAGAACTTCAAAGTTAGTGAAAATGATCTCAGGGTAGAAAGGAGTATACTACAAGCATACAGATATAACAGTTATCATACAGCAGAAGCAGTAATAAAAAGAAAAGTTCAATAGTGCATCGATCAATCATGAGCTCCAGTATAAAGCCATGGACCCCACTCGCTGGCCTGGTTATTTGTCTGATAGACTATATCAGAAGCTCAAACATCAGAAGTACCAACAATAAAGCATTAAGTGCTGGAACCTACAAGTTATTGATGAGGCACCTCGTTCTCACACTCCAAGCTACGAACATAGCTTTGCTCCAAACAGAAGACCGATTACGATCATGCATGTTATGCATAACATGCATACACTTGCATACATTTGTTATGAAATACTTTCTTTGCATAATAAAGTCTTTGAGCTTAGTCAAGATTGTCCAAACACTTTGCTACTAACATTCAAGATTAGTGTTGTAAAAGTGCAAGAAAGTAGTTACAGTATTCATAGGTAAAGCATCTAAAGGAATGAAAATAAAAGGAGTGACATTACCAAGAAGCATCATCCTGGTGACCTCAAGAGGCTAGATAAGACTTTCAAGCTCCTCAAACTCAGTATCCATCTCCATAGTGTCATCAAGAGCATCAGTTGGAATATCTCTCCATAATAATTATACCATTGTAGGGTGTGGAATATGGTAACGAGAAGGTCCAACATGTTAGCGATACATGTGCTCGGCCCTAAAAAGGGAAGAATGCACTCAAAACTTGAGACGAATGCACTCTGAAGACTTCTTTGATGGTGAAATAAAAAACCTCTAACTCCTAAATCTTTTCTTTTGTAGGAAACATTAGGAAGAGGAATAAGGTTTACTAAAGCATCAATAGAATAGCAAATTGACAAATTTAGCCTAAAGTCGCAACCTCAATGGCAGAATATCATAACCCTATGATCTGAGACATCATCACCACAATCAAAAAGGGAAGAATGCAAAAGAATAACATTGTATTTTGATAAAATTTTTTCACTTACAAATAAACTATACTAACTTATGGTATTTTGTGCAGGGAAAATAAAAGAGAATGAAGAAGAGGAAAGGAATCTATACATTAATAAGAATGACTAGAATAGCAAATGCTAATCACTCGTCAAAATCTCACTCTATGTGACAAAAAACCTGACAAATGGCAAAGGGAAGTAGTATAACTCTATCTATTTTGATTTTGCAGTAAAGTACAAAGAAAATTTATAAAATTAAGAGTAAATTCATTCACTTCATGATATCATATATGAAAACTTATCTCATGACCTTTGATTTTAGTGGCTTTCTTTTATTAGCCTCGCAGAATTCAGATGTCTTGTTGACAGTTCTATGCTTAGAGTTTCTAAAACTCTAATCAATCTAATGCTTACTTTACACCCAAACGAGGGGAAGAATATGCAAAGACAAAATCTATGGACTTGCAGTATAAATTGGTTGAATTTCAAAGTGTCATTTTAATCTTTTAAATAATAAATGTGCATATAGTCTACTCCAATGCTAAAAAATGAGTATGAGTACAAATCCCTCAATAGTATCCATGCTGAGTAATACAAGAAAGGTAGGGGAACACTAAGAGGAGAATCAAAATAAGAGCAAGCATAATGTACTGTAATGCCCAAAAATGAGCAAGAGTATCAACATAAACCTCTGGCGGTATCCACGCTGAGTAATACAAGAAAGGCGGGGGAATACTAAAAGAGGACCCCCATTAAAAAAAAACTTGCTCTATTTACTCCAATACTCTATAAGAGTATGAGTATCCAAAGGACCTTTCCAACGGTATCCACGCTGAGTAATATGAGAATGGTGGGGGAATACTTTGATAAGGAAGAAAAACACAAAAATAATTCAAAGACTATTTTAATACTCCGAATTTAATTTTTTTTTGCTTAATTTCCACAAGTTTTGTTTAGCAAATTTTCCCTAAAATTAGGTATGGAAGTAAGCTCTTCACTTGGTAAAAGATACACTCTCAACATAAGATGGTTAACGATGTCTCTAACCTTTGCAAATGGCAAATAAGTGACAATTATGAAAATCAAAAATAGTGAGATTCATTAAGTGCATGCTATCTCATGATAAAATGATGAATTTTCTTATAAATTGTCAATATTATAATGTACTTTCATACATTCATCATGATTGAAACTAACTTCAATATGTCTGCAAGAATTATATAACCAGAAGGAAGTGCACAGTGGAATTAAAATTAGTCAGCACAAAGAATTCAAAGCATTCAACTCAAACAACCAAAGATAAAAATCAGCAAGTAGTTATGGACTGTAGTAACATCAAAGGAGAGAAATGAAAGGATTGCAGTCAATTTGTAAGCAATTATAGATTGCAACATCGTCAGCGAGTAGTTATGGAATGCAGCATCATCAATGAGCAATGAAAGGGTTGCAACTAATTATGAGCAGTTATGGACTGCAGCATCATCAGTGAGCAATGAAAGAGTTGTAGCTAATCGTGAATAATTATGGATTGCAGCATAATCATATAGATCAATTAACACTACATGATCGAGTGTGGTGTATTCCACTTTAGTCCATTACTTTTATGTGCATATGAATTCAAGTTCTTTCATTGTAATTTGGTCCATATTTGCATTCTGATTAGGAACATGTTCCTAATTAAATCATGACATTCATTAAATTTATAATTCATTGAATTATTAAAACTGCATAATCAATTTGTGATTCTAAATTTTCTATTAAGTACAGAATATAGAACAAGATTACAGAATTCATTTTTTGAATTTTATATGCATCATTTCAATCAAAGGATTCATATGTTGTATAGTAGTTATAATATGAATTTCAAATGGTTATGTTATGTGCTGCACAGTAGTCATAACCTTCATTATGTTATGTACTATATAGCAGTTATGACATAAACTTTCAAGTTCATCAGTGCTAGACATTCCACATGAACTATAGTAGATTTTTAATTCAATTTCACTAGATGTCCCACAGGGAATATAGTGTGCATTGTTAGAGGTCCCATAAGGAATATAACGAAATTCATTAGTGTTAGACGTTCCACAGGAACTATAGCAGATTTTTAATTCAACTTCTCTAGATGTCCCACAGGGAATATAGTGTGCATCGTTAGATGTCCACAAGGAATATAACAAAATTCATTACTACTAGACGTTCTATAGGAACGATAGCAAGTTTTCAATTCATCATCACTAGACATCCCATAGGGAATATAGTGTGCATCATTAGACGTCCCACATGGAATATAATAAAATTCATCATTACTAGATATTCTATGGGAACGATAGTAGATTTTTAATTCACAATCACTACACTAGACGTCTCACAAGGAATATAGTGTAAATCGTTAGACATCCTACAAGGCATATAACGAAACTCATCATTAATAGACGTTCCACAGGAACTATAACAAGTTTTCAATTTATCATCACTAAATGTCCCACAAGGAAGATAGCAAAACTCATTTGTACAATGTCCACTAGACATTCCGCAAGAAATATAGTGAGACTTATCAAACATTACATCTTGCTCAGCAATTTGGGCATCGATTTATCATTTAGGATACAATCAAGTGTCCTAATTTCTTTCTTTCGAAATTGTGTGCTTCTATTATTTTGCCACAATTTGTCAAGCAAACAGTGACAAAGGGGGGCAACTATAAGCACCCAATTTCTGGATACAATTGTGCACAATTACAATGTAAGGCCCTATGATGAAATTTATTCAAAATTTGAACTTGGTTGTCGATTTTTTGGACTTTAGGGACTAAATTGCAACATTTTTTAGTATTTGATTACAAGAAAGTCAATTTTTTAGTTGCACAATGCCGACGCGTAAAAGTCCCGTTTTTCAATTTTTTGCGTATTTTTTTATCTATTTTTTTAGAGTTTTGATTGGTTGAAAATTCAATTTTGTCATTATTATTATCTTATAAGTTTTTTTTAAGTATTAAAAATGCGTAAGATTTTGAAATAAAAAACAAATGATATCAAATGTATTTTGTTCCTCCAAAGGAGGAAGTCAGTACACGCATACTCTACTTTAAAAAGTAAAGAGTCTGCATGCGTACGAGGCTGGAGACATACACAACTGAAAAAAATCAAAGAGAAAAAACCCTAAGCGGCAAGAGAAGACCAGAGAGAACAGCATAAAAAAACTTGACTATGCAAAAAATCCTAAAATCCAGACGCTATTGAGAATGCCCTTTCCAGTCCAGAATCAACAACAATTCAATTTCAATGGTGAAAATCCTAGTCTTAAGGGCTAAAAAAGGCATTTGCACAGCATCTAAGATCATTACAGTTTATTTATTTTATTCTTTTCTTCCTTAATGATTTTTATTTTATTTTTGTTATTGATTTGAGTTTTAAATTTCACTAATCTGATCTTTTGTGTTTTTTTTGTTTCGAAATCTGAGCAGGAATTGAGGAAGAAACAGTCTAATGTTCAAATGAACAGAAGATCCATAGAATGCTATGGAATAATCTGTACTATTTTTCAGTAGATATTAGGATTTTAATTTTCATTTTGCATTTATGTGTTCTGTGTAATTATTTTAATTCATAGGTGTATAATTGTTTAATTTTAGTTTTTGTACGTAGTTTGTAATAGCCCTAGTAGTGGGAATAGAAAAAGATTTAATTTTCTGTGTTTAAAATTAATTAGTAATTAGGTTCAATCTAGTAAAACCCTAAATTAAAATCAATGGTGGCAGTAGCTTAAATTTAGGGTCTGCATGTAATTGATTTAGGGTTTCTAGAAAATCACTAAAATGTTTGTTTGATCCTTTTTTATGTTTTATTTGTTGTAGGTTGTGTTTTTGAGTTTTTTATATTATTTTGGGCCCCAAGCCCACGCTTAGGTCCAACTCACTTTAAATAGGCTTAAAAATGGTTTAGGGCTTTAAATAATTAAAATCAATTTAGGCCCATTAGGTTAATTAGATTTTAGGTCCACTTAGTTAATTAAAACTTATTTAGACTTAGCTCAGCCCACTTAATTTCATTTCTTTTAAAATAAATAGACCTAAGCCCTCTTTTCACTTAAAATAAAACCAAGTTAGACTTAGGCCCACTAATTTAACTTTCCTTTAAAATTGAATAGACTTAAGCCCAATCCTTAAGCAAACTAAAATAAATAGATCTAGGCTCACTAATTAATAGAAATATAAACTCACCTTTAGTCAATTTCTCACTTGTAAATAAACTGTAAATCTAGCTAACTTTTTAATACAATTAACATAATTTAGACTTAGGGACAACGTGATCTTAAGTGCATTTTTTATGTGCAATTTTATTAACTAGATGCCTAGGGTTAGATGGATGTCAAATAGTTTAATAAAATTGCATATAATTAGAGGATGAAATCATCATTTATAAAATTATTCTAAATGAACACGAGACTAAGAGAAGTTAGTGTTCCATATCCAGAATCTCCTGGTTATGGTGCTAGCTTTCTTTTAGGGAATCGAGTACCACCTTCTCAATTTGTCCTAGTTATTACCCTGGGTGGTAACTCCTCATCTCCACACTATGTCTTTATGACAGTGGTTAATGTGTTCTCTAGAGCCCTGAGCTCAAACAGTGTCGCGGTTGCTAAATCTTGGATGCGCGCTAAACCCCACCGTCTATAATAAATTAATACTCATGCAAATTAGATAATCAAACATTCAGTAGCACAAAAGAAAATATTGTAGCAAAACATTATTCAAAACCATTACAACCGACAATAACTATCCTTGAGTGTCCAAATCCAAGTCAACTTCAACTTGCACACTAAAACAATATAATTCTTTAAAGTCCCTTATGCCCATGTCCTTCAACTTATTAGCTAGAGGTGAGATGCAAGCATCTATGGCTATTACCAATTGATCAGACTCTACAGGTCTATGCTTCATTTAGGCCAACTTTTCTCTCCACCTATCTAAGAAGCTCACGAAGGACTTATTAGGTCTTTGCACTGTATTATGTAGCTCGTGAAGAGAAACTTCAAACTGAGAGTTAAGCCTATAGCGTTTAATGAACATTGAACATAGCTCCTTCTAGTCTTATTGGACCTGTGCATCCAAAGTGTAATACCAATTAATAGTAGCTCCTTTCAAGGATAATGGAAATTGCTTGACAATCTGAGCTTTTGACAACTCAGTGGCCTTCATGTAAGTGACATACTGCTTTAGGCGCAAGTAAGGATCATTAGTACCAGAGTATTTCTTCATATTTGAGAATTTGTATTTCTAGGGAAGTGATTCTTTAAAATCTGAATCCAAGTCAACATCATTGAAGTTTGGATTGAGCCTGTGGTTCTTCAATACGTTCTATAATTGATTCACTTATTTTGTCAAGTCTTTTATCCATTCAGTCTCAACTAAATTTGCTGGTGCTTTTCCCTTCAATTGCTCACCTAGAATAGTTCTGGTTTTTAAATCATCTTCATTAGAGGGCATCTTTCCTCTAATCTCAATAGCCATGTACCTAACCATTTGTCGCATCTCATCCCTAATCTCTTTCAACAGTTCTTTCTTGAAAGCTTCAACATTAAAATTAGAGGGTCTTACCAATCTACTCCTTTACTAAGTGGTCTTAATTGCTTGATAGGATCATTAATATTGGTGAGCCAAATCCCCTTGATTTGCTTCCAAATAAAAGAGGCTTATGGCTCAGAAAAATGCATTTTTGAAAGTTGCAATAAATGTCATGTATACATGAAATGAAAGATTTTTTTTTGTTTTTTAAATTAAAATGAATGTCATGTATGAATGAAATGTAAGATTTTTTTTTTTTTTGAAGATTAAAATGAATGTCATGTATGTATGAAATGAAAGATTTTTTTTTTAAATTAAAATGAATGTCATGTATGCATGAAATGCAAGAATTTTTTTTTTCTTTTTTTATTTTTTATTTACATGAATAGAAATAGACAAACAAACAAATAAGCATGAATTTAGGCATGATTACTTCCACCCTTATTTCTTCCACACATATGTTCAATGGTGAGTTTCTCATTCTAAGATTTTTGGTCTAGAATTATCAACGGGGGATAACAAAACTGACGTATGCAAGGTAACTATCAAAATGGACAAACTAGTAGTCCTATGCATAAAAATGAGGTTCATCATAACGGGTCATAAAGGCATGAAAGGCCTACTTTGACATAGTCCATTTACAATGGGCCAAGATTTTATTCCAGGTCCACTATATAACATCAAACACATGCATTTTGGAATATTCTAAAGGAAGTTACTAGGTCACTACATTACCTGAGTCTCGGGTGAAAAAGGCTTCGGTTCCCACAACAATATACCTCCATTACATCTCCCTACTCAAGGGTCCATGCAACGTGGATAAGTGCATGCTATGAGTGATAATAATCAAATACTCCACTACTAGGTTTGAGTGAAACATAAGCAGCAAAATAATGACTATCATTGGGCTATTTAGGGACTGAGTGCTCATTGTGTAAATATGTGTAATGAATGAAAACAATGTAAAGGAAATAAGAAAATAATTAAAAATGATAAAACATAAAATACTGAAATTAGTTTCTCTATCCCTTGTAGAGTCGCCACTATAAGCAACGGGATTTAGCGCACACCTAAGTGTTTGGTGGCCATGACCCTGTATGGGCTCGAGGCCTACTAGAAAATACGAAATAAGTCATAAAGCCTACTCAAAGATGGAGTCATCACCCGGATAAAAACTGGGACACACTATACATCAATTGGATCCCACGTAATTTTTCAAAAGTTGTCATCAGAGATCGAGTTTGGAAATCGGGTATAGGCTTTTGGAATGCCCACCCAACCTTTTGGTTGACCTCTGTTTGTGTTTTGTGTTTTATTACCTTCAATTATTCAATTATTTCCTTACTTACTTCCATCCACTTTCCAAGTTTTACAGTTAAGTCCAAGTTTGCATATTAATCTAATTTCATGGTTTTAAGTCCAAACATTCAACAAAAATAAAATAAGTAATAATTTATAACCATAAATTCGAATCAAATAGGGAAAGGGATTAGGGATTACAATATTTTTTATCATACAAAATAGAATAGAATAAACAAAAAATAAACATAAGTAAAAATAATAATAAGCACACAAATATTTAATTAAGCAAAATGATAAAATAATTGTATAAAAAAGACTGAGAATATAGAAATATGAAAACACATGAAAAAAACAAATAAATTAGGTGAGGATAAATATATATAAGATTAAAAATTATCATAGGTCTAATAATTAAATAAAATAAATAAATAAATAAAAGAAAAGAAAAGAAAACAAGTTAAAATGACAAACATACATGCTTAAATATATTTCAAAATAAAAGGAATAAGCCTTTGTGATAAATTAAAGAAAATAAAATAAATAATAAATTATTTATTTCAAATAAAATAATATGGTGATGCCTCTTTAAAGAGGCATCGCCTAAGAGTGAAGAGGCGTTCACCTCTATGCATCAAAAGTGGGCTCAAATGGGTTTAATTGAAATAGTAAAAGAAATAATAGTAAAATATGTAAAAACCATGCAAATCCAACCAAAATTCAAATAAAAATTTAACTAATAAATATACAGAAATACTCATGTCATTCCATTGATGAAGTGACTGAAAAATGAACAAATTCAGAGCACAAAAATCTAATTATATGAATAGTGATTTTGACAATAGCAAAAAAAACATGTAGGAATATAAAATGGAACTAAAATCACATAAAATTTTGAGTAACACATCAAACAAGAGCAAACAAAATAGATGGACATGTTGCTCTTCTGATGAAATGGCTGAAAGGAAAAGAAATTTTGAGCACAAAATTTATTTCTTATGAATACTGATATTGGTAATAGCAAAATGGAGAAAGGGGACCTGTTAAAGTGGCGATCGCCTCTGTCATGAGACTATCGCCTCTGTCCTGAGGCGATCGCCTCATCGCAAAGAGGTGGCACCTCTTTGCAAAGACCATCGCCTAACCAACAAATGTAGATGACTCTCACAGGCAATAAACTTAGTTTTCAAATAAGTGGTAACCAATGTAAACAAACAAGACTTACAATGAAATAATAACTTTTCTCAAAATGGTTGGCCCTCAAAGGTTGCTTTGGATATTGAACTCTACTTGGAAGTGAGCTACACTTGAGGATAAGCTTCTTTCACCTTCTTCTTCTTAAGGAAATGAACTCTTGAGCTTGAGTTTCTCCTCTTCTTCTCCAGAACGCCCCTTTCTGTTTTTAGAGCCTCTCCCTCTTGTTCTTAGTTTTTTTTTTCTCACTAACCCTCTCCTTTTTCTCTCTTTCTTTTCCATTTTTATCTTAACCCTCACCCATGCCCCAAGATTCCTAGACCATCATACGCCTCAATAGCCTTTTTTTTCCCCCCAAAAATTTCTTCCTCAAGCAAAAATCAGGTCTGGAGGGTGTATGGCCCACCCCACTTGACCACTATGGCTGCAACTGCATTAAATGCAGCTGCAAGTGGTCTACCACAGAGGCAACGCCATTGCAATGAGGCAATCGCCTCTTCGTATAGAGGTGGCACCTCTTTGGCTTTACATTGCGTTAGGCCAATGGCCCAAGGCAAATTTAGGCCTTTTTAGACAATTTGGCGTAGGTTTAGATGATTTAGGCTAGCTTTAGACGATTTCGGGGCTCTCAAATCCATTTCCAATTAAAGATTCGAGCTTCGTACTTGTATCCAAGCTTCACATTCTCATCATTGGACTTTAGTGTGGACCGATCAAATCAAGCACCTGCGGTCCACCCCCGAATCATGGGCTGATCGGATCGGGTGTCTACACTAACACAATTTAATTTATTTATATAACAAAAATATAAAGGTAATTCATTTTCCAAATAAATAATAAAATTCTTCTTATAAATAATATTTTGCTAATAAAATCCACAAATGGAATAAAATTTTCATTTTACAATTAACATAAATTGTAAATAATTATTAAAATCATTTATTAATATCAAAAAATTAATAAAAGACTCATTTAGGTTCAAAAATAATAAATAAATTTATTATTCATTTAATTTCCCAAAATTACTACTAATTAACTAATAATTACAAACTAATTATAAAAATTATTTTTTATACATTTATTATTTAAAAACAATCTAAGACAACATAATTATAAAAATTATTGTAAAAATTATTTTTATATTTTTATTATTTAAAAACAGTCTAACACAACATAATTAACAATAATTTAATTAAAATCAAATAATTTTACCAATTTCTACTAATTTCTTAAAAATTCACTTTTAAATATAATCTTTAAAAATTCATATCTCAAATTCTATACATAATTTCACAAAACTTCATTGACAAAGTTTAATCTACATAATATATAGAATTTATTAAAAATATAAAAAATTTCCAACTCGCAACTGTCTGGAACAGTAATGTGAACAATGCCCAATGTCTGAAAAATTCAAAAAATTATGCAAAATACATCAAAAGAAAGATCTCAACCTCAATTTCAATAATAAACTAACCATTAAACCTAATAAAATTGAATTCAAACTCAATTTAACTAAATAACCCACAAACAATTACCCAAAATTAAGGTACTTCTCGAAGTTGGTCGGACAAATTGAGTGAGGGGAATCGAAGCCCAAGATGTCAGGTTTCAAACAAGACCGGTGATGTCATCTGAGGTGGCCAAAAACATCTCTAGCAAGCCTCTCTTCAAATTGGCACCGTACTGGAACAAAGGGAAGGAAAAGAAGAAGTGTCGTTGGTGGCTGAAGGTGCTGGCGGTGTGGCAGCTGACTAGCACGGTGATGATGGCGAAGTCGGGTGGAGAGGAAGAGAAAGAATAAGAAAAGGAAAGAAGAGAAAATTGAGGTGAAGAAGAAGAAGTGGCAGTAGGCACATTTTACCTTTTTTTTCCTTAACTTTTACTTTTATTTTTGTTATTAATATATAATATATATATATATATATATATATATATATATATATATATATATATACTTAATAAATTCATATATACATTATACACTAAATTAATAATTTTACTAAAATACTCTTAATAATAAATTTTATTAAAAATACTCATTTAACACTAATTGAATAAAATAATATTTAAAACTCAATAATTCCCCTTTTTAATTTAATAAATAAAAATACAAGTCATCACAATCTTCTCCTCTTACAAAAATTCATCCTCGAATTTTGAAAATAAAATAAAAAGGAGTACAAAGTTTTATCGAGGAAAGAGATAAAGGTATGCTACCCATATCTCTGCCTCAGTCTCCCACATGTGCTCCTCAACCTTATTGTTCTTCCACAGGACCTTGACCATCGAAATTTGCTTAGAACGCAGTGGTCCAACTTAATAGTCAACAATTGCAACTGGTTCTTCCTCATAAATAAAATCTTCATTCACTTCCATACTTTAGGGTTGTAAATATGTGAAGGATTTGAAGTATACTTCTTGAGCATCGACATATGAAACACTAGATGCACCTGTGATATATTTAGAGGCAAAGCCAATTAATATGCAACTATGCCAACTCTCTCTAATATCTCAAAAGGTCCTATGTATTTTAGTGCCAATTTTTCCTTCTTGCCAAACCTTATAATACCCTTCACTGGTAACACCTTTAAGAATACATAATCCCCAACTTGAAATTCCACAATTGTGCTTCAGGTCTGTATAACTCTTCTACCTGCTAGTTGTCGTTTCTAATCTACTTCTTATCAAAGTGACCTTCTCGGATGCATCCTGAATAATTTTCAGCCCAGTTAGCTCTCATTCCCCAACTTCATTCTAACACAAAGAGGATCTACACTTCCTTCCATATAGAGCTTTATATAGTGTCATCTTAATACTGCTATAGTAGGTATTATTATAAGCAAATTGTACCAATGGTAGATGATCATCCCAACTGCCTCTACGATCCATTACACACATCCTTAGTATATCTTCACATGTTTGGATCGTTCTATTAAACTAACCATTCGTCTAAGGATGAAAAGTAGTACTGAAATCAAGTCTAGTACCTATTACTTCTTAAAACTTCTACCAAAATTGAGAGGTAAACACTGAACCTCTATTAAAAATAATGGAAACATATACCCTATGAAGATACAAATATTCTTGATGTACAGCCTAGCCAACTTTGCCATTGAAAAAGTAGTTTTAATTGGCAGAAAGTGAGCTTACTTGGTTAACCTGTCCACTATCACCCAGATGGAATCGTATCCATCCTTTGAACAAGGTAACCCTATTACGAAATCCATGGTGACTCTCTCCCATTTCTACTTAGGGATCGAAAGTGATTGAAGCTTCCTATAAGGCTTTTGATGCTCTGTTTTCACTTGCTAATAAGTGAAACACTCAAAGATAAATTTAACTACATCTTTCTTCATACCATCCCACCAATAAAGATCTTTAATATTATGGTACATCTTAGTGGAACAAGGGTGTACACTATATGCTGCAAAATGAGCTTCTTCTAATATTTTTTCTCTCAAATTATCCATATCAGGAACACATAATCTCCCACCAATCCATAGCACATTTTTATCATCGAGATTAAAATCAGTGAACTTCCATTCGTGAACTTTCTCCACAAGCTCTACCAAATTAGGATCTCATCTCTGAGTTGTTTTGATCTTGTCCCTCAATACTGATCTAACTCTGAACTGAGCTAACAATCCTCCTGACCTGGTTATCTTCATCATCAACCCTTGGTCTACCAATTTGTACATCTCTTGAATTAACAGTCTCCTTTCCATGCTAATGTGAGCAAGACTACCTGAGGATTTTCTACTCAAGGCATTTGCTACTACTCTAGCCTTGCCTGGGTGATACAAGATATCATAATCATAATCCTTTAAAATCTCTAGCCATCTTCTTTGTCTGAGATTCAAATCTCTTTACTGAAAGATAAACTTTAGACTTTTATGATCAGTATAAATTTCACATGTCACTCTATATAAATAATACCTTTAAATGTTAAGAGCAAAGATAACAGCGACTATTTCTAGGTCATGAGTAGGGTAGTTCTGTTCGTGCTTCTTCAATTATCTGGAAGCATATGCTACTGCCCTACCATTCTGTATCAACATATAACCTAGGCTAACACTAGAAGCATCACAATACACAATGAACTTATCTACTCCATTAGGTAAAGTTAACACTAAAGATGTAGTCAACTTTTTCGTTAGTAGTTGGAAGTTATTCTCACATGCTTCTAACCATACAAACTTCACATTCTTCTGACTTAGGTGGGTCATAGGTGCTGCAATTCTTAAAAATCCTTAACAAACCTCGTATAATACCCTGCCAAACCTAAGAAACTCTGAATCTTTATAACTATTGTCGATCTAGGCCACTCAGACACCGCTTTAATCTTTTGTGGATCAACCTGAATGTCATTCTTAGGCATTGCATGCCCAAGGGATGCTACACTTTCCAACCAAAAATTACACTTTGAGAACTTAGCATAAAGTTATTGTTCTTTTAGTGTCTGCAGCACTGATCTCAAATGATATACATGCTCTTCCATACTCTTTGAATACACCAGTATATCATTAATGAAAAAATCATGAATTGATCCAAGAATGGTTTGAACACCTATTCATCAGATCCATAAAGGTTGTTGGTGCACTGGTTAATCCGAAGGACATCACTATAAACTCATTATGGCCATATTTAGTATGAAATGTCGTTTTAGGAACATCGGCTTCACTGATCCGTAACTAATGATAGCCTGACCTCAAGTCAATCTTAGAAAATAACTATGCACCCTAAAGCTAATCGAACAAATCATTTATCCTCGGAAGAGGATACTTGTTCTTAATAGTTAACTTGTTCAATTCTCTGTAATTAATGTATAGTCTTAGAGTACCATCATTCTTCTTCACAAATAGGACTGGTACACCCCAAACAGACATACTAGGTTTTATAAAATCCTTATCCAACAAATCTTGCAGCTGCTCTTTTAACTCTTTCAGCTCTGCAGAAGCCATCCGATAAGGTGGTATAGAGATAGGAGCTATGTTTAGAACCATATCAATACATAATTCAATCTCCTTGTAAGGTGGTAAACTTAAAAATTAATCAAGGAAGACATCTGGAAACTCATATGCTACAGGAACATCTAAGATGGATATTGGTTCTGTTGTAGTATCCCTGACTAATGCCAAGTATCCTTGACACCCTTTTCTCAGCATCTTCCTTACTGTAATAGCAAAAATAAAATTTTGATATGTTGAACTCTTATCACCTATAAACTTGAATCCCTCTGCACATGGAATTCTAAAAATCACTTCCTTACTATGATAATCCACAATAGCATGATATTGAGACAACCAATCCATTCCCAGGATTACATCGAAGTCCATCACATCCAACAACACTAAGTCTACGAGTAGCTTTTTACCTTGAGCCAACACATGACACCTAGAATCACTTAGAGGCATGGCAATTAATAAAGGAATTGCTATCCTTGCAACTTGCCAACCTAATTTTGAAACAAAAATAGGAGATATAAAGGAATGGATAGTGAAAGTGTACCTACTACATCTACATTGGATGCCTGAGCATCCTACTGTGTGAGAGTAAAAACTCTGGCCTATCCTCTGCCTCCTTACTGGCTAGTAGAAGCCTACCTATATCCTTTAGCACTACCTTTACCTTACCCCTATTGAGTTACAAACTAAGAGGTACTCGGTTACTAAGAGGTACTCGGTTATTTAAATGACGGTGGCTGAAACTAAAATGGAGCTACACTAACTGAAGACAACTATGGGAACTACTGCTGAAAACCAAAATAAGGGCATGATCTAAAAAATGACTAGTCTATCCACATCTATAGCACGTTCTTGGAGCCATATAGCATGATCCTTGATGGACTATCCCACACATCTAACAAGCACTGGTTATAGATCCTATACTATCGTAGCTTGAACTCTAACTGCTACTATGATTGGTAGCACTTAAACTAAATTTGACAAGTCTACATGGTCCATTGTGGCCATGTCTACCTCTTTTCTCGACCCTATGCTAAGGTCTCTAGCCCTGCTGAAAAGATTCTTTAGGCTGACTACTAGTGCCCACTTAAAATGTTATATGTTGGGCACCCAGAAATCCTACTACACTAGCATAAAATACCACTACTTTTAGGTATAACATAATATGAGCTCCCTACTAAAATAGAGGCTGCATAGGCTATATCGTTTAGGGTATAGCTGTTGCACCCTGTTGAACTCCTAGTGCATAAGCAACTTCCTTAAAATCCTGGCTTGTAGTTCATCACCCTGCAACTCTCACTGTCTACGGTGACCTGTCGCTCCTTTAGGTCTATCTCTACCTCTACCCCTACACCTATCTGGCGGTTTAGGGGATAGAACCTCATTCTGGTAAGACTTTCCACCATCAGCTTCATTGATCGATGGAGTGATTCGCGCTCGCCACATTTTAGAAGGACAGAAATAAAATATAGAATATACAATTCAGATAAAAATAGACATCCTACTGGTTACACAAAATTCTAAAGTAAAGAAAACTTTTCAAAGACATAATCAAACCCAATTACAGCAATAGTTTCAATGAAAACTCAAACTCTAGCAACCTAGTTCCAACCATCCTAAACCTAGGCTCTAATACCAACTTTGTCATAACCTAAACCCAGGAGTCATGATCGATGCTAGGGAATGGGAATTCATATAAATCTGGAACCTATAGCAAGCCTAAAATATAAAAACTCAACAAAACATAAACATAAATATATCTCATAATTAAAATTTTTCATGATGTAAAGAATTCCATAAATAATATCTCAATAAAATATTTTTACAACAGACAGGTTCACAACCACCATTAACATCATCATCAAAAATTACAATAAATACATACTACTACAAGTACAAACTACTACTGCATTTTCTAATAAAATACAAGGAAAAGGTAGTTTAAAACTTACATAAATCAATTGGAGAAGAAAGAGTTCAATGAAGAGAACTATTATGAGAGGTCTGATGAGATAAGTCCTGAAAAATAATTGAGGGAGGTTAGACCTCACTGAGTGAATTATTAATATATATATACATGCAACTTAAGCATACAAGCAATCAAGCATCTATATAGTATTTATATATTTATATCTATATTTATGTAATTTATACATATATTTCAAACAAATGATTAACAACAATTTTCATATCAGCACACCAATGAAAATTAAGTGGAGGATCGGAGTAGAATCCTAAAATTTCTGCAATCTCAATCACTAAACCTCACTAGCCAATAGGCTCACTTAAATCCAACAATATTCCTCTTTTCTTATTTGACAATGGACTGGCCTTCAAACACTAAGTCAACCAAGCTTCTGCAATCTCACTACTAACATGACTGGCCCCGAGACACTAAGTCAACTGAACTTCCACAGTCACACCACTCTCTAACCATAAATCTCAATGATCAATTTTTCCATATCTCAAATCATATAATCTCATATCAATAAAAAAAATTTACAGCCTAACATCTAGCATACTGTTATACAACAGTCCTAGTGTAGGCCACTAAGTAGTACGTTCTACTACTATTATATAAAAATAACACATCACGATAACACAAATCAATATCAATAACAAACAGCATCCAATAATCACAATAAAAATTTCTACATGCAATGCATACTTATAATAATAACTCACAAGTGGAGTACGCTCCTTTATACTGACTCGAATGACTTTATCCTGTAGGTCTCTATCTCAACGCAACTATAGAAAAAATAATAATAAAAGAATAATAGGATTAAAATCCTAACCTTAAACAATTCTATAGTTATAAGGAAAGACTCGATCTAAGACATGACTTAACAAAACTTAATATTTAACATAAACCGATGTCACATTTTACGAGAAATCTATTGAAAATTTGATAAAGTCTCCTTTGTAAAATGGACATCCTTCTACAAAAAGTAGAGTCATTCTTGCACAGAAATATACTTGAAAATATTCTAAAGTTCAACATCTTGGATTGGGCCCCAAACTACAATTCAAATCTAACAAAGAACCAATACAGCAATAAATATAAAATAATATAAATTTTCTCAAATCTTCAATATATCATAAAATTCAATTTACTAACGCAATTTAATTTATTTATATAATAATAAAATAAAGGTAATTCATTTTCCAAATAAATAATGAAATTCTTCTTATAAATAATATTGTACTAATAAAATCCATTAATGGATTAAAATTTTAAATTAAAATATATTGTAAATAATTATTAAAATCCCTTATTAATTATCATAAAAATAATAAAAACTCATTTAAGTTCAAAAATAATTATAATAATTATAATTTCCATTTTTCCCAAAATTACTACTAATTAACAAATAATTGAAAAATAATTATAAAAATTATTTTTATACTTTTATTATTTAAAAACAGTCTAATACAATATAATTAACAATAATTTAATTAAAATCAAATAATTTTACTAATTTTTCAAAAATTCTCTTTTAAACATAATCTTTAAAAATTCATATCTCAAATTCTATACATAATTTCACAAAAATTTCTTCACAAAGTTTAATCTATATAATATATAGAATTTATTAAAAATATAAAAATTTTATGACCCGAGACTGTCCAGAACATTAATGTGAATAGCACTCGTTGCCTGAAAAATTCAAAAAATTATGAAAAATACATTAAAAGAGAGATCTCAACGTCAATTTCAATAATAAACTAAACATTAAACCTAATAAAATTAAATTCAAACTCAATTTAACCAAATAACCCAAAAATAATTACCCAAAATTGAGGTGCTTCCCAAAGTTGCCCAGACAAATTAGGTGAGGGGAATTGAAGCCCAAGATGTCAAGAATCGAGCTTAGAGTAATTGGCCCACACACATCAGTATGAATGAGCTCTAATGACTTCTTAGCTTTTGAGTGTGATTCCTTGGAAAAATTATTTCTGAACTGCTTTCCAAGTAAACGCCCTTCACAAAACTTATATGGATGTTTGATGCAAGGTAGTCCTCTTCCCATTCTCTTCTTCTATAATAGTTCTAAGCTTCCAAAGTTTAGATGCCTAAATCAAAGATGTCATAACCATGATGCATCTTTGTAACAAACTTTCAAACACTTTGCAATATCATTTTGAAAATTCAAAGAAAATAGTCTATTCTTTGACATTTTTACTTTGGCTATTAATTCTCCTTTGCCATTTTTTATAAAAAGACTACAATCTTTTGTGTAAAAATTATAGCCTTTTTCTAAAAGCTGACCCATACTCGAAATGTTGCATTTCATATCAAGCATATGATAGACATCAAAAATTAATTGATGACTATCATTTTGAGCACAAATTTACTGATACTTCTGAATCATCACTAAAGGAAATATTGCCAGCTACCGATTCGTTAAGTTCCACAAACATACTTCTTTTTCCACATATATGGTTGCTTGCACCGGTATCAAGTATTTCCTTGATCTCCAACATTGTTGTAATGCCCACCTAATGCATTACATTTATTTGCATAACATATAGACATGAGTAATGCATGAGATATGTGTGATAATAATTCTAATGTTAAATAGGAGAAGAATATAAATGTTACAATTAAGTCCATAACAAAAATTAGGAAGTTAAAAGTTTAAATTGATTATTGGCAAAAAAAAATATATAGGACTTAAATTGGTTAAGTTGATTTATATATATATATACACAAACACACACACATATATATGTATATATATACAAAGATTTTATTAGAATTTGATTATGTGGCAAAGGAAGAAAAATAAATAAATAAATAAATAAAAATAAAATAGTAGAATTAGGCTAGGTGGTAGCCAATAAATAAATAAAAATTTACGCATAGAAAAGAAGTGGGAAGAAAGGAGAAAAAAAAGGGAGAGGAGTCTATTGTTCGAATCAGGTATGAATAATAATCTTATTTAATCTATATGTTGAGTTTTGTAATTCCAAATTAGGTGTCATTTTTACCTAAAGAAACTTTAAGATGTCTACTACAAAGCTTACAGAAATAGTGAAAATATAATTCTACTATTTCAATGGTTAGTTTTGGCAAAACATTTTATTGCTCAGTTTCTATCGCTAGTTTAAGTATGGTAGATTATTTCTAAACGTTCTTCCTCTATACACCTCCAATTGAAACAAAATAAATTTTAAATTACTTTAGACATATAGATCTAGTGATCTAAAAATTTTCATTTTAAGATCCATTGTATAGAAATTTTGGGAAATTTTTAAATTTAGCCTATTAAATCTATTATAATGATGTTATAATGATAAATGAGGTTCTATTATTATTAAGTGTTTAAGAAAAGTAAATTACAATTTATTTCAGCCAAAAAATTAGAAAAAAGGCTATCAAATAAGAAAATTCAAGGAAAAGCAAGGAAATAATAAAAGGTAAGTGAATAACTTAATGTTCTATGTGAAAATAACACTTAAAATAAATAATTTTTAATTTATTTGTTAAGCTAATTGGATGAGAGAAATATATGTATTCTAATTGATATATGCTAATTTTTTATTATTATGTTAATGATTTATTATACTTGAGATTAAATTTTACATATGAATGAGATTGTACATATGAATAATGGTTGCTGAATTCGGGCATCCTGTTTGAGTGAGAACAGAATACTTGTTGATGCCATATTTAGAGTTTTATAACTCAAAATGGGGTGCTATTTATTTCTATAAAAACTTTTAGATGTTATCTATAAAATTGATAGAAATAGAGGAAATTTAGTCTTTTTGTTTTGATGGCCAATTTTTAGCAATACTTTATATAGCTTGGTAGATTGGCTATGGTAGAATATTTTTTATGTTTCTCCTTCTATATATATCCAATTGATGTGAAATCAGTTGCAAATTAATTTAGACTTATAATACTATTGATTTATAAAATATGGCTTTAATATTCATAACATATAATTTTTTGTGTATTTTTGAATTTGCATTGTCAATTTTGCCATGTTAAATATGGTATATTTCAGTATATTTGTGATATATTATTATTTTCTTATATATTATGGAGAGATATTAATTGGCTTTATGGAGTGATATATGATGTATTTAATTGATGATGAGTTGAATAAAGTGTTGTGACAGTGTCGTGAACTCTTGATGTATATGTAAATATAAGAAATATGAATGGATGAATATGAGGACACAATGCTACTTATGAATGAGGCAAGTTTGTGTACGATATGAAATCCTTTTATATTTTATGTCGTAAAATGGCTAATAAAAAAAATATATAGTTGACGAAAGATTATGGTAGGGCTGTGCGTGTATAGGGATCCATGAATAAAAAAATTAAATTACACGTAATTCACAAGTACATTGTTTTCCAAAAGAAATGCTATGCTATTACAATTTTATACATACTATAAGTTCATTGCTGCCTAAAAGAAAACACTATAATTATGGCAATGTTGTGTGCATTATGGAATCCCTTAAATAAGCCATATAAAGAATAAAGAAATATATTATACATACTATGCTACTATGACTATGTACAAATTATAAATTATAGTTAAACATTGAATGGATTGATAATTGATAATACTACATATTTGAATGTATTATTTTTCATAGAATATTATATTATTCATTTGCTAAGTTGCAGGCTCACTCCTCTGTATTATTTTTCAAGACTAAAAGAACTGTAGTGTGTCTTAAAGAAACATTTGCATCAATTGCACTAGCATTGTGCTAGGTGGGTCAGTAGGAGGTCGTCTTCAGTTTTATAGAATGTAACATGCTTAGTAAATTTTCATATTTTGTATTAAGGCCATTGTATTGTATATAAATAATATAAGGAAGGATATGAACTATTTGACGTTGTAAGCCTTTGTGGTATGTGTTGTGTGCTATTTATATAAATAGTCTTGTATATATATTGACTCATGAATTAAAATTTAATTTTAATGGATATATTATTTATTAGTCACACTCATACAATATATCTCTGTCATCATTAACAGGTACCACATTTAATGGTATTAGAGCATGGTTTAGAATCCCTTAGGATAAAAATGTGAATGCATGTACATGTTAGGAATACATATAGTTATTACGAATTAAGTATAAGTGTTTGTATTTTGAATAGGATTAATATGGAGGATCCGACAGAAGATCCTGCTGACCAAGTGAGTTTGAGTTTGTGAATGGGGTTGAACATACAAATGTACCACCATAACCAGCTCAGGAATTATCACCAGTAATGAATATAATTCACTTGAACATATACATCTTGAATCATTCCATTTGACTTTGTGAATTCTACATCCTTTCATTTGTTTATGTTTGCCAAAGTGCATTTCAATGGTATATTTGAGTACGTGCAACATACAATGTATTTGGGGGTATTATAAAATTGAACATTTAGTCAATAAATAAATATATAAGGAATTAAATCTAGTCAACTTGTTTACATGAATTGATTTGAAATTTTGGGTTGATAGTTGATTAATATATATATATATATATATATATATATATATATATATATATATATATATATATATATATATATATATATATATATATATATATATATATATATATATGATATTGGGTAATTATGGGATTGTCTTTGTCTTGTAGGAAACTAGAAAGCTCTACTCTTTCTCAACTATAAGCTATAGTTCTTTTGCCATAAAAAAAAAACTAATTCCTTTCTTTTTCTCTCAAACTCCTAATCAAACTCCTAAACTGGAATATTGATGATTTCAGCTCCTAATTTGGTGGATTAATTATTTTCCTTTTAAATTATATTTAAAATTATGTAATGATGGTGTGAAAATGATTTTATAGCTTTTGAATTATGTTTTAGAGCAGAATTTTTACACCCTTATTTTCATAACCATAAAAGAAGGATTAGGAGAAATACAAAACATGAAACTTGTAGATTTATATCTTATCTATACGCTTTTAAAGTTGTATTATGAGATTTGGTATGTGTGATGAGAAATTCTTCTTTTGATTGGAATTGGTTTAGATTGTATCTACAACATGTAGCTTTTTTTTTGCTAATAAATATAAGACCCTTGGAGGCTGAATTAGCAAATTGTTAAACATGAGTTTTGTTCCTTTATATATTATCAAATACCATGTGATGCAGTTTGGTGAAATAATATGTGTGTAATGTGAAATCGTCCTTGGAGTGGGGCTGATTCTGCTTGCTATGTCTGCAAACAGTTAAATTTTTCTTAGATAATATGAAGGCCTTAAAGGCTAAAGTAAATAAAGTATAAAATATGAAAGTTGTTTCGTTACATGTTAGTGAAGCTTATAAAATAAGGTTTTGTAATTGGGCTTGTATAATTTAAGAAATTCTAAAATGAAAGTGACCTGCTTGTGCTGTTTTTATACAAAACATAAGTCTGGATTTAAAATCTCACCATTAATTATACAGAGCCTATATTGTGTTGATTTTTGGATATGTTATAGCCCTATATATCTAATTTTATAAAAAAAATCAAATAATTTAAAATTGTGTGGTAAGATTTATTCACTCTCAGGTCTAGCAAGGTCAAGCTATCCAACAACAAAAAATTACACAAATATTAGGCTTACATATATATAGAACATATCCTAATTACATATTAAGCATAAACACTCATTATAGGTATATTTTTAATCAAATATATGTCATATTTTAGGATCTCAAAGCATTAGTAAAGCTTGAGAAGGTGATACAAGTTGTCCATAAAGTGATTAACAACTAAAAGGTGAGTATAAGTATCGATTAAATTCTTGGGTGAAATTGTGTGATTGAGATGGCTATGAACATATGATGGATAAGTTATAGTTTGATTGACAATGTATATATTCTATGAGATTTTGAGGTGAATTGCTTTTTAATTTCAATTACTGTTACTTTCCATTTGATTAAAAAGAGGTGTGAAGCTTATTTGAATAATGTGGGAAATATCTAAAGTTAGTCTAGGAGTAATGGATGTTCCACTAGTGAAGGAATTTACAAATGTATTTTTAGAAGATCTATTGGGTTTACCTTCATATCAAGAGACTAATTTTGAAATAGAAACTATACTAGGGGTAGCACCAATATCAATTGCACCATATTGAATGGCACCCTTATATAAAAGCTTAAGTTTGATTGATTCTAAAGTATTTATGGAATGGGGATGAAAGAACACTATAAAGATTGGTTATCTTAGAGAATTTAATAATAAGGATATGAGATCTTAATAGAATTATGGTTTAAAATCTAGGATTGATAATGAGTCTATGAAGTAGTGTGCATGTTAAGAATGAAATTTGCATTTAATAGAGTTGAATTTGACTTATTCCATCTTGCATACATGGATGATTTGCAGTAAAGGTTGAAATGCCAATAGGAATAATTTACAGAAATATAATTTATGAAACAAGAAAAAATAGTTAAAAATAGAATAATATTTGAGGATTTGATGATTTCAGGATTTGAAATCAAAATATGGTTATAGTTGATAAATTTTGTGAGTAGTAATGGAAATATAAGAACTTCATCCTTATGGTGAGTTGAATTTTTATTTAATAAAGCAACATATTAATTTATGTCATCTAAGGATATAAGCGTTAAGCTATGATAAAGAATGTTGTCAAACTAGAAATAGTTTATCCAAATGTCATTTGTGGGAATTATATATATTAATTAAGATAGTGTGTATTTCATCAAGAGAAAAATGGATGTATGAAAGGTTGGATAGGAAATTAAGCACACTAGGATGCTTGAACTTATCACATGGTGTAATCAAACGCAAAAAAAAAAAAGTGAACAAAGAGAAGTTAATGTTACTTGTTTGTACCAAATAGTAAAAAGGGCTGTTATATAGTAATAAGTATAAAATTTATAGATTATATGAGATATATACATAGTAGAATCGTATATGCACAGATAAACATGTTGAATAGGAAATAAAGTTTGAGATTCAAATCTATAATTGGAGTTGTTTAGCTCAAGAAAACTAAAGGTATAGTATTAAAAGGTCGAATGAAGAATTTAATTGATTAATCTTATGGAACGATAATGTAGTTTAAAAGATGCTAGTCACACTAAAGGTGGAATTATTGTTAAGAAAAAAAATTATTGTGAAAGAAGTATATAAGAAAATTTTATGAATTTCATAGAAAGATAAAATTTAAGGAAAGAAAAAGAAAAATGAGTGGAATTTTTATCTAATGCTGTAACATTTGATTTATTACATTCTGAGATACATAGATGAATTATGATGAAAGATAAGGTGTTGGTAGAAATAATTTATAAGAATATAACTTGTGAGGATAAAAGTAATATTTAAAGATTGATTATTCTTGGAGACATTATAATTAAGAATTTATGGCTAGTTAAGAATATAGTTGAAAGATATTGAAGACAATACTGAGTCTACTTAAAACTCCATATGTATTGTGGATGAAAATATATATATTTAATGGTATAATAAAATTTTCTTTTATAATATAGGACTTGAAACATGATAAAAAAAAAGAGATTTAGTTAAAAGTGATATTCTAAAATGTCATTTTGAAAGTCTATATGATATTTTGAGGGTATTCCACTTTGAAGGAAATAGAAATTTTATGGATAATAGTTAATGATTTAATATTCTATTGGCTGAGAACAATTGATGTATTACATAGTCAATATTCTTGGACATATCATCACATGATTTAGAGTTAAAATTTGACTTATTTTGAGGTAGGGATCAATAAAGTTAAGATTAGTTTATTAGTAAAGTTCGTGGTGACAACCATTGTAAAGACTTCAAAATTGTAAATGTTGTCAAACTTCATAAGGAATAATTTTGGAAGTTATTTTTATAAATGCAGTAATAATTGTCTATATTGCTTTATGGAGTTTTATAGCATGTAAGAATGTGTATAATGACTACATAGTTAGAGATTAGAATGTATTGTGAATTAAAATGATTTCCATAGTTAAAGTAGTTTAGAAGAATCGACATAAAAAAGGAAAATATGAGATGACAATATTTAACATTGGTAATTTCCATTATAGACTAACTATGATGAGACTCCACAAAGTTTCCAAGTTTTCATGTTAAGAAGATATAGATATGATCTCAGCCATATAGTATAAGAGTCAGAAATACAATTGACTGAAGATTAAAATTATAAAGAAGAACCAGTTGAAATTTTTGATAGGCAGAGTAAAAAATTGCGCAATAAATAAATTCCAATAATAAAGGTAAAGTGGAGTTGACATTCACCAAAAAAGCTATATAGGAGGTGGAAAAAGGACATGAGAGTTCAATACCCTTATCTATTTCCTAAGTTTGGTGAATCACATTTAATTTCGAGAACGAAATTTCCTAAAATAGGGAGAAATATAACTCTCACCTAATGCATTGCATTTATTTGCATAACATATAGACATGAGAAATGCGTGAGATATGTGTGATAATAATTTTAATGTTAAATAGGAGAAGAATATAAATATTAAAATTAAGTTCATAACAAGAATTAGGAAGTTAAGGGTTTAAATTGATTATTGGCAAAAAAAAAAAGGACTTAAATTGGTTAAGTTGATTTAAAAAAAATAAAATATATATACATATATGTATATGTATACAAAGATTTTTCTAAAATTTGAATATGTGGCAAAAAAAAGAAAAAAAAATAAGATAGAAATAAATAAATAAATATGTGATAAGAAATAGAAGGGGTTAGAATTAGGCTAGGTGGTAGCCATCAAATAAATAAAAAAAGAAAACTTATGCATAGAAAAGAAATGGGAAGAAAGGAGAAAAAAAAAAAAAGGAGAGGAGCCTGAAGTTCGAATTAGGTATGAATAGTAATCTTATTTAATCTATATCTTGATTTTTGTAATTCCAAATTAGGTGTCGTTTATGCCTAAAGAAACTTTGAGATGTCTACTACAAAACTTACAAAAATAGTGAAAATATAATTCCATTGTTTCAATGGTTATTTTTGGCTGAACATTTTATTGCTCAGTTTCTATCGCGGGTTTGAGTATGGTAGATTATTTATTAGGATTCTTCCTCTATACACCTCCAATTGAAACAAAATAAATTTTAAATTACTTTAGACACTTAGGTCTATTGATTTAAAAAGTTTCATTTTAAGATTCATTGTATAAAAATTTTGGAAAATTTTTAAATTCAGCCTATTAAATCTATTATAGTTAGTAGTCTTACATGTTTAAGTAATTTAATGATATTATAATGCTAGATGAGGTTCTATTATTATTAAGTGTTTAAGAAAAGTAAATTATGATCAATTTCAACTAAAAAAATTGGAAAAGAGGCTATCACACAAGAAAATTCAAGCAAAAGCAAGGAAATAATAAAGGTAAGTGAATAACTTAATGTTTTATATGAATATAACACTTAAAATAAATAATTATACATTTATTTGTTAAGCCGATTAGATAAGAGAAATATATGTGTTCAAATTGATAGATGCTAATTTTTTATTATTGTGGTGATGATTGATTGTACTTGAGATTAGATTTTACATATGAATGAGATTGTATATATGAATAATGGTTGCTAAATTCGGGTGTCATGTTTATGTGAGAATAGAATATTTATTGATGTCATATCTAGAGTTTTATAACTCTAAATGGGGTATTTTTTTTATTGCTATGAAAATTTTGAGATATTATCTACAAAATTGATAGAATAGAGAAAGCTTAATTTTTTTGTTTTAATGGCCAATTTTTGGCAATACATTTTGTAGCTTAGTTTTTTATGACAGATTAAATATGGTGAAATGTTTTTTATGTTTTTCCTTCTATATATATCCAATTTATGTGAAATTAGTTGCAAATTAATCTAGACTTATAATACTATTGATATGGAGAATATGGCTTTGATATTCATAACGTGTAATTTTTAATATATTTTTGAATTTACATTGTCAATTCTGCCATGTTGAAATATAGTATATTTCGGTATATTTGTGGTATATTATTATTTTCTTATATATTATGGGGGAGATATTAATTGGCTTTTATGGAGGGATATGTGATGTATTTAATTGATGATGAGTTGAATAAAGTGCTATGACAGTATGGTGAAATCTTGATATATATGTAAATATAAGAAATATGAATGGATGAATATGAGGATGCAATACTACTTGTGAATGAGGTAGGGCTATGTGCAATATGGAATCCTCTTTATATGTCATAAAACGGCTAATAAAAAAATATATAGTTGGCAAAAGATTATGGCAGGGTTGTGTGCGTATGGGGATCCATGAATAAAAAAAATTGAATTACACGTAATTCGTAAGTACATTATTGTTCAGAAGACATACTATATTATTATGATTTTATACATACTATAAATTCATTGTTGTCCAAAGAAAATACTATGATTATGACAATGTTGTGTGCATTACAGAATCCCTTTGATAAACCGTATAAAGACTAAAGAAATATGTTGTACATACTATGCTACTATGACTATGTACATACTATAAATTATAGTTAAATATTAAATGGATTGATAATTGATAATACTACATATTTGAATGTGTTATTTTTTATAGAATATTATGTTATTCATTTATTAAGTTGCAGACTCACTTCTTTACATTATTTTTCAAGACTAAAAGAACTATAATGTGTCTTAAAGAAACATTTGCATTAATTGTACTAGTATTGTGTCAGGTGGGTCAGCAGGAGGTCATTTTCAATTTTATAAAATGTAATATGCTTAATAAATTTTCTTATTTTGCATTAAGGACAGTGTATTGTATATAAATAACGTAAGAAAATATGTGAATTGTTTGACATTGTGAGCCTTTGTGGTATGTGGTATGTGCTATTTATATAAATAGTCTTTTATATATATTGACTCCTGAACTAAAATTTATTTTTAATGGATATACTATTTATTAGTCACATACGTACAATGTATCTCTAACATCCTTAACGGGTGTCACAATTGTCTCTATAGGCTAGTAGCACTGCCTTCTCCTCGATCTTTGCTTCTACATATTTGGTCTTTTCTTCAATCTTACTGCTAGAAGCTCTGCATTCTGATGCATAATGCCCATAATTCTGACAATTATAACATTGAACTTGGAATTTATTGTACCTTGATTTTGGATTGCCTCTCCCACGGCTTTTTATAGAACTTTCACCTTTCTCGTAGTTGTTGAAGTTGCTATTGTAAGAACTCCAACCTCATCCACGACCACAGCTTCCACCTCATCCACGACTTTTGCCTTTGCCTCAGCCATGTTGATTTCTTTCATTGCCTTGGCTTTCATGCATATCCTTGAGCTACAGTTTGAGGAGTTATTCAGAGATTCCTTGTTGTTTCTTGTGCTTCTCTTCATTAGCTTGTAATGAGCCTAGAAGTTGTTCAATCTTCATGTCATATAAGTCTTTAGTCTCTTTTATAATAACAACAATATGCTCAAACTTCGGGTCTAATAAGCGAAGTATCTTTTCAGTTATTCTCACATCTTTTAGCTTTTCACCATTTCTTTTTAGTTGATTAGAAATAGCCAAAACTCTAGAGAAATAATAAAAAATGGACTCACCACCTTTCATGTGCAGAGATTCAAACTCCCCTTTTAAAGTTTGAAGATGCACCTTTTTCACTTTTTCTTCTCCTTTGTATGATGTTTACAGTTTCTCCCATGCTTGTTTAGTAAAGGTTATATCTAAAATTTTTTTAAAACTGTCATCATTTAGGGCTTAATAGATTAGAAAGAGAGCCTTTTTGTCCTTTTTTCTTAAATCTTTTAAACTATATTTTTCAGACTGGGATAATAATGTCTTATTTTGTGGTTCATTGTAGCCTTTCTCTATGATATCTCAAACATCATGTGCATTAAAAAGAGCCTTCATTTTGATACTCCAATTGTCATAATTATTGTTATTGAGTATTGGAGCTTAGAAGGATGCCACACTATTTACCATATTGTTTAATCTAAAAAGAATTTACAAAATCTGATTGCATTGATGGATCCAGAACGCTAAAAAACCTTAAAAGGGCCTCTAATAAAAAGTTAGTGTGGTCAACAACTTAGTGGCTCAGTCAAAATGGCTTGATGGGTTAGTCAATGGCTTGGTTAAATGGCTTGATGGCTTGGTCAATGACTCAGTCAAATGGCTTAACAACTTGGTCAATGGCTTGGCTTGACTAGGCTCCTTAACTTGGATTGAACTCAGCGAGTTGACTAGGTTTCTAACAACAAACTTCTTACAGCAATTGAAGGCGCGTCCGACCCCCAATTGGGGTGATTCTAGAGGTGTTGGATTCGTCTTTCTAAGAGCTTCGATTTTGTGTACTATATGACAATATTTGGCTCTAATACTACTTTGTTGAACACTAAACACCCAAACAATGTTAATTTAACTCTCTTAAACACTCAAGAACATAAAAATATATTTGCAACTCTTATAACTCAAGCTTTTATTTTTGAATTTCTTGCTTGATAATTACAATGCAGGGAAGAGGGGTATTTATACTAACCCCAAACTAATACAAACCACTTAAAATGCTTATAAATAAATTAATACAAATTGTTTAAAGCCACACATTAAATCCAACATGTAACACCAATCTAAAACATATAAGTGGAAAGATAACTTCACATGGTCATAATCATTATGCCTCTCTTTTATTCTTAGCCATAACATTTCTTCTTTTGATTAAGACCATAAAACAAGTTTAATTATTCAACAATTTTCTTCGTTATTTAAAAAATAGTTCAGCATTCTAAAGCGTCACCTTAGTGTACTAAGGTGTCGCCTTAGTACTAAGACAGTAGAAGGTACTTCTTAGGCTTTTGGCTTATTAAGGAAGAAAAGGTTGGACTTTACACTACTAAATTCATTTTGTTTGAATTTTCATTATTGGACTTCGCTCGTGGGCTGATCAAATCCAAGTGTCAACACATATAAATAATACTGACGGAATACATTATTAAAATTTTCATTATGTTTTCAATTTTCTTCCATTACCATTTTAATTAGGGTTTAGAGTTTTTATTAGTATTTTCTTCCATTTCTCTTTTTGTTTCATTTCTGTTCTGATACCGATTTTCATTCTAAAGTATGAAACAAATAATCACTAAATGATATTTTTATGTTGTTTATTTAAAATTTGTAAAACTATTTATCGCTAAACTAAAGAAATTTCAAAATTATTTTTTATTTATAAATAAAATAAATTACTTTGCAAAACCAAATGAGATTTTGGGTTCCCCTAATCTTGGGGGCCACAAAATCTTGGCTGCTAGCCTTGGAAAAATAAAAGGCCGGGCACACTTTATCCACACAATTTTTTTTTTTAAAGAAAGAAAAAAAATTTGGAATTATAATAAATAAAAATCCTTATACACACCATTATTTTGTTTGGTTCCGTAGAAAAAATTAAAAGAAAAATATGGAATCAGAGAAACCATAGCCGAAGAGCCAAACAGTCCAGCGAAAATGTCTCTCCTTAAATCCTTGGCTTTCAATCCCGGCGAAAAAGCCACAATTTCAATGCTCCACTCTTCTTCCTCTAGGGTATGTGGTCTTGTCGCGCACTTACACTCTGTTTAGTTTTGTCATGCTACGTGCTTGATAAAATGTCGCTGAGAGACGCAATTTTTTTTTTCTTGTGTTGCCTCGGATAATAGTAATGAACTAGTTTTGTTTCTGTACGTCTTTTTTTTTTTTTTCCCAGGTTTTATCGCAAAGGACTTGTTCATCAGCATCGTCGTCATCTTCATCCTTTAGGAATGCTAATTTGTTCTACTACTGCTACTATAGAACAAACTCTTCGGTTAAATTTTTCTCGTTTTTAAATACAAATCGCTACTGTACATACTCTATTGACGAATCTACTTCTTCCTTTTCTAAGCGAAGATCTCGAGGACCTGTAATGGCTGCTAAGAAAACTTCTGGTGGTGTGTCTATATTTGCTGGTTTATTCTAATAGTTTTTGTGCATGTTTTTTTTTTTTCATCGTGCTTGGAAAAGTATAAAAATGCAGTTGATCTCTAAATTTAGTCTTTGTTTTTTCTCTCATGTCTGGAAATGTTCGTAGTTGCTAGAATTCAGTTCGTTGAAATTAAAGAAGAAACGCAATCATTTAACAAATGCCATGGTTTTGCAAAAGTTGAATTGAATTGTTGCAGGCATCTTAATTTATGAGTTGCTTGAAATCATGTAGGTGAAAAACAAGAAGAAGGAAGGTACAAGCACACTGTTGATTTACCGAAGACCAATTTTGGCTTGAGAGCTAATGCCTTGATGCGGGAGCCTGAGATTCAAAAATTATGGGATGATAATCAGGTGTTTAAGAGAGTTGTTGATAGAAATGATGGGGTGAGTGGTTTGGTTTCCTAACTGTGCTTGATTTTTTGAAAGATTTTTTTTTTTTTTTTGTCAATGTGAACTACGTAGTTGACCTTCTTGGTGTGAATTGGTTTGTTAGGGAAATTTTATTCTCCATGATGGTCCTCCTTATGCTAATGGTGATCTACACATTGGTCATGCCCTGAATAAGATTTTGAAGGACATAATTAACCGTTATAAGGTGTGTTTTCTTCCCTAAGATTTCTAAATGCTGATATGCCTTTTTATTTGCTTTTCCTAGGATAAAGAAACTTAGACAAAAAAAAAAATACAGAAAAAGAAGAAATGAATTTACTTAATTGTACATTACCAATTTTGATTTGAAGACTATGAGCCTATGACTACTAAATCTAAGTACACGAGAAAAATTCTGAATGTTATGCTTTCTGCAATTTTCCTGCCAAAACCAATCATGCTAAGAAAGAAATGCAAGAAAAGGATCAAACATGCATCCCTTTTTGGAATATTTTTGTATGTTTATTTTTTTTACTCAACCTCTTTTTTTTCTTTTTTTTTGCTTGAGCAGATTCTTCAAAATTATAAGGTCCATTTTGTGCCTGGTTGGGATTGTCATGGCATGCCAATTGAGAATAAAGGCAAGTATGAATTTCTTTTCTGGCTAAGGTGTTTGCGTTATGTTGAGGAAAATTGCAAAATTGACAAGTGTAAAACTTGATTTGGTGCTGAAGAGTTAAACTGTATGTAATTATTATAGTCATCGCTTTTTGTTTCTCCATAAGGTCATCTATTGATTTTCCTAAATAGGACGAATATCAGATTATAAATTATTTTTACCAAGTCAGTTGAAAAGGTTTCCAATTTCAACTAGATAACGTGGAAGCTTAAAGAAATTGAGGGCAGAATTTCCTAAAATAGTTGACTCTTATTTTAAATTGTACAGTTCTGCAATCATTGGATGAGAATGCCAGAAAGGATCTGACACCATTGAAATTAAGGGCAAAGGCAGCCAAGTTCGCCAAAGCAACTGTCAAAACTCAGATGGCATCGTTTAAGGTTACAGCTAATTCTTTTTTGTTCAAATATTAATGAGTCCAAATTATCTTGAACACTAACTTTTTAAATTTTTTGAGATCTGGTATACCAATATTGGTGCAAGTTTATTTCAGTTTTTGGTGTGCATCTTTTGTTAAAATTGGCATTATTACTGTTATTAATTTGACCAGACAGAGTATGATGGTAAACAGTCAATTAATCAACTGTAATCCTTGCAGCGCTATGGAGTTTGGGCAGACTGGGATAATCCTTATCTAACTCTAGATCCGGAGTATGAAGCTGCCCAGGTAGCTGGTACTTCTTCTTCATTTTAACTGTGTGTAGAATTTTCCAGGAAAAATGTGGTACCCTACTTTTTTTTTTTTTTTTTGGTGTGGTGTGTAATAGTTGTGAGGCAGATACCTAGAAAACCTTACTCTTATAAATTCAATAACTTGAAACAACAGAAAATGATATTGATACATCAAATAGTTCCAGATGGCATGAATCTTGCAAAATTCTTAAAAGAAATGGGTGATTTGTTCTCTTTCACTTTCAATGCACATGAGTTTTTCTTGGTATTGAATTGTCATGATTAACTTTGTGAGAATTTCATACATCCTTATCTTTAATAGATTGAAGTTTTTGGCCAAATGGCCCTTCAAGGATACATCTACAGGGGTAGAAAACCAGTTCACTGGAGTCCTTCATCCCGTACTGCTCTTGCAGAGTCTGAGTTGGAGGTAAATTAAGAGGTTTGCTATTTCTTTATCAACATATTTTTTCTGAGTACTACGGTATTGTGACTTAAAGGTTGTAGTGAGAGGCTCAAACTTGCAGCATTTTGTAGCAAAACTTTGTTAGCCCTTTTTTGTTTTATTTTGCTATGTCCATGATCTCCCAGATTAGTCACGGTCTGCTTTGTTATTTAATTGGAGTCTCTTTTGTGCAGTATCCTGAGGGGCATGTTTCAAGAAGCATATATGCCATATTTAGAGTAGTGAGTGCACCTCCTACTTCGGGTCCATTATTGGAAGAATTCTTTCCAGACTTATGTTTGGCCATATGGACCACAACTCCTTGGACTGTTCCAGCCAATGCGGGTAAGTCTTTGTTAGCTGTACTAGCAAAGAACGGGAGTTCTAATATAATTGTCATGCCAAAATTTGGAACCTATCTTTCATGCTCTTTACATAAACTATAAACATCTATAGTGGTTTGTGTCCAACTACCTATGGTCAATTATTCTTGTGATTACAGATCTTTTTAGTCCTAAAACTTATCAGTATAGTGACTTTTTACACCACCTTGTATATAACTCATCATCAATCATTCATCTAAGATACACTAGATGCACCTTGTCTTATTCTGCTCCTTCTTGTTTCTTCCTTGTTCAATTCAGCCATCATTTTTTTAGAATTTTCTTGTGACTTTTGCATTTATATGATAATAATTTTATCCTTGACCTTTTTGGAGGGAAGAGGTTGTTTGTTTCCCTTGTGAAAATTGTTTTATCTTGAATCTGTCTCCCTCACCTTTTTTCCTTCTTAATGTTTTGGGGTTCTCCTATCTTCAGCTGTTGCAGTCAATGCCAAGCTTCAGTATGCTGTAACTGAAGTGCAATCCTTTGAAGAATCTTCTACATCCTCTGGAAATAAAAAACGACGGTTTGGAAATGTACTGAGGGAGCAAAAGAAACCTTATCTTATAGTAGCATCTGATCTAGTGTCAGCACTAGAAGCAAAATGGGCTGTGAAATTTGTTATCAAGAAAACCCTGTCTGGGTCAGATCTTGAAAACTGCAGGTTAGAAATAAAATTGGTTGTATCTAATTTATTTGTAAAGAGCTCATGGAACGAAATGACTTGCTCATTCATTGGGGATATTTATCATAACTTCACTTTTAGTAAAGTAGACCTTACTTTGTCTCTTTGAGTTGTTTAACTAAAAGGGATAAGTGAGAAAAGTGGCCTAAAGTCAAATATATGATCTGTTCCTTTTAAATTTTACCCGGAATTTGATTTCAACATGTAGCCTTTAGAATTTAGATAGTGAATGTTGGCTGATCTATTGGTGTTGATTCAGGTATATTCATCCAATAGATAACAAGGAATGCCCAGTCGTCATAGGAGGAGATTATATTACCACAGAATCAGGAACTGGACTAGTACATACTGCACCTGGTCATGGTCAGGAGGATTATGTAACTGGCATGAAATATGGACTGCCTGTACTTTCCCCTGTTGATGAAGATGGGAAGTTCACTGAAGAAACTCCACTTTTTAGTGGGCTTGATGTACTTGGGGATGGTAATGTTGCTGTAGTGAAATACCTGGATGAAAAAGGATCCATTATCATGGAAGAGCCATATGGTAAGTTGGAACCTTTTGTACTTACTGAAAATTTGTCATTTGCTTTTCTGGTAAACCACTTTGTCTACCTACAGATGAGAAAAATTTACCTATGCCAGTATGAGACCCTTTTTTTCCTCTTATGTAGAGCACAAGTATCCATATGATTGGCGAACTAAAAAACCTACTATATTTAGAGAAACTGAGCAATGGTTTGCATCGGTGGAAAATTTTCGTCAGTCAGCTATGGATGCAATTGGCCATGTAAAATGGGTTCCACCTCAGGTACATCTGTTAAGTTGGATTTTAATTACTCTGGTTATTGTGTCTGGCTTATTATGCTTTGATTATTGGAAGATCATCAATAACCTGCAATAGGTGCTCTGTTGATAAATGTTCTTTTCATGCTTTTCTTTGTTGTGTAAAAAATTATATTCATTTCTTTTTACTGCTGCTAGATAGTTACTAATATTTCATGCAATGAAATTCTTTTGCTTTAATTGGAATTACAATGTCATTGCAAATCCTCCTGGCCATTTTTAAAATTTTTTGCTCTGCACTGACCACAAGATATTGCAATTTCATCCACTATAGTAGTTTTTCCTATAGCATCATTTGATGTTTTTTTCTTGCTTCAAGGTTCTTGTCTCCTTCTAAAAGGATGTAATGTAAGAGATAGGATGTAGTTATTAAGGAAAACACCATCATCTGTTCTTTAAAACAATTCTAGACTGCAATTATACACGTATGTAATATCAGAACTTGCTGACTTAGATTTTAGGGTTTTAGGGGAGGAACAGTACTTGTTTTTTAGCCACAGTAAAACCTTTAATTTGCAATCATTTCTAACTGAAAATTTTTAACTCATGGTGACTCTTGATTTCTTTACAGTTGCCATCTCGACTTAGCCACAAAGCTAGTTCTGATATCTCATCTTATTACCATAAGCAGCCTCTTTTCTCAGTTTACTCTGGCTTTCCCTTCATGTCCTATTAGTTCTGTTGAGCACAGGGTTGTCATTCCAGATACAGTTCCACTAAGTTATCATCTGTGCTTGAGAAGGCGTTTTAGTCTGTGAACAGTATAGGTCTGGCTTCTTCTGAGAAGTGAATTTTCAGTTTGTCTACATGAAATTTGAGTAGTTTAACTCATGCACTATCAGACATGATTTTCAATATTCACTGTTACATAGAAGTTGATATGAGGCATTAATAAAAACTTTTGAAGCTGATTATCCTGAAATTGCAGTTGCCACTTTGAATTCTTGTATCTATTATTTGGTCCTTTAAATCGTTACTTTTTTTTTTGTTTAAATAGCCCATTATATAACAATTCTTCAGGCAGAAAAAAGAATTTCCACAATGACTTCCAGTCGGGCAGACTGGTGCATATCGAGGCAAAGGACATGGGGTGTCCCTATTCCTGTCTTTTATCATGTGAAGTCAAAGGAACCCCTGATGAATGCAGAGACTATTGATCATATCAAGTGTAAGCCTTCTTGAAAAAGCAGCAGCTTTCTCAATTCCTTGTTCAGATTTATTGACAGGCAGAATAAAAGAGTAGTGAGATTCTTCTTTGCATTGAAGTTTTTATTTTTGGTTTCTTCCATTTACTTCTCCACTTTCATTAGTTCATATCTTAATACTACAATGCAGTTTTTATCATTTAGCAAAGTTTTTATAATATTTGTATAGTTAGCACAGTTTTATGTTCTGATTTCCAATTTTAACTATAGCCATTACTTTGCAGCTATAATAGTCCAAAAAGGCAGTGATGCATGGTGGTATATGACAGAGGAGAACCTACTTCCAGACAATTATCGTGATAGAGCATCAGAGTATGAAAAAGGCACTGATACAATGGATGTCTGGTTTGATTCAGGTATCATGAGTTACTATACCTATATACAGTTCTAGTTTCTATCTAGCTTGCTGTTTTTCATAATATCTATATATGTTCCTATCTTTTCTTCATGCATTTAAATTCCCACTTAAGGGGATATTTGCTTATGCTTGCTGTTTTAAAAAAAAATTCTGAACTTTTTTCTTGCTTAGTTTTTTCTAGTGGAAACCTCATTGTTTAAATGCTATTTCAGGTTCTTCATGGGCTGCTGTATTGGGAAGGAGGAGCAGCCTTAGTTATCCTGCAGATCTGTATCTTGAAGGTACAGATCAACATCGTGGGTGGTTCCAGAGCTCTTTATTGACAAGTATAGCAACAAAAGGTAAAGAGCATGTAAAAAAAAAAGATGCTATTTTTAGTCAAAAGTCATTTGCATTTCAGAATGATGATTCTCCAGCTTGAGAATTGTTGAATAAAATGGTGCTTTTGTCTTCATTTATGTATTTGAGCTGTATCCTAGCCTCCATGATATCACAATATTTTCATGTCAGATGAAGATTGCATTATTTGATTTTTTTTTTTTTTTTGTCAGACAAACAGTCCCGTTTTTTAATTTGATAAGCATTATGTGTTGTGAGCAGTAATTACGTATTGAACATGATTGCCATTGAAATGATTATTGTTGCTTTGGATTTAGCAGCGAGGTTACAAAGTAAAACAAAGTCAACATAGTTTTCAGGTCTCCTCAGTTGCAATATGTGAAATTTGTTTTGCTTTCTGGAATGTTAGTGATTTGGTTTTGTATCAGATTAATTTTATTTCTTTTGCAAGTTATATGGAAAATATTATATTCCTTAAACCGAAGGATGCTATGTTATCCTTTTTATTCTGTGTGTACAGGAAAGGCTCCATATTCCAGTGTCATAACCCATGGATTTGTATTGGATGAGAAGGGTCTTAAGATGAGCAAATCTTTGGGTAATGTTGTAGATCCACGCAGTGTGATTGAAGGTGGAGAAAATGCAGGGGTTAGTGATGGTGGATTTTTTTTTTTCTATGAATGTTATATAATTTTTTTTTTTCTTTTTTTATGTATTGATGCATCTGCTGTTCACAGGGTGCACCTGCTTATGGGGCTGATGTCCTAAGACTCTGGGTTTCTAGTGTGGATTATACTGTTGATGTCATGATCGGTCCTCAGGTTCTCCGGCAAATGTCTGAGATCTATAGGAAGCTGCGAGGAACATTCAGATATCTTTTGGGAAATCTACACGATTGGAAAGTAAGTTAAGATTTATTATGGTTGAGTCTACTTGGCTTCATCATAGTTTTATAATCAAGCAGAAAATTTTTGACATGGCTAAAGTTACTTATAATCTGAATTTAATGTTCTTTTCTGGAAAAATTAGCCCCCTCTGCTTTTTGGATAATGATGATTGTACTTTTGGCAGGCTAATGATGCAGTTCCATATGATGATGTCCCCATGATTGACAAACATGCATTGTATCAGCTGGAAAATGTTGTAAAGAATATAGGAGAGAGTTATGAAAACTATCAATTTTTCAAAATATTTCAGGTAAGATTTCTTATCAATTGTATGCAATTACCATGCTACCTTTTGCATGCACAAGGAGGTAATTGAAGCATACATTAACATGTCAGTAGCTGGCTATGAACAGCTTAAAGAGATTGTTAACAAGCACACAGGAATGCATGGATGTGTTCTTGTACAATTTATCCAAGTGTTAACTGAACTCCATTTAAAAAAGGTGTGTTGACTGAACTGGTAGTAGCATATACTTGTTAAAAAAAAAAGAGAGAACAAGAAAAATTTAGTAATCTGGACCTTTAACTGTTCGTCATGATTTATTTCTATGAGCAGAGGTAAGCTTAAGATGAAAATGATGGGAGATGTAACATGTGAGAAAAGGAAATCATCAGTTTTGATGATAGATTTTAAATGTCTAAAGAATGACTGAGCCTGAGATCTTGAAGAGTATAAAACGTGTTCAAGATGAATAATTTTAGGCCTTCCATTTATGAATACAGGATTCTAATCTGTGAGATGAGGATTCCAGAAATGCAAGATAGCCTCTGTTAGTTTCTATTCATTGTTGGTAGCCCTACTTTATCTCATGAACAAGTTGACCTCCCTATGTATAACATCTCATGTGGATAATTATTTTTCAGATTATTCAACGGTTTGTTATTGTTGACCTATCAAATTTCTATTTTGATGTTGCTAAAGATCGACTCTATGTGGGGTAACTCTCTTCAGTTTCTTTGTGTTCGTTTTATATTCACTTGTATGAGACAAGCCTTTATATTAAGAATTTGTACCTTTGCATATGCTGCAAATCCACATCAACCTAACAAAGCATTATAACCTATTTAATTATCAGAGGTACAAGAAGTTTTACAAGAAGAAGCTGTCAAACAGTTCTTGCTGCACATCTTCTTTCCCTTGCAAGGCTTGTTGCTCCAATCCTGCCTCATCTGGCTGAGGACGTTTGGCAGAATCTTCCTTTTCCATATTTAGTTGAGGATGGTTCTGTTGCAAAGTTTGTTTTTGAATCAAAATGGCCTGCCTTGAATGAGAAGTGGCTTTCTTTTCCTATTGAAGAAATTGATTTCTGGGGAAAAATTCTTGAGGTAATAATAATATTTGCTAAATACTGCCAAACTATATTGTCTGATCTCAAATTATGTATTTCTTTGATTTTGAGTACTTCAAGTCATCTCTGTTTGTTGTTGCAAAATAGATGTTTTAATTAGGCTTTCAACTGGAAATTTAATTTTTCTAGTCATTTGCGTAGATTCTTTTTCTTTCACTTATATTTCTTTTTCTTTCGACTGGAAATTTAACAGACTCTTTCTATTGAACATCTTATATTTTCTTTATATTTGTGATGCTTTATCTAAATTGAACGAATTTGAACAGTTGAGAACTGAGGTGAATAAAGTTCTGGAAGCTGCTCGTATGGGGAAGCTAATTGGTTCCAGTTTAGAAGCTAAGGTTTATCTGCATGCATCTGATGCCAGATTGTCTTCAAAATTTTATGAAATTTGTGCAGCAAGCAATGATACAGATGCGCTACACCGCATATTCATCACATCTCAGGTATACCTTTTGTCTACTAAATTTACAACATATCTGGACTTGAGTGGTTGAATTAGTATATGGCAGTAAGTATTGTGGCAGGTGAGGAAGAATATCAAATCTGATGCAACCACAAAAACAATGATGCTATATTTGGATGCAAAGAATGAGTATGAAATTGTATTTCAATTAGATCTCAGATTTGGAAATACATGAATTTGTATTCATGAGGATTTGAAACAAATCCACAATGAATATGAAAGCTTATTTAATAAGGATTTGAAATGACATGGAACTACATGTTATTTGAAATCCTTATATTTAAAATTCAATATTTCAAATCTAAGATTTCAAATCAAATGCTTGCATTCGAACACACTGTGAGTTTAATTGACACCACAGTGAAAGTTTTATGGTTTATTACCAATGTAGCTAATTTGTTCAAGCAACTGGACTGAGGAGACTCCTTTGTTTTCCCATCTCCACTATCTTCCTTTTTGCGGGCCCTAAGAGGGGAACCTAGGGCTGGACATAGTTTAAGCCATAAGCTCCGCACCTAAATGCATGACTATGTTTTGTTTGGTTTTTTTTTTTTTTTTTTTTTTTCTGGTGGTCATTAAGCTTTGTATGCTTGAAATTTGATGCTAGATTCATGTCTGTTTTGAAAGTAGAACAGTGATTGATTCTTCCATTTAATTTTCTAAATGGTAATCTGCTGCAGGTGGAAGTTCTTGAAGTTTTAGACGACAAGTTGATTGAGACTGTACCATACACTGGAGAGTTTCTTGTTGAGGGAGGCAACAGCGTTTGGATTGGTGTATCACGAGCAGAGGGATCGAAATGTGAGAGATGCTGGAATTACACACCTAATGTTGGTTCATTTATAGAACATCCAACACTTTGTGGCCGCTGTTATAAAGTAGTTGCTGTTCAGCGAGAGCCAGAACCTGCAATAGCAGCTATTAGTTGAAATATGAAGAAAGTTAAGAGAGGCTAAATAAACTATACAAGTACAGTCATCAGCAAATCAACAAAGTATAACGTCCTGCTTGATTTAGTTCATTTTTATTCTTTTATAACTTGCATTTGCTGGAGAAGGGAAGATGTATAGTTGATTGCAGATTTTTTATTCGAGGGCAAGTGCAAGTCCAACGTCATCACTGGAAAAGGGAAGAAATATAGTTTACAGAGAAAATGTTGAGCGTTTATTTGAAATTGCTAGGCATTGATAAAAAATAAAATATTCTTTTGGAGATCGGAACAATATAGAGCGTTTTTTGTTAGCAAATTCACTTAGATGACCGGTAGGAAAATTCATTCAAAATCAAATGGCAGACTGATCTCTGGATGACCCATTTAAATTTTTCTTATTTTATGACATGGCCTGACGTCCGAATAGCCATTGCATTTTGGTTATCGTATCCCTCTCGTCTTGATGAAATTTTGACGTCTATTTTCTTGGAGAATTTAGCAGGTCTTTTGCTATTCCCTTTCCCAAAAATCGAAGTTGCCTCTTCCACCAGCAAATCCTGACCATTTTGAAGTGCCAATCAAATGACATTGGATAAAAATGAATTTCATTACAATAAATAGTTTTAAAGCATACTGAAATTGCACTCATGATCAACTATGCAGCCCATCATACAAAAGCTAGTTGAATCACTTCTTAGTAATCTGATTTACAAGGCAGCTGAACCAGTTCATGCTGACCCCTTGACTGGGAGAAGCAAAAGTTTATCTTTTTGACATGCCAATGTTAAAAGAATTATCTTGCTCCTAAGAACTCCACCACAAACTTATTTGAGCTGAGCTTCCAAACTTTGAGGTGGTGGCTGTATCAACTCAGGTTCCTCTAAATCATCTGATTGTATCTGTATATCCTAAAATGACAAACAAGTTGACTGTAATCACAAGTACTATCAACAAATATTCAATGGTAGTGAATAAGAAATGGATATGATAATCACAATGCATTCTTGACTTTCACAGCCAACTATTTGCAGGCAAAGCATAATACAAAGGCAATTATGCTAAGTGAATGCTTAAGTTTCATGATAAATTTAGATAAATCATGCAGATGAGGACTGATGAAAGGATAAGCAATTACTTGTGCATGTATCATTTGATGTGGTTGCTGATCTTGTGCCATTGCATAGGCTTGTGGTTGAGACATTCTATAATATGGTTCTTTTAGATCAAGTTTGCATGATGATGTCTGAAGGATTCCTCCTTGTTCGGCACCGGGGCCCCACATTTTAGCTGTTTATGTTAAGCAGCAACTTGTTGGAAATTGATAAAAGAAATTCGAAACAAAAAAAATATGAGACAAGGGAAAAAGAAAACACCTGACAGTGTCAAATATATGGTATAGCTCTGAGCATTGTGAGCAACCATATGGAGCCGGCCTGTAATTTCTTGTCCTGCCATGACATAGAGTGGCTGAGAGAGTACACATCGTAATTGATACCAGTGTGTTGTAGGAGCACCAGGGGCAGTTGTAAGCCACCTTTGTACAGTACTGTAGACCAAGAAGTTCACAAAGGAAGCCAATAAATCCATGAAGCTCAGAAACATAAAATGCAAGCATGTTATAAATGCCAAAAGAGTACAACATTACTAATCAATGTGAATGCTTACCTTCCATTGAACAGCACATCAAACCAACAAGCCAACCCATGCACTCTGGTGCCAACAGAAGCAATGAATTTTAATGGAATATCAATTTCATATAACCCCTCCTCCTGAAAAATTGTACAAGTGTTATGGAGACTCCACCAGAGGTAGTCATTTCATCATAAAGAGAAGTGTTATATGTCTAAGATTGCAACAAAGAATGAAGCTTTTAGCCTCCAATCACTCTACCCGGACCAGGATCAAAACAAAAACAATCTTATTGATATAATATGGCATGTTTTATTTCTTAAAAAGCATTCCAGTGTTCTAATACCTGAACCAAAAAAGCTTTCCAAGTAAAATTTCTGTCAGAAATATAGAACTGGCACCCAAATGATGAGGCATTAAACCAATAAACTGAGCAGTATATCATGCACCAGAGATTGTTTCAGGAGTGAAAAAGATCTCATAACATGATGGAAAATTATTTGGAAGGAACATCTCGAGAACAAAAAGAAGGCAAAACACAATTTTCTTCACTAATGGACATAAAACATGCAAAGTACAAGGACAAGTCTACTGGGAGAATCTATACCTTTACTTCAGTGAAGTCTAAAACATGAAATATTGCAGGAGCTACTAATAATCTTGGATCAAATGCATCAACAACAGGCTGCATAAAAGTATAACAAACCCCATGAAATCAGTAAAAAAATTCACCAAAAAAATTCAAACATGAAAATAAAGTAGACCTGAGAAAAGTATCCCTGGAATGCAGATCCATATAGAGGTGTTAGATCAACTCCATAGTAGTTTTGCTGCTGCCAAAAGAGGGCCTGCATTAAAAAAAAAAAAAATCACAAGTAAAACTCTATTATTCATTCAGAATAATCTAGTTAAATAAGCCATGATAATTGCATTAGAAGTATATTATAATCACATTATTATGGATACAGCAACATGTGAGTTGCACTAATTGATCATGGGAATCTTTAAGTAACTGTGTTGCTTCACTGAGGTGCACAAACTAACTATAACAATAAATTGGTACCAAAAAAACTTCAAAGTTATTTCCTGTACATACCTTATTAGCAATTTCAACAAACAAATATTCATCAGTAAAAGGTGCCATATGTATTCTGCAAGAGCAAGTAATTTCAATTCAATAATATCAAGCATATCCAAAAAAAATTGGATGCAAAAAGTCATGAAACACAAGAAACTGCACATGTTTGAAAACCTTAAATTATATATAGGCCCAGCATGATCAACAACTAGAGTGGAGTTAAAGCTTAGTTGAGAATATGAAGCACAAGATTCACAATGAAATCCTGCATCTTGTGCACATGCCATAACATTGCCACAATATGTTCAATCTAATAAGCCCAGAGTGCCTATAAGAAACTTAACAGACAAGCTGGCAAAACTTCATTGTGCAGACATGCATATTTACAGGATAATAGAACAAATACTATACAGAGTTGCAACAATGGAAAAAATAAAACAGATAACAGAATTCACTAGACAGCACCATCCTTCTGAGTTCTGTCTATAGAATAATGAAGACACATAATGTATCAATCAAGTAATGGAATAAAAAGGCCAGGTGTAGCCCAATGATATATCCATGATACCCATATAGTTGCATGTTAACTGCGCATAGGATAGTGAGATCAAGATGCAACTAAAATAATGACAATACTGCCAGATTAGAAATCATCCATCAATTGCATGAGAAGATTGAGGACAAGCTCGTTCCTACCAGTCACAAAAGCACAATGTGATTGAGGGAAATTACCCAGGATCCAAGGAAGCAATATGTCAACGAGAAAACACTTACCTTCCAACTGTTGGGAACATTTTTCCATTGGGGACAAGAAACCGGTCTCTAGCAATTACATAGGACTCTAACATTCTTTCATTTATTAATAAGGTGCCTGCATTTTACATTCACAAAAGAGTTGGTTATAGAAACATGATGCTTGCTTTAACATTTACTACAATAACTCTCAGGAGATCTGCTAATTTCATCATGTCTAAAAACTTTTCATCTTTATTCAAAAAAAAAAAAACTCATGCATAATCCCATATGTAGAAAGCATTATTGCATAAAAGGAAAAGCACATCATTCATGAATAGAAGGGAAAAACAAGTATGTTCAATACCAATAACAAACTGTTCATCCACAAAATTATAACCTCAAACTCAAAGCTAAAGCTTTATTTTACCCATTGGTTCAGAGATCAAAATATCTGCTTTCTCTGGCAATTCAACGTCCTCAACTTTTCCTTTTATTACCTACATTCAGAAGACATAGGATCCCCAAAAATATGAGAGAAAAAACAATAGAACTTAGAGAAATTAAATATAATACGACATCATGGAAACTTACTGTAATCCTTTCACTTAGTGATGGATTCCCAGCAATCAATTTACGGGCATATTCAGCCATTTCAGATGCTTCCACAGCATAAACATGCTTTGCACCAGCCTAATCAGAGTACCAAAAAAAGAAGGATACAAGTCAGCCTACATAATTATCTGGACAGAAAAGCATTGACAATGTCACCTGATATAGGGCTGATTATACCTGAGCAGCAAATAAAGACAAAATTCCACTACCAGCACCAACATCAACAACAACACGACCAAAAAAATCTGCACGATTCTCAATGACAGCAGCATAATAGGTTCCTGAAACAAACAATGACATCAAAGACATGCTCACTAGGCGACTCATTTAGACATCCCTTCTAGGTTCATCTGCCCCGACATTTTGAGAATATGCATATAATTCATGACAGTTACAACACTTGAAAAGACTTCTCAACAACAAAACTGAAAGTGAAACTCCAACACAAGATCAAAGGAAGAAACTACAGTATTTCCAGAGACTTAACCTGTTCTCACATAATCCTGCAGCATATTCTGTTGATGTAGAAGTTGTCCATAATAATGGAAATACATTTTAGCAGATGATGCCTCTATTTTATTATCAAACTTGCTTTTGGAAGCAGTTATTGCTCCATTTGACAAATTTATTTCTGGAGAAGAAACAGCAAACAATCAGGATAGTGAAAGATTGAATGTGATGCATTAGTCCATGTAAAAGTACTTGTCTGGGGAAAGCTGAATACATTCAGCCAAAAGTAAATTTAAAAATCTGGATTAGACAACTATAGCATTGCAATTTAAAAAATTATCATTAAAATGAGAATGAGCTCCCATATCTATACTTTGCAAAATCATCAACGTTGCTGCATCCTTAATTGCATCAAATGCATTATCAATTTATTGGAATGGAATTAGTATGATCCATCAAATTTTAGAGGGGAAAAAGACCTCCACTAATAGACTCTAACAGCACTATTTGGCATGCAGTAGCACTAAAACTCATACTTTAGTTTTTGAAATTTGGGATTGCCTTAAATTGAGTAAAAAGAGATACAATTCATGCACCATAACTAGATCTAAAATATGATGATAATATTTTGGACATCCAAAAGTACACTTTTAAGAAGAACAAATTATGTGCCAATTACTATAAAATTGAAAAAAAAAAACGTAATTCTTCCACATTAACATTAAATAAATGCATATGCATGTGGTCTCCACAGGAAAATGCAAGCTTGTGAAAATATGAATATCTAATTACATCTGAAGCATCCAATCACTGCAATTAAAAAAGCATAGTTTAAGCTCAAAGCAAACTAAAGAGGAAAAAAATGTTGGGAAAAAACTAAAAGAATTCGAAAGGGAAAAGAATAAATATGTCATAAGGATATTTAGAGTGTCTGACATTTCGGAACAGAGAGCTATTTGCGATAAACTAAGACAAAGCAGCACCTTGAACACTGACTTCCTTCTTCCATTGGTCAAATGCACAATGGAAGGTCCTGCTCTCCTCCTCATTTCTAAATTGGATAGTGATTCCTCTTGAATAGGTCTGGTAAAGAGTAATACTGTTAAGACAAACATCTAGCAACACTGACAATTATATAACTATATTGTGCCTGGAGAACCATATATCACTCAAATTCATATCATGCAACCTGGATATATTTTAACTTGCTATCTCAGCACATATATGATAGACAATTTTCCAATGCACCACATTCTGAACCAATGACATAGCATGAAAATGCAAAAAAAATTCGGTAGAAATGTGCCAATAAGTATCAAACGGAGGATAAAAAATTGAGTTCCACTACATGTTAAGAACTAGAAAAATGAAACTAATGAACTTAAAATAGATTACACACCTCTTTACCAGTTTCAGATCCTAAACCTTCAGATAGGCAAATGGATTGCTTCGGTCCTAGTTTGAATAACTGAACATTTACATTTAAAAAAAAAAAAGGCAGAGTCAGGCTAGATTTATTAAGAAATAACAAAATTTCAAGTAAATGAAACATTCAATTCAATTAAAAAATGAGCTAAGTTAGCATCTCCATTTCGCTTTTTTTTAATACTGCAATCTGCCAATGAAAACTCGCAATCAAGCAACAGTGTAAATATTGTTTAGCGATCAAAACAAAATCTTAGATCTTAGAAATTGAACGGTTTCATTCACAATACCTAATCAATAACATTTTATCAAGCACATTCACCTCAAACTCCATATTCCTCAAATGAAAATAGACCTAACTTTTTTTTTTTTTCTCTCCACATTCTCGGCAACCAAACAAACAGCACGAAAAAAATTGCACCAAAAAAATGGTCATAAAATGAGAAATGACGACACTGACCTGAGCAACACTAAGATCAGCATTAACAAAATCAGTAGAATCAGAGTCACTAAAAAATCGAAGCTCCGGTAATCCGTTATTGAGGCTAAACTTAGCAATCACCGGAGCTAAAGACGAAGAAGACGAAAGCTCAGTTATCGATGCCAAAGCTAGCTGTTGCTGCTGCTGTTGTTTATTCTGTTTTTGCCCGACTGCAACCTCCATTATTACCTCGCCTCCAAGTTCAATCCCTAAAGACTTTACTGTGCACGCAGAGACAGAGAGAGAGAGAAGCAACGATTAACTTAGCTGTGGAGACGGATAAATTAGGGTTTTACAAAAAGCGCGAAAGCGAAAGCTATAGAGAGAGAAGGGGAGAGCGTTTTTATGGCCGCCAAAGAGTGTAAATATAGGCTTTGTGTTTTCTGCTAGCTAATCATCGTTTAATTTGCTCTGTGATACGATGAAGGATAACGTGTCAGAACCTAAAGAGGTGGGACCAAGAGAGGGAATAAATGGAAGCCGTTCGATTGTGGGACCAAAGTTACTTTGCTTGGAGTAAGAGGAGAAGAGGACATATTCAGTAGACTTTTTGTTTGACCCCATGTGCAGGTGCAAGTGGAAGTGGAAGTGGAAGTGGAAGGGTTTATGGAGGGTTTTTTTTTTCATTATTACAATCGAACTGGTGATCTCATTCACAGGTTTTAAATGGTCCATATTATTCCACTATTGCATTAAAATTCTTTAGTTTATTCTATTCCAATTAACACATCTACATATAGTTCCTTTTCCTGTTCTTGTGCTGGAAAACAAAATTAAGTTACACAAACATAACACATCTTTTTCTTTTTTAATCATTAAGGTAATAAAAGTGATTCAAAAATCAAAGATTAGATTTTTATTTGCCAAATATAGTGTGTTGTTTGTATCGGAAAATGAGGGAGAAAATTATTTAACAAAGAGCCAAGACTGATTTCAAAATTAGTTTAAGAAAAATGAGAAAAAAAACTATTAGAGAAGTTATTTTTTCAGGGACAATATATATTAAAAAAAAAAAGAAACAGAGAATTTATAAGTTTTTTTTTGTTTTGTTTTTTTGCAAAGTGGTCACCTCCAGAACCGTCGTCATCGATTCCTGGCAGTTAAGTGAGTTTATTGCAACAATGACATGTGTCAAAATGCTAATGCAAAGCGGCTGAACAGAACCAAAATTTGATTATTGAAGACTGCAGTAATTAGTTGCTGAGCCTGGAAGAGTGTAAGTTCCCCGTGAGATCGTGCATTTCTTGCCAAAGCTTTAAAAAGGCAAACGACATGGTGTCGCACCTGGGCCCGTAGTTTTTTTGCTGCAATTGGTACATCTCATTCTCATGGCAAGCAGAATCAAATTTACTCTGGCCAAAGGGTCAATTTCCCCCTTGAACTTGTGTTAGATGTTCAAATTGGTCGAATTTAAACTTTCAGGGGAAAATTAACCCAAAATTCTTATTTTAATATCAAATAAATCCGAAATTTTCAAAAGAAATGGTGCGTGGTGTGTAATTGCCACCCCTCTTAGCACAGGAAATCTCTATTCATTTTGGCTAATAAAAATATGAGCATAAAAAAAAAAAAAAAAATTGTAGTTAAAATCCTTTGCGTGTATGTAGACAGGAACTGAGGTCAACGGCTACAAATTCCAGACAGGTTAGCATGACTGCATTCAAACAAAGGCTCTCCCCGTTGTTGGTCATGCAATAATTTGCCATATCAGTTGCTCTTTTTCTTTTTCTGAAAACATGTCAGCTAATCTAGGATTCATGAAATTGGAACTGAAGATCAAAACGTGTTGCAATTTGGAAGGCCTGACCTTAACAACCAATGTAATTAGTTTAAGGTTTGCCTTTTCCAAAACCCCACCACCACCAAAACTCTCAGAAACCTTGACATTAAATCGATTTTAGTGGTATGAACTTTAAGTTCAGACAAAAAATGGGGAACATATGACTAATTTAGCAGTAATCTAACAGACGGGCATCTAGTAGATTATTAAACCCCTAATTTTGAAGAACTAATACTCCACACCAAGCTCGAGCAACAGTCATTCATCATAAAATGAACACAGTGATGTCAACGAGTCTTCTCCAAGTTTACATAATTCCTTCACAAGCTGTTACACCATGAGTAGACATATCAGATTCCTATTAAAGCTACACAGGAAAATTCAGAACATGGAGTACGTTTGACTTTGGTGATGTATTATGGATATAGGCTTTCCACATCATGAAACAAATGAAATATGTAACTAGTGGAACCAAAGCATATGATCTAATTTATCTATTTATGTCAAAAACTAAAAATCTAAAGAGAAGCATACCTGGTTAGGGTTCAAAATTGGAGTGCCACAAAAAGAATGCAGAGCTCTAACAGAAGACTGCAGTTCAAACCAGATAGGTCCGTGCTACTACAGAACCATGTGATCAGACACTGTTTGCGGATTCAATGGATCTTCTATATTCCCATCCAAACATTTCTAGCTATGCCACATAGCCCTCATATAACTGCGACAATGAAAACCAAGAGAGTGCACCTTGGCACGGCTAGGCAACATGTTATTGGAGAACCAAAAATACTAACGCCTAGTAATTCGCCTACATAAAACCAATTGCTATTACCTCTCTTAGTAGTGATCAAGAAGAATCATTCAAAAATTTTGTAAGATCACCTTTCAAACCCATCTCTAACTTGATAATCAAACTAAGGTCATTAGACTCAAGGTCCAACTCCCAATCCTCCCCATGTGGAGACATCAATATCAGGGAAATCCCCTCAAGATACAACATCCAGTGAAAATAAGTAAAATGTTCAACCACAGGCATCAAACATTTTAGTTACTACAATATATAGAGAAAAACAGTAAAAATGTAAGACTTTTCGTATCTTTCAAGAATCAATATAATTTAAAGTTTAAACACTAGTAATAATACAAAAATTAGAGGAGAAGTCGAAAAGAGAATACAATATCCGTTGCTACAACAATTAACATGTACTGCAACCTTAAATAAACAATTAAGTGCAATTTAACATGTACTGCAACCTTAAATAAAGCAAGCAACAAGGGTGAGTAGTGCATTACAGTATCAAATCCCACAAGGTCCCTTAAGCTCTCAAGATGAAGTTGGTAGCTTCACAGCTTTAAATGCAGGATGAAGCAATCCAAGCTCATCTTTCACTTCAAGTGGATTGCCAGTCTCATTCCTTACTCTTTTGACTCTCCGACTGGCAAGTGATTTATGAGTGAACCCATACATCTGCAAAATTTGATTATCCCCAAAATTAAAAGCACGATCCATCTGCTTCAAACACCTTTCAACTGGATAATCACCAAACTTCCCACAAGGCTTACAACCCACAAAGTGAGTTACAAGCGAAACTTCCCACAAGGCTTACAACCCACAAAGTGAGTTACAAGCGGCCAACGATGATCACCAAGGCCAGGGTGATAATTCTCGATCATTTCTTCATACCTATCGACTAAAATCCCCCAATAACCATGCAAATAATAAGCACTCTCAAGATAAACCTTATCACCCCATTTATCTCTCTGTGTGGCCAATAAATAAACCATTGCAGACTGATCATCAGCTTCGAAAACAGGCCTATCTTTAAGCTCTCTAGTAAGTACTTTCCCAGCTTCTTCTCTAATCTTTCCTTTAGGTCCCATGGGTGCCCAAGCATCCAAAATATCCAACGCCCATTGACAATTTCGCAACAAAAAGCTCCCAGTATTCAATCCAATCCAATTCTTCTGATCATAAATCATCTCATTCCACCCGTGCATCACAAAGTTTGAATCTTTATACCTTTCCCAGGGCACTTCAAAGGCCATATCAGTAAACATAGCATCACTATCCATCCACCATAAAAACTCAATCTCAGGATGAGATAACAAGAGCTTCCTTATCAAGGGTAATTTAGCCCAAAACCCAGCCATTTCTGCATCGAGCAATGCCATATTGTAAAAGATCTCGATTCCATGCAACCTACAGTAATCAATCTTATTCTTAATCGATTTCAACAAGTAATGATCTCCAACAGGATTCTCACACGGTTTCGGCGAAGATCCAGTCACCAATAAAACCCTAGGCTTGTTTGGACCAATAAAATTGGGGAAATTAGGATTTCTCTTTAACCACTCAGCTCTTTGCTCATCCCAATCAGAGATTTTCGGGCCGAGACTGTACGGTTTGTTCGGATCCGGCTTCTCGTCTTGACCTTCGTCAACTAAGATCGTATTGATATCAAATGTAGCATAATTATTTGGGTCGTTGTTGTTATTGTTGTTGTTTTGAGTTGAGTCGGCAGCGATTTGAGCTTCGACGAGGACACGGTGGGGCTCGGCGTGTTTACGAGAAGCGTAGAAACGTTCACGGAGGTCATTGAAATCTTGTTCAGGAGTACCAAATTTCCCGGCACCGATAGTTCCACGCAGGACGATGACGGTCATTAACAGACAGAAGAGGGTGACTTTAGCGTGACGAATCGCTCTTTGAATTCGGAGGACCCGGTGAGTCCCGAGACACCGCTGTAGCATCCTGACTCGCCCTGAGTTACACAAAAATCAAAATTAAGCCAAAAAAAAGAAAATCAATTCAGCTCAGCTCAGTTCTGCTCCGTGAGAGAAGCAGCAAACATAGCAAAACTTCCTGTCGTTATTATGGAAATGAAAAATGCGTGAGGGACCTAATGTGTAAATAGAAGGAAAACGAAGGGCGAATAGGGAAGGGAGAGTCGGTGGAAGCGAAATGAGGGAGCTGGAAAAATGGAAGGGGAAAGATCCAGGCGAGGAGGCTCAGGGAAAAGAAGAACGGTGTGATAATTATTAAATTATTATTTTAATATTTGAGATTTGTTTTTATTATTATTTTTATTTACCCCGTAGAATAATCTGTGGGCAATGTTGCAAGTAAGCACGTTGATGGAGGTCAGCTGGCACCTAAAATATACAGAGGTAGACAAAATTGACATAATATACAATTTGTTTCTGATATTCTTGTTTATAATTTGGAAAATATAAATAATTTATCTTGAAATAATTTATATTTTTTTTATTTTATTTGGCCAAAAAAATTTAGATATTATTTTAATATTTTTTAACTGAATTTTGATATTACAAATTGACACCCAAAGTATTTTTTTACTGAAATAAATTCATAAGATTTTTTTAATTTTGAGATTTTAGGCTTGAATTTTAAATTTTATTACTTAACTATAAAAGTAAATTTTTTTTAAAGTATACAATTATTAGTTGTTAGCAAAAAAATATATATTAAATTCTAGAATTCACCACATTCATCAACTGGTGAAATCTATCTTTTTGGAATATGAAGATAATTTCTTCAAAAAATAATTTTTTTTGGATGATGAGAGGTCTCAAAATGATTAAGTAATTTATTATTAAATATAATTTTTTTGGAACACTGAAAAAATAATAAATTTGATTGAGTTATCTTGATTGTAATTATATAACATAAGATCAAATTTTCATGAATTGAAAATCATAATTGAATTGGTCATATATTTATCAAGCTATTAAGAAAAAAAAAAAGGGGTTAATTGGTACAATTGTTTCCATGAATTTTTATTTATTTATTTTTTTTTTCGAGAATGGGGGAGGAAGAAAAGACAGATTAGAGACTGCCAATCGGAAGTGTGATATTGAGGTGTGGTGACTGGCGAGTGAGGGCCAGAGCATGTGGTGCTGCCGTCGCTCTCTGATACAAATTGCGCCAGCAAATCAATTCATTACTATTATTTTTATTATTCTAATCACATTACATGTTTTATTCCTATTTATCACCTAATTAACCTGCAACACGTTGTCCGGAGTTTGAACTGCCTCTCGCATCTTTTTAACAAACCGGAACGCGGCAATGGCTTCTACCTTAACTGGAAATGAGTTACTGGAACCTTCAACTACTTTTCTTACTAATTCATTCTTTTGATGCCAAGTGTATCTTTTCTTACTAATTCATACTTTCGATGCCAACTATATACATTCTTTGGATGTCAATTATATATTTTTTAACTCAATTACTAGTATTTAAAATTTACTCTAACTAATTTAATTTAATTCAAATAAAATTGTAAAAAGTATTATAATAATTAATTAAATGCGATTTGAATTTAAAATCTCCTAAAAGTTAGAACAACCATTATAAGTTGATTTCAATGATTGGTGTTCTAAGTATATATTTGATTAGAGAGAAAAAAGCATAGGCTGGCTAAATCGTAATTCAAAACACCATACCTCTTAACTGATCGTTATATCTCATTGTCTCCAAAAGAAAATCTAAATGTACATGAGCTTGAAAGTAACCAAAGCGAGATAACCCATCCAAACTAAACAAGGCACCACGAACTGTTTCGATGATGGGTTCACTTTACCAAAATTATAATAGCATGCAATAAGGGTCCCAAAATTCACCAAAGAAAACACAGCTCCAAGCCAAGCCTCCCCAATTTTGAGCACAAGAGGGTCCCAAACTATACTCAATGACACCTGGGCTATATAGAGAGGCAATGCGTCAGAATCAACACGAAAACCATCGTCAGCCCACACGTACCAAGCCGCTAGACTCATGAGAAGGGTCGAGCCCAAAGAGGCTATGTGAATTAGAGTTAAAGAAGGAAACCAGAATGGCTTGGCCAGTGTTTGATATTTCTTGCTTGAACCAAATAAATAAGTAATAGCCATGGTTAGACATAAAGGCACCAGTATGATTAGAAACAGTGAACAAAAGTAAATAAACTTAGCTTTGGTTTTTAGAGTTCTGGGTTTCGCTTCTGCACTGGTCAAGATGGTCTCGTTGTTTTTGCTGCGATTTTTAGGCTTCCGAACAGCCATTGGTACCAAGATTGTATCGTATCACAAAAGAAGAAGAATATGATCAGGAGGAGAAGAGTCATGATACGAAGGAGATTTAAAGGGTATTTAATGATAGAATTAATAGTGAGTAATTAAGAGGATTTGGTGAGAGAATCGTAGTAATCCTGATTTTCTCAAACCTTGTCTTCTGCTAACAGATTTTGTTACCATATATATATATATATATCCTTAGATAAGAAAATGGTGTGGATTTTTTCACTCCTTTTTTAATTTTGTTGTATACCAAATTACTTAATTATTTTTTAATTAAAATGTTTTATTTTTTCTTGAATTATAATTTCTAAACTACCCTTTTTAATATTTTTACCCTAATAGCTACAACATTATTTTATATCTATTATTTTTATTTTACAACCATTTATATTTTTTAACAAAATTTGCAAAAGGAATTTATATTTCCTTGGTAATAGCTTTCCAGCAAAGACGTTGTGCCTCGCTGCCTTGTCACTCTCCTAATGGCAATTCCAATATTTTTACCGTTGCCCTTTGATAATTTGTTTTCATAACTCTTAACCTTAAGATCCTGTAAATAATCAAGAAAATGTAAGATGAGAGGTGAGAAGAATCCTCACAAATACTTTGATACTTAAATCAGAAAACAGAGAGAGAATCTAGAAAGAGAAAGTAAGAACAATTAGAATATGAAAGAATAAAATAATTGAAAATGAGGAATATGGAATCCTATTTATAGTGAACTTAGACCTGAAAAAAGTAGAATTCCTCTTGATATAGAAATCCTAAAACAAATAGGAGAGTATTGTAATATCCCATGTTTTTAAAATATTTTTACACTGTACCGGGATATACAGTGTCAATAATTTTTGTATATGTATTACGATATTTTTACGAGTTGATATGTATTTTAAACCTATTTTAATTACTGTATATTATTTTCAGTGTTTTACGTAAAATTTTCTCGGGACTTGCATTTTCGGGGAAATTTTCACGTAAACAATTTCTTATTAATTATTTTAAAGGTATTTATGGACTTGCATGAACTCATACATATTTTTAAATTATTAAATAAAGCCTGTGTGTGAATAATTATTTAATTAGGGTTTATTATTACCCTAATATTTTATTAAGTATTTAATTGTTTTATTGTTATTTAATTAATTTTATTTAGTATAAATTATTAAATTATTAATATTTTTATGTGTGTGGTGTATATTTGATGTGTGTAATTTAATATTATTTTAATATATAGTATAAAGTATATATATATACATATATTTGTCAAAATTACAAAAGTTTGCCAAATTACACTTTTGCCCCCGACATCTCCTTCTTCCTCCCAATCCTTCCCCTTGCCGTCCGGGCGTCTGTCACGCCGTTCCTTCACCGTAGGTGTGCCGTCCGGTGTGCCACCGTCTTCCCCGACCAATTTCGCCACCTGAGGAGGCCGTTTCCGGCGTCGGGAGATCGATTTTGGCCGGAGAAGCCGAAAATCGATCCACCGTCGATCACGCCGATTCCGGCCACCGTTTTCGACACCGCCGGTCTCTTTCTTCTCCTTGAGCTCCGGTGAGTGTGATTCTAGCTTTGGTTTGAGCTAAAATGGTCTAGAATTGCTTAGTTTTCGATTTGTCAATTTCGGCCTATTAGGGTTTTTGATTTTTTTGAGCTTCGAATTGGATGATTCATGGAAACTTCCTTCACAAATGTTGTTCCTAGTAGCTTAATCTTCATGTATGAATTTTTGTAGAATTTTTGGAGATTGTTTGGATTTTTGGGTATTTTTGAATATTTTAATATTATTTTCTAATTTTCGGAAATTAATTATTTAAATTATGAAATTGGAGTTTATGGTTGAATTGGGTGTTGAAATGAATTATAGGAATTTATTTGGAATTTTTATGAATTTCTAAGTATTTATTTTTAATTATTGAAGTTTATGGAATTTTGGAAAAATTAGGTTAAATGTGTTTTTATTTGAATTTAATTGGTTAATTGAGTTTAATTATTAATATTATTGATAAATATGTTGAGAAAATTAATTTTGGATAATTGTATGATTTTTGGTGAATTTTTGAAGTAATTTAAGTATATTTATATATATAGGGGTATTTTGGTAATTTTACCCTAAATTGTCTAAAAATGTAATTTAATTGGTTTTAATATTTATTTAAGGTATAAAAATGATTTTTACAAAATATTTGGTATTTTTAACTAATTAAAACTATTTTTCGTGAATTATTTTCAATTATATATATAATATACGGTTTTTCTAATAAAATGAGTTTTAATCGGTTTTTATAGTGTTTCAAGGTCAATTATGTAATTTTTACGTATAAAATGTATTTCTGTGATTTAAGGATATTTTTGTTATATCTGAAATCATTCTGTGTTTGTGAACCCCGGTCGACAGACTGTAGTTTGGAGTCCGACCGTGGGATTTTGATTGTGTTGAGCTTGTATTCCGAAGTGTGTTTCTTTACAGGGTCGGCTCTACTCTTTTGAGTAGAGAGATGTCCGTTTTATAGGGGAGGTTCTGCCGAATTTTTGGTAGAATTCTCGTAAAACGTGATGTCCAGTCGAACTCTAATTTTTGATTCTGTGTTTAATACTCTAGATTGAATTCTAGGATTTCTATTAGGGTTACTCTGATATCGGTTATTTATTTCTTGTTTAGTTGCGCCGAGACCGAGGGCTAGTGGACCAGGCCCGTCGGACCTGTCTCGTGGAGCGCATTAGGTGAGTTACTATATTATATATATATGCTTAGGATGCATGATTTAGAAATGCATGTTTTATATTGATTAAAGATGCATAAATAATTTGATTATTTCTTAAGTTTACATTAAGTATATTTTTGGTTTATTTTTGGTATATATTAAATTGTATGCATGTTTTGTAAATAAAATATATTTAAAATGTTTTTAAATATATTTCCAGCTTAATTTATAATTTGATTGAATGTATTTGATATATATATACTCGAAATATACCTGGTTTACTTTTGGTATATTTCCGGTATATATATGGTTTATATTGTTATTTCATTTACATTCATGCATCATTTATTTTTGTGAATGAATGTTTTACATTATTAATGATGAAGGATATCAATAGAACGTGCTACCTAGTGGGCAGCACTAGGACCGAGTACGTACCGGTACGCCTATAGTATTTAGGCTATATTACTAACTTATTTGTGGATATTGATTTGATTATGATTATTGTTATGTGTGAGATGTGATTTGGGTGTGATTGCTGGAGCTCGATTGACTAAATGTCTCGGGGCCAATCACACTGGCAGTCAGACTGCTGGAGCTCGGTTGACTTAGTGTCTCGGGGCCAGTCTACTGTCTAAATGGATTAAGTGGATATATTTGGATAAGTGAGCCTGTATGGCTTGAGTGTTGTTTAACACTATTTTCTGAGGTTGCGATATTCTAGGGTTCTATGTAATCCTTCATAAAAGATGAATTTTAGATAAATATATAAAAATGATTTTTCTGCATCTGTATGACTTGCCTGTATATATACATATTAGACATGTATTATTGACTGTATGCATTATCATTTAGTGTGTATGTATATATATTATAGTAATTCACTCAGTGAGGTCTGACTCCCCTCCGTTGACTATTTTTCAGGAGAGTCAACTTCCTCAGACCTCAGTAGCAGGTCGATACGCCGGATTTCTTCCGCCCCGGCTTCTTTATGTAAATTGTCTACTTGAGTCTTATTTATTTTTTTTCTAGACACTGCAGTAGTTGTGAATTAAAGTATTGGATTTCATGTACTTTGTTTTAAAGAGATGTATTATATTAAAACTGGATTTGTATTAAAGATTATACATTTATGTGATGAGATGAGTTTTGAATTAATCCAGTTGATATGGATGATATTATGAAATTATGATTTTTATTTTCCGCTGCATATCATACTGTTACTGTTATTATGGCATGCTTTATTTTATTTTTAGGCTTGCTACGGGTTCCGGATTCGAAAGAATTCCCGTTCCCTAGCGCCGGTCATGACTCCTGTTTTGGGTCATGACAAGTATTCCTTCTTTGTCTAGGAATCTTCTTGAGGCAAGGTCTTTTCCTTAAATGGATTCGGTTGTCTTTCTTTTCCGAGTAACTCTGTTCAGGAAACAAAGTTCTTTAATTAAATAAGAATATATATATGCGGTATCAAGAGTCCCCCCGCGGGTCTGTCCATATATTTATGTCTAACGTATCCAAGTTTGCAAATGATAAAACATTCGTGCTTTTGTATAGAGGTAAAGTGTTTAGAATCACTTTGTTTTGATATGGAAGAGTGAGTTGAGGTGGTCAACCTCTGTCATAGGGAAAGATAAAGCTTGGTACCGAGTCTTGAAATCATCCTATAAGAACACTGTTTGAGGTGCCAGCTAGACTTGAGTGCACAAAACCTGCAATAAAGAATATGTAATAGATTAACCCGTCAATGCAAAGGCAATGTGACGGAACCAGTCGTCACTGGAGTTTTAATACTCGGTGCATTAAAAGCACAGCCTAAGTGCCGAACCTCAGTACTATAGAAGTGACCTGAGAGTGCCAACTTCAGTCACTATACTAATGTGAGAGGCTTAGACGCTCAGTGCGGGGACGTGAGGCTTACATGCTCGGAACCTCAGTACTATAGAAGCGACCTAAAGTTGTCAACTTCAGTCATTGAACTTTATGTTAGCGTATTAGAAGTGCGATCCAAGTGTCGTATAATCTCAGTGCATTAGAAGCGTGGTCAAGTGTCGGATAATCTGGGTGTTTTGCAAGTATGGTTCGGATGCCAGTCCTCAATACTATAGAAGCGACCTGAGGGAGTCAGCTTCAATGACTGGTCTTAATACGTCAGGCATGGATGCTCAAAACCTCAGTACTATAGAAACGACTTAAGGGTGCCAACTTCAATTATTGGTGGGCAATACTGGATCTTGCTATGCCGAGTATAAAAGAACAACTGTAAATGGTGCACCCGGATCGGGTAACATTTATGTCATCTTGACGCCTCAATTTTTTAAATTTGAATTGCATAACCATTGCATCTTTTCGTGTGTCAGAATATGAGATATTTCTGTTGCCATAATGATGACTACTCGATTAATGGATTTTTTCATTTTCCAGACTGCCCCTAATGATGTGGGAAGAAACGAAGTAATTATGAGGGAAATTAATGGTTTGTTCCAGAGCCTTCTTGTCACGACCCAAACTAGAGTCATGACTGACACTAGGAAACATGAATTTTTTCAAATCCGGAACCCGTAGCAAACCTTAAAAATAAAAGCACATGCAGTAAATGAATAAAAAGTACAACTGAATTAAAATTTTTCAAATTATATATGAATATAAATACTTAATATCCTTTCATAAATAAAAGATGTTTATACAATATATTATGAGTACAAAGTATCAAAAAATAAAACAATACTCTTCTGATACAATAACACTACTACTACATTTTCTAGAATACAAATCAGAGTTTAAATATAAATTTTACATGATATAGCCGGGGCAGAAGAACACCAGCGAAGAGCAATACTACTAAGGTCTGACAATATAAGATCTCCTAAAAAAATAATTGAAGGGGGTCAAATTGTCACGACCCAAAACAGGGGGCCATGATCGGCGCTAAGGAATGGGAATTCTTTCAAATCCAGAACCCGTAGCAAGCTTTTAAAAATAAAAGCATGTAATATATTAAAATAAATAAAATATTATGCAGCATAAATTTAATCTCAAATATAAAAGTAATAATTCCTCAACTCATTTAAATAACATAAAATCCATCTCATATATATAACAAAATCTTTAAGTACAAATTTTCGGTTTAAACTTTTGAAATTTAAATCTCATACATACATATTATAAATACAAGTCATTACTGCAGTGTCTAGAATACAAAATAAACTTAAGTAAGCAGTTTACACAATAAGGCCGGATAGGCCTGCTACTGAGGTCTGAGGACAAAGACTCTCCTGAAAAATATCAACAGAGGGGAGTCAAACCTCACTGAGTGAATTGTTATAATATATATACATGCATCTCCTATATGACAAAAGCATTCAAACATATGCATATATATATATATATATATATATGCAGACATGTACACACAGATGCTAAAAAATCACTTCATATATAGTACTAAAAAATACCAATTTATGAAGGATCAAATAGAACCTAAATGATCGCAACCTCAAATAGACTTAGACAACACTCTAGCCATACAGGCTCACTTATTCCAAATAAATTCACTTATTCCATTTGGACAGTAGACTGGCCCCGAGACACTAAGTCAATCGAGCTCCAACAGTCTGACTATTAGTGTGATTGGTCCCGAGACACTTGGTCAACCAAGCTCCAACAATCACACTCTCAAATCATATCTCATATCAATCAAATCAATATCCACAGATAGGTTAGTAATTTAACCCACAATTTATCATCGTACCGGTACGTACTCGATCCTAGTGCTGCCCACTAGGTAGTACGTTCTATTGACATCCTTCATTTAAAATAAACTCATACATTCATAAAATAAATGATGCATGATATTAATTTAAATAGCAATATAAACCATATATATACTAGAAATATATCAAAAATAAACCAAGTATATTTCAAATATATATATATATGTCAAACAATTCAGTTTAATTACAAAATAAACCAGAAATAAACTATATATATACTTAAAACAATTTAAGTATAAATCATGGATAAAACATGTATTTAATTTAAAATATACCAAAAATATACCTAAAGTATACCTAAGCATTTATTAAATCATTTATGCATAATTCATAAAATTTAAACATACATTTCTAAAAACATGCATCCTAATACATGTATATATAAAATAACAACTAACAGTTATGCGCTCCACGAGACGGATCCGACAGGCCTGGTCCACTAGGCCTCGGTTTCGGTGCAACTAAACAAATAAATGACAACACGAAATTAGAATAAATCTAACGAAATTCCTAGAGACTCGATCTAGAATACCGGGCATAGACAAAGAATAAGAGTTTAACCAAATGTCACGTTTTATGAGAATTCTATCAAAAATTCGGCAAAACCTCCTCTGTAAAACGGACATCTCTCTACTCAAAAAGTAGAGCCGGTTCTGCAAGAAAACACACTTCAAATACAGATAGCCACACAACCCCTCGGTCGAACTCCCAAACTACAATTCCACTGACCGAGGTTCACAATTCACGAGATATACACAGAATACATTAAAATTCCAAAAATACCAAAAATACCCTTAATACACCAAAATATAGAAATTTAGATATTTAAACACTAAAAATAATTATTTTACCAATTTTTACATAAAAATCCTAATTTTAATAAAGTATTATTAAAAATTCATAATTCTCGATAAATTCACAAATATTAACCAAAATTCATTTTATAAATTCAAATTACATAATTAGCCCAAAAACATGTTAAAAATCACTAAAAACTCATTTATTTACAAAAATAGTATATTATATATAATTTGAAAATAATTTTCGGAAAAATAGTTTTAATTAGTTAAAAATAGTAAATAATTTGTAAAAATTATTTTTATAACTCAAATAATTATTAAAACCAATTTAACTTAATATTTAACCAATTTATTACCAAATTACCAAAATACCCTTAATATATATAAATTCGCATAATATACTATAATTATTCAAAAATTCACTAAAAATTATATAATTACTCAAAAATTATTTTCTCAATATATAATTCAATAAAATCAATAATTATACTCAATTAACCAATTAAATTTAACAAAATACTCATTTATCCTAATTTCCAAAATTCACATAAACTAAATAAAATTATAATAATTACAAAAAAAATCATAAAAATTACAAATTAAATTATAAAATTAATTTCAACCTCTATAAACACCAAAAATCACAATTTCACAAATTATTTAATTAATTTACGAAAATGAGAAAATATTAATAAAATAATAAAAATTTCACAAAAATCAAAATAAATTCCAAAAATTCTAAAAAAATTTCAGAATGAATATTGAGCTACTAGAAGAAACTTTTATGAAGGAATTAAGCTTGAATCATCAAGATTGAAGATCAAAAAAATCAAGAAGCAAAAGAGGCCGAATTTAAAACCAAGCTTAAATCCTTACCAATTCAAGTTTTCAAACTTCCAGGAGCTTAGAATCGGCTTCTATGGAGTTCTAGGAGCAAAACCACGCTGGAATCATCAAAAACGGTGGCCGAACGAGGGAGAACGGAAATAATGGAGGTTTCGGGTTTTCGGCCAATTTCACGGCCAAACAACGCCAGAAATGGTGGAAGAAGGTGGCGGAGCAGCTAAGGGAAGCGGTGGCACGCCAAAAAGCACACTGACAAAGGGGGAACATTGTCTGGCAACGGATGGAGGGCAAAGGGATGTCGGGAATGGAGGTTTAGGGGTGAATGGCATAAGTTGTAAATTTAATTAGTTTATATATATATATAATATAACTTTACACTTAATTATTAAAATATACTAATATTATATTTAGAAAAATCCCACACCACAAATTAATAAACATATATATATATATATATATATATATATATATATATATATATATATATCACATGATAATAATAATAAAAACTATATAATATATACATAATTAAATAATAATAAACCCTAAAAATGTTATATATATATATATATATATATATATATATATATATATATATATATATATTAATATGCAAAATATAATCATGCATGATGCCATGCGATTTAATAAAATGAGCTAGCGAAAATAAATAAATAATTATTTAGGTTTTATTTTTTTAAAAATGTAAATCTCAGGAAAATTTTACGTAGGAAACTTAAAATAATTAAAAATTAACTTTAAAAATTAACAAATTAATTAAATAATCAAATATATTTATTTAAATTATTAATACTGCATATTACGATACAGTTTAAAAATATTTAAAATCTCGGCTTATTACACAAACCTCACTGAGTGAATTATTATAATATACATACATGCAATCTAAACCATAATAATTAGGCAGCCGTATATATATATATATATATATATATACATGCATTTCACATAAATGTCAAACTCTGCTTTTATATATATAATAAATGCAGCAAACGTTTATTGAAGGATCAAATAGAACCTTATTTAATCGCAACCTCAATCACAAACATCACTCTAGCCATATAAGCTCACTTAATTCTAAATTAATTCTCTTATTCCATTATGGACAGTAGACTGGTCCCGAGACACTAAGTCAATCGAGCTCCAGCATTCTGACTGTCAGTGTGATTGGCCTTGAGACACTAGGTCAACCAAGCTCCAACAACCACACTATCAATCACATCACATTAATCAATCAATCAATCAAATATCTCAATCAAATTATAATTACCACTAGTAGTTCTCACTCAACCCTAAATCTATCGCACCGATACGTACATGGTCCTAGTGTTGCCCACTAGATAACACACTCTATCGATATCCTTCATTTAAAATAAAACATACATACGAGAAAATAAATAATGCAAAATAATAGTCATAATGATAAAATAAACTATATATATACTAGAAATATACCAAAAGTAAACTACGTATATTTCGAGTATATATATGTCAAATAAAGTCAAATCAAACAGGAAATATACCAAAGATAAACCAATGATATACTTAAAAACAATTTAAGTATGAATCAATAGTACAACATGCATTTATTTCAAAATATACTGAAAATATACTAAAACTATACCTAAAATATACCAAACATGCTAAGTCTATAACGAAGATAAAATATGCATTTATTTTGAAATGTATCAAAAATATATTAAAAATATACCTAATTATATAACATGCATATATAAAAAATATACTAAAAATAAATAAAAAATAAACCAAATCATATTATAAATTAAATCACTTTTAAGACATATAATGAAAATGAAAAATCCTAAGTCATGCATCCTAAATGCAATGCATATATATATAGTACAATAACTCACTGATTTACGCTCCACGAGATAGATTCGGCGAGCCTGGTCTGATAGACCTCGGTCTCGACGCAGCTTGAAAATAAATAATAATATAATATTAGAATAAACTTTTAACTTTACGTTTCTAGGATTACTATAGAAAGACTTAATTAAAATTCCAAAACTAGACTTGGATCGGTTGTCACGTTTTACGAGAAATCTATCAAAAATTCGACAGAATCTCTTTTGTAAAATAGACGTCTCCCTACAAAAGTATGACCTATCCTGCACAGAAAATACATTTCTATAACATAGATAGCATAACACTTCGAGTTGGGATCCGAACTGCACAAATTCTCAACCGAGGTTCACAATTCACCAAAAATTAATATAAAATAATAAATATATTAAAAATCATTAAATTTCATAAATATCCATAAAATGCCAAAATATAATATATTTGAACATTAAATCACTAAATACAATTATTTCCACAATAATTAAATAAAATCTTAAATAATAATATAATATTAATAAAAATCAAAATTTTCAATAATTCAACATAAAATAGTAAAATTCACTTTTATAATCTCATATAGTTTAAATACATAATAAAAGTAATTAAAAATCCATTTAATCACCAAAATAGTAAATAATTTATTATTTGAATATAATTTTCAAAAATTATTATTAATTAGTTAAAAATAGTAAATAATTTGTAAAAATTATTTCAATACCATATAAAATTATAAAATCATTTAAAACATATTATTTAATTATATTTTCAATAAAAACACAGAATTAACTTATATATCAAAAAATCACATAATATTAAGAATTTCTCAAAAATTATATAAATTCACCAAAAATTATTTTAATAATTCTAAAATTATTAAATCAAATTAATAACATTAATTTAACTAAATTTCCATTAAAACTAAGTAATTAACATAATTATCAAAATTTAATATTTTAATATTCAAATAATAAAAAATACCCATAAATCATATTAATTCAAAAAAAAAATAAAAAAATTATTTTTGAGAAGCTAAAGTTGTCAAGATCAACATTATCAAAGCAAAAATCCATAAATCAAACAATATCCAACTCAAAAAAAATAAAAACTCTAAAACACATAAACTAAAAATTGGACATAACTAAAAAAATGACTGAATTTAAGCTCAAATGGAGCTTGGAACTAGATTTACTGGTGCTAGGAGGTTCAAATAAGACTAGAACGGCGAGCTTATGTGATCGCAAGCACCACCGGCATCAATGGATGCTTGTCTTGGTCTCTCCCATTTTTGGCAACTCCGGTGGCTTCAGATGATGGAGGACGACATCTAGAGGTGGCTGGAGGTGGTGGTGGTGGTCGCTGGTGGTGCAATAGTGGTCCGGCATGGCGTGGTGGATGCTGGTTGCTTCTGGTGAGAGAGGTAAAACATGAAGAAAAGAAGAGAAGAAATAAAAAAAGCCAAGACCCGAAGAAAGAGAAAAATAAAGTCATGCTGATGTACTTTCATATATATATATATATATATATATATATATATATATATATATATATTTACACTTTAACACTTGTCTCACACACACACATACACACATATATATATACTACACATAAACACATGCACAACACAACATACTATCACATACTATCACATACTATTAACAACAATATAATAATAAAATAATAATAATAATAACAACAATAAAAATATTAATAATAATACTATTAAAAATAATAGTAATGAAAATGAGTTTGATACTTTAAATAATAAAATTCACTAATTAATTATTTTACGTAAATAAAATATTTAGAATAAAATAAATTGATAATATACACAACTCATGATAATATATAAATAAAATTTTAAATTTTATTAACACTACATATTTCGAAATAGTTTAATATTATTTAAAATTTTGGGTCATTACACTTCTATTGCTCTATGAATATCCCTTTATCTTCTAGTTGATGCATTTTGCTCTTTTATTTTGTCGGTGTCTCATTTACTTTGCTACTGCCACCACACTTCTTCTATCATAACTCCCCCATTTTGCAACCAGGTGATCTTTTCCTTCCTTTTTTCATTCTTGCTCTGTTTCATTTCGTAGATAGTCTTATGGCACCTAAGGAACAGGTTAGCTTCGATCTGTTTGTGTCTAGGATAGATGAGGAGTTGTTAGGATGGTACCAAAGGCGATTCAGCATTCCTGCCGATTACGCCCTTCACACCGTAGATAGAAAGTTTAAGGTCCATATCCCCATGCTAGATCTCAGTAGGCTAGTAGTGTATTTTGACCAACTATAAGGGGGTCTGAAGTTTCCATTAGATCCCTTTATAAAAAGATTTCTGAATAGGTACAACATCACGCCCGGTCAACTTCACCCTAATAGTTATCGGATTCTGATCGGGTTTATCCAGTTGATGCATAAAGAGGGTAGGGAACCAGACTTAGATGTCCTGCAGTATCTGTATAGCCTGACTAAAAAGAAGAGAGAACTGATGTTCTCTTTATCAACTGTTCCCAACCACAGTCTATTTGTGAAGCTTCTGGATCTTCATAAGAAGTGGAGGCATAAGTTTTTCATTATCGAGCACCCTGCGAACTTCCTGGATGTCCGGAGAATGTGGTCTGATGAGTGCCACAAGGTAAACCTCCAAAACTATCAGACTATGATACAAAGATGGTCTTAAGGCTTCATCTCGATGGCCTGGTCGATGCTTGGTTAGCTGAGGACGTTTTGAAAAGATACATGTGGAGAGTCTATCCAGTCTGCATTCAATATACTAGTATGTTTGGATTATCGAGAGGTATCATTCTAATTTGCTTTTTTATTTCTTCAATTGTAGATGACTGACTTTTTTGCTTTTGTGAACGGAATTCCACTTTTAGCTGATGAGCTAGCAAGGCAAGAAGAAGTACAAATTTCCTCCTCCTCTCCAGATCTTGAAGTACCTGAAGTCCCTGAGGAAGCGGTTGACAGTTCGAAGGGAAAGGCTGTAGTAGGGTCTTCCTGATCGGGCAGGGAAGGTCGGAAAAAGAGACGACTGATCAACCAAGGCTCAGATGCTGAGGAACTAAATGAGGAGATATACATCCAACATCCAAGTCTTTCTAGGTGTTCAGATATAAGGGCGTGGATCTTGAATAAAGTGAAGCCTCTGAGTGTCTCGAATGCCCAAGTTCGAGATCAATATGCTGAGTCACTGAGGCTACTAATGAATATGGAACATTGGTTTGAGGAGGGTTTGGAGGAGCTGTTCAATTTAATGATCGGTCATTCTCTAGAAGTAAGTGAATGTTGTCTACCTGTAATTGTAACGTGTTCTTGTATTGAGGGAATGACATGAATTTTTCCTTATCATGGATGACCCAGGCCTTAGTATTGATAAAGGACCAGTATTTCTACCTTAAAAGCCAATACAGCCTGAAGGAGATGGAGGTCAGAATAATAGCAATTGATTTTGAGAAGAGGCTAGATAGTGTAAAAATGGCACTAAAGCTCTGCCAGACAAAATACACAGAGGTAAAATCTAAGGCTGAGGTGAGCTAGAAAAAGGTTACTGATATGGAGTACAGTTAGGGTTAGTTGACTAAGAGGATCAAAAAGCAGGATTCTTGGATCACAGATCTAGAGAAGAGGCTATCCGGGGTTGAGAAATCTTGAGAAAACAACAAGAGATCCTACCAGAGCATGATAGAAGGATTTCTTAAAACTTACAGGTCTAAATGTAGGAGGATCCTGCACTCTCAAAATCCATAGTTGGACTTAGCTGATTTAGATCGGATAACGTTGGCTGATCTAGCTAAGATTATTGCGGAAGAGGATGCTCGGCAAAAAGCCACTTCCTTTCATGCGATGAATATTTTTAGATCACTTGAAGGGTCCTCTACGGAGCTTCCAATGCCTATCAGTGTTGCCAATGGTGTTCCCCCTCCTATCTCCAAGCCTGATGGTTCGAATGTGCACTTAATAGAATAAAGATTTTTTTTTGTAATTGACTTTTATAAGATGGTTGTTTCTTCGATGAATAGAGAAACTTTATTTGATATCATTCCAAGTACATTTATTGATAGTACTTTCGAAGGTAGTTTAAGTTCTAAAATCATGGTAGTTCTTTGCCTTCTCTATCTTTTAATTTGTATGCCCCTTTAGACGTGTGCTCTGTAACCTGATAGGGGCCCTCCTAATTTGGACCTAGTTTATCAGTGTTGGGGTTGCCTCTGCCAATATTTGCACTTTTGAGTACCCAGTCTCCGACCTTGAACTATCTTGGATGATTACACTGGAGATGATACCGTGCTATTTTATGCCTATGAGCTTCAGCTATAGCGGACATCCGTTCCCTTCTTTCTTCAAGTAAGTCCATACATAACAGGTTTCAATGCTATTGATGTTTTGATCGAAGTTGTGACTGATCCTGTAACTTGGTGAATTAATCTCTACTGGTATTACCGTGTCTATGCCATAAGTTAGCCTGAATGGTGTTTCCTCTGTGGATGATTTGAGAGTAGTCCTATAGGCCCAAATTACATTGTTAAGTTCTTCAATCCATTTGCCCTTTTTCCTGTTAAGTCTCTTCTTTAACCCCTGCATGATAGTTCTGTTCATGACCTATGTTTACCCGTTTGTCTGCTGGTGATCTACGGAGGTAAAGCGAAGCTTTATTCTAAGGTCTGAGTAGAACCTTATAAACTTCTCATTGTCAAACTACTTGTCATTGTCTGTGATCAGGATGTGGGGTATGCTGAATCTGCAAATGATTTCTCTTTAGAAAAAATGTTAAATTCGAGCTTCTGTGATGGTTGGAACTGCTTCCACTTCTACCCACTTTGTGAAATGGTCTATAGCCATAATTAAGAACTTTTTTTATAAAGTGGAGGTCAAGAAGGGACCCAAGATATCCATTCCCCACATGGCAAAAGGCCATGGGCTGCAGATCGGATATAGGGGGTAGGAAGGCTTGTGATTAAGATGAGAGAATTGTTGGCACTTATGACATTCTTAAGTTAATTTTTAGGCATCATTAGACATGGTGGGCCAATAATATCCTTGAAGAAGCACTTTCCTGATTAGTGTGTAGTGGGATTCATGCACTCCATAAATTCCTTCATGGATTTCCCTGAGTATGTAATTCTCTTCCTCTAGGGATACGCATTTAGACTATGGGTATGAAAAGGATTTCCTATAGAGCTCCCCATGATGGATAGAGTAGTGAGTTGCCTTCATCTTCAGTTTTTGAGCTTTCAGTTTGTCTTTTAAAAGTGTTCTATGTTCCAGGTATTGGACTATCAGTGCATCCATTCCAAGATTTCTCGTACTTTCTTGATATTAGGGTCTTTGGTACTGGGTTTTGTTAGTGCTTTAGTGAATTCCATACCCTTAAACACTTGGTTGTCTTTAGCTGCCGATTTGGCTAAGAGGTCAGCCCTCGAGTTTTCGTGTTTGGGTATTTGGACGATCTCCTATTTTCCTCCGTCTTGTTTAATCTTCTTTAAGAGTTGCATAACTTTTCCTGCATATCTAGCGATGCTCGGATCCTTGATCTGGAATGTCCCATTGACCTAGTTCACTACTAGTTGAGAGTTTGAGTGTATTATAAGGTGTTTGGCTCTGACTTCGATAACTAACTTTAATCCTGTGATTAGTGCCTCATATTTTATAGCATTATTGGTTGCATTGTACTCTATTCAAACTGCATACCGGATGTGGATTTTATGTGGTCCTTTGAGGATAACTTTGGCACCAGATCCTTAAGTGGAGGATGCTCCATCAACATAGAGTTTCCATTCTGGTGCCTTGGTCATGGTGAGGTCTTCTAGTGTCATTTCTTGAACAAAATCTGCTAACACTTGAGCTTTTACTTGCTGATGGGGCTCATAATCAATGTCGAATTCTTTAAGTAATACCGACCATTGAATCAATCTGCCCAAAGTCTCAGGTCTTTGTAAGATTTTTTGCAAGGGGAAGCGAGATCTGACGATGATGGGATGAGCCTGGAAGTAATGTCAGAGCTTCCGGGATGCATGGACATTGGTTATGGCCAACTTATCCAACGTTGGGTACCGAACCTTAAATCCTCGGAGTATTTTACTGATGTAATATACTGAATTTTGATGGCTCTCTTCTTCCTTTACTAGCATCAAAGCTATGCATTCTTGACCTACTGAGAGATATAAGTACAGTGTTTCCTTTGGAACCAACCTGCTGAGTAGAGGTTGTGAGGACAAGAATATTTTGATGTCTTCAAAGGCCGCCTGGTAGTTTGCAGTCCAAATAAATTTCTTGAAATTTTTTAAAGCTCAGAATAGTGGTAGACACCGTCTAGCTAAGCAGGAGATGAAACGTCCCAAAGCCGTGATTCTGCCATTTAGCTTTTGTAACTCATGGATAGTCTTCGGGGCTTTCATATTGAGAATGGCTTCCATTTTTTTTGGGTTGGCTTCAAAACCTCTGTGAGATATCATGAATCCTAAGAATTTGCCAGCTTTGACTCAAAAAATGCATTTTTCTGGATTTAGCTTGATCCTAGACTCACTAAGTAATTAAAGCACTTAATCCAAATCCATTGGGTGTTGTTCTACATGTTTGCTCTTAATAATAATGTCATCCATATATACTTGCACATTTTTCCCAATCTAGTCCTAAAGTACATGGTTCATCATTCTCTGATATGTTGCTCCGACATTCTTTAGCCTGAAGGGCATTACCTTGTAGCAGTAAAGACCTTCATGGTGATGAAGGATATTTTCTCTTGATCTTCACTCTTCATTGGTATTTGGTGATATCCTTGCTTTGCATTAATAAAACTATATAGTCTGTGGTAGGCATTGGAGTCTACGAGGTGGTCAATTTTAGGTAGTAGGTAGTTATCCTTGGGACATGCCTAATTAAGGTCAGTATAGTCCACACCCATCCTATACTTTTCGTTCTATTTCTTGATTAGTACCACATTAGCCACCCATTCTAGATGAGTAACTTCCTTGATAAACCAGGCTTCTAACAACTTCTTCGTTTCCTCAGCGATTATCTTCTGCCTCTCGTATACAAAGGTTTTTTTCTTCTGGATCACTGGCCTCACCCCTAGTCTAATGTTCAAGCTATGACAGGCAACCTGGGGATCTACCCCAGTTATTTCAGATGCCCGAGAAGTGAAGTCTTCTGAGTGTCTAGTAAGGACTTCCTTTATTCCTTGCTTGGTGTCATAGTCAAGCTCATTACCGATCTTCATCGCTTTCCCATAAGTAATTTGAAATGTTTTAGTGTCATCGACAAATTGTGGTATAGTGCCTTGTTTCTCTATTTCCCACATTTCTAAAGGGAAAGCCTTTATCTGAGGCTTTATGGCCATTTGATAACACTGTCTGGCCATATGCTGATCTCCATAGATAGTGAGAGTTCTGCCCTCAACTAGAATCTTCATAATTAGGTGTCGAATACTTATGACTGCATCTACTTTATAAAGCACTAGTCGTCCTATGATTCCATTGTATGCCAGTGGGAGATCCACCACATTGAACAAGGTTTTAATAACTTTCATTTCTTTATCGTCCCGATTTCCAAATTCCAGATTTAACTTCATAATTCCCATTGGCTGTATAGTTCCTCCGTAGAAGTTTGTAATGGGATTCTGGATGGCTTTCAGGTTGGTGACAGAGCCTCCCATTGCTTTGTAAGCATTCCAAGACAATGCATTGATGGTGCTTCCGTTATCAACCAATAACCTCTTTACCAAATAATTATTAATGTATGCTTTTATCACTAGGGCATCACAGTGGGGATGATGAACATGGAAACCATCTTTAGAATTAAATATGATCTTTTTTTTTTTTTAAAGTTGGCCCTTCTCCACAACTTCGTTAGGTTTCTTCTCAGCATTTTCTCCATCAATAATCATGTTAATAATGCCAGTTGGCTCATTCCAAGCTTTATTTGCTTTTGGCCTGTCTCATGTATGAGCTTCTAGGTTCCTGCTCCCTCTAGATGTGTCCGTGAAATTATTGAGTTTACCATTTTGTACCAGTATTTCTATGGCATTCTTCAATTCTCTATAGGTCTCAGTATCGTGCCCATATTCTCAGTGATACTAGCAATAATGTCCCCTATCTTGCATGGACCTCTGGCTTGGGCTTATTCTTCTAGCTGGAGTAATTCCTACACCACTCTGTTTGACCCATATGAGGATTCTGGATTGAGAGGTATTTAGAGGTGTGTATCTGTTTGCTTCTCTGTTAAATCTTTTTACTGGGTTTCTGAAATTTATTTTTGAGAAGCTTGCTTGTTTGGATCTTGATCTTTCATCTTTGGTTGGTGGTTTTTCTTCTTCCCTTTGCATCCTTCTATCTTTATCCATATTTATCATTTTTATCACCATAGCCATCACTTCCGCAAAAGTACCAGGTTCCTTCATCATTATCTTATCTTTGAGCTTTCTGAGTCTAGTGCCATTTTTCAAAGCTTCTATAGCAACTTTGTCTACAAGGTTTTTGATCTGCATGGCTACCTTGTAGAATTTATCAAGGTAGCTTCGTCATTGACCTCTTGCCAGCACATCTGAAGATCGTTGATATTTTTGGCAGGGGGGATATTAGTGACGAACCTGGTATAAAACTTCTCTACCAGATCCTTGAAAGAGGTGATAGAGTTCTTTGGGAGTCAATGAAACTATTTTTAGGCGTTCTTTGTAATTGTGCTTAAGAAGACCCTGCACATGATTCCAACGTTCACGTTCTGGAGCAATATTCTTATTTTAAATGAGGATATGTGGTTGACAGGATCTTCGATCCCATTATATTGATATAGTTATGGGATTCTAAACTTGGTAGGGATCTCTGTATGGATTATCCTTTTTATGAATGGCGTTCTGCCTTCCATAATACATTCATCTTCCTTCCTTAGTCTCATATGAGCTTTGTGTATAACTTTTTCAACCCTCTAATTTAACTTTAAGTCATCAAGAGCCAGAATTGTTGAACTACATTCCCCCTATGAAACTTTGCTCTTCCCCTTGTTCACCTCAGGTATCTCCGAAGGTGTCATGTTGTTGTCCATATGAGCCGGTCCTAGATTGCTGCTTTGAACTAAGGTGTTCAACTATTGTTGCATTAGGGCTATCTGAGCTTAGATATTTTGTATCATTGCTTCCTTGTTGGTTTAAGTGAGGTTGAGTGTTTGGGTTACAATGTTCAAGTTTGGTGTAGTTACAGCTGGTGTATCTGTTAGGCTTGGAAAAGGTATGGAAGGTATTGGACAGTGATGGTGTTACAATAGAGCATAATATGGAAATTCGGTGCCCGAAGTCGACCAACCCTGGGTATTTCTAAGAGGTAAGTGCGTATTTCCGAATGAAGGTTCGACATACTGGAAGGTTGTTGGAAGTACTGTTGTCGGGAGAGGTGTTGATAGATTAATTGGAGGAATGGGTGTTGAAAGGTTAATGTGAATTTCAGGAGTCGAGATTGGCTATGGGTTGGAAGTCATGATGTCAATATCTTAACTTAGCACATGTATAAATGGCTTTTTCCTAAGAGTTCTCACAGACGGTGCCACTTGATAACTTGTTTTCGAAACTTTTGAGCTTGGGATCCTGTAAATAACCAACAAAGGGCAAGGTGAGAGGTGGGGAGGATCCCCACAAACACTTTGATGCCTAAGTTAGAAAATAGAGAGAGAATCTAGAGAGAGAAAGTAAGAACAATTAGAATATGAGAGAATAAGATGATTGAGAATGAGGGATATTAGGTCCTATTTATAGTGATATTTAAACCTGAAAAGAGTAGAATTCCTCTTAAAATATAAATCCTAAACTAAATAAGAGAGTATTCTTTTTTCGTCTATGAATCTTCTTAAAGCAAGGTACTTTTCTTAAATGGATTCGACTGTCTTCCTTTTACGAGTATCCCTATTCAGAAAATAAAATTCTTTAATTAAAAAGAAATATATATATGCGGTATCACCCTTGAAATGCCATGATAATGGCAAGTATTGTCCCAATAAAGCTGCATTGCATCAATAAAAAATCTATGCTTCTACCTATTGTTAAGAAGCCCATAACTTAAGTTGCAAGGAGACGAATAAGTAAATATGGAGAAATTTGTTTTTAAAAAATATAAAATATTGAAACGAGAAGAAATATATAAATATTAAAAATATATAAATATTAAAATATAATTTTTTGTAATTTAAAATTTTATATAAAAATAATTAAAAATATGCATTTAAATAAAATATTATCAATATTATAATTATTTTCAAAACTTAAAGCTAACTGAATAAATAATAATAATAATAATAATAATAATAATAATAATAATAAAATATAAATTAAATTAAAAATAAATATAAATAAGTTCAATAAACTACAATTGCTAGTCAATAAAAAAAAAAACATTGAGAGCCATTAATCGGTAAACATAATCAAAACTATAAATACTACAAGAAAGTTAAAAAACAAAATAAATATGGATCAATTTATTTAATTCTAAAAAAAATAAATAAGACATGCATCAATTTATCTAATTGTTAATTTTTTTTAAAAGAGGACAATTGATTAGCAGAAAACAGAACACATATGCATGAGCGACGTCTTTCAAAAAAAAAAAAGACCTATGTTATTCAAAGAGCAAAACCCAGCCAATACAATTTCAAAATTCACATCTTTCTTGGCAACCATCCACCACCGGAAATCAAAAACAATTTCAAAAAATAAAACCCTAACAACCCACCTTTAGAAATCAAGAACTTCTTTGTAATCAAAACAAACTCACCCTCCCACCAAAAAGAAAATTGATGTGGATGAAGAACACAAGCCAATAGAAAACAAAATTTGACATAGAGAGCAAAAAAAGCTTACCATAAAACATAATTTGATATGAATTTAGGTATTTGAATTTTATTTTGTTTGGATTTATGTTTTTTTCTTGTTGATTTCACTTTTGTTTCTTCTTCTGGTAGTGTTGTTGTTTATTTGGTTTAATTTTTTTCCGATAAACTAAGAACTATGTTAAGATAAAAATGGTGAACAAATGAAACATATTTCTTATTTTTTAAAAATTTACAGAAATGGCCTCAATATGTATAAGGGTCATTTTTTACCGTTTTCAATTGGAAACGTATCCAATTCAAAAAAACGCCGGTGTGGTCATGTTTCTGTGCAACGTAGCAAATAACAATTGTCAATTGGCATTATTATAAGTAGATGAATGAAGATGGTTTACACATTGAGCAATTTTTATTACAATTGAACATGGCTTTATGAACTAATTTAAGCACACTGAGCGAATTTTATTACAATTGAACATGACTTTATCAATTAATTTAAGTAACCCAAGCTAATTTTTCCGTTTCAAGCTTTCTTTTGTTTTGGGGCTCGTGGTGGGAAGATCATGCGGAAGACTGAAGCAGCCAATATTGCTTCTGTGAACGGGCAAATCCAATAAACATACAAGTGCTCCCATCACTTATGTGTTGTGCCATTTATTTAGGTATGCCCACCCGAAAGCCTGAAGAAACAGTAACTTGCATATTTAGTTATGCTTCTGTATAGATTATTGTAGTACATAAACAGTGATGAAAATAAAAAGAATTATGTATAATGATTAAATTTTATTTAAAAGTATGAATGGTTGCAAAATAAAAGAAATAAAGATAAAATGATATTGTAGCTTACCATAATTATAGTATCCCCTATTAGGATAAAATATTGAAAACAGAGTAGTTTAGGAATTGTAATTCATGAAAAAATAAACATTTTAATTAAAGAATAATCATGTAATTTGCTATGAAAAAAATTAAAAGAGGAGTGCAAAAATCTCCACCCATAAAGAAAATTTTTTTTACTGTTTAACGCTCAGCATTTGTTGTTAAAAAAAAACACCCAACATTTACAAATTTTTTATACCATCTAATTTAATATTGTATTATTAATTAATGCCATTTTTATAATGAAACAATATGTTAATGAGTCAATACTATTTTATTTTTTATTTATGTTTTTTATTTTAAATTTAAATATTGAAAAGAGTATAATACTTAATTTTTTTTTATATTTAAGCAACTTGCATATTTTAAACTTCATTTAGGATAAATAAAAAATATAAATAAATAAATTGTGTTAATTTTATAAATGTTCAATAAAAAATCATTTGCATCGATAAAATTAAAATGAAATTAAAAATTTTATAAATTAAGTCAAATTTGTAATCATAAATATGCAACTTTTATTTTTCATCATTAAATTTTTTTAACTAGTTGAAATAGTTAAATTGTCACCATATGACGATAAAAGTTTAAATTATGTTCTTTTTATTTAAATATTCATATTTTTACCTTTGAGTTATTTATGGAGACTCTCATCACTCATCTTAAAAATTGTTATAGTTTGAAAAAGAAAAAACTTAAAACAGATGAGAAAATGTATAAAAATTCACTTATGGTTTTGCTGTAATTTCACTTAATATTTTTAAAGGTTTAAATATACACATACCATTACTAAAATGATACAGAAATATCTATCCAGTAAACACTGTTAACAGCTCTGTTTAATATCTATTAAAAAATGCTGATATGGCATAAGGGTAAAAAAAATTTACATAAGATCCACTAACTTGTATTACCCTCGCCAAACCCAAATCCAAAACCAGTACCATCTCTAGAAGAATCGCTGCTTCCAGCACCGCCCTCACCACCGCTCAAATCTCCCTCTATTCGCTGGCAACTTCAGCCTCTACTACGTCCGTCGGTGATTTCTGCTTCTGCTGCATCTCTTATCCTATGCCACCATTTCTACATTTTTTTTATCGTCTTTTCCTTTTTCTTTTTTTCTGCGCTGTTTTAGGTTTTTATGTTTCTTTCTCCTAATTTTATCGTATTTTCGAAGGAGGTGCTGCTTGATTTGAATGTTGGGTTTAACTTGACTTTGAATGGAGGGTTTGCTTTGAATTATGTGGATGGTGGTGTAAATGATAGTGTCAGCTATTAAGCAAGAAGGCGAGAAATCACTGGACTAAGTTATCAGTTAATTTCATTTTTTAAAATTTTGATCATTAATTTTAATTATTCTAAATTTGATATATATTTAAAATTATTATTGTTCTACAAAAATAATTTAAATTAACCTAAATTAATTATACTTTAGTTAAATAATAGATTTATACATTTTTCATATTTTTCTATGCATCTAATTTTCGTATTAGCATTAATAAGTAGAAAGAATTATATATTTGATAACCCTATGATTGTTTATTTTAAAAGAATTCAAAATTCTACCGAGTAGTTTTGTTGTTTTGGTTACAGTAAGTAGTTCAGTCCTACACCAATTTTTCCAACATATTTCTTGTCACGACATGGATAATATTATAACAAGCAATTTTTCCCTTCAAGATCATATTTTCTCCAAAAATATTTGATGTCAAATTTTATTTTTTTAACCAAAGATGTTAGTACGTTGAAGAGGAGTAAGAATTGATGAGGTTTGAACCGATATCATGACACTATGTTGGTGAGTAAGCAACCACCAAGACCAAGATGTCTTGGTTCTTTAAATCAACTCTCTCTAAATCAATATATTTTGAAATTTATTTTCCACATTTGAAATATAAATTTAAATATTAACTCTTAAATGTTATAGATATTTAAAAGGTATGTTTGGTACTAAAATAAATTTTATATTTTAAAATTATAATATTACCTTTAAAATAAAAATTTTAAAATATTTTATTATGCCAACACAAATTGTGCTGTTTAGAATTACTAAAAAAACTTAAAAAAATTTATGGTGCCATAATGACAATGGATAAAATTCAATTATTCATGCTGTTTGTTTTTAATTAGAGGGGTGGGGGAGAAATAAGATTTGAATCTTTAATTTTTCTAACTTTTTACCTCCTTTTCTACAAATTAATTATTTATATTAATTATTAAAAAAAATTTATACAATTAAATTACTCAATCTTTCAAGCATGCTATAAATAAAAATATGCAATTTCTGAGTAAACAAATTTATTTTATTTCTTTTATTACACAGACATTCCATATTATTTTTAATTTATCATTAATTTCTGAATAAAAAGAATATTTAATTCAATTAAATGGATATATTAAGCTCCGAAGTAAAAAAGTATACATATGGTGGCATAAATAACCTTAATTGAAGATACACATTTCATTAATCTTTCTATTATTGTATCTAAATCACCACCGTTGAATTTATACGCGACATATACTGATATACCCTTTCTCAGCTACAAATCTAAGGCACAGAACCACGGAGAAAACCGTAATTGGAATCTTCTTCTTCCCATCGCCATTGCCCTCCGCGGAACACATCCGCGCAATTCTCTGCAGAAATTCACCACAATCTCTGCTTCGTTCTGCAAACAATCGAGCTGTTCAAAGAAGCATCTCACCATAGCTAAACTACAGGAGTGAAAATGGTAATTATTTTCCCTTGAATCTTGATTTTGTTTGATTAATTTTTCATTTCTTCTATTCAACGAGGCGATCTAGATTTTGAGGTGTTGTTGTGATAATGTTAACATTGTGGCGTTTCAGTGAAATAAATTACTATAGATTTGTGTGATTTGGTTTTCTAACCTTAGATTAACGAACGGAATTAGCTGATTGTCTCTTCGATTGGGAAAGAGATGATTTAATATTGATTTCATTTTTGCATGTCAATTACAATGCGTTAATTGCAATTGAAAATACTAAACGGGTTTAATTCTGTTAAATTTTCTCCTTAAAATCGCTCATGGAAGTTCCTGAAAGTTTCCTCAGTAAATTTTGTAGTTTATTCTGTTTGTTTCGTAAGCTCCTTTTACCCTCTGATGGAAGGATTCCAAGACTGGCAATTATGGTGTAGACTTCTTGTAGCATGTGGGAACTTTCAAAATTTTTATGATTTCCCTGTTATGGAGCAAAAGTACAATTCTGTTTGAATATTCTCATTGGCTACTACTTTATCTAGCAGGACGGGCATGATTCTGAAGATCCAAAGCAGAGTACTGCTGATATGACAGCTTTTGTAAGTTCTTGAATTCATCTTTCTGGATATTTTATTAAGCCATGTAACTAGGCTTGAACAAGTTTAGACTATCACCATTTAGTTGTGTGGACGACTTAGGTAGTGGATGTGCCCTGAGTTTCTTAATCCGGTACCTATATGAAGCAAATTTGCTCGTAAGCACATTTTGGTTTTTCTTAAATGGTGAACTCTTTTTAGCTCGGGCAGAATATGTTGCTGTTGCTGACCTCTTTAACATGGATTGATTGGATATTGAAGCTTTCTTTGTTTTCCATTGTTTGGAGTGCATTTAGTGCTGACCAAATGTTGTTAGACATTTGTTATACTATAAATGTCTTTGATTTTCCTATATTTTTGATAAAGCTTGTGCCAGTGCCACACCTATTTGCTGCAAATGTTAATTATGTAGTTCAACTGATTGGGTGTTTAGCCTTTACTGAGCTTTTATATTGCTTCTCTGTAGGTGCAAAATTTACTCCAGCAGATGGTGAGTTTTTATGGTTAGATATATCATTGACGGTCTATATCTGGAGTTACGAAAAGTATGAGTAGATTCACATGGTTTGGTTTTATTGCATTTTGCAGCAATCCAGGTTCCAGACAATGTCAGAATCCATTGTCACAAAGAATATCCTTCTCTTTGTTTATTTGTTTGTTGCAAATACCACAAAATGGTAGTTATATAACACTATTAGGGCATGATCTTATTTTGTTTTCTCTTCATGGCATTTGGTCATTGCGGCATGTCAATCTAGACTATTTTGGGTCTTGTTAAACATCACTGGCATGATGAAACTGCAGTGATTATTGTCCAACTTTAGTCATTGAAAAGTTCATTCTGAAAGATTGCAGTTCTCTTCTGCCATTCAAATTGTTCATTTTGCGATGCTAGGCTTTAGTGTTGGCTCATTGCTTAATGTGGACCTGATACACATGGAATTGAATATTGGTTTCTTTGACTGCATCTCACTTGACGAAATGGGGAGCAGGATAGATGAGTTGGAGCAGAGCATCAATGATCTTAGAGCTGAAATGGGAGTAGAGAGCTCTCCATCTCCTTCAGCCCCACCCAAGGTGAAAGACGAACCCAAATCAGAGGAATGATTCAACTTAAGTTCAGTAACAAATCGCTGGTGATGGTTTAAACAAATAGGTATTCTACAGTGAGATTTCTGTTTGTGCTTTTGCTAATTGTGATGTAAAACCAATATATCATATTTCAGAATTATGAATTTCAAAGGACACGCAACTAGGGTGGTGCCCATTTTGATTTCTTCCTTGAGTTGATTTAAATGCTTTCATTACACTGAACACGAAAGCTCATGGTTTTCGAGGTTGTTTGCCACACAGGACTTGCCACTTCTATTATGTAATTTCATAAAAAAGAAATAGTTATATTTCACGAATGGTATCATGTCATAATAATCCATGTACCCCGACATCAGAAATTTTTAAAATTCGAAAAAAAGATATGTGCAGCAAACAGTTCATCACGGTGGGTGGTCCAGACAAGATGTGCAATTCAAATACGTTACATAGATAGATAGACCATGTTAAATCTTAAATGCGACGAAGACTCGTGAGGTGGGTTATCTTAGGTCTCTAATAAAGGTAAGAGATACTTTATTTCTACGGAGTTTGCCCCAGCTTGTTAACCATCAGATCAGATATGGCATCCACTCAAATTTTGTCTCTCTGTTTGGTTGCTATCATGGAGAATACAATATACTTGTTGAACTGGCTGGCCCACCTATCTAACCTTGCTACAGCTCATAAAGTCTTTTTATTCCACCTTTTCTCCGTTCACATTTCCTGAGTTTTTTTTTTTTTTTTTAAATTAATAAACAACTAAAACCGAGTACAACTTCACCTAGAACATCAAAATTCTTTTTCAATTTCAGAACATGTTTTACATATAATATATAGAGCAATTCTTCCCATAATATATATATTTTTTAACTTGATGCTACTCATATAAATTAAAATATCAATTTTTTCCTGATTAACATCACAAGCAGTGAATCAGAAGAGGTCGAAACCTTAAAGCAAATCGGTTTTGGAAATTGGCAAAATACCCATCTAAGAAGATTATTGACATATGATCATATGATATTTTTCCAACCAAAACAACCCCACAAAATCAAAAGTCCTGCGCCCTAAAAATTTCCCACAAAAAAAAAAAAAATCATTTCCACCAACCAAAAACAAAGCGATCACAAATTGAGATATATATAGTTCATCATATAAATGAAATAAAATCATAGAAATGATTAAATTGCTAATACATTGTCACTATGTAGCTCAAATTAAAACATAATAATAATAATCAGTTTTTTTAATTTTTATTTCACACACTCGTTTTAGATATGTGTACACACAAAATTAACATAAAAATCGCATCAAGATCATATAATATAAACACCCCAATTATACTAAATAAAGGGCACAAAAAAAATAGATATTATATATTTAAAAAAACTATAAATAAACAAGTAAAAGTACAAAATCAATTCCTGCAGCGAGTAATGCGATTGCAGCCGCGAGAGTAAGGATTAGCCTGAGCTCCAGGTCGGCAATTGTAGTAGGAGGCACCGCGTCTAGAGCACGGAACAGTGTTCCTCCTAAGCGCACCGTAGCTAATGTACTTGTTCGTTGCTAAAATGCGTCTGCTGATCTCATTGTCCATAGCGAACTCCATCTCGAAGTCCTCGTCGTTACCGGACATCAAACACTCGGCTATTGATCCGCGGCAGCCGCCTCCCGATTCCATCGGAATGAAATCAACAGCTGATGCCGTTGCTGTTGTTGATGATGTCGCCACGTGTACAGCTAAGATTGCACAAATCAGTAGAATGCCGTAGCCACTTGAGCTTCCCATTATTCTCTTTCTCCCTATTTGCCCTTTTTTTTTTTTTCCTTCTTCTTCTATGCTGAAAGGAGGAAAATAATAACAAGCCGTTGAGAATATAAAGTGACGGTCGATGTTAAAATGCCATTGGAGTTGGCAATAATTACGAGAAATACCACCGACATCTGTAATAAGACCCTTTTTTTTTTTTTTTTTTTACACCTTTACTTAAAATGTAAGAATGTTGTTCTGTGTCAAAAAGATCATGGCTGCCCACTAATCATTCTATTGACTTCTTTTATTTAAATTTGTCTTCTTCCTTTCAAAAATAAATAAAATCATAGTTTAGTTCTTGATGATCTAATCTATTCTCAGTGGCGATCCAAATGTAAGATTAATTATTATTTTAAATTTTTTTTCAAATTTCAGATTGGTGTAGATGTACTTGTAATCACATTCAATGTGAATTGACATTTTCTTTTTCCCTTCTGGTTTGCAATTTTCAGCGCACTTTGTGCCTTTAATTGCATTGTTCAGGATTGTCATGATTCATGATGATGTGCATATGATGCTAGTGAGGTCAATCCATTTATGCATCAAGTCCTACCAACAATGCCAATGGAGAAGAAATTTAAAATTGTTGGGCGAATAATAAATTGTTAATCAATATTTTTAAAATATATATATATAATGAATCTGTGGATTCATTGATCGTTGAAAAAATATTTGATTTTAATTTAACATAAAAATTGGTTTTTTTTTTTTAACTAATAAAGAGGTATATGTATATAATTTGAGCAGATTACAAATGATAAGACTCATTAAAATTCTTTATAATTCGAAAAAATAAATTTTTTAAGTGTTGAGAGAAACTCTTGCTTCATCACCTCATCTACCCCAAGTGAGGCTGTAAATAGTTACTCATTAACTATTAAATATTTTTACTAATAATTCTTTTTAATGTTATATTGTATCGCTCGAATTAAATGATTGAAATAATTAAATTGTAAATCAGTACATTATAACTGATTTATTTTTTTTGGTTGAAATTAAAAACATTTGCCATGTAAGAAATGGTCCAGTTTTATTTCACAAGACTATTTAATTTTATACTAAAAAAGTGATAAAATCTATTAAAAGGTTTTCCTTTTCCAGATTTTGTGTTCAACAAGCATAGTAGAAGTCGGGAGAAGGGATGTGGATATTTTCCAGTGTCACAAGTCTTAGCCACGAACAATAAAGTCATAGATGTCGCATCGTACGGCCACGGGCCCTTGTGATGTGGTGGGCTGTTGTACCACCGTCAGCAAACCTAACCCAAGCAAAGCCCAAACACTAGCAGAACCTATCAGTATTTTGTAACAACATTTTCATTTTTCATTTTTCATCCGGGCGTTCGTATCAATAGATTTAAAATTTGAAACTTATAAAATGGAAATTTGTGATCCCTTCCATACATATGGACGCAATAAGCGGTTAAAAAATTGTTTCATATAGAAAATATAAAATAATATTGTTTCAGGAAAAATATAAAAAAGCTATCTAATTATCTTTACTTGTTTCTAAAAAGAACGTTAATTTATTTGTAAGATTTTTCTAGAATCTAATTTTATTTATTTTATAAAATAAGTAATTATCATTTATCTATGTAGCTTCTATGTTGTACGAACACTTATATAAAGAGATGTGTCTTTTATCGGACACGTTTCAGAAACTTATCCAACACGTTTCAGAAAATAAAAAAAAATATTAGGATAATTAAAAAAAAGATACGTGTGTCCCTTTTAAACATATGTATCTTTCATTATTGGATGACGTGAAATTAGAGACAATATTCTTTAATAAAGATGTCAATGAGAACATTGAAATCGAAAATGTTAATTAAATAAAAGATTTTATAAACTGAAATTGCTAATAAATATTATGAATAAAGTTTTGATATATTAATGTTGCTCCTAAGTATTATGATTTCATTGTTAAGTATTTAAGTAAAATTAAATGGAAAAGTGTTTATTTGTTATTGAAAAATTGTGTATAATTGAAGTGTTATTATTTTATTTATATTATAAGAAAAATTATTACATGTTTTTCTTTTGTATTTTAGAATTATTTTTAGTGTTAAAAAATATTACTAACCATGAAAAATATATTTTTAAATTGAATCTAATTTATAATTTTTATAAAATGAACTTTATAATTTTTCATATTTATAAATTAATTCCTATATTTATAATATTTATAAAGTGCCCACAGTGTCTATATCTTATATTTTTTAAAAAAAGTTATTTCCCCAAATCTATATCCCTATTTTCCGTGTCTCCGTTCCTATGTTTGTGCTACATAGTATATAGTTCAGTCTTTTATATGATACGAGAAGCCATGAAGCATAATTGGTACACTATAATATTTCATAGGGATAAGTACAATTTTGATCCCTATGGTTTTGCCTTTTGGTAAAATCAGTCATGTGGTTTTTTTTTTTAATTACTATATGTTTCATATTTTTGACACTTTAGTACCTTTTTAATAAATATTGTTTAAAATATATGCTTTAATGTAAAAATAATATGCATTTTCAATGCTAAAATCATTTAAAGAATAATATTGCAGGCGGCGGGGTCTAGCACGCATCCAAGTGTTTGGCGACCACAACACTATGTCAGCTCGAGGCTTATTAGGAAATACAAAATAGATCATAAAACCTAATCAGAGATGGAGTTGCCACCCGGATAAAAATCGGGACAAACTATACAACAACTGGATTTCACGAAAATTTTCAGAAGTCGTCATCAGATATCAGGTTTGAAAACTGGGTATGTGTTTTTGGAATGCCCACCCAACCTTGTGATTGGCCTCCATTTGTGTTTCATAATTTATCAGCTTTAATTATTCAATTATTTTTTTTTGTTAACATGCAAATTATAATTACCTTCAAACAATTGGTCAAGTTTTACATTAAGGTTCAAATGGGCATATTAATCCCATTTCATGCTTTAAGTCCCAACATTTAATGTAAATAAAATAAGCAATAATTTACAACCATACATTTCAAATGAATGGAAAAGGGATTAGAGATTACAACACTTTATACAAAAAATAGGTAAAATAAATGGAAAATAAACTAAAAATAAACCAAAAATAAGCAGAAGTAAAAAAAGTAATAATAAGCACACAAATATTTAATTAAGCAAGATAATAAAATAATTGTATAAAAAAGACTGAAAATATGGAAATATGAAAATACATAAAAGAACAAAATATATGAGGATAAATACATATAAGACTCAAAATTATCATAGATCTAATAATTAAATAAATAAAAAATAATGAAAACAAATTAAAATGACAAACATACATAGTAAAATATATTTCAAAATAAAAGGAATAAGCCCTTATGATACAATTATAAATTAAAGAAAATAAAATAAATAACTAATTATTTATTTAAAACAAAATAAAATAATACGAAGAGGCGTCGCCACTGGCTATATATAAACATATGTTTTTCAGTATTTATATATAAAGTAATTTTTAACATTCGTGTGAAATTCTTGTATATATATTTATTATATACGAATGATTGATTGCATTTGACATTAGGAAATGCATGTATATATATTATAACAATTCACTTAGTGAGGTCTGACTTCCCTCAGTTGATTTTTTAGGAGATTCTTCTTCTTCAGACCACAGCAGTAGGCCTATTCATCGGATTTTTTCAGTCTCGGCTTGTATATGAAAATTAACTACTTGACTTTATTCGTACTCTAAAAAACTGCAGTAGTGAGTTGTATTCTGTACTTATTATATGTTGGTTGTAATTCAGAGGCCTTTCTCTGAACCTCTGAATGTTGTGTATTATACATTTTATTTTTATTATATGATAAATTATTATTTTATTATATTGGTGTGAGATTTTGATATTGGTGCATATTTTATTTATTATTGTATGCTTCTATTCTTTTAAGGTTTGCTACGGATTCCGGATTCGAAAGAATTATCGTTTTATAGCATCGGTCATGACTCTCGATTTGGGTCGTGACAGGTTTTGAGCTTAGGCTCGTAGGTCGATTCTTAAGAAAATTTCGGCCTTCTTTTGCATTCAAGATTCATATTTTTCTGTATGAATGTTTTATTTTAAATGAAGGATATCGATAGAATGTGCTACCTAGTGGGCAGCACTAGGACCGTGTACGTATTGGTGCGATAGATTTAAGGTTAAGTGAGAATCAATTGTGGTATTATGATTTAATTGAGAAGGTTCTGCTGAATTTTTGATAGAATTCTCGTAAAACGTGACATCGGGACGATTCTGAATTATGTGTTGTCTTAATTTCTAATCCTTCGTTAGAGTCTTCTTTTAGAAATTCTTAGAATATCCAGTTAGTTTATTCTGATTTATGTTATTATTTTATTATTTAGTTGCGCCAAGACCGAGACCTAGTGGACCGAGCCCGTCAAACCAGTCTCAAAGAGCGTAAATTTGTGAGTTGTTATTTTACGTATACAACGCACTTAGGTTGCATGCTTTAGAATATACATGTTTTGAATTGTATTTATTCATAAATTGTTTTATTGAATGTTTAGTATACTTTAGGTATATTTTTAGTATATTTTAGGTATATTTCTAAATAAATGCATGTTATATTATTTATTTATACTAAAATTATTTTAAAGTATATTATTAGCTTATTTTTGGTATATTTCATGTTTGATTTGAATTTATCTAACATATATATACTCGAAACATACTTAGTTTATTTTAGGTATATTTCTAGTATATATATGGTTTATTTATCATTATGAATGTCATTTTGCATTACTTATTTTCCTGTATGAATGTTTTATTTTAAATGAAGGATATCGATAGAACGTGCTACCTAGTGGGCAGCATTAGGACCGTGTACGTATTGGTGCGATAGATTTAAGATTGAGTGAGAATCAGTTGTGGTATTATGATTTAATTGAGATTGATTGATTGATTTGATATATGATATGATTGAAAGTGTGGTTGCTGGAGCTCGGTTGAGTTAGTGTCTCGGGGCCAATCACACTGACAGTCAAACTGTTGGAGCTCGTGTCACGACCCAAAACAGGGGCCATGACCGGCGCTAGGGAACGGGAATTCTTTCGAATCCGGAACCCGTAGCAAGCCTAAAAATAAAATAAAGCATGCAATAATAACAATAATAATATTATATGCAGCGGAAATAAAAATCATAATATCATAATATTATCCACATCACTGGATTTAATCAAAATCCCAACTCATAAATATATAATCTCTTTAATACAAATTCAGTTTCAATATAATACATCTCTTTAAATAAAATACATGGAATCCCACATTTTAATTTACAACTACTGCAGTGTCTAGATTATATAAAAATAAGACTCAAGTAAGCAGTTTATACAAAGAAGCCGAGGCGGAAGAAATCCGACGTATCGACCTGCTACTGAGGTCTGAAGAAGTTGACTCTCCTGAAAAATAGTCAACGGAGGGGAGTCAGACCTCACTGAGTGAATTACTATAATATATATACATACATACTAAATGACAATGCATGCAATCAACAGTATATATATATAATATGTATATATACAGGCAAATACACACAGATGCAATAAAATCATTTTATATATATTTTATTGAAAATCATCTTTTATGAAGGATCACATAGAACCCTAGAATATCGCAACCTCAAAAACAGTGTTAGAAAACACTCTAGCCATACGGGCTCACTTATTCCAAATATATCCACTTAATCCATTTAGACAGTAGACTGGCCCCGAGACACTAAGTCAACCGAGCTCCAGCAGTCTGACTGCCAGTGTGATTGGTCCCAAGACACTTGGTCAACCGAGCTCCAGCAATCACACCCACAAACCACATCTCACATATCGATAATCATAATCAAATCAATATCCACAAATAGTTAGTATTATAGCCTAAAGCTATAGGCGTACCGGTACGTACTCGGTCCTAGTGCTGCCCACTAGGTAGCACGTTCTATTGATATCCTTCATCATTAATAATATAAAACATTCATTCACAAAAATAAATGATGCATGAAGTTCAATAAAATATCAACATAAACCATATATATACTAGAAATATACCAAAAATAAACCAAGTATATTTCGAGTATATATACGTCAAATAAATCCAATCAAATTATAAATTAGACTAGAAATATATTTAAAAATACTTTTTAAATATAATTTATTAACAAAACATGTATACAATTTATTATATACCAAAAATAAACTAAAAATATACTTAAATACAAATCACATTGTTTATGCAAATTAAATCAAAATAAAACATATATTTCTAAATCATGCATCCTAAAGCATATATATATATAGTATAGTAACTCACCCTAGTGCGCTCCACGAGACGGATCCGACGGGCCTGGTCCACTAGCCCTCGGTCTCGACGCAACTAAACAAGCAATAAATAACCGACATTAGAATAAGCCTAACAGAAATCCTAGAATTCAATCTAGAGTATTAAAATACGGAAACAGAATTAGGGTTCGACTGAATATCACGTTTTACGAGAATTCTACCGAAAATCCGGCAGAACCTCCCCTGTAAAACGGACATCTCTCTACTCAAAAGAGTAGAGCCGACCCTGCAAAGAAACACACTTCGAAATACAAGCTCAACAAAAATCCACAACCCCTCGGTCGGACTCCAGACTACAATCTGTCGACCGGGGTCCACAAACACAGAATAATTCCAGATATAATAAAAATATCCTCACAACATAGTAATACATCTCATAGGTAAAAATTACATAATTAACCTTGAAACACTATAAAAACCGATTAAAACTCATTTTATTAGAAAAACCGTATATTATATATAATTGAAAATAATTCACGAAAAATAGTTTTAATTAGTTAAAAATACTAAATATTTTGTAGAAATCATTTTTATACCTTAAATAACTAATAAAACCAATTAAATTACATTTTTAGACAATTTAGGGTAAAATTACCAAAATACCCCTATATATATAAATATACTTAAATTACTTCAAAAATTCACCAAAAATCATAAAATTATCCAAAATTAATTTTCTAAACATATTTATCAATAATTAAACTCAATTATCCAATTAAATTCAATTAAAAACATAATTAACCCTAATTTCCCAAATTTACATAAACTTCAATAATTCAAAATAAATACTTAGAAATTCATAAAAATTCCAAATAAATTCCTATAATTCATTTCAACACCTAATTTAACCATAAAACACAATTTCATAATTTAAATAATTAATTTCCGAAAATTAGAAAATAATATTAAAATATTCAAAAATACACAAAAATCCAAAAAATCTCCAAAAATTCCACAAAAATTCATAAATATATATTAATCTACTAGGATCAACATTTGTGAAGGGAGTTTTCATGAATCAATCAATTCGAAGCTCAAAAAAATCAAAAACCCTAATAGGCCGAAATTGACAAAATCGAAACCTAAGTAATTCTAGACCATTTTAGCTCAAAACAAAGCTAGAATCACACTCACCGGAGCTCAAGGAGAAGAAAGAGACCAGCGGTGTCGAAAACGGTGGTCGGAATCGGCGTGATCGACGGTGGATCGATTTTCGGCTTCTCCGGCCAAAATCGACCTCCAGATGCCGGAAACGGCCTCCTCAGGCGGCGAAATTGGTCGGGAAAGACGGTGGCACACCGGACGGCATACCCACAGTGAAGAAACGGCACGGCAGCGACCGGGAACGGAGAAGGGAAGAATCGGGAGGAAGAAGAAGAAGTCAGGGGCAGTTTTGTAATTTTCTAAATCTTTTGTAATTTTGACAAATATATGTATATATATATACTTTATACTATATATTAAAATAATATTAAATTACACACATCAAATATACACCACACACATAAAATTTAATATTTTAATAATTTATACTAAATAAAATTAATTAAATAACAATAAAACAATTAAATACTTAATAAAATATTAGGGTAATAATAAACCCTAATTAAATAATTATACACACACAGACTTTATTTAATATTTTAAAAATATGTATGAGTTCATGCAAGTCCGTAAATACATTTAAAATAATTAATAATACATTGTTTACGTGAAAATTTCCCCGAAAATGCAAGTCCCGGGAAAATTTTACGTAAAACACTGAAAATAATACACCGTAATTAAAATAGGTTTAAATACATATCAACTCATAAAAATATCATATAATATACAGAAATTATTAACACTGCATATCCTGGTACAGTGTAAAAATATTTAAAAAAAAACACGGGATATTACAGCTCGGTTGACTTAGTGTCTCGAGGTCAGTCTACTGTCCATATGGAATAAGTGAATTTATTTGGAATTAAGTGAGTCTGTATGGCTAGAGGGATGTTATTGTTGATTGAGGTTGCGATTTAAACAGGGTTCTATTTGATCCTTCATAAACATATGTTTTTCAGTATTTATATATAAAATGATTTTTAACATTTGTGTGAAATTCTTGTATATATATTTATTATATACGAATGATTGATTGCATTTGACATTAGAAAATGCATGTATATATATTATAACAATTCACTTAGTGAGGTCTGACTCCCCTCAGTTGATTTTTCAAGAGATTCGTCTTCTTCAGACCACAGCAGTAGGCCTATTCATCGGATTTCTTTAGCCTCGGCTTGTTTATGAAAATTAACTACTTAACTTTATTTGTATTCTAAAAAACTGCAGTAGTGAGTTGTATTTTGTATTTATTGTATGTTGGTTGTAATTCAGAGGCCTTTCTCCGAACCTCTGAATATTGTGTATTATAAATTTTATTTTTATGATATGACAGATTATTATTTTATTATATTGGTGCATATTTTATTTATTATTGTATGCTTCTATTCTTTTAAGGTTTGCTATGGATTTCGGATTCGAAAGAATTATCGTTCCCCAGCACCGATCATGACTCTCGATTTGGGTCGTGATAGGTTTTGAGCTTAGGCTCGTAGGTCCATTCTTAAGAAAATTTTGGCCTTCTCTTGCATTCAAGATTTGTATTTTCTCATCATTGAGCTCTATTATGGGTTGATCAAACTGAGTACCTACAATTCGCCCCCTATCAGGGGCCGATCGAATCAGGTGTCTACAAATATATTATTCAACAAACTACAACAAACTCACAAAAAATGAAATTTATATGTATTTTTAATTTAATTATGTATAAAAAGAAATTATTTTTAAAATAAATTTACAATATTTTTTAAAATAACCAATTGGTTAAATTGATTGTAAATCATATATAAAATAAATTTATAATTGAAAATTGATATTACATTAATTTTTCTTATCAAATAATGATAATATTAGTAAAAAAGGTACTAAAGTATAGAAAAATATGAAACATATAGTATTTAAAAGTAAAAAAAAATACCACAGGATTGATTTTACCAAAAAGCAAAACTACAGGGACGGGGATCAAAATTATAGTTATCACTATTTCATATATGTTGCAAATGATATATGAATTGATTTGCATATTTCTTTTTTTAATACATAAGTTATATGACCTAAATATTTATAAATTGCATAACAATTCTATCCTTTAAATTGTCGATTGTAGAATTTAAATCTTACATCTTGAAAAGTTGCTAGAAATAAATTACCACTTCACTGCTTCATTATTAGCTATGAATTGGAATTATTTATTGTGTCTTATTAAGTAAAATTTGGTAGGTTGATTTTGTTGTAACGTACTCTGATTTTAATGTATATATGCAATTGCTTGTACTATATGTTGAGCTATAACTTGTACTATCAAAGGATGAATATATATATATATTGAATGTAGAGCTTTCACATTTACTTGATCTTACAAAAGTTGAACGAATATCAGGTTTAAGTTTATGGACTTTTCATTAAAAACACCATATTTAAATTAAAATATAAATGTTCCACTTGGTACGTAGTAGGTTAAAGAAATAACAGCTAATGGATTCATGCACTTTCACATCTTCACAAGCTGTTAATCTATTTGTTATTTGAAAGGAATCGTGTGGGGGACACACGCCTTTGCTTTGTTTAATTTACATATTGCCAAAAATTAACATATTTCCGAGAATTGTTTAATACAAAAAGGCTTGTGGGTAGCACACGCCTTTCATTTGTTTATGTGTGCATGTTGTCAAAATTTAACCTGTTTCTAGGCATTGTTCGATACAAAGGTTGTGGGCAGCACTTGCCTTATTTATTATTATTATTATTATTTTTATCTGAGCATTCAATATTCGATATTCGGTATTCCATAAAATCCGATTAATTCGAATTTGATCCGGAAAAAATATCGAAGAACGACAACTTAAGAGTTTTAAAATAAATACATATACAGAATTCGAATCTGAAATCTCTGATCAAATTAAAAGAATTTCAAGCAAATTCATCCATACCCTTATCACTTTAATTAATTCAATTTAACTTATAAAATTTATGTAACGCGACTTACTTACTATTATTGATTTGCACACACCATATCTCGATGGTTGGTCTTTGGCCATGCCCCTTCGCTGCAATTGCTTCCCATGGTATTCTAGTTCTTTTGTTTTTTCGTGTTCAATCCTCGCGGCTATTTCTTTATAAAATATTCCAAGTGTCGAAGCAGTACATCACTTCTCAAGGCTCAAACTAGCTAGTTATAAATAGGACGACGGGCTTGTGTGTGCTTCACATACATATATAAATCTTTACTACAATTTTGTCATTCTCTAATCGCATGGCGAAGTGTTCGAGTCTTTTGGGATTCATTTTGTTCATCTTCTTCATCTATCCAGCTCTCTCAGCTCCTTTGAAGAAAGGTTTTTATAGAAAAACATGCCCACTTGCTGAGACTCTAGTTAGAAGCACAATAAAAAATGCTCTTGCTAATGATACTGGCATTCCTGCTGCTCTCATTAGGCTTCATTTCCATGATTGCTTTGTAAAGGTAATGATCTTTGCTCTTTAATCAATTTCCTTGACGCATATATAAATAAAAAGCCAGCTTTGTACCTGCAAAGCAGAGAGTCTACGTGCACTAAAAATTAATATATGTATATATAAACACAATTTTCTGAACAATTTTTCTAAAATATCTGAATAGGGCTGTGATGCTTCCATTCTTCTTGATTCAACTCCGCCAAATAAAGCAGAGAAGGAAAGCATGGGAAACAAAGGTGTAGCTGGATTTGAGGTTATAGATGAAGCAAAGGCCAAGATAGAGTCTCACTGCCCTAATACAGTTTCATGTGCAGATATTCTTGCTTTTGCAGCTCGTGATAGTGTCTTCCTCGCTGGTGGCATTTACTACGATGTTCCGAGCGGCCGCCGCGATGGAACCATTTCTCTGATCGATGAAGTTACAAAAAACCTTCCTGGTTCATTCTTTAATGCTATCCAACTAAAACAAAATTTTGCCAAAAAGGGCTTGTCACTAGAAGAAATGGTGACACTTTCTGGTGCTCACTCTATTGGTGACTCGCACTGCTCTTCATTTTCTGAACGTTTATATTCTTTTAATGCAACTTACTCCCAAGATCCTTCATTGGATCCTGTCTATGCTAGTCACTTGAAAGTTAAGTGTCCTAAGCCTGTAAAAACTGGTGTACCAGCTGACTCAACGGTTGTGCCTTTTGATCCATTAACTCCAACTAGGCTTGACAATAACTACTACAAGAACTTGGAGAGCAAAAAAGGGTTATTGTTCTCGGATCAGGTGCTTTGGGACAGTGCTTTAACTAAGAAGATGGTGAATAGGAACATTAAGCACCCGCATACATGGGCTTCCAAGTTTGCTTCTGCTATGGTGCACATGGGTTCTATTGAGGTCATTACTGGGTCACATGGACAGATAAGGAAGAATTGCCGGGTTGTGAATTAATTAGTTTTCCTTGTTTGTACTCTATAATTTAATAAAGGATTTTGATGATTATTTGGTTTTAATTACTTTGTTTGGCCTTAGATATGTAAGGCTTGTAGCTTTTTCATGGAAAATTTTGGAGCTTTCCCACGATATTTAATATTTAATAAATTTATATAATTTTGGTATGATGAAATTCATGCAATGGTTTTTATGAATGCAAAGGTTCAAGAAGAATTTAATGCAGCTAATCTACGTAATTATTAATAAATTAATTTTGAATTGGTTGGAATTATTTTTGTTTAAACAAGATTTTGGATTTGAATTATTGTAATATATGTATTCGAATTAAATTAATTATTAATTATTTTTTATTTTTATAGTTCTACGAAAGTCAAACCGAGTTAACTAGAGTTTAGTTTCAATTTTTTTAATATAAACTCATTTTAAAAAGAGATAAGTATAAAAAAATTATCATATGATTTAGCACATTTGCACTTTCTATTATGTGGCATAACACTTCGTTATGAGTTATGCCATAAGTAAATAAGAGCCAAAATCATTAACACCGTTTATATAACTTGATGTGGATGGTACGTGTTTGAATACTTGCTCACATGTCTAAAAACTTATCATAATGTATGGCCTACATTTTAATATTTGTGGTTTTGCTTTTTGGCAAAACTATTTTGTAATTTTTTTGACATTTTAAGTATTTGGTATTTTATTTTTTACATTTTAATACCCTTTAACTAATATAATTATTATTTTATGAAAATATATTAATATAATATTAAATTTTAATGATAAATTTATTTTATATATGATTTATAATTAATGTAATTAATTTATTATTTTTAAAAATTTTAAAAATTTATTTTGTATTCATAATACCATTAAAAATACACTTTTGTTGTGAAATAAGAATTGAATTGTTTATTTTGTTATAGAACTAAACTTGAATTTAGTAATATTTAATTAGAAGAAAAATATTTTATAGTAGAATGATATTAAGAGAATTTAGAGAGAGTTTTGAGAGAATTTTAAGAGAATTTGGTGAACAATACTATTGAAAGAATTTGGAGAGTAATCTATTCTTTTTCTTCTTCTTTATATTCTCATTAATGAATTTCAATCTCTTTATATAGAGATTTTCTTTTCCCTATTTGAGAACTATTCTCTCACAAGCAATATATTGTTCATTCACAAACAATATATTGTTCATTCACATTCATAATACTCCCCCTTGAATAATAATATTTTGCAACTACCTCATTAAAACCTTGCTAAATAAAACCCAGTGGGAAAAACTTTAGCTTTAGGAAAAAGAGTACAGTGCATGATTTTCTCCCCCTTAAGTTGATATGTATAATCTTCCTTCACATAGTATGCAGATGTCGCATTCCAATATCGTGAATGTGCTTTCTAAAGATTGTAGTTGGAAGCGCCTTTGTGAAAAGATCAACTGAATTTTTGCTAGACTCAATATACTTGATATCTAAATGATTGTCTTTTATTAGGTCTTGAGTGTATGAAAAGAATCTTGGAGATATATGTTTGGTTCTATCACTTTTGATATATCCTTTCCTTAATTATGCAATGCATGTTGCATTATCTTCATATAAAATTATTGGACTTTTGTTGACTGGAAAACCACAAGATTCTTCAATATGATGTATCATTGATCTAAGCTACACACACTCTCTACTTGCTTTATGTAGTGCAATAATTTCAGAATGATTTGAGGAAGTAGTGACAAGTGTTTATTTCTGGGAACGCCAAGAAATTGCAGTTCCATTATTTGTGAACACATAGTCTGTTTGAGATTTAGCTTTATGAGGATCAAATAAATGCCCTGCATCTGCATAACCAATCAGTTCTTGTTTTGAATTGTTAGAATAAAATAAACCCAAATCAACATTTCCTCGAAGGTATCGAAGTATATGTTTGACCCCTTTCCAATGCCTTTTTGTTGGAGCTGAACTGAACCTTGCTAATAAATTGACTGCAAAAGAAATTTCAGGTCTAGTACAATTAGCAAGATACATTAGAGCTCCAATGGCACTGAGATATGGAAATTCAGGACCAAAAATTTCTTCATTTTTTTCACAGGGTCAAAATGGATCAGTCTCAATATTGAGTGATCTAACGACCATTGGAGTACTTAAAGGATTTGCTTTATCCATATTAAAGCGTTTCAAGATCTTTTCTGTGTAATTTGATTGATGCACGAATATCCCATTGTGCATTTGCTCAATTTGTAAACCAAGGCAATACTTGGTTTTTCCAAGATCTTTCATTTCAAATTCTTCTTTTAAGTATATTGTTGCTTCATGGATCTCATTTTCTGTTCCAATGATAATTAAATCATCAACATATACAGTTATAATCATAAATTCAGATATTGTTTTCTTAATAAAAACGCATGGGCAGATAATATTACTCACATATCCTTTATTAATCAAATAATCACTTAAACGATTATATCACATGCGCCCAGACTGTTTTAACCCATATAAAGATCTCTGGAGCTTGATCGAATATATTTCTTTGGGTTTTGTACTTAACACTTCAGGCATTTTAAATCCTTTAGGGATTTTCATATAAATGTCACTATCAAGTGATCCGTACAAATAAGCAGTCACAACATCCATAAGATGCATTTCTAATTTCTTAGAAACTACTAGGCTAATCAGATACTTGAACGTAATTGCATCCATAACAGGAGAATACGTTTCATCATAATCAATACCCGGCCTTTGTGAAAAACCTTGAGCTACAAGTCTAGCTTTGTACCTTATTATTTCATTTTTCTCATTTCTCTTTCGTACAAAGACCCACTTGTATCCTATAGGTTTCACAGTTTTAGGCATAGGAACAATTGGCCTAAAAATATTTCGCTTGTTTAGTGAGTCCAATTCAACCTGCATAGCATCTTTCCATTTTATCCAATCATGCCTATTTTGACATTCCATGACTGATTTTGGTTCAGGATCATCTTTGTCATTTATGATTTTACATGCAACAGTATATGAAAATGTTTCATGACTTTCTTTATTTTCTATTTCTTCAGGGATATTTTCCTCGCTATCAATATGATTATCTACTCCCTTTTTCTTTCGAGGATTTTTATCCTTAAAACCAATTGGTCTTCCACGCTTCTGGCGTGTTTTAGACTCATGAGTGTCTTTACTCTCAGGTTTTATTTTTGAAATTTCAATACGAGCAGGAGCATTGGCTACTGGTATATATGATTTAGTCACTCTTTTTATATCAGTAAATGCATCTGGCAATTGATTTGCAATTGCTTGTAAGTGCACAATCTTTTGCACTTTTAATTCATATTATTTTGTGTGAGGATCTAAATGCAATAATGTTGGTTCATTCCATGAAATATCCCTTTTCCCTCCTTTCTCCCCTTTTCCTAATGTTGGGAAAACAACCTCATTAAATTGGCAATCAACAAAACGTGCTGTAAAAACATCACTCGTTAAAGGTTCAAGATATCTAATAATTGAGGGTGTTTCAAACCCAACATAAATTCCCAATCTTTGTTGAGGACCTATTTTTGTGCGCTGAGGTGGCACAATGGGTACATATACTGCACAACCAAAAATTCTGAGATGGAAAATATTTGGCTCTTGACCAAATGCCAATTGTAGTAGCGAGTATTTATGATATGCACTAGGTCTTATGCGAATTAATGAAGCAGCATGTAGGATTGCATGACCCTAAACTGAAATGGAAAGCTTTGTTCTCATTATTAATGGTTTAGTAATAAACTGAAGGCGTTTAATCAATGATTCAACTAAACCATTTTGAGTATGTACATGGGCAACAAGATGCTCAACAATGATCCCAGTAGACATACAATAATCATTGAATGCTTGAGATGTAAATTCACCAGCATTATCAAGTCTTACCCTCTTGATTGTATAATCAGGGAATTGTGCTCGTAATTTAATAATTTCAGTAAGCAACCTTACAAATGCAACATTACGAGTTGACAATAAATAAACATGTGACCATCTACTAGATGCGTCAACTAATACCATAAAATATCCAAATGGTCCACATGGTGGGTAAATTGGCCCACATATATCACCTTGAATTCTTTCAAGAAACATAGGTGATTCATTCTGAATTTTAGATGGTGAAGGTCTCAAGATTAATTTTCCGAGAGAACAAGTTGTACATGACATTTCATTTGATTGAGGAATTCTTTGCCCCTTCAATGGATGCCCATGTGAATTCTCAATTATCCTTTGCATCATTATTGATCCAGGATGACCTAATCTGTCATGCCATAAATTTATTGAAGGATCATAAGATTTTTCTTTTATTTCCATATGTGATTCAATTACATGTATATACGTGTAGTGCAATCCAGTAGGGAGTTTTGGCAGTCTTTTCAATACTTGTATTTTCCTAATTCATAGGAAACTATATTTAAATATTTGTTACCATTTATAGTAATGGATTGGGTATCACACCCATTTTGATATATGTCATCAAAACTCAACAAATTTCTTATTGATTTTGGTGAAAACTAAGCTTCATCAATTATAAATTTTGTTCCATTTGGTAACATAAATTTAGCTTTGCCAATTCCTTCAATCAAATCTGCAGGACCTGATATTATTTTTACAATTGCCTTTGTAGGCTTTATTTCAGAGAAATAATCTCTATTTTTCAAGATAGTTTGTGTAGTACCACTATCTGGTATGCAGAGATCTCCAATATTTTCTTTATGTTGATTACAATCCATATTAAACTTCAAAATAAATAAACACATAATTAATCAATTAAGATAAAAATATAAAATAATTGTAAAGTAGGACATTTTATTTAATTTGAAAATAACATATATAACAATAACATATTCTTCAGAATAAAATAGGTAATAACGATATACTTAAAATTATAGATGTCTCAATTTCCATTGTCAGTAAAATCAGAAACATCTAGATGAGTTGTATCATTAACAGGAGTATGATGCTCATTGAAGTTTATTTCCTTTTCTTTGCCTTTAAATGATACCTTATAAAGTTGGCAAAGATGTGGTGGTGTTCGACAAACTCGTGACCAGTGTCCTTTACTACCACATCTGAAATACACAATTTAAGACTTATGTTGAGACCTTTCTTGAACACCACTGATGACTGATTTTAACTTCTTTTGAGGTTGAGTCTGAGTTTGTTGTAGAGTATTATTATATTTATTTCCACGACCATGGCCAAAGAATTGACCTCTTCCACGTCCACGACCTCTACCTCTCTCACGTCCATGGCTATTGTAATTTTTATATCTGAAATAATTTGTAGCATTTGCTTCTGAAAATGCTATTGAGACAGTGGGACGGGACTGATGATTTTTCATCAATAGTTCATTATTTTTCTTAGCTACCAGTAAGCATGAAATTAGTTCAGAATATTTTTTAAACCTCTGCATCCTATATTGTTGTTGCAGTGTAGCATTTGATGCATGAAATGTGGAGTAAGTTTTCTCCAGCATATCCTCGTCTGTGACTGTCTGTCCACAGAATTTTAATTGTGATACTATTGTGAACATTACAGAATTATAGTCACTCACTTTTTTGAAATCTTGAAAGCATAAAGCTCTCCATTCATCAGTGACTACTGGTAGTATTACATCTCTTTGATGATCATATCTATCTTTTAGATCCTTCCAAAGAACACTTGAATCTTTGATAGTCAAATATTCACATTTTAATCCTTCATCAAGATGACGACGGAGAAAAATTATAGACTTGACCTTATCTTGCAATGAGGTGTTATTATTTTCTTTTATGGTATCAATTAACCCCATTGATTGAAGATGCATTTCTACATCTAGAATCCAAGACATATAATTTTTTCCCGTGATGTCAAGATGTAATATCCCATGTTTTTAAATATTTTAATACTGCATCGGGATATGCAGTGTTAATAATTTTTGTATATAATTATGATATTTCATGAGTTGTTATTTAAATAAATTTTATTTTTAATTATTTTATGTTATTTTAAGTACTTTACGTAAAATTTTCCTGGGACTTGCATTTTCGAAAAAATTGACATGTAAATTATTTATTATTAAATATTTTAAATAATTTCACGATTTTGCATGAACTCATATATATTTTTAAAGTACTAAATAAAGTATATATGTGTATTTATTTATTTAACTAGGGTTTAATTAATTACCCTAATTATTATTATTTATTAATTAGTTTTAATATTATTTAATTATTTTTAGTGTATAAATTATTAAAATATTAAATTATATGTGTGTGGTGTATATTTAATGTGTGTGAGTTTATATTATTTTAATATATAGTGTAAATGTATATATATATATATATATATATATTTATTATTTAACAAAAAAATAAAGTTTGAGTTATTTACGTTTCTTGCCATCGTCTTCTTCGTCAACCCGACGCACGCCTCGCTCGCCATCACCGCCGCCTGTCAGCTATCCCCTTGCCATCGGTGTGCCTCCCGGTGTGCCACCTCCTTCCCCAGCCTTCCCCGCTGCTAGCAGCTCCCTATTCCGTCGTGATTTGGCCGGAATAAGCTCGAGAAGCCGAAACTTGAGTCACCGTCGTTCACAGCGTTTCCGGCCATAATTTTTGACACCACCAGTCTCTTTCTTCTCCTTGAGCTCTGGTGAGTGTGATTCCAAGCTTTGTTTCACTTAAAATGGTCTAGATTTTCCTAGGTTTCGATTTTTGCAATTCGGCCATTTTAGGGTTCTTGATTTTTTTGAACTTTGAATTGATTGATTCATGAAAAATTCATTTACAAATATTGTTTAACTTAGCTTAATCTACATTTTTGAATTTTTGTAGAATTTTTGGAAGTTATTTTGATTTTTGGATATTTTTGAATATTTTATTATTATTTTCTAATTTTCGAAAATTAATTAATTAAATTATGAAATTGTGTTTTATGATAAATATAGGTGTTGAAATGAATTATAGAAATTTATTTGGAATTTTTATGAATTTCTATGTATTTATTTTGAATTTAATTAGTTTATGTAATTTTTGAAAAATAGGGTTAATTGTATGTTTAATTGAAATTAATTATTTAATTGAGTTTAATTATTGATATATATGTTGAGAAAATTAATTTTTAGCAATTATATTATTTTTGGTGAATTTTTGGATTAATTTTAGTATATTTATATATATAGGGGTATTTTGGTAATTATACCCTAAATTGGCTAAAAATGTAATTAAATTGGTTTTAATAGTTATTTAAGGTATAAAAATGATTTATAAAAATTATTTAGTATTTTTGACTAATTAAAACTATTTTTCATAAATTATTTTCAATTATATATATAATATACGATTTTTATAATAAAATGAGTTTTTATCGGTTTTTACTGTGTTTTAGGGTTAATTACGTAATTTCTATTTATCAAATGTAATTCTATGATATAAGGGTATTTTCAGTATTTCTGTATTGTTATGTGAATTGTGGACCTCGGTCGGTAAACTATAGTTTGGAGTCCGACCGAGGGGTTGTGATTTTGATTCTGTGTCTATTTTTTTGAAGTGTGTTTCTTTGCAGGGCCGGGTCTACTCTTTGAGTAGAGAGATGTCCGTTTTACAGGGGAGGTTCTGTCGAATTTTTGATAGAATTCTCGTAAAATGTGATGTTCGGTCGGATTCTGATTTTTATTCTGTGTCTAATACTCTAGATCGAGTTTTTAGGATTTTTTGTTAGGTTTATTCTGATGCCTATTATTATTATTTGTTTAGTTACGCCGTGACCGAGACATAGTGGACTAGGCCCGTCGAACCCATCTCGAGGAGCGCACTAATTGTGAGTTACTATTTTATATATATATGTTTTAGGGTGCATGATTTAGAAATGTATGTTATTTTGATTAATTATGCATAAATAATTCAATTAGTATTCAAGTTTATTTTTAGTTTATATTCGGTATATTTTGGTATATTTTCAAATTATATGCATGTTTTATTAATAAATTATTCTTAAAATGTTTTTATTTATATTCTTAGTTTATTTTGTAAATATATTGGATTTATTTGATGTATATATATTTGAAATATACCTGGTTTATTTTTGGTATATTTCTAGTATATATATGGTTGATGTTACTATTTTATTTTAATTCATGCATCATTTATTTTTATGAATATATGCTTTATATTTTAATGAAGGATATCAATAGAACGTACTACCTAGTGGGCAGCACTAGGACCGAGTACGTACCGGTACGCTTATAGCATTTAGGCTATATTACTAACCATTTGTGGATATCGATTGGATATGATTATTTGATGTGTGATATGATTTGGGAGTGTGATTATTGGAGCTCGGTTGATCAAGTGTCTCGGGGCCAATCACGCTGATAGTCAGACTGTTGGAGCTCGGTTGACTTAGTGTCTCGGGGCCAGTCTACTGTCTAAATGGAATAAGTGAATATTTTGGAATAAGTGAGCCTGTGTGGCTAGAGTGTTGTCTAACACTGTTTTGAGGTTGCGATTTTCTAGGGTTCTATTTTATCCTTTATAAACAATGATTTTCAATAAAAATGATTTTTATTACATCTGTGTGTATTTGCTTGTATACATACATATTATATATACTTTTGATTGTGTGCATTGGCATTTAGTATGCATGTATATATATTATAGTAATTCACTCAGTGAGGTCTGACTCCCTTCCGTTGACTATTTTTCAGGAGAGTCATCGTCTTCAGACCTCAGTAGCAGGCCTGTACGTCGGATTTCTTCCGCTCCGGCTTCTTTATGTAAACTGCTCACCTGAGTTTTATTTTATATTCTAGACACTTCAGTAGTCGTAAAATTGTTAAAAGATATTGTATTATATTTTTATGAGATATGTACTTTAAATATTTGAACTGGACTTGTATTAAAAGAGTTTATTTATATATATGAGATGAGGATTTGATTTAATCTCATCTGGTGTAAATATTATTTTGATATTTATGATTTTATCCCGCTGCAAATTATTTTATGATTATTATTGCATGTTTTATTTATTTTTTAGGCTTGCTACGGGTTCCGGATTCGAAAAAATTCTCATTCCCTAGCGCCGGTCATGGCCCCTGTTTTGGGTCGTGACACAAGAGCAACAAACTTAAGCTTTGCTAGATTTGTCATTATGATAACTAATTAAAAAAAATAACTCAATTAGAATTCATAAATTTGATGACTACTAAAAAAAATCAAACATAATCAGAATTTACTAATTAATTATATCATGAATTAATATTGCAAGAAATAATAGTGGTACAAAAAATGATACAATAATATTTAAAATTATATCAAATAGAAAATCATCTTCCATATGAATTATTCCTAAAACTATTATAATAATCATGATCAAAACACAAATATAAATATACCAAATCATGTTTACAATTTAGAGTAAAGAGAGAAAGAGAAAATGTATGAATTTGTGTGAATAAATAAAATTTATAGCTTGTCTATTTATAATGAAAAATATAACCGTTTATTACCATTATGTTACTGTTGGTAATATATAGCCGTTAGAATTTTTTTTTAATATAATATATTGAGAAATAAATTATATAAAGTAAAATCAATAAATAATGTTGATATGATTATTTATAGCAAGTGAGTTAACATAACGATATGTATAAATATGAGGTAAAACCGTTCATTAATATAAAATGAGATACAACCTTCCATTAACATAAATAATAAAAAAATAAATGTGCATAAATATAAAGTGGTAGGAGGCATAAGTTAGAACCATTTCTAGCAATATTTGCACCAATGGTGTAGTTAGTAAAACAAAATAAAAATAACAATTAATATAAAGTTAGATTGAAGAAATAAATATAAATATGAATATATATAAATTAGTAGGAGATATAGTCATCTATGGTAATATATAATCAAATTATATATTCATAAATATTAAATATTAAGAAATATGTACCTTATTATCTTGATCGAATGCTTTTCGTGCTGATAACATGTTGTGAAATAAGAATTGAATTGCTTATTTTGTTATAGAACTAAACTTGAATTTAGTAGTATTTAATTAGAAGAAAAATATTTTATAGTAGAATGATATTAAGAGAATTTAGAGAGAATTTAGAAAGAATTTGGTGAACAATACTATTGAAAGAATTTGGAGAGTAATCTATTCTTTTTCTTTTTCTTCATATTCTCATTAATAAATTTCAATATCTTTATATAGAGATTTTCTTTTCACTATTTGAGAACTATTATCTCACAAGTAATATATTATTCATTCACAAGTAATATATTATTCATTCATATTCATAATAATTTTAACTTGGTTTGTTATAAGTTTATTAAAGTTAGTTGAATTATATATTATTTATTATATTTTATTCGCTTAGCCCATAACCCACAGAATATTGAGGTATCATTGGACCGAAAGTATAAATGTGCTAAACTTAAAGATAGTCATTTTTTTTTTACTTGTCCCTTTTAAAAAATTATAATTTCTCTTTGAATAAATTATACATCCTTGATAGGCTGATGATAAAAGCATCTAACATAATAACCGCACCGTCAAGTTTTAGCCCATCATCAACAAGAAGTAGGGTTTTATATATCATTTTAAAGGAGAGTTCTCCTGATTTTGAGCTCTCTCAGTCAGATACTACTGCTAATAGATACCCGATTCTCTTCTCTTCTGGTAGGTTTCCTTTTCTTTATGTCTGTAATCTTATTCTTCATGTGGGTCTTAATTGTTTTCACTAAAATTTCATCAACTAACAGAGTGTTACGGGCGCTATATATGCATACACTATACGCTGCACCCTATTATAGAGCTGACTTAAAAAAAAACTAATTGGTATTTTTGTTGATTCAGGTGTATTAAGTAGCTGTTTGAGATATTTTTTAACAATCAGTGAAGATGCAGAAAGAGGAAGGAGTGAACATGGATCTCTACATTCCCAGGAAATGGTATTTAAGTATTCAGTTTCATATTTGCCAATTGTGGGAAATTTAGTATGGAATTTATTGGTTTAAGTTTTAAATTGTTATTTTTTTTTGTTGGGTTTGGTGGCTAAGAGATTACGTTAATGTGCAGCTCTGCCACAAATAGGCTGATTACTTCGAAGGATCATGCGTCTGTCTAGATTAACATAGGACACTTGGATAACCGTGGCATTTACAATGGTCAATTCACTACATTTGCCCTTTGTGGTTTTGTCCGTGCACAGGTTGCTTTTCTTTTCCTGCTTGAGATTCTCCCGATAAGAGCGGGTGTTGGGGATGGGATTTCTTCTGTTCAATTTGCCTTTTGTTGATGACTCCATGCAAGTTACCTAGATGCTCTTAAACGTTATTTGGTTTTGAGGGCAGCGTTCTCTGCTTGAAAATTCAAAAAATGGGCACTAGAGTGGAGAACATAGTTATAGCTTTCTTAGAATTGAACATTTTAGATAAAAGTTCTGCTTTTCTGCGCTTGAATTTTGCAACTTGTTTTGGTTGGACAATAGAGATATCTAGATTCGGAAAGCATCTTAGAGAATTTTTATTGAGCAAGCTATCTTAGCCTCATTGAATTGTTGTCTATTCTTAATCAAGCGATCCAGGAATATGCTCGAGCAGTATTTAGTTTATTGATGCAACTAGATAACCCTTTGTGAGAGCATTAATCAATTGTCTAATAAAGGATCGGGTTAAGATGGGATGGTTTGGAGGATGGGAAGTGGATGAATCTAATAATTATCATAAAGGTCAAAATTTAAATAAATAAAATAATAAAGAAAACAAATTAGAATGACAAACTTACACGCTCTTAAACATATTTCAAAATAAAGGAATAAGTCCTCTTGCCATTAATCTAATGAGGCAACACCTCAAAGCAAAGGAGCATCGCCTTGCCTCTATAGATTACGCTTGAGCTCAGTTAAAATAGTAAAAAAATAATAATAAACTATATAAAAACTATGCAAATCCAACTAAACTTCACGTAAGATTTTAACCACTATACTAAATTTTAATTAACAAAATACATAGAAATAATCATATCATTCTTTTGATGAAGTGACTGAAAAATGAGCAAATCCGGAGCACAAAATCTAATTATATGAATATTAGTTTTGAATAGTAAATACTACTCACGTAAAATTTTGAGTTACATACTAAACGAGAGCGAACAAAATAGATGAAAATGTTTCTATTATCCTTATGATGAAATGGTTAAAAGGAAAAAAAATTTGAGCACAAAAGTTTTTCTTATAAATATTGACACCGATGAAAGCAAAGTGGCGATGCCTCATCAAATAAGCGTTGCCTCATCTCAAAGAGATGACGCCTCTACGATGAGGTACCGCTTGAGTTGCCCAAAATGGATTCAAGTTTAGAAAGATGGTTTCTAATTTGAAAATCAGTTGATTTAAATAATTATAAACTTATGGATCTTACATAAAATATAAAAGCAATATTCAAGAACAAAGATTCTTACTTTGCACTCCTAGGATTTTTTTCTTTTATGAACCTCCCCTTTTTTTCTCCCTCTAAAAAAAAAACCTAACTCTTCCTTCTTTCTCTTTTTTTTTTAATACTTCCCAAGCTTGATCACTACCACTACCCTCTTCATCATTGCCATCACCTTTTTAGCCCATAAATTTTCACCAAAAAACTAACTATTCTTGTTATAATTGCAGAGTAAAAATATGTGGGGGCCCACCAACTTGTTATCTTTGAAAAATCTCATTTAATGCAGCAACAAGTGTCGCCTGTTTACTCAACTGCCAAAGAGGTGATGTAATATTTTGAATTTTTAAATAATTTTAAATTGCATCGGGATATGCAATGTTAATAATTTTCATATATATTTTGATTATTTAATTAGTTTATTATCTATCAAAGTCATTTTAATTATCTTTAAGTCCTTTACGTAAAATTTTCCCGAGAGTCTTATTTTCGGGGAAATTAAAACTTAAATAAATAATTATTAATTATTTTGGACGGTTTTGTGAGTTTGCATGAGTCCATGCACGATTTTAATTGTCGTATTAATATACGTACATATACATGTATATATACACCTTTAAATAATTAGGGTTTATTTTAATTAAATTTATATTGTATAGTTTTAATAAATAGTGTGTATTATATATATGTGTATGTGTATAAATATTATTATTTTAATATGTGGTGAATAAATATTGTGAATATAATATTCATTTATTATTATAATATAAACTATAGTTATATATACATATATATACATATAATATCTTACAAAAACAAAAGTTCTCCTTAATTACCAAACTGCCATCGACTTCACCTTCTCCATGTCTGACACCATTTCTCCATTTCCGCCCACCGTCAAGTTGACTTTTCACCGGCGGAGTGCCTCTCAGCCAACCACCACCATCCCTAGCTCCCTCTGCCGCCCTTTCCTCCCATTTCCGGCGAGCTTTGGTCGGTTTTCTTTAAAGAAATCGAAACTTGGTTCTAACTTCTATCACAATGATTCCGATCATCGTTTAAAGTGCCACCAGTCTCTATCTCTTCCTTGAGCTCTGGTGAGTTCATTTCCAAGCTTTGTTTCACTTGAAATGGTCTAGATTTTCCTAGGTTTCGATTTTACAATTTCGGCCTACTAGTTGATTTTTTTTGAGCTTCGATTTGGTTGAGTCATGAAAAATTCCTTCACAAAAATTGATCCTAGTAGCTTAATCTAAATTTTTGAATTTTTGGGAATTATTTTGATTTTTGTGAATTTTGATTATTTTATTAATATTTTTTAATTTTTGAAAATTAATTAAATAAATTATGAAATTGTGATTTATGGTGTTTATAGGTGTTAAAATGAATTTTATAAATTTATTTGTAATTTTTGTGATTTTTATATAATTATTTTGAATTTATTTAGTTTATGTAATTTGTGGAAAATTAGGTTAATTATGTGTTTTATTGAAATTAATTGATTGATTGAGTATATTTATTGATATTATTGAATTATATGATAAGAAATTTATTTTTGAGTAATTATACTATTTTTGGTGAATTTTTGATTAATTTTAGGGAATTTATATAACTATGGGTATTTTGGTAATTTGACACTAAATTGGTTAAAAATATAATTAAATTGGTTTTAATAGTTATTTGAGGTATAAATTTTTTTAGTATTTTTAACTAATTAAAACTATTTTTCGTAAATTATTTTCAAATTATGTATAATATACTATTTTTCTAAATAAATGAGTTTTTATTGATTTTTAATATGTTTTAGGGTTAATTGCGAAATTTGGAGTTTTAAAATGTATTTTGGTCAATATTTATGAATTTATAAAGAATTATCTATTTTTATAATATTTTATTAAAAATTAGGGTTTTATTTTATTTATCGGTGAAATAATTATTTTCAGTGTTTTAAATATCTGATTTGCTATATTTTGATTATTCAAAGGTATTTTTGGTATTTCTGGAATTTTAATGTGTTTTGTATATATCTCGTAAATTATGAGCCTCGGTCGGAAGAATTGTAGTTTGGGAGTCCGATCGAGGGGTTGTGGTTGTGTATTTTCGAAGTGTGTTTTCTGTACAGGATCGACCTTAGTTTTGTAGGGAGATGTCCATTTTACAAAGAAGACTCTGCCAGAATTTTGGTAGATTTCTCATAAAACATGACAACCGGTCCGAGTCTAATTCTGAATTCTTGATTGAATTTGTCTATAGTAATCCTAAAAGTATAGAGTTAGAAGTTTATTCTGATGGTTATTTTTATTTTTATCTTTCTAGTTGAGCCGAGACCGAGACCTAATGGATCAGGCCCACCGAGTTTGTCTTGTGGAGCGTTAACATGTGAGTTATTATACTCTATATATATGCATTGCATATAGGATGCATCATTTAAGGTTTTTCATTTTCATTCTATGTTTTTAAAGTGATTTAAATTATAATATTTTTGGTATATCTAGGGTTGTATTTTTATATATATACATATTAAATAATTATGCATGTTAGTTTGATATATGCACATTAAACAATTAGGTTTAGGTTTAATACATTTGAGTATTATACACATATTTTAAATTGTACACTTAGTCACAATTATTTTATTAAATGATTAATATACTTTAGGTATAGTTTCAGTATATTTTAGGTTTATTCTTAAATAATTGCATGCTATATTATAAACCTACACTTAAATTGTTTTTAAGTTTATTTTTGGTATATTTTGATATATTTCCAAATAAATGCATGTTTTATCATTTAATTCAAACCTAACACATTAGTGGTATACTTAGGGTTTATTTGCAAAAATATGTAAACCTAAAATGCATGTTTTAGTACATATATATGTTTTAAATGAATATTTGTGCATAATTGTTTTATTAAATGATTTGTGTGATTAGGGTATATCTTTTGTATATTTAAGTATATTTTTAAGTAAGTGCATGTTATACTATTGATACACACTTAATTGTTTTTAACTATATTAATGGTTTACCTTTAGTATATTTGATACTTTATTTGACTTATATATATATATATACCTGAAATATACTGGATATATTTTAGGTATATTTTTGGTATATATATATATATATAGTTGATTTTCCTATTATGAAAATCATTCTATATTAATTATTTTCCAAATGAATGATTTATTTTAAGTGAAGGATATCAATAGAACGTGCTTCCTAGTGGGTAGCACCAGGACCGTGTACTTATCGGTGCGATAGATAAGGGTTGAGTGAGAATTAATTGTGGTGATTATAATTGATTTGATGGATTTAACTAAGATTAATGGTATGTTAGATAGTGTGATTGCTGTAGCTCGGTTGACCAGGGGTCTCGGGGCTAATCACACTGATAGTCAAACTGCTAGAGCTCGGTTGACTTAGTGTCTCGGGGCCAGTCTACTGTCCATAGTGGAATGAATGATCTATTGGGTTGATTGAGATGTGAGATGATAAATAGTGTGATTGCTGGAGCTTGATTGACTAAGTGTCTCGAGGCCAATCACACTAACAGTCAGACTGCTGGAGCTTGATCGACGTAGTGTCTTGGAGCTAGTCTACTGTCCAGATTGGAATAAGTGTTCTATTTGGAATCAAGTGAGCCTGTATGGCTAGAGTGATGATGGGGTTGTTTGAGGTTGCTATTATTAAGGTTCTATGAATCCTTCATGAATTAAACTAAACGTCTTCTACATTTAGTATATTTATAAAGGCAGAGTTTGACATTTGTGTGAAATGGGTGTATATACATATATATATAAGAATTCCTGATTGTTATGGTTTAGATTGCATGTATATATAGTCTAATAATTCACTCAGTGAGGTATGACCCCCCCTCAATTATTTTTTTTCAGGAGATCTCATATCGTCAGACCTTAGTTATAGAGTTCCTCGCCGGTGTTCTTCAGTCCCGGCTATTTTATGCAAATGTATATTTTGAACTCTGATTTGTATTCTAGAAACTACAGTAGTAGTGTTATTATATCGGAAGAGTATTATATTGTTTTGATATTATACACTCTGAAAATTTGTATTTGAACACTGTGCGATTATGTATTTATATATGAAAGGATTGGAAGTATTTATTTTATATATTGATTCAAAAAATTTTAATTCTGTCATACTTTTATTTAATTATTGCATGATTTTATTTTCTAAGGCTTGCTACGGGTTCCGGATTCGAAAGAATTCTCGTTCCCTAGCGCCGGTCATAACTCCTAGTTTGGGTCGTGACAAGGTGATTGCCTCTTTGGCTTATGGGCTTGGAGTTGTGGGTTTAAGCTTGTATTTGCATGGGTTTGGGTATGAAATGGGTTTAATTTTTGTAATAACCTTAGTTTTTAAATTATGTTAATATAAAACGAGATATGCAGTGTTAATAAGTTTAAAAGTTATATTTAATTATTTTTCTATTTTGTGATTAATCATTATTATTTTATGTTTAATTATATCTTTCTACATAAATATTTTATTTTGAAACTTATTATTTTGGACATTTAATTTGTATGGTTTATGTTTATTATTTGGATAGTATTATTTTAATAACATTAGTTTATGTGCATTATTATTTTAATGTTATTATTTTTAATAAATTACATTAATTGTATTATCATTTATTATTATTTTATGTATATATGTTAATGTATGTGTGTTATATATATATAAGATATTTTTGTTTTGTGGTGGAGATTTGTTTACATAAAGTTATAGTATTGTAATATCCCGTGTTTTTAAATATTTTTACACTGTACCGAGATATGCAGTGTTAATAATTTGTATATATATATTACGATATTTTTACGAGTTGATATGTATTTAAAACCTATTTTAATTATTGTGTATTATTTTAAGTACTTTACGTAAAATTTTCCTGGGACTTGCATTTTCGGAAAAATTTTCACGTAAATAATTTACTATTAATTATTTTAAATATATTTTCGGACTTGCATGAACTCATACGTATTTTTAAAATACTAAATAAAGCCTATGTGTGTAAATATTTATTTAATTAGGGTTTAATTAATTTTACCTTAATATTTTATTATTTGTTTATTAATTTATTGTTATTTAATTATTTTTATTTATTATTATATTTTAAAATATTAAATTATATGTGTGTGGTGTAAATTTAATGTGTGTGATTTTATTATTATTTTATTTTATAGTATAAAGTATATATATATATATACATATAGATTATTAAAACAAAAGGATTTGGAAAATTACCGTTTAGCCCCTCCCTTCTCCTTCTTCTCTCCCGATCGTCTACTGTCACTGCGCCTCCCATTATAGCATGCCGGACCACCCTTCGCTGCCACCAGCTGCTTCCAACCTTCTTCCCCTTCCTTCCTCTTCCTCTCTGACGTGACCAGGCAGCCGGAAGCTCGCTGGAACGCCCGGAATCCGCCATGGTAGCAAGTTGAGCTTCTCGCCGTCGATGACGATTCCGGCCACCATTTTTGACACTGTCGGTCTCTTTCTTCTCCTTCAGCTCCGGTGAGTGTGATTCTAGCTTTTGTTTGAGCTAAAATGGTCTAGATTTGCTTAGGTTTTGAATTTTCCAATTCGGCCATATTAGGGTTTTTGATTTTTTTGAGCCTTGAATTGATTGATTCATGGAAACTCCCTTCACAAATATTGTTCCTAGTAGCTTAATATACATGTATGAATTTTTTTGGAATTTTTGGAGATTTTTTGGATTTTTGGGTATTTTTGAATATTTATTATTATTTTCTAATTTTCGGAAATTAATTATTTAAATTATGAAATTGTGTTTTATGGTTAAATTAAGTGTTGAAATGAATTATAGGAATTTATTTGGAATTTTTATGAATTTCTAAGTATTTATTTTGAATTATTGAAGTTTATGTAATTTGGGAAATTAGGGTTAATTATGTTTTTAATTGAATTTAATTGGTTAATTGAGTTTAATTATTAATATTATTGATAAATATGTTGAGAAAATTAATTTTGGATAATTATACTATTTTTGGTGAATTTTTGAAGTAATTTAAGTATATTTATATATATAGGGGTATTTTGGTAATTTTACACAAAATTGGCTAAAAATGTAATTTAATTGGTTTTAATAGTTATTTAACGTATAAAAGTTATTTCTACAAATTATTTAGTATTTTTAACTAATTAAAACTATTTTTCGTGAATTATTTTTAATTATATATATAATATACGGTTTTACTAATAAAATGAGTTTTTATTGGTTTTTACTGTGTTTTAAGGTTAATTATGTAATTTATACTTATAAAATGAATTTCTATGTTATAAGGATATTTTTGATATTTCTGAAATTATTCTGTGATTATGGACCCCGGTCGGTGAACTGTAGTTTGGAGTCCGACCGTGGGATTTTGATTGTGCTCTGTGTAGTTTTTCGAAGTGTATTTCCTTGCAAGGTCGGCTCTACTCTTTTGAGTAGAGAAATGTCCGTTTTACAGGGGAGGTTCTGTCGAATTTTTGATAGAATTCTCGTAAAACGTGATATCCGGTCGAACCCTGATATCGATTCTATGTTTAATACTCTAGATCGAATTCTAGGATTTTTGTTAGGTTTATTCTGATGTCGGTTATTTATTGCTTGTTTAGTTGCGCCGAGACCGAGGGCTAGTGGACCAGGCCCGTCAGACCCGTCTCGTGGAGCGCACTAGGATGAGTTACTATACTATATATATATGCTTTAGGATGCATGATTTAGAAATATATGTTTTATTTTGATTAAAATGCATAAATAATATGATTTGTATTTACGTATATTTTTGGTTTATTTTTGGTATATATTAAATTATATGCATGTTTTGTAAATAAATTATATTTAAAATATTTTTAAATATATTTCTAGCTTAATTTGTAAATTGATTGAATTCATTTGACATATATATACTAGAAATATACCTGGTTTACTTTTGGTATATTTCTAGTATATATATGGTTTATGTTGTTATTTTATTTAAATTCATGCATCATTTATTTGTGAATGAATGATTTATATTATTAATGAAGGATATCAATAGAACGTGCTACCTAGTGGGCAGCACTAGGACCGAGTACGTACCGGTACGCATATAGTATTTAGGCTATATTACTAACTTATTTGTGGATATTGATTGAATGTGATTATTTGATGTGTGAGATATGGTTTGGAGGTGTGATTGCTGTAGCTCGGTTGACCAAGTGTCTCGGGGCCAATCACACTGGCAGTCAGACCGCTGGAGCTCGGTTGACTTAGTGTCTTGGGGCCAGTCTATTGTCCAAATGGATTAAGTGGATATATTTTGGAATAAGTGAGCCTGTATGGCTAGAGTGTTGTCTAACACTATTTTCGAGGTTGCGATATTCTAGGGTTCTATGTGATCCTTCATAAACTGTGATTTTAAATGAAAAAAATATATAAAATGATTTTATTGCATCTGTGTGTATTTGCCTGTATATATACATATTATATATATACTGTTGATTGTATGCATTGTCATTTAGTGTGTATGTATATATATTATAGTAATTCACTCAGTGAGGTCTGACTCCCCTCCGTTGATAATTTTTCAGGAGAGTCAACATCTTCAGACCTCAGTAGCAGGCCTGTACGCTGGATTTCTTCCGCCCCGACTTCTTTGTGTAAACTGCTTACTTGAGTCTTATTTTTATAGTCTAGACACTGCAGTAGTTATAAATTAATTTTGTGGGATTTTATGTATTTTATTTATGTGAGATATTGTATTATATTTGAAACTGGATTTGTATTCAAAGATTTATATATATGAGATGAGATTTGACTTAAATCCAGTTGGTGAAATTAATATTGTGATATTTATGATTTTCATTTCCGCTGCATTATATATTGCTACTATTATTGCATATTTTATTTTATTTTTAGGCTTGCTACGGGTTCCGGATTCGAAAGAATTCTTGTTCCCTAGCGCCAGTCATGGCCCCTGTTTTGGGTCGTGACAAGTATATAATAATATAACGTTTTATTAAATATATATATATATATATATATATATATATATATATATATATATATATATATATATATATATATATACACACAAACATACAAACAAAAACGTAAAACACATTCAACTTACTGTAAAAACTTCTTCTTCCCGCACTGTCCAATTTCATCACCGTCAGTGTGCCTCCTTGCTTCTGGCCAACCACCACCTTCTTCCCCGTCCTTACCCTCATCGTCTACACGTCAAAATGTCACCGGAGAGGGTAGAAACGGTAGCAGCAGCAGGATACTTCTTCTCGCTGTCAATCACTTTTTTGACCACCATTTTGAGCACCGTCGGTGTCTATCAACTCCGTGAGCTCTGGTGGTCCTTATTCCAAGCTCCGTTTGAGCTTAAACCCAATTGTTTGTGAGTTTTCTCGATTTTTCGGTTTTGACCTATTTTGTTTTTTTTTTTTTTTGAGTTGATTTTTGGTTGATTTATGCAAACTCCTTTAAGAAAAGTTGATCCTAGTAGCTTAATCTATATGAATTTTTTTCTTTTGAATTTTTGGAATTTATTTTAATTTTTATGAATTTTTGAATATTTTATTATTATTTATTTAATTTTTGTAAATTAATTTATTTAATTATAAAATTGTTGATTTAGTGTTTTTATGAGTTATTATTAATTTTAGTGTTGAGAAATTAATTTTTGTGAATATTATATAATTTTTAGTAATATTTTTAGTTTATGTAAATATTGGATTATTAAGTCAAATTAGTATTTTTGTTGAAATTATTGGTTAAATATGTATTTTAGATAATATTAGTATAGTATATTTTGGTAAAATAATTTTAATAAATTTATATGATTTTTATAGAATTTTTTTAGTAATATTAGTATTATTATGTATATTTTGAATTATTAGGGTAATTGTGGGGTTTTGTTAAAATTATAGTTAAATATTATGTTTTATTTGGTTTTATAATTATTTAAGGTAATAAAATGATTTTTATAAATTATTTACTATTTTTAACTAATTAATACTAATTTTTGAAAATAATGTTCAAATAATATATTGTTTAATAAATTAATGATTAAATGGGTTTTTAACAACTTTTAATATATATTTAGGCTATTTATATTATTTGAATATATAAAGTGAATTTTTATTAATTTATATTGAATTATTGAGAAATTTGAGTTTTAATAATATTATATTATTATTTCGGGATTTTTATTTGATTATTGTGAAATTTATTCTATTTAGTGTTTTAATGTTAAATATGCTATGTTTTGATATTTTAAGGATATTTATGGCATTTATTAATTTTTAATATTTTATTGTATTATTTGTATTTTTGGTGGAATTATGGACTTCGGTTGGGAGTATTATGTAGTTTGGGGTCCCAACCGAAGGTGTGAATATTATGTTATTTATAAGTGTATTTTCTTGCAGGACCGCCTCTACTTTTAGTAGAGAGATATCCGTTTTACAGAGGAGATTATGCTGAATTTTTGATAGAATTCTCGTAAAACATGACATCGGGACGATTCTGAATTATATGTCGTCTTAATTTCTAATCCTTCGTTAGAGTCTTCTTTTAGAAATTCTTAGAATATCCAGTTAGTTTATTCTGATTTATGTTATTATTTTATTGTTTAGTTGCACCGAGACCGAGGCCTAGTGGACCGAGCCCATCAAACCAGTCTCAAAGAGCGCAAATTTGTGAGTTGTTATTTTACATATACAACGCACTTAGGTTGCATGTTTTAGAATATACATGTTTTGAATTGTATTTATTCATAAATTGTTTTATTGAATGTTTAGTATACTTTAGGTATATTTTTAGTATATTTTAGGTATATTTCTAAATAAATGCATGTTATATTATTTATTTATACTTAAATTATTTTAAAGTATATTATTAGTTTATTTTTGGTATATTTCATGTTTGATTTGAATTTATCTAACATATATATACTCGAAACATACTTAGTTTATTTTAGGTATATTTCTAGTATATATATGGTTTATTTATCATTATGAATGTCATTCTGTATTACTTATTTTCTTGTATGAATATTTTATTTTAAATGAAGGATATCGATAGAACGTGCTACCTAGTGGGCAGCACTAGGACCGTGTAAGTATTAGTGCGATAGATTTAAGGTTGAGTGAGAATCAATTGTGGTATTATGATTTAATTGAGATTGATTGATTGATTTGATATATGATATGATTGAAAGTGTGGTTGCTGGAGCTCGGTTGAGCTAGTGTCTCGAGGCCAATCACACTGACAGTTAGACTGTTGGAGCTCGGTTGACTTAGTGTCTCGGGGCCAGTCTATTGTCCATATGGAATAAGTGAATTTATTTGGAATTAAGCGAGCCTGTATGGCTAGAGGGATGTTCTTGTTGATTGAGGTTGCGATTTAAATAGGGTTTTATTTGATCCTTCATAAACATATGTTTTTCAGTAATTATATATAAAGTGATTTTCAACATTTGTGTGAAATTCTTGTATATATATTTATTATATGAATGATTGATTGCATTTGACATTAGGAAATGCACGTATATATATTATAATAATTCACTTAGTGAGGTCTGACTCCCCTCAGTTGATTTTTCAAGAGATTCGTCTTCTTCAGACCACAACAGTAGACATATTTGCCGAATTTCTTCAGCCTCGGCTTGTTTATGAAAATTAACTACTTGACTTTATTTGTACTCTAAAAAATAGCAGTAGTGAGTTGTATTCTGTACTTATTGTATGTTGCTTGTAATTCAAAGGCCTTTCTCTGAACCTCTGAATATTGTGTATTATACATTTTATTTTTATGATAGGACAAATTATTATTTTATTATATTGGTGCATATTTTATTTATTATTGTATGCTTTTATTCTTTTAAGGCTTGCTACGGATTCTGGATTCGAAAGAATTATCGTTCCCTAGCACCGGTCATGACTCCCGATTTGGGTTGTGACAGGTTTTGAGCTTAGGCTCGTAGGTCCATTCTTAAGAAAAGTTTGGCCTTCTCTTGCATTCAAGATTCGTTTTTTCTCATCATCGAGCTCTATTGTGGGTTGATCAAACCGAGTATCCACAGTTCGCCCCCTATCAGGGGCCGATCGAACCAGGTGTCTACAAATATATTATTCAACAAACTACAATAAACTCACAAAAAATGAAATTTATATATATTTTTAATTTAATTATGTATAAAAAGAAATTATTTTTAAAATAAATTTACAATATTTTTTAAAATAACTAATTGGTTAAATTGATTGTAAATCATATATAGAATAAATTTATAATTGAAAATTGATATTATATTAATTTTTCTCATCAAATAATGATAATATTAGTAAAAAAGGTACAAAAGTGTAGAAAAAAATTAAACACATAGTATTTAAAAGTAAAAAAAAAATACCACAGGATTGATTTTACCAAAAAGCAAAACTACAGGGACAGGGATCAAAATTATAGTTATCACTATTTCATATATGTTGCAAATGATATATGAATTGATTTGTAAATTTTTTTTTTAATACATAAGTTATATGACCTAAATATTTATAAATTACATAACAATCCTATCCTTTAAATTGTCGACGGTAGAATTCAAATCTTACATCTTGAAAAGTTGTTAGAAATAAATTACCACTTCACTGCTCCATTATTAGTTATGAATTGGAATTATTTATTGTGTGTTGTTAAGTAAAATTTGTTAGGTTGATTTTGTTGTAACGTACTCTGATTTTTATGTATATATGCAATTGCTTGTACTATATGTTGAGCTGTAACTTGTACTATCAAAGGATGACTATATATATATTGAATGTAGAGCTTTCACATTTACTTGATCTTACAAAAGTTGAACGAATATCAGGTGTAAGTTTATCGACTTTTCATTAAAAACACCATATTTAAATTAAAATATAAATGTTCCACTTGGTACGTAGTAGGTTAAAGAAATAACAGCTAATGGATTCATGCACTTTCACATCTTCACAAGCTGTTAATCTATTTGTTATTTGAAAGGAATCGTGTGGGGGACACACGCCTTTGCTTTGTTTAATTTACATATTGCCAAAAATTAACATATTTCCGAGAATTGTTTAATACAAAAAGGCTTGTGGGTAGCACACGCCTTTCATTTGTTTATGTGCATGTTGTCAAAATTTAACCTGTTTCTGAGCATTGTTCGACACAAAGGTTGTGGGCAGCACTTGCCTTATTTATTATTATTATTATTTTTTTTATCTCAACATTCAATATTTGATATTGCATAAAATCCGGCTAATTTGAATTTGATCCGGAAAGAATCTCAAAGAGCGACAACTTAAGAGTTTTAAAATAAATATATATACAGAATTCGAATCTGAAACCTTTTATGAAACTAAAAGAATTTTAAGCAAATTCATCCACATCCTTACTAATTTAATTAATTCAATTTAACGCGACTTACTTACTATTATTGATTTGCACACACCATATCTCGATGGTTGGGATTCATTTTGTTCATCTTCTTCATCTATCCAGCTCTCTCAGCTCCTTTGAAGAAAGGTTTTTATAGAAAAACATGCCCACTTGCTGAGACTCTAGTTAGAAGCACAATAAAAAATGCTCTTGCTAATGATACTGGCATTCCTGCTGCTCTCATTAGGCTTCATTTCCATGATTGCTTTGTAAAGGTAATGATCTTTGCTCTTTAATCAATTTCCTTGACGCATATATAAATAAAAAGCCAGCTTTGTACCTGCAAAGCAGAGAGTCTACGTGCACTAAAAATTAATATATGTATATATAAACACAATTTTCTGAACAATTTTTCTAAAATATCTGAATAGGGCTGTGATGCTTCCATTCTTCTTGATTCAACTCCGCCAAATAAAGCAGAGAAGGAAAGCATGGGAAACAAAGGTGTAGTTGGATTTGAGGTTATAGATGAAGCAAAGGCCAAGATAGAGTCTCACTGCCCTAATACAGTTTCATGTGCAGATATTCTTGCTTTTGCAGCTCGTGATAGTGTCTTCCTCGCTGGTGGCATTTACTACGATGTTCCGAGCGGCCGCCGCGATGGAACCATTTCTCTGATCGATGAAGTTACAAAAAACCTTCCTGGTTCATTCTTTAATTCTATCCAACTAAAACAAAATTTTGCCAAAAAGGGCTTGTCACTAGAAGAAATGGTGACACTTTCTGGTGCTCACTCTATTGGTGACTCGCACTGCTCTTCATTTTCTGAACGTTTATATTCTTTTAATGCAACTTACTCCCAAGATCCTTCATTGGATCCTGTCTATGCTAGTCACTTGAAAGTTAAGTGTCCTAAGCCTGTAAAAACTGGTGTACCAGCTGACTCAACGGTTGTGCCTTTTGATCCATTAACTCCAACTAGGCTTGACAATAACTACTACAAGAACTTGGAGAGCAAAAAAGGGTTATTGTTCTCGGATCAGGTGCTTTGGGACAGTGCTTTAACTAAGAAGATGGTGAATAGGAACATTAAGCACCCGCATACATGGGCTTCCAAGTTTGCTTCTGCTATGGTGCACATGGGTTCTATTGAGGTCATTACTGGGTCACATGGACAGATAAGGAAGAATTGCCGGGTTGTGAATTAATTAGTTTTCCTTGTTTGTACTCTATAATTTAATAAAGGATTTTGATGATTATTTGGTTTTAATTACTTTGTTTGGCCTTAGATATGTAAGGCTTGTAGCTTTTTCATGGAAAATTTTGGAGCTTTCCCACAATATTTAATATTTAATAAATTTATATAATTTTGGTATGATGAAATTCATGCAATGGTTTTTATGAATGCAAAGGTTCAAGAAGAATTTAATGCAACTAATCTAAGTGATTATTAATAAATTAATTTTGAATTGGTTGGAGTTGCTTTTGTTTAAACAAGATTTTGGATTTGAATTATTGTAATATATATATTCGTATTAAATTAATTATTAAATTTTTTTTTTTTTATAGTTCTACCGAAGTCAAACTGAGATAACTAGAGTTTAGTTTCAATTTTTTTAATATAAACTCATTTTAAAAAGAGATAAGTATAAAAAAATTATCATATGATTTAGCACATTTGCACTTTCTATTATGTGGCATCACACTTCGTTATGAGTTATGCCATAAGTAAATAAGAGCCAAAATCATTAACACCGTTTATATGACTTGATGTGGATGGTACGTGTTTGAATACTTGCTCACATGTCTAAAAACTTATCATAATGTATGGCCTACATTTTAATATTTGTGGTTTTGCTTTTTGGAAAAACTATTTTGTAATTTTTTTGACATTTTAAGTATTTGGTATTTTATTTTTTGCATTTTAATACCCTTTAACTAATATAATTATTATTTTATGAAAATATATTAATATAATATTAAATTTTAATAATAAATTTATTTCGTATATGATTTATAATTAATGTAACAAATTTATTATTTTTAAAAATTTTAAAAATTTATTTTGTATTCATAATACCATTAAAAATTCATTTTAACTTGGTTTGTTATAAGTTTATTAAAGTTAGTTGAATTATATATTATTTATTATATTTTATTTGCTTAGCGCATAACCCACAGAATATTGAGGTATAATTGGACCGAAATTATATATGTGCTAAACTTAAAGATAGTCATTTTTTTTTTACTTGTCCCTTTTAAAAAATTATAATTTCTCTTCGAATAAATTATACATCCTTGATAGGCTGATGATAAAAGGGTCTAACATAATAACCGCACCGTCAAGTTTTAGCCCATCATCAACAAGAAGTAGGGTTTTATATATCGTTTTGAAGGAGAGTTCTCCTGATTTTGAGCTCTCTCAGTCAGATACTACTGCTAATAGATACCCGATTCTCTTCTCTTCTGGTAGGTTTCCTCTTTCTTTATGTCTGTAATCTTATTCTTCATGTGGGTCTTAATTGTTTTCACTAAAATTTCATCAACTAACAGAGTGTTACGGGCGCTATATATGCACACACTATACGCTGCACCCTATTATAGAGCTGACTTGAAAAAAAACTAATTGGTATTTTTGTTGATTCAGGTGTATTAAGTAGTTGTTTGAGATATTTTTTAACAATCAGTGAAGATGCAGAACAAGGAAGGAGTGAACATGGATCTTTACATTCCCAGGAAATGGTATTTGAGTATTCAGTTTCATGTTTGCCAATTTTGGGAAATTTAGTATGGAATTTATTGGTTTAAGTGTTAAATTGTTATTTTGTTTTGTTGGGTTTGGTTTTTTTAGTTTGGTGGCTAAGAGATTATGTTAATGTGCAGCTCTGCCACAAATAGGTTGATTACTTCGAAGGATCATGCGTCTGTCCAGATTAACATAGGACACTTGGATGACCGTGGCATTTACAATGGTCAATTCACTACATTTGCCCTTTGTGGTTTTGTCCGTGCACAGGTTGCTTTTCTTTTCCTGCTTGAGATTCTCCCGATAAGAGCGGGTGTTGGGGATGGGATTTCTTCTGTTCAATTTGCCTTTTGTTGATGACTCCATGCAAGTTACCTAGATGCTCTTAAACGTTATTTGGTTTTGAGGGCAGCGTTCTCTGCTTGAAAATTCAAAAAATGGGCACTAGAGTGGAGAACATAGTTATAGCTTTCTTAGAATTGAACATTTTAGATAAAAGTTCTGCTTTTCTGCGCTTGAATTTTGCAACTTGTTTTGGTTGGACAATAGAGATATCTAGATTCGGAAAGCATCTTAGAGAATTTTTATTGAGCAAGCTATCTTAGCCTACTTGAATTGTTGTCTATTCTTAATCAAGCGATCCAGGAATATGCTCGAGCAGTATTTAGTTTATTCATGCAACTAGATAACCCTTTGTGAGAGTATTAATCAATTGTCTAATAAAGGATCGGGTTAAGATGGATGGTTTGGATGATGGGAAGTGGATGAATATAATAATTATCATAAGGGTCAAAATTTAAATAAATAAAATAATAAAGAAAACAAATTAGAATGACAAACTTACATGCTTAAACATATTTCAAAATAAAGGAATAAATCCTCTTGCCATTGATCTAATGAGGCAACACCTCAAAGCAAAGAGCATTGCCTTGCCTCTATAGATTACACTTGAGCTCAATTAAAATAGTAAAAAAATAATAATAAACTATATAAAAAATATGCATCCAACCAAACTTCACGTAAGATTTTAACTACTATACTAAATTTTAATTAACAAAATACATAGAAATAATCATGTCATTCTTTTAATGAAATGACTGAAAAATGAGCAAATCCAGAGCACAAAATCTAATTATATGAATATTAGTTTTGAATAGTAAAAACTACTCATGTAAAATTTTGAGTTACACACTAAACGAGAGCGAATAAAATAAATGAAAATGTTTCTATTATCCTTATGATGAAATGAAAGCAAAGTGGCGATGCCTCATTTCAAAGAGATGACGCCTCTACGATGAGGCACCGCTTGATTTACCCAAAACGGATTCAAGTTCAGAAAGATGGTTTCTAATTTGAAAATCAGTTGATTTAAATAATTATAAACTTATGGATCTTACATAAAATATAAAAGCAATATCTAAGAACAAAGATTCTTACTTTGCACTCCTAGGATTTTTTCTTTTATGAACCTCTCCTTTTTTTCTCCCTCTAAAAAAAAACCTAACTCTTCCTTCTTTCTCTTTTTTTTTTTTTATACTTCCCAAGCTTGATCACTACCACTACCCTCTTCATCATTGCCATCACCTTTTTAGCCCATAAATTTTCACCAAAAAACCAACTATTATTGTGGTAATTGCAGAGTAAAAATATATGGGGGCCCACTAACTTGTTGTCTTTGAAAAACCTCATTTAATGCAGCAGCAAGTGTCACCTCTTTACTCAACTGCCAAAGAGGTGATGTGTAATATCTCGTATTTTTAAATATTTTTATACTGCATCGGGATATGCAGTGTTAATAATTTTTGTATATATATTATGATATTTTTACGAGTTGATATGTATTTAAAACCTATTTTAATTATTGTATATTATTTAAAGTGCTTTACGTAAAATTTTTCCGGGACTTGCATTTTCGGAGAAATTTCCACGTAAATAATTTATTATTAATTATTTTAAATAGATTTGCGGACTTGCATAAACTCATACATATTTTTAAAGTACTAAATAAAATATATATATGTGTATTTATTTAATCAATTAGGGTTTAATTAATTACCCTAATATTATATTATTTATTTATTAGTTTATTGTTATTTAATTATTTTATTTAGTATTAAATTATTTAAAATATTAAATTATATGTGTGTGGTGTATATTTAATGTGTGTAATTTAATATTATTTTAATATATAGTATAAAGTATATATATATATACATATATACATTAAATATTAACAAAAAATTAAAGTTTGATATAATTACCAAATTGCCACCCGAGCTTCTCCCTCACTCCCGATCACTTCCCTCACCATTCCGGTCGCTGTCGTCTCGTTGTCTTGCCGTTGGTGTGCCATCCGGCGTGCCACCTCCTTCCTCAGCCTTTCTCGCTGCCTGTTGCAACCGTTTCCGGCATCTGGAGGTCGTGTTTGGCCGGAGAAGCCGAGAGTTGGAGCAATATCGTTCACGACATTTCCGGCCACCGTTTTTGACACCGCCGATCTCTTTCTTCTCCTTGAGTTCCGGTGAGTGTGATTCCAAGATTTTTTTCACTTAAAATGGTCTTGATTTGCTTAGGTTTCAATTTTTCGAATTCGGCCATTTTAGGGTTTTTGAATTTTTTAACTTCAATTTGATTGATTCATGAGAAATTCATTCACAAATGTTGTTCCCCTTAGCTTAATATACATGTGTGAATTTTTGTGGAATTTTTGGAGATTAATTTGATTTTTGGGTATTTTTGAATATTTTAATATTATTTTCTAATTTTTGGAAATTAATTAAAAAAATTATGAAATTGTGTTTTATGATAAATATAGGTGTTTAAATGAATTATAGATATTTATTTTGAATTTTTATGAATTTCTATGTATTTATTTTGAATTTAATTAGGTTATGTAATTTTGGGAAAATAGGGTTAATTATGTTTTTAATCAAAATTAATTAATTAATTGAGTTTAATTATTGATATTATTGATAAATATGTTGAGAAAATTAATTTTGGATAATTATACTATTTTTGGTGAATTTTTGAATGAATTTTAGTATATTTATATATAGAGGGGCATTTTGGTAATTTTACACAAAATTGGCTAAAAATGTAATTTAATTGGTTTTAATAGTTATTTAAGGTATAAAAATGATTTCTACAAATTATTTAGTATTTTTAATTGATTAAAGTTATTTTCCGTGAATTATTTTCAATTATATATATAATATACGATTTTTCTAAATAAAATGCGTTTTATCGGTTTTTACTGTGTTTTAAGGTTAATTACGTAATTTCTATTTATTAAATGTATTTCTGTGATATAAGGGTATTTTTGGTATTTCTATATTATTTTGTGAATTGTGGACCCCGGTCGGTAAACTGTAGTTTGGAGTTCGACTGAGGGGTTGTGGATGAGTTGTTGTATCTGTTTTTCGAAGTGTGTTTCTTTGCAGGGCCGGCTCTACTCTTTGAGTAGAGAGATGTCTGTTTTACAGGGGAGGTTCTGCAGAATTTTGGGTAGAATTCTCGTAAAACGTGATGTCCGGTCGAATCCTGATTTCTAATTCTGTGTCTAAGTAATCTAGATTGAGTCCTTAAAACTTATGTTCGATTTATTCTGATTCCTATCGTTATTGTTTGTTTAGTTGCGCCGAGACCGAGGCCTAGTGGATCAGGCCCGTCGGATCCATCTCGTGGAGCGCACTAAGTGTGAGTTACTATTTTATATATATGTGCTTTAGGATGCATGATTTTAGAAATATATGTTTCATTTTGATTAAATATGCATAAATAATTTGGTTAATACCTAAGTTTATTTTTAGTTTACTTTTGGTTTATTTTTGGTATATAATAAATTATATGCATGTTTTATTAATAAATTATGTTTAAAATATTTTTAAATATATTTCTAGCTTAATTTGTAATTTGATTGGATTTTTTTGACGTATATATACTTGAAATATACCTGGTTTACTTTTGGTATATTTCCAGTATATATATGGTTTATATTGTTATTTTATTTAAATTCATGCATCATTGATTTGTGAGTGAATGTTTTATATTTATTAATGAAGGATATCAATAGAACGTGCTACCTAGTGGGCAGCACTAGGACCGAGTACGTACCGGTACGCTTATAGCATTTAGGCTATATTACTAACCAGTTTGAGGATATTGATTGGATTTGATTATCTGATGTGTGATGTGACTTGGGAGTGTGATTGCTGGAGCTCAGTTGACCTAGTGTCTCGGGGCCAATCACACTGACAGTCAGACTGCTGGAGCTCGGTTGACTTAGTATCTCGGGGCCAGTCTACTGTCCAAATGAAACAAGTGAATATATTTGGAATAAGTGAGCCTGTATGGCTAGAGTGTTGTCTAACACTGTTTTGAGGTTGCGATATTATAGGGTTCTATTTGATCCTTCATAAACTGTGAATTTCAGTAAAAAATATATAAAATGATTTTACTGCATCTATGTGTAATTGCCTGTATATATACATATTAGATATATATAATGTTGATTGTATGCATTGTCATTTAGTGTGCATGTATATATATTATAGTAATTCACTCAGTGAGGTCTGAGTCCCCTCTGTTGACCATTTTTTCAGGAGAGTCTTCTTCTTCAGACCTCAGTAGCAGGCCTGTACGTCGGATTTCTTCCGCTCTGGCTTCTTTATATAAACTACTCATTTGAGTCTTGAGTTTTATTTTATAATCTAGACACTGCAGTAGTTGTAAATAAATTGTGGGTTTTGTGTATTATATTTGTATGAATTATGTATTTTAAGAATTTGAACTGGATTTATATTAAAAGATTTATATATATGAGATATGGATTTGATTTAAATTCCGTGAGAGATTATCATTTTGATAATTATGATTTTATTTCCACTGCATTAAGAGTTGTTGTTATTATTATTATTGCATGTTTATTTTATTTTATTTTATTTTTTTTTAGGCTTGCTACGGGTTCCGGATTCGAAAGAATTCCCGTTCCCTAGCGCCGACCATGGCCCCTGTTTTAGGTCGTGATAAAGTTGGTATCAGAGCAGAGTTCTATGTCAGGGCTTAGTTGTGTGAGTCGTGGCCCTAGTTTTAAAGTTGTGTTTTCTTTTAGTAACTACTGCAGTGAATTAGGTTCGAGTATGTCTTGATAAATATTCCTTGCTTTAGTTTTTTGCGTTATTCCTCCGTAGTCTGTTTTGTCTGAATCGTTCTGTTATCTTTTTAGAATGAGGAGGCGAGTGCGTGTCGCTCCATTGATCGTTGAGGCCGAGGATGATGAGTCCTTTCAGGATGAGGTTTTACCTCATGAGCAGCCAGTTAGACGTAGAGGTCGTGGCAGAGGTAGACCTCGAGGAGCCGTAGGTCACCGTAGGCAGAGAGAGTTACAGGACGAGGAGCCTGTTGAGCCTGAATTTGATGTTCCTGTGCCTCCAGTTGTTTAGCCTATTCAGCCTACCTACCAGCAGGGTATGTCTGACCCTGAGACAACTTTGTTCTATGCTCGAGTTGGTAGGATTGCTTTTGATGGTACTTTCGATCTGCTAAACTTTCTGCACGTGATCGAGACTCGGACTCGGACTGCTCACACCGAGTATCAGCGGATCATGATCGTCGAGTTGTCTGTTGAGGGACCAGCCCTAGATTGGTTTATTATGATGATCCAGCCTTATATGATGACGATGACCTAGGCTCAGTTCAGAGAGCGGTTTATGAGGAGATTCTGTCCAGAGCCTCTCCGTATGAGCTATCGTCTCCGTCTGACCAGCATTTCTCGTGGTGATCGATCTGTAGAGGAGTACACTCAAGAGTTTCTTCGGCTGGGTAGATATGCAGAGGATCTGATGCGAGATCAGTATTTCACAGTCACTACCTACGTTACTGGTTTAAGTTCTGCTTTTGCTGGTATGCCTACAGCAGGCCTTACTCTGGAGTCTGTGATTGAGTTAGCCAAGGAGATCGAGCTGAGGCTAGTTAGGCAGGGAGCGATGCTTGATTATTACCAGCTAGGAGTTCAATCGAGTGGATTGCAGGCTACTCCGTACTCGAGTTTTCATGTTGGTTCGAGTAGTCAGCAGCGAGGTCTGACTCAGCAAAGTCAGAGACAGCAACAACGAGTGCATCAGAGCAGTAGACATGGCCATGGAGGTCAGCGTAGGTCATTCAGATTTGGGTCAGGTGCTTCGAGCAGCAACAGTGGTCGTAGTTCTGGATCAGCTGCCAGTGTATGCCAGACCTACAGTAGAGTCCATCAAGGACCGTGTTATCTGACACCACTGACATGCTTCAGATGCGGGCAGACAGGACATTTTGCCAAATCGTGTCCTTACCCCGGATATCAGCAGTCGTAGATTTCGCAATTCCCACAGTAGTCGATTGCTAGTGCTGCACCAGTTCCATTTCAGTTACCACCAGTTCAGCATCAGAGTTCCACTCAGCTTGTCCCATAGTAGAGTCGTGGTAGAGGTACTAGAGGAGGTGCCAGAGGTGTTGGCCAGACTTCTACCAGTCAGCAGGGAGGTCAAGGACAGGCCAGAGTTTTTTATCTCACTCAGCAGGATGCTCAGGCATCTAATGCAGTCGTGGCAGGTATTGTTTCTGTTTGTTACATGGATGCTTGGGTTTTGTTTGATCCGGGTGCCACGCATTCGTTTGCTTCTCCCATTTTTACTTCTAAATCTTATTGGCAAACTTTGAGGATGGCTTTTCCTTTGTCTTTTGCCACTCCTCTGAGCGATTCCTTGGACACTGATATTATTCTTTCTGGTTGTCCAGTTCTTGTGGGAGATAGAGAATTACTCGCTGATTTGATCTTATTGGATGTGATGGAGTTTGATATTATTTTGGGAATCGATTGGTTATCTCAGCACTATGCCATGGTAGATTGCAGGAATAAAGAGGTGACTTTTAGAATTCCTAATGAAGGAGATTTTAAGTTTGTGGGTGATAGGCATTCAGCACCTCAGAATCTTATTTCTGCTATTACGGCTATGAAGTTGTTGAGGAAAGGATGTCAAGGATATTTGGCATTGGTGAGGGATAGTTCAGTGGAGAAGTTGTCACTCACAAAAGTTCCTATTGCTTGTGAGTTTCTTGATGTTTTTCTTGAGGATTTGCCAGGTTTACCATCTCACAGAGAGATTGAGTTCTGTATAGATGTGGTTCCAAGTACTACTCCTATATCTATGCCACCCTACATAATGGCTCCCGCAGAGTTGAAAGAGTTAAAGGAGCAGTTGCAAGAGTTATTGGATAAGGGTTTTATCAGACCCAGTGTTTCTCCTTGGGGTGCACCAGTCCTGTGTGTGAAGAAAAAGGATCGTACCTTGAGACTGTGCATTGACTACAGAGAGCTGAACAAGGTGACAGTGAAGAACAAGTATCCTCTCCCGAGGATAGATGATTTATTTGATTAGCTACAGGATGCACAGTTCTTTTCTAAGATTGACTTGAGGTTGAGTTATCATCAATTGCGGATTAGTGAAGCCGATGTTCCTAAAATAGCATTTCGCACTCAATATGGCCATTATGAGTTTCTGGTGATGTCCTTTGGTTTGACTAATGCACCAGCAGCTTTTATGGACCTGATGAACAGGGTATTCAGACCATATGTGGATCAGTTTGTGGTAGTCTTCATTGATGATATACTGGTTTATTCAAGGAGTATGGAGGAGCATGTATATCACTTGAGGATTGTACTGTAGACACTGAGAGATCATCAGCTTTATGTTAAATTCTCAAAGTGTGATTTCTGGATGGAGAGTGTTTCTTTTCTTGGACATGTAGTGTCTAAAGATGGTATCCAGGTTGATCCACAGAAGATTAAGGCGGTGTCTGAGTGGCCTAGATCAACTTCTGTTACTAAGATTCAAAGTTTTCTGGGTTTAGCCGGGTATTATAGGCTGTTTATGCAGAATTTTTCTAGAATTGCAGCCCCTATGACTAGCTTGACTCAGAAGAATGTTAGATTCGAGTGGTCAGAAGCTTGTGAGAATAGTTTCCAGTTTTTGAAGGAAAAATTGACCATAACGCCAGTATTAGCTTTGCCTAATAGTGTGGACAAGTTCACAGTTTACTGTGATGCCTCTAGAATTGGCCTTGGTTGTGTGCTGATGAAGAATGGAAGGGTGATAGCCTATGCTTCGAGGCAGTTGAAGAAGCATGAGCATAACTATCCCACACATGACCTTGAGATGGCTACAGTGATCTTTGCTCTGAAGATTTGGAGACATTATCTGTACGGGGTGACTTGTGAGATATTTACTGATCACAAGAGCCTTAAGTACATTTTTCAATAGAGAGATTTGAATCTGAGGCAGAGAAGATGGTTAGAATTATTGAAGGATTATGTCTGTAAGATATTATATCATCCGGGTAAAGCTAATGTGGTAGCAGATGCCTTGAGTAGGAAGTCCTCAAGCAGTCTTGCTCACATCAGTGTTGTAAGGAGACCGTTGATCCATGAATTGCATCTGATGGTGGATCAAGGTCTGATGATGAAGCTTAGTAGGTCAGGTGGACTGTTAGCTCAATTTAAGGTACGATCTGTACTGAGGGATAGGATTAAAGAAGCTCAGAGCCGAGATCCTATTCTAGAAGAGCTTGTAGAGAATGTCAGAGCAGGGAAGTTCACTGATTTCACACTTGATGATGATGGTGTGTTGTGGATCAGTGGTAGATTGTGTGTTCCTGATATGGATGATTTGAGAGAAGAGATCCTAGAGGAAGCACATTCTACAGCCTACAGCATTCATCTGGGCATTACTAAGATGTACCACAGTATCAGAGATCTATACTGGTGGGACGGATTGAAGAAGGATGTCGCTGATTATGTTGCTAAGTGTCTGACGTGTCAGCAAATGAAAGCTGAACATCAGAAGCCTTCTGGGAAGCTTCAGCCTCTTCCTATTCCCGAGTGGAAGTGGGAAAGGATAGCTATGGATTTTGTGGTTGGATTACCTCGTTCGAAGGATGGATACGATTCCATCTGGGTGATTATAGACAGATTGACGAAGTCTGCACATTTCTTGCCTGTGAAAGCCACTTATTTTATTGCCAGATTGGCGAAGCTGTATGTGAAGCATATCGTATGCCTTCATGGAGTACCTATGTCCATTGTGTCAGATAGAGGTTCAGTGTTTACTTCTCATTTTTGACAGAAGTTACAGGAAGCGATGGGCACTAGGTTGGACTTCAGTACTGCTTTTCATCCTCAGACAAATGGTCAGTCTGAGAGGATGATTCAGACACTAGAAGATATGTTGAGGATGTGTGTCCTGGATTTGGGAGGTAGCTGGGATGATCATTTGCCACTCGTAGAGTTTGCTTATAATAACAACTACCATAGCAGTATTGGCATGGCACCGTATGAGGCGTTATACGGAAGGAAGTGTATATCCCCTTTGAGTTAGGATGAGATTGGTGAGAGAGCTTTGACTAGACTTGAGATGGTTCAGGATGCTGCAGAGAAAGTCACCGTGATTAAGCGCAGATTAGAGACCGCAGTTAGCAGGCAGAAGAGCTATGCGGATCCTAGGCGTAGAGATGTGGAGTTTCAGGTTGGAGATTTTATTTTTCTGAAGGTATCTCCAATGAAGGGTGTGATGAGATTTGGCATGAAGGGTAAGTTAGCACTGAGATATATCGGACCGTTTGAGATTCTGGAGAGAGTTGGCACTGTTGCATATCGGTTGGATTTGCCTCCGAGTATGTCACAAGTGCATCCAGTATTTCATATCTCGATATTGAGGAAGTATATCTCAGACCCTTCACACGTGTTGCAGCCCGACAGTGTAGAAGTGGGTGAAGATTTGACGTTTGTGGAAGAACCTGTGGCGATCGTAGATTATCAAGTTCGACAGTTGTGTTCGAAGCAGATTTCGATGGTCAAGGTTCTGTGGCGTAGCAACAGAGTTGAGGAGCATACGTGGGAGACTGAAGCTGAGATGCGAGCTTCTTACCCGTATCTCTTCCCTTCTTGATCTTGTGATCATTTTCTTTCTGGAATTCGGGGACGAATTCTTGTAAGGGGGGAAAACTGTAATATCTCGTATTTTTAAATATTTTTATACTGCATCGGGATATGCAGTGTTAATAATTTTTGTATATATATTATGATATTTTTACGAGTTGATATGTATTTAAAACCTATTTTAATTATTGTGTATTATTTAAAATGCTTTACATAAAATTTTCCCGGAACTTACATTTTCGAGGAAATTTCCACGTAAATAATTTATTATTAATTATTTTAAATAGATTTGCGGACTTGCATGAACTCATACATATTTTTAAAGTACTAAATAAAATATATATGTGTATTTATTTAATCAATTAGGGTTTAATTAATTACCCTAATATTATATTATTTATTTATTAGTTTATTGTTATTTAATTATTTTATTTAGTATTAAATTATTTAAAATATTAAATTATATGTGTGTGGTGTATATTTAATGTGTGTAATTTAATATTATTTTAATATATATTATAAAGTATATATATATATATACATATATACATTAAATATTAACAAAAAATTAAAGTTTGATATAATTACCAAATTGCCATCCGAGCTTCTCCCTCACTCCCGATCACTTCCCTCACCATTCCGGTCGCTGTCATCCCGTTTTCTTGCCGTTGGTGTGCCATCCGGTGTGCCACCTCTTTCCTCAGCCTTCCTCGCCGCCTGTTGCAGCCGTTTTCGGCGTCTGGAGGTCATTTTTGGCCGGAGAAGCCGAGAGTTGGAGCAACGTCGTTCATGACGTTTCCGGCCACCGTTTTTGACACCGCTGATCTCTTTACTCTCCTTGAGTTCTGGTGAGTGTGATTCCAAGCTTTGTTTCACTTAAAATGGTCTTGATTTGTTTAGGTTTCGATTTTTCGAATTCGGCCATTTTAGGGTTTTTGAATTTTTTTAACTTCAATTTGATTGATTCATGAGAAATTCCTTCACAAATGTTGTTCCCCTTAGCTTAATATACATGTGTGAATTTTTTTGGAATTTTTGGAGATTAATTTGATTTTTGTGTATTTTTGAATATTTTAATATTATTTTCTAATTTTCTGAAATTAATTAAATAAATTATGAAATTGTGTTTTATGATAAATATAGGTGTTTAAATGAATTATAGAAATTTATTTGGAATTTTTATGAATTTCTATGTATTTATTTTGAATTTAATTCGGTTATGTAATTTTGAGAAAATAGGGTTAATTATGTTTTTAATTGAAATTAATTTTTTAATTGAGTTTAATTAGTGATATTATTGATAAATATGTTGAGAAAATTAATTTTTCATAATTATACTATTTTTGGTAAATTTTTGGATGAATTTTAGTATATTTATATATAGAGGGGCATTTTGGTAATTTTACACAAAATTGGCTAAAAATGTAATTTAATTGGTTTTAATAGTTATTTAAGGTATAAAAATAATTTCTACAAATTATTTAGTATTTTTAATTGATTAAAACTATTTTCCGTGAATTATTTTCAATTATATATATAATATACGATTTTTCTAAATAAAATGCGTTTTATCGGTTTTTACTGTGTTTTAAGGTTAATTACGTAATTTCTATTTATTAAATATATTTTTGTGATATAAGGATATTTTTGGTATTTCTATATTATTTTGTGAATTGTGGACCCCGGTCGGTAAACTGTAGTTTGATGTCTGACCGAGGGGTTGTGGATGAGTTATTGTACCTATTTTTTGAAGTGTGTTTCTTTACAGGGCCGGCTCTACTCTTTGAGTAGAGAGATGTCCGTTTTACAGGGGAGGTTCTGTCGAATTTTTGGTAGAATTCTCGTAAAACGTGATGTCCGATCGAATCCTGATTTCTAATTCTGTGTCTAAGTAATCTAGATTGAGTCCTTAGAACTTCTGTTCGATTTATTCTGATTCCTGTCGTTATTGTGTGTTTAATTGCACCGAGACCGAGGCCTAGTGGACTAGGCCCGTCGGATCCTTCTCGTGGAGCGCACTAAGTGTGAGTTACTATTTTATATATATGTGCTTTAGGATGCATGATTTTAGAAATATATGTTTCATTTTGATTAAATATGCATAAATAATTTGGTTAATACCTAAGTTTATTTTTAGTTTACTTTTGGTTTATTTTTGGTATATAATAAATTATATGCATGTTTTATTAATAAATTATGTTTAAAATGTTTTTAAATATATTTCTAACTTAATTTGTAATTTGATTGGATTTGTTTGACGTATATATACTCGAAATATACCTGGTTTACTTTTGGTATATTTCCAATATATATATGGTTTATATTGTTATTTTATTTAAATTCATGCATCATTGATTTGTGAGTGAATGTTTTATATTTATTAATGAATGATATCAATAGAACGTGCTACCTAGTGGGCAGCACTAAGACCGAGTACGTACCGGTACGCTTATAGCATTTAGGCTATATTACTAACCAGTTTGAGGATATTGATTGGATTTGATTATCTGATGTGTGATGTGACTTGGGAGTGTGATTGCTGGAGCTCGGTTGACCTAGTGTCTCGGTGCCAGTCACATTGACAGTCAGACTGCTGGAGCTCGGTTGACTTAGTGTCTCGGGGTCAGTCTACTGTCCAAATGGAACAAGTGAATATATTTGGAATAAGTGAGCCTATATGGCTAGAGTGTTGTCTAACACTGTTTTGAGGTTACGATATTATAGGGTTCTATTTGATCCTTCATAAACTGTGAATTTCAGTAAAAAATATATAAAATGATTTTACTGCATCTGTGTGTAATTGTCTGTATATATACATATTAGATATATATACTGTTGATTGTATGCATTGTCATTTAGTGTGCATGTATATATATTATAATAATTCACTCAGTGAGGTCTGAGTCCCCTCTGTTGACCATTTTTTCAGGAGAGTCTTCTTCTTCAGACCTCAGTAGCAGGCCTGTACGCCGGATTTCTTCCACTCCGGCTTCTTTGTGTAAACTGCTTATTTGAGTCTTGAGTTTTATTTTATAATCTAGACACTGCAGTAGTTGTAAATAAATTGTGGGTTTTGTGTATTATATTTGTATGAATTATGTATTTTAAGAATTTGAACTAGATTTGTATTAAAAGATTTATATATATGAGATATGGATTTGATTTAAATTCCATGAGAGATTATCATTTTGATAATTATGATTTTATTTCCGCTGCATTAAGAGCTGTTGTTATTATTATTATTGCATGTTTATTTTTTATTTTTTTTTAGGCTTGCTACGGGTTCCGGATTCGAAAGAATTCCTGTTCCCAAGCGCCGGTCATGACCCCTGTTTTGGGTCGTGACATAATGTAATATCCCGAGTTTTTAAATAATTTTAAACTGCATCGGGATATGCAGTGTTAATAATTTTCATATATATTTTGATTATTTAATTAGTTTATTATCTATCAAAGTTATTTTAATTATTTTTAAGTCCTTTACGTAAAATTTTTCCGAGAGTCTTATTTTCGGGGAAATTAAAACTTAAATAAATAATTATTAATTATTTTGGACTGTTTTGTGAGTTTGCATGAGTCCATGCACGATTTTAATTGTCATATTAATATACATACATATACAGGTATATATACACCTTTAAATAATTAGGGTTTATTTTAATTAAATTTATATTGTATAGTTTTAATAAATAATGTGTATTATATATATGTATATGTGTATAAATATTATTATTTTAATATGTGGTGAATAAATATTGTGAATATAGTATTCATTTATTATTATAATATAAACTATAGTTATATATACATATAATATCTTACAAAAACAAAAGTTTCCCTTAATTACCAAACTGCCATCGACTTCACCTTCTCCATGCCTGACGCCATTTCTCCAATTCCGCTCACCGTCAAGTTGACTTCTCACCGGCGGAGTGCCTCTCAGCCAACCACCACCATCCCTAGCTCCCTCTTGTTAGTGATATGCACTAGGTCAATCATTTGTGATTATGTATTGACTTTCTTATTTTATTAATAAAGAGGTATTATATTATCATTTGATTTTATGATAATTACATGAATGGTTAATTCTTACTAAGGCCATCAAGTATGTGACTTGATAGTAAAACCCTTAGATTAAAATAAGAGTTCTATTCTAATTATCCCTAGCCATTTATTCACTATATGAATTTTAAAGTATTAAGGCTAGTATGATGTTGACTGATGGTTATGTTTTACTAATCATAAATATGAGATATTAAGTCAACTCATAGGTACATGATGAGAGATCATGTACTGGATTGACCCACTATGAGAATACTACATAGATTATTGTTATAAGTATTTCTTATCACAGTAATTTTATTTCGGTCCTTTGACCTTGAAATCATCATGGATTTCTACATAGCCATTTTATGTTTTGACACATTCTAACATTGTCTTTAACCGGATGATTAAAAGAATGTTGTTGGATATAAAATTAGTTATGTGAGGAATGTGAGTGATTTAGAAGGAATTTATCCCTCATTAATATGAGAAAGATATCTAAAGGCCCCTTAATGAGATAGACTGAATAAAATGCATGGCCATGCTGAAATGAATTGATAAAGAGTTATCATTTTCAGTCTACTTGGAATCAAGTCATAATATTGAACTATATAAGGATGACATTCTATGTCTTATGTTCAATTAAGATATCATGTGATAAAGGGACAATAAAATTCACTGTAATTAGGTTATGTCGGATTATTGACTTCATATGACTTGGGTAGTCATAATGTCTTGCTAGAGGCCACTTATGACTTGTAGGCCTAAATAGAGATTTAGGCCCACTGCCAATGTTATGTGAACCTACAGGGTCACACACTTAGAACAAGCCCAAAACGGATATGGGTTTAATAAGCCCAAAATAAACTCTGTGGAAATAAATAATTAAAGTGTTTTATTTATTTATATATTTATTTATTTATTTAAGATAAATGTTATTTTAAATAAATAAATAAGAGATTATTTTTTATCTGTTTTTAAACAAAATCAGAATATAATAAATGGAAAATTACCAAAAGGTTATTGGTAAGTGAAACCCTAACTTGGAGTCTATAAATATGTTATATTCTCTAGGGTTTCACACACTTGTTTTTGCCTCCAAATTCATTTTCTTTCCTCTTAGAAAACAAAGACAGAGTTTTTCCTTTTGTTCTTGATTTGTGAGACAGTCAAGAGGTTGCTAGCACACACACTCAAATTCATTTTATGAAGGGCTGTTCGTGTGGATACCTATAGAGGACGCATCCTTTTGGAGACGTCTTGATCCGAACAACCAAGTCAAAAAGCTCGAGGTAAGGTGTCACCGGTGTGAACCTCCTCTCACCCTTCCAGAGAATCTTGCCTCTTCTGTGTTTTGGTAAGATTATTAAAAACCCTAGATTTAATCAATTAGTCGAATTACATGGATCCTGGCTTGGGAACGTGACAAAATTTTAATTTTTTCGCTGCGTTTGCATCACGGAACCCAACACCTCTGCCACCCTTTCCTCCCATTTTTGGCGAGCTTTGGTCGGTTTTCTTTAAAAAAATCAAAACTTGGTTCTAACTCCGATCATAATGATTTCGGTCATCGTTTGAAGTGCCACTTGTCTCTATCTCTTCCTTTAGCTCTGGTGAGTGCATTTTTAAGCTTTGTTTCACTTGAAATGGTCTAGATTTCCTTTGGTTTCGATTTTACAATTTTGGCCTATGTAGTTGATTTTTTTTTAGCTTCGATTTGGTTGATTCATGAAAAATTTGCAAACATACAAACAACAACGCAAAACACATTCAACTTACTGTAAAAACTTCTTCTTCCCGCACCATCTAATTTCATCACCGTCAGTGTGCCTCCTTGCTTCCGGCCGACCACCACCTTCTTCCCCATTCTTCCCCTCATCGTCTACACGTCAAAATGTCACTGGAGAGGGCAGAAACGGTAGCAATAGTAGGATACTTCTTCTCGTTGTGAATCGCTTTTTCGGCCTCCATTTTGAGCACCGCTGGTCTCTATCAACTCCGCGAGTTGTGGTGGTCCTTATTCCGAGCTCCGTTTGAGCTTAAACCCGATCATTTGTGAGTTTTCTCGATCTTTCGATTTTGACCTATTTTATTTTTATTTTTTTTTCAGTTGATTTTTGGTTGATTTATGCAAACTCCTTTAAGAAAAGTTAATCCTAGTAGCTTAATCTATATGAATATTTTTTTTTGAATTTTTGGAATTTATTTTAATTTTTATGAATTTTTGAATATTTTATTATTATTTATTTAATTTTCTTAAATTAATTTATTTAATTATAAAATTTGTTGATTTAGTGTTTTTATGAGTTATTATTAATTTTAGTGTTGAGAAATTAATTTTTGTGAATATTATATAATTTTTAGTAATATTTTTAGTTTATGTCAATATTGGATTATTATGTCAAATTAGTATTTTTGTTGAAATTATTGGTTAAATATGTATTTTAGATAATATTCGTATAGTATATTTTGGTAAAATAATTTTAATAATTTTATATGATTTTTATATAATTTTTTAGTAATATTAGTATTATTATGTATATTTTGAATTATTAGGGTAATTGTGAAGTTTTGTCAAAATTATAGTTAAATATTATGTTTTATTTGGTTTTATAATTATTTAAGGTAATAAAATGATTTTTATAAATTATTTACTATTTTTAACTAATTAATACTAATTTTTGAAAATAATTTTCAAATAATATATTATTTAATAAATTAATGATTAAATGGGTTTTTAACAACTTTTAATATATATTTAGGCTATTTATATTATTTGAATATATATAGTGAATTTTTATTAATTTATATTGAATTATTGAGAAATTTAATTTTTAATAATATGATATTATTATTTCAGGATTTTTATTTGATTATTGTGAAATTTATTCTATTTAGTGTTTTAATGTTAAATATGCTATGTTTTGATATTTTAAGGATATTTATGGCATTTATTGATTTTTAATATTTTATTGTATTATTTGTATTTTTAGTGGAATTGTGGACTTCAGTTGGGAGTATTATGTAGTTCGGGGTCCCAACCGAAGGTGTGAATATTTTATTGTTTATAAGTGTGTTTTCTTGCAGGACCGACTCAACTTTTTAGTAGAGAGATGTCCGTTTTACAGAGAAGGTTCTGCTGAATTTTCGATAGAATTTTTGTAAAACGTGACATCGGGACGATTCTGAATTATGTGTTGTCTTAGTTTCTAATCCTTCATTAGAGTCTTCTTTTAGAAATTCTTAGAATATCCAGTTAGTTTATTCTGATTTATGTTATTATTTTATTGTTTAGTTGCGCCTAGACCGAGGCTTAGTGGATCGAGCCCGTCAAACCAGTCTCAAAAAGCGCAAATTTATGAGTTGTTATTTTACATATACAACGCACTTAGGTTACATGTTTTAGAATATACATGTTTTGAATTGTATTTATTCATAAATTGTTTTATTGAATGTTTAGTATACTTTAAGTATATTTTTAGTATATTTTAGGTATATTTCTAAATAAATGCATGTTATATTATTTATTTATACTTAAATTATTTTAAAGTATATTATTAGTTTTTTTTTGGTATATTTCATGTTTGATTTGAATTTATCTAACATATATATACTTGAAACATACTTAGTTTATTTTAGGTATATTTCTAGTATATATATGGTTTATTTATCATTATGAATGTCATTTTGCATTGCTTATTTTCCTGTATGAATGTTTTATTTTAAATGAAGGATATCGATAGAACGTGCTACCTAGTGGGCAGCATTAGGACCGTGTACGTATTGGTGCGATAGATTTAAGGTTGAGTGAGAATCAATTGTGGTATTATGATTTAATTGAGATTGATTTATTGATTTGATATATGGTATGATTGAAAGTGTGGTTACAAGAGCTCGGTTGAGCTAGTGTCTCGGGGCCAATCATACTGACAGTCAAACTATTGGAGCTTGGTTGACTTAGTGTCTCAGGGTCAGTCTACTATCCATATGGAATAAGTGAATTTATTTGGAATTAAGTGAGCCTGTATGGCTAGAGGGATGTTATTGTTGATTGAGGTTGCGATTTAAACAGGGTTCTATTTGATCCTTCATAAACATATGTTTTTCAGTATTTATATATAAAATGATTTTTAACATTTGTGTGAAATTCTTGTATATATATTTATTATATACGAATGATTGATTGCATTTGACATTAGAAAATGCATGTATATATATTATAACAATTCATTTAGTGAGGTTTGACTCCCATCAGTTGATTTTTCAGGAGATTCGTCTTCTTCAGACCATAGCAGTAGGCCTATTCGCCGGATTTCTTCAGCCTCGGCTTGTTTATGAAAATTAACTACTTAACTTTATTTGTTTTCTAAAAAACTGCAGTAGTGAGTTGTATTCTGTATTTATTGTATGTTGGTTGTAATTCAGAGGCCTTTCTCTGAACCTCTGAATATTGTGTATTATACATTTTATTTTTATGATATGACAGATTATTATTTTGTTATATTGGTGCATATTTTATTTATTATTGTATGCTTCTATTCTTTTAAGGCTTACTATGAATTTCGGATTCGAAAGAATTATCGTTCTCCAGCACCGGTCATGACTCCCGATTTGGGTCGTGACAGGTTTTGAGCTTAGGCTCGTAGGTCCATTTTTAAGAAAATTTCGGCCTTCTCTTGCATTCAAGATTTGTATTTTCTCATCATCGAGCTCTATTGTGGGTTAATCAAACCGAGTACCCACAGTTCGCCCCCTATCAGGGGCCGATTGAACCAGGTGTCTACAAATATATTATTCAACAAACTACAATAAACTCACAAAAAATGAAATTTATATGTATTTTTAATTTAATTATGTATAAAAAGAAATTATTTTTAAAATAAATTTACAATATTTTTAAAAATAACCAATTGGTTAAATTGATTGTAAATCATATATAAAATAAATTTATAATTGAAAATTGATATTATATTAATTTTTCTCATCAAATAATGATAATATTAGTAAAAAAAGGTACTAAAGTGTAGAAAAATATGAAACACATAGTATTTAAAAGTAAAAAAAAAATACCACAGGATTGGTTTTACCAAAAAGCAAAACTACAGGGACAGGGATCAAAATTATAGTTATCAGTATTTCATATATGTTGCAAATGATATATGAATTGATTTGCATATTTCTTTTTTTAATACATAAGTTATATGGCCTAAATATTTATAAATTGCATAACAATCCTATCCTTTAAATTGTCGATTGTAGAATTCAAATCTTACATCTTGAAAAGTTGTTAGAAATAAATTACCACTTCACTGCTCCATTATTAGCTATGAATTGGAATTATTATTGTGTGTTATTAAGTAAAATTTGTTAGGTTGATTTTGTTGTAACGTACTCTGATTTTAATGTATATATGCAATTGCTTGTACTATATGTTGAGCTATAACTTGTACTATCAAAGGATGAATATATATATATATTGAATGTAGAGCTTTCACATTTACTTGATCTTACAAAAGTTGAACGAATATCAGGTTTAAGTTTATCGACTTTTCATTAAAAACACCATATTTAAATTAAAATATAAATGTTCCACTTGGTACGTAGTAGGTTAAAGAAATAACAGCTAATGGATTCATGCACTTTCACATCTTCACAAGCTGTTAATCTATTTGTTATTTGAAAGGAATCGTGTGGGGGACACACGCCTTTGCTTTGTTTAATTTACGTATTGCCAAAAATTAACATATTTCCGAGAATTGTTTAATACAAAAAGGTTTGTGGGTAGCACACGCCTTTCATTTGTTTATGTGCATGTTGTCAAAATTTAACCTGTTTCTGAGCATTGTTCGTTACAAAGGTTGTGGGCAGCACTTGCCTTATTTATTATTATTATTTTTTTTTATCTGAGTATTTCGTAAAATCTGACTAATTCGAATTCGATCTGGAAAGAATCTCGAAAAACGACAACTTAAGAGTTTTAAAATAGATACGTATACAGAATTCGAATCTAAAACCTCTGATCAAACTAAAAAAATTTCAAGTAAATTTATTCACACCCTTATCAATTTAATTAATTCAATTTAACTTATGTAACGCGACTTACTATTATTGATTTGCACACACCATATCTCGATGGTTGGTCTTTGGCCATGCCCCTTCGCTGCAATTGCTTCCCATGGTATTCTAGTTCTTTTGTTTTTTCGTGTTCAATCCTCGCGGCTATTTCTTTATAAAATATTCCAAGTGTCGAAGCAGTACATCACTTCTCAAGGCTCAAACTAGCTAGTTATAAATAGGACGACGGGCTTGTGTGTGCTTCACATACATATATAAATCTTTACTACAATTTTGTCATTCTCTAATCGCATGGCGAAGTGTTCGAGTCTTTTGGGATTCATTTTGTTCATCTTCTTCATCTATCCAGCTCTCTCAGCTCCTTTGAAGAAAGGTTTTTATAGAAAAACATGCCCACTTGCTGAGACTCTAGTTAGAAGCACAATAAAAAATGCTCTTGCTAATGATACTGGCATTCCTGCTGCTCTCATTAGGCTTCATTTCCATGATTGCTTTGTAAAGGTAATGATCTTTGCTCTTTAATCAATTTCCTTAACGCATATATAAATAAAAAGCCAGCTTTGTACCTGCAAAGCAGAGAGTCTACGTGCACTAAAAATTAATATATGTATATATAAACACAATTTTCTGAACAATTTTTTAAAAATATCTGAATAGGGCTGTGATGCTTCCATTCTTCTTGATTCAACTCCGCCAAATAAAGCAGAGAAGGAAAGCATGGGAAACAAAGGTGTAGCTGGATTTGAGGTTATAGATGAAGCAAAGGCCAAGATAGAGTCTCACTGCCCTAATACAGTTTCATGTGCAGATATTCTTGCTTTTGCAGCTCGTGATAGTGTCTTCCTCGCTGGTGGCATTTACTACGATGTTCCGAGCGGCCGCCGCGATGGAACCATTTCTCTGATCGATGAAGTTACAAAAAACCTTCCTGGTTCATTCTTTAATGCTATCCAACTAAAACAAAATTTTGCCAAAAAGGGCTTGTCACTAGAAGAAATGGTGACACTTTCTGGTGCTCACTCTATTGGTGACTCGCACTGCTCTTCATTTTCTGAACGTTTATATTCTTTTAATGCAACTTACTCCCAAGATCCTTCATTGGATCCTGTCTATGCTAGTCACTTGAAAGTTAAGTGTCCTAAGCCTGTAAAAACTGGTGTACCAGCTGACTCAACGGTTGTGCCTTTTGATCCATTAACTCCAACTAGGCTTGACAATAACCACTACAAGAACTTGGAGAGCAAAAAAGGGTTATTGTTCTCGGATCAGGTGCTTTGGGACAGTGCTTTAACTAAGAAGATGGTGAATAGGAACATTAAGCACCCGCATACATGGGCTTCCAAGTTTGCTTCTGCTATGGTGCACATGGGTTCTATTGAGGTCATTACTGGGTCACATGGACAGATAAGGAAGAATTGCCGGGTTGTGAATTAATTAGTTTTCCTTGTTTGTACTCTATAATTTAATAAAGGATTTTGATGATTATTTGGTTTTAATTACTTTGTTTGGCCTTAGATATGTAAGGCTTGTAGCTTTTTCATGGAAAATTTTGGAGCTTTCCCACGATATTTAATATTTAATAAATTTATATAATTTTGGTATGATGAAATTCATGCAATGGTTTTTATGAATGCAAAGGTTCAAGAAAAATTTAATGCAACTAATCTACGTAATTATTAATAAATTAATTTTAAATTGGTTGGAGTTGCTTTTGTTTAAACAAGATTTTGGATTTGAATTATTGTAATTGTAATATCCTATATTTTTAAACATTTTTACACTGTACCGAGATATGCAGTGTTAATAATTTTTGTATATATACTATGATATTTTTATGAGTTGATATGTATTTAAAATCTATTTTAATTATTGTGTATTATTTACAGTACTTTACGTAAAATTTTCCCGGGACTTGCATTTTCGGGGAAATTTTCACGTAAATAATTTATTATTAATTATTTTAAATATATTTTCGGACTTGCATGAACTCATACGTATTTTTAAATTACTAAACACCGTGTATGTGTGCGATATTTATTTAATTAGGGTTTAATATATATTATCCTAATATTTTATTATTTGTTTATTAATTTATTGTTATTCAATTATTTTATTTATTATTAAATTATTAAAATATTAAATTATATGTGTGGATGTGAAAATTTTCAAATATTTTATTAAAATTTTTATTTTTTTCTTTTTCTTTTTCTTTTCTTTTCTTTCTTCTTCTTCTTCTTCTTCTTCCTCTCCCTCCCGCGCCCGACCACCCTTCCCCTCACCGCTGCAAATCCTGACCACCTATAGTCGGTGTGCCTCCCGGCTTGCCACCGCCGTTCCCAACCATCCCCCTCCGCCAGCAGCCTCCTTCCCCGGCGTCGACAACCTCTTTTCTTCTTTTGGCCGAAATTTTTTCTCCTCGCCGTCGATGACGATTTCGGCCACCGTTTTCGACACCGCCGGTATCTTTCTTCTCCTTGAGTTCCGATGAGTGTGATTCTAGCTTTGGTTTGAGCTAAAATGGTCTAGATTTGCTTAGGTTTTAAATTTTTTAATTTGGCCATATTAGGGTTTTTGATTTTTTTAAGCTTTGAATTGATTGATTCATGAAAACTCCCTTCACAAATGTTGTTCCTAGTAGCTTAATCTACATGTATGAATTTTTATGGAATTTTTGGATTTTTGGGTATTTTTGAATATTTTAATATTATTTTCTAATTTTCGGAAATTAATTATTTAAATTATGAAATTGTGTTTTATGGTTAAATTAGGTTTTTAAATGAATTATAGGAATTTATTTGGAATTTTTATGAATTTCTAAGTATTTATTTTGAATTATTGAAGTTTATGTAATTTGGGAAATTAGGGTTAAATGTGTTTTTAATTGAATTTAATTGGTTAATTGAGTTTAATTATTAATATTATTGATAAATATGTTGAGAAAATTAATTTTGGATAATTTTATAATTTTTGGTGAATTTTTGAAATAATTATAGTATATTTATATATATAAGGGCATTTTGGTAATTTTACCCTAAATTGGCTAAAAATGTAATTTAATTGGTTTTAATAGTTATTTAAAGTATAAAAATGATTTCTACAAATTATTTAGTATTTTTAACTAATTAAAACTATTTTTCATGAATTATTTTCAATTATATATATAATATACGATTTTTCTAATAAAATGAGTTTTTATTGGTTTTTACTGTGTTTAAAGGTTAATTATGTGATTTCTATTTATAAAATGTATTTCTATGTTATAAGGATATTTTGTTATTTTTGAAATTATTCTGTGATTGTGGACCCCGGTTGGTGGACTGTAGTTTGGAGTCCGACCGTGGGATTTTGATTGTGCTCTATGTAGTTTTTTGAAGTGTATTTCCTTGCAGGGTCGGCTCTACTCTTTTGAGTAGAGAGATATCCGTTTTACAGGGGAGATCTGCCGGATTTTTGGTAGAATTCTTGTAAAACGTGATATCTGGTCGAACCCTGATATCGATTCTATGTTTAATACTCTAGATCGAATTCTAGGATTTCTGTTAAGTTTATTCTGATGTCGGTTATTTATTATTCGTTTAGTTGCGCCGAGACCGAGGGCTAGTGGACCAGGCCCGTCGGACCCGTCTCGTGGAGCGCACTAGGGTGAGTTACTATACTATATATATATGCTTTAGGATGCATGATTTAGAAATATACGTTTTATTTTGATTAAAAATGCATAAATAATGTGATTTGTATTTAAGTATATTTTTGATTTATTTTTGGTATATATTAAATTATATGCATGTTTTGTAAATAAATTATATTTAAAATGTTTTTAAATATATTTCTAGCCTAATTTATAATTTGATTGGATTTATTTGATGTATATATACTCGAAATATACCTGGTTTACTTTTGGTATATTTCCAGTATATATATGGTTTATGTTGCTATTTTATTTAAATTCATGCATCATTTATTGTGAATGAATGTTTTATATTTATTAATGAAGGATATCAATAGAATGTGCTACCTAGTAGGCAGCACTAGGACCGAGTACGTACCGGTACGCTTATAGTATTTAGGCTATATTACTAACTTATTTATGGATATTGATTGAATATGATATTTGATGTGTGAGATGTGATTTGGAGGTATGATTGCTGGAGCTCGGTTGACCAAGTGTCTCGGGGCCAATCACACCGGCAGTCAGACTGCTGGAGCTCGATTGACTTAGTGTCTCGGGGCCAGTCTACTGTCTAAATGGATTAAGTGGATGTATTTGGATTCAGTGAGCCTGTATGGCTAGAGTGTTGTCTAACACTATTTCTGAGGTTGCGATATTCTAGGGTTCTATGTGATCCTTCATAAAAGATGATTTTCAATGAAATATATATAAAATGATTTTATTGCATCTGTGTGTATTTGCATGTATATATATTAGATATATATATACTGTTGATTGTATGCATTGTCATTTAGTGTGTATGTATATATATTATAGTAATTCACTCAGTGAGGTCTGACTCCCCTCCGTTGACTATTTTTCAGGAGAGTCAACATCTTCAGACCTCAGTAGCAGGCCTATACGCCGGATTTCTTCCGCCCCGGCTTCTTTATGTAAACTGCTTACTTGAGTCTTATTTTTATAATTTAGACACTGCAGTAGTTGTAAATTAATTATGGGATTTTATGTATTTTATTTATGAGAGATATTGTATTATATTGGAAACTGGATTTGTATTCAAAGATTTATATATATGAGATGAGATCTGATTTAAATCCAGTTGGTAAAATTAATATTGTGATATTTATGATTTCCATTTCCACTGCATTACATATTGCTACTATTATTGCATGTTTTATTTTATTTTTAGGCTTGCTACGGATTCCGGATTCGAAAGAATTCCTGTTCTCTAACGCCGGTCATGGCCCCTGTTTTGGGTCGTGACAGTAATATATATATTAGAATTAAATTAATTATTAAATTTTTTTTTATAGTTCTACCGAATTCAAACTGAGTTAACTAGAGTTTAGTTTCAATTTTTAATATAAACTCATTTTAAAAAGAGATAAGTATAAAAAAATTATCATATGATTTAGCACATTTGCACTTTCTATTATGTGGCATAACACTTCGTTATGAGTTATGCCATAAGTAAATAAGAGCCAAAATCATTAACACCGTTTATATGACTTGATGTGGATGGTACGTGTTTGAATACTTGCTCACATGTCTAAAAACTTATCATAATGTATGGCCTACATTTTAATATTTGTGGTTTTGCTTTTTGGCAAAACTATTTTGTAATTTTTTTGACATTTTAAGTATTTGGTATTTTATTTTTTACATTTTAATATCCTTTAATTAATATAATTATTATTTTATGAAAATATATTAATATAATATTAAATTTTAATAATAAATTTATTTCGTATATGATTTATAATTAATGTAACTAATTTAATATTTTTAAAAATTTTAAAAATTTATTTTGTATTCATAATATCATTAAAAATACATTTTAACTTGGTTTGTTATAAGTTTATTAAAGTTAGTTGAATTATATATTATTTATTATATTTTATTTGCTTAGCGCATAACCCACAGAATATTGAGGTATCATTGGACCGAAAGTATAAATGTGCTAAACTTAAAGATAGTCATTTTTTTTACTTGTCCCTTTTAAAAAATTATAATTTCTCTTCGAATAAATTATACATCCTTGATAGGCTGATGATAAAAGGGTCTAACATAATAACCGCACTGTCAAGTTTTAGCCCATCATAAACAAGAAGTAGGGTTTTATATATCGTTTTAAAGGAGAGTTCTCCTGATTTTAAGCTCTCTCAGTCAGACACTACTGCTAATAGATACCCGATTCTCTTCTCTTCTGGTAGGTTTCCTCTTTCTTTATGTCTGTAATCTTATTCTTCATGTGGGTCTTAATTGTTTTCACTAAAATTTCATCAACTAACAGAGTGTTACGGGCGCTATATATGCATACACTATACGCTGCACCCTATTATAGAGCTGACTTGAAAAAAAACTAATTGGTATTTTTGTTGATTCAGGTGTATTAAGTAGCTGTTTGAGATATTTTTTAACAATCAGTGAAGATGCAGAACGAGGAAGGAGTGAACATGGATCTCTACATTCCCAGGAAATGGTATTTGAGTATTCAGTTTCATATTTGCCAATTGTGGGAAATTTAGTATGGAATTTATTGGTTTAAGTGTTAAATTGTTATTTTTTTTTTTTGGGTTTGGTTTTTTTAGTTTGGTGGCTAAGAGATTATGTTAATGTGCAGCTCTGCCACAAATAGGCTGATTACTTCGAAGGATCATGCGTCTGTCCAGATTAACATAGGACACTTGGATGACCGTGGCATTTACAATGGTCAATTCACTACATTTGCCCTTTGTGGTTTTGTCCGTGCACAGGTTGCTTTTCTTTTCCTGCTTGAGATTCTCCCGATAAGAGCGGGTGTTGGGGATGGGATTTCTTCTGTTCAATTTGCCTTTTGTTGATGACTCCATGCAAGTTACCTAGATGCTCTTAAACGTTATTTGGTTTTGAGGGCAGCGTTCTCTGCTTGAAAATTCAAAAAATGGGCACTAGAGTGGAGAACATAGTTATAGCTTTCTTAGAATTGAACATTTTAGATAAAAGTTCTGCTTTTCTGCGCTTGAATTTTGCAACTTGTTTTGGTTGGACAATAGAGATATCTAGATTCGAAAAGCATCTTAGAGAATTTTTATTGAGCAAGCTATCTTAGCCTCCTTGAATTGTTGTCTATTCTTAATCAAGCGATCCAGGAATATGCTCGAGCAGTATTTAGTTTATTGATGCAACTAGATAACCCTTTGTGAGAGTATTAATCAATTGTCTAATAAAGGATCCGATTAAGATGGATGGTTTGGATGATGGGAAGTGGATGAATCTAATAATTATCATAAGGGTCAAAATTTAAATAAATAAAATAATAAAGAAAACAAATTAGAATGACAAACTTACACGCTTAAACATATTTCAAAATAAAAGGAATAAGTCCTCTTGCCATTGATCTAATGAGGCAACACCTCAAAGCAAAGGAGCATCGCCTTGCCTCTATAGATTACACTTGAGCTCAGTTAAAATAGTAAAAAAATAATAATAAACTATATAAAAACTATGCAAATCCAACTAATCTTCACGTAAGATTTTAACCACTATACTAAATTTTAATTAACAAAATACATAAAAATAATCATATCATTCTTTTGATGAAGTGACTGAAAAATGAGCAAATCCTGAGCACAAAATCTAATTATATGAATATTAGTTTTGAATAGTAAATACTACTCACGTAAAATTTTGAGTTACACACTAAACGAGAGCGAACAAAATAGATGAAAATATTTCTATTATCGTTATGATGAAATGGTTGAAAGGAAAAAAATTTGAGCACAAAAGTTTTTCTTATAAATATTGACACCGATGAAAGCAAAGTGGCGATGCCTCATCAAATAGGCACTGCCTCATCTCAAAGAGATGACGCCTCTACGATGAGGCACCGCTTGAGTTGCCCAAAATGGATTCAAGTTCAAAAAGATGGTTTCTAATTTAAAAATCAGTTGATTTAAATAATTATAAACTTATGGATCTTACATAAAATATAAAAGGAATATTCAAGAACAAAGATTCTTACTTTGCACTCCTAGGATTTTTTTCTTTTATGAACCTCCCCTTTTTTTCTCCCTCTAAAAGAAAAACCTAACTCTTCCTTCTTTCTCTTTTTTTTTTAATACTTCCCAAGCTTGATCACTACCACTACCCTCTTCATCATTGCCATCACCTTTTTAGCCCATAAATTTTCACCAAAAAACCAACAATTCTTGTTATAATTGCAGAGTAAAAATATGTGGGGGCCCACCAACTTGTTGTCTTTGAAAAATCTCATTTAATGCAACAGCAAGTGTCGCCTGTTTACTCAACTACCAAAGAGGTGATGTAATGTCCCAAATTTTTAAATAATTTTAAATTGCATCGGGATATGCAGTGTTAATAATTTTCATATATATTTTGATTATTTAATTATTTTATTATCTATCAAAGTCATTTTAATTATTTTTAAGTCCTTTACGTAAAATTTTCCCGAGAGTCTTATTTTCGAGGAAATTAAAACTTAAATAAATAATTATTAATTATTTTGGATGGTTTTATGAGTTTGCATGAGTCCATGCATGATTTTAATTGTCGTATTAATATACGTACATATACATGTATATATACACCTTTAAATAATTAGGGTTTATTTTAAATTAAATTTATATTGTATAGTTTTAATAAATAATGTGTATTATATATATGTATATGTGTATAAATATTATTATTTTAATATGTGGTGAATAAATATTGTGTATATAATATTCATTTATTATTATAATATAAACTATAGTTATATATACATATATATACATATAATATCTTACAAAAACAAAAGTTCCCCTTAATTACCAAACTGCCATCGACTTCACCTTCTCCATGCCTGACACCATTTCTCCATTTCCGGCCACCGTCAAGTCGAATTCTCACCAGCGGAGTGCCTCTCAGCCAACCAACACCATCCCTAGCTCCCTCTGCCGCCCTTTCCTCCCATTTCCGGCGAGCTTTGGTCGGTTTTCTTCAAAGAAATCGAAACTTGGTTCTAACTCCGATCACAATGATTCCGATCAACGTTTAAAGTGCAACCAATCTCTATCTTTTCCTTGAGCTCTGCTGAGTTCATTTCCAAGCTTTGTTTCACTTGAAATGGTGTAGATTTCCCTAGGTTTCGATTTTATAATTTCGGCCTATTAGTTGATTTTTTTTGAGCTTCGATGTGGTTGATTCATGAAAACTTCCTTCATAAAAATTGATCCTAGTAGCTTAATATAACTTTTTGAATTTTTGTAGAATTTTTGGGAATTATTTTGATTTTTGTGAATTTTGATTATTTTATTAATATTTTTTAATTTTTGAAAATTAATGAAATAAATTATGAAATTGTGATTTATGGTGTTTATAGGTGTTAAAATGAATTTTATAAATTTATTTGTAATTTTTGTGATTTTTATATAATTATTTTGAATTTATTTAGTTTATGTAATTTGTGGAAAATTAGGTTAATTATGTGTTTTATTGAAATTAATTGGTTAATTGATTATATTTATTGATATTATTGAATTATATGATGATAAATTTATTTTTGAGTAATTATACTATTTTTGGTGAATTTTTGATTAATTTTAGGGAATTTATATAACTAGGGGTATTTTGGTAATTTGACACTAAATTGGTTAAAAATATAATTAAATTGGTTTTAATAGTTATTTGAGGTATAAATTTTTTTTAGTGTTTTTAACTAATTAAAACTATTTTTCGTAAATTATGTTCAAATTATATATAATATACTATTTTTCTAAATAAATGAATTTTTATTGGTTTTTGATATGTTTTAGGGTTAATTGCGAAATTTGGAGTTTTAAAATGTATTTTGGTCAATATTTATGAATTTATAAAGAATTATCGATTTTTATAATATTTTATTAAAAATTAGGGTTGGGTTTTATTTTATTTATCGGTGAAATAATTATTTTTAGTGTTTTAAATATCTGATTTGCTATATTTTGATTATTCAAAGGTATTTTTTGTATTTCTGAAATTTTAATGTGTTTTGTGTATATCTCGTAAATTGTGAGCCTCGGTCGGGAGAATTGTAGTTTGGGAGTCCGATTGAGGGGTTGTGGTTGTGTATTGTCGAAGTGTGTTTTTTATGCAGGATCGACCCTATTTTTATAGGGAGATGTCCGTTTTATAAAGGAGACTCTGCCAAAATTTTGGTAAATTTCTCATAAAACGTGACAACCGGTCCGAGTCTAATTCTGAATTATTGATTTAATTTGTCTATAGTAATCTTAGAAGTATAGAGTTAGAAGTTTATTCTGATGGTTATTTTTATTTTTATCTTTCTAGTTGCGCTGAGACCGAGGCCTAATGGATCAGGCCCACCAAGTTTGTCTTGTGGAGCGCTAACATGTGAGTTATTATACTCTATATATATGCATTGCATATAGGATGCATCACTTAAGGTTTTTCATTTTCATTCTATGTTTTTAAAGTGATTTAAATTATAATATTTTTGGTATATCTAGGGTTGTATTTTTATATATATACATATTAAATAATTATGCATGTTAGTTTGATATATGCACATTAAACAATTCGGTTTAGGTTTAATACATTTGAGTATTATACACATGTTTGAAAATGTACACTTAGTCACAATTATTTTATTAAATGATTAGTATACTTTAGGTATAATTTCGGTATATTTTAGGTTTATTCTTAAATAATTGCATGCTATATTATAAACCTACACTTAAATTGTTTTTAAGTTTATTTTTGGTATATTTTGATATATTTCCAAATAAATGCATGTTTTATCATTTAATTCAAACCTAACACATTAGTGGTATACTTAGGGTTTATTTGCAAAAATATGTAAACCTAAAATGCATGTTTTAGTACATATATATGTTTTAAATGAATATTTGTGCATAATTGTTTTATTAAATGATTTGTATGATTAGGGTATATCTTTTGTATATTTAAGTATATTTTTAAGTAAGTGCATGTTATACTATTGATACACACTTAATTATTTTTAACTATATTAATGGTTTACCTTTAGTATATTTCATACTTTATTTGACTTATATATATGTATATACCTGAAATATACTGGATATATTTTAGGTGTATTTTTGGTATATATATTAATGATTTTACTGTTATGAAAATCATTCTATATTAATTATTTTCCGAATGAATGATTTATTTTAAGTGAAGGATATCAATAGAACGTGCTTCTTAGTGGGTAGCACCAGGACCGTGTACGTATCGGTGCGATAAATAAGGGTTGAGTGATAATTAATTGTGGTGATTATAATTGATTTGATGGATTTGACTAAGATTAATGGTATGTTAGATAGTGTGATTGCTGTACCTCGGTTGACCAGGGGTCTTGGGGCTAATCACATTGATAGTCAAACTGCTGAAGCTCAGTTGACTTAGTGTCTCGGGGCCAGTCTACTGTCCATAGTGGAATGAATGATCTATTGGGTTGATTGATATGTGAGATGATAAATAGTGTGATTGTTGGAGCTTGATTGACTAAGTGTCTCGGGGCCAATCACACTAACAGTCAGACTGCTAGAGCTCGGTCGACGTAGTCTCTTGGGGCTAACCTACTGTCCAGATTGGAATAAGTGTTCTATTTGGAATCAAGTGAGTTTGTATGGCTAGAGTGATGATGGGGTTGTTTGAGGTTGCTATTATTAAGGTTCTATGAATCCTTCATGAATTAAACTAAACGTCTTCTACATTTAGTATATTTATAAAGGCAGAGTTTGACATTTATGTGAAATGGGTGTATATACATATTTATATAAGAATTCCCGATTGTTATGGTTTAGATTGCATGTATATATAGTCTAATAATTCACTCAGTGAGGTATGACCCCCCTCAATTATTTTTTTTCAGGAGATCCCTTACCGTCAGACCTTAGTTGTAAAGTTCCTCGCCGGTGTTCTTCAGTCCCGGCTATTTTATGCAAATGTATATTTTGAACTCTGATTTATATTCTAGAAACTACAGTAGTAGTGTTATTGTATCGGAAGAGTATTATATTGTTTTGATATTATACACTCTGAAAATTTGTACTTGAACACTGTGCGATTATGTATTTATGTATGAAAGGATTTAAAGTATTTATTTTATATATTGATTCAAAAAATTTTAATTCTGTCGTACTTTTATTTAATTATTACATGATTTTATTTTCTAAGGCTTGCTACGGGTTCCGGATTCGAAAGAATTCCCGTTCCCTAACGTCAATTATAACTCCTAGTTTCGGTCGTGACAAGGTGATCGCCTCTTTGGCTTATGGGCTTGGAGTTGTGGGTTTAAGCTTGTATTTGCATGGGTTTGGGTATGAAATGGGTTTAACTTTTGTAATAACCCTATTTTTTAAATTATGTTAATATAAAACGAGATATGCAGTGTTAATAAGTTTAAAAGTTATATTTAATTATTTTACTATTTTGTGATTAATCATTATTATTTTATGTTTAATTATATCTTTCTACGTAAATATTTTATTTTGAAACTTATTATTTTGGACATTTAATTTGTATGGTTTATGTTTATTATTTGGATAGTATTATTTTAATAACATTAGTTTATGTGCATTATTATTTTAATGTTATTATTTTTAATAAATTACATTAATTGTATTATCATTTATTATTATTTTATGTATATATGTTAATGTATGTGTGTTATATATATATAAGATATTTTTGTTTTGTGGTGGAGATTTGTTTACATAAAGTTTTAGTATATAATAATATAAAGTTTTATTAAATATATATATATATACAAACATACAAACAAAAATGCAAAACACATTCAACTTACTGTAAAAACTTCTTCTTCCCGCACCGTCCAATTTCATCACCGTCAATGTGCCTCCTTGCTTTTGGCCAACCACCACCTTCTTCCCCGTCCTTCCCCTCATCGTCTACACGTCAAAATGTCACCGGAGAGGGTAGAAACGGTAGCAGCAACAGGATACTTCTTCTCGTTGTCAATCACTTTTTCGACCACCATTTTGAGCACCGCCGGTCTCTATCAACTCCGTGAGCTCTGGTGGTCCTTATTCCAAGCTCCGTTTGAGCTTAAACCTGAATGTTTGTGAGTTTTCTCGATTTTTTGGTTTTGACCTATTTTTTTTTTAAATTTTTTTGAGTTGATTTTTGGTTGATTTATGCAAACTCCTTTAAGAAAAGTTTATCCTAGTAGCTTAATCTATATGATTTTTTTTTTGAATTTTTGGAATTTATTTTAATTTTTATGAATTTTTGAATATTTTATTATTATTTATATAATTTTTGTAAATTAATTTATTTAATTATAAAATTTGTTGATTTAGTGTTTTTATGAGTTATTATTAATTTTAGTGTTGAGAAATTAATTTTTGTGAATATTATATAATTTTTAGTAATATTTTTAGTTTATGTAAATATTGGATTATTAAGTCAAATTAGTATTTTTGTTGAAATTATTGGTTAAATATGTATTTTAGATAATATTAGTATAGTATATTTTGGTAAAATAATTTTAATAATTTTATATGATTTTTATATAATTTTTTAGTAATATTAGTATTATTATGTATATTTTGAATTATTAGGGTAATTGTGAGGTTTTGTTAAAATTATAGTTAAATATTATGTTTTATTTGGTTTTATAATTATTTAAGGTAATAAAATGATTTTTATAAATTATTTACTATTTTTAACTAATTAATACTAATTTTTGAAAATAATTTTCTGTAATATCCCGTGTTTTTAAAATATTTTTACATTGTACCGGGATATACAGTGTTAATAATTTTTGAATATATATATTACGATATTTTCACGAGTTGATCTGTATTTAAAATCTATTTTAATTACTGTATCTTATTTACAGTGCTTTACGTAAAATTTTCCCGGGGACTTGCATTTTCGGGGAAATTTTCACGTAAATAATTTATTATTAATTATTTTAAATATATTTTTGGACTTGCATGAACTCATACGTATTTATAAATTACTAAACACCGTGTATGTGTGCGATATTTATTTAAATAGGGTTTAATATATTACCCTAATATTTTATTATTTGTTTATTAATTTATTGTTATTTAATTATTTTATTTACTATTAAATTATTAAAATATTAAGTGTGTGGATGTAAATTTTTCTAAATATTTTATTAAAATTATTTATTTTTTTTTCTTTTCTTTTCTTTTTCTTTTTCTTTCTTTTTCTTTCTTTTTCTTCTTCCCGTGTGCGCCCAACCACCACCCCTCACCACCGCCTGCAACTTCCGATTCCCGATCGTCAGTGTGCCGCCAAGAGCTCCACCTTCCTCAGCCAGCTGCTCCGCCGCCCCCAGCTCCCTTCCCCGGTGCTGGCAAGCCCCTTCTCTTCCATTTCCAGCCGAAGCTCCATTTCTTCACACCTTACGTTTTCGGCCACCATTTTCGACACCGCCAGTCTCTTTCTTCTCCTTGAGCTCCGATGACTGTGATTCTAGCTTTGGTTTGAGCTAAAATGGTTTAGATTTGCTTAGGTTTCGATTTTTCCAATTCGGTCACATTAGGGTTTTCAATTTTTTTGAGCTTTGAATTGATTGATTCATGAAAACTCCCTTTACAAATGTTGTTCCTAGTAGCTTAATCTACATGTATGAATTTTTGTGGAATTTTTGGAGATTTTTTGGATTTTTGGGTATTTTTGAATATTTTAATATTATTTTCTAATTTTCGGAAATTAATTATTTAAATCATGAAATTGGGGTTTATGGTTAAATTAGGTGTTGAAATGAATTATAGGAATTTATTTGGAATTTTTATGAATTTCTAAGTATTTATTTTGAATTATTGAAGTTAATGGAATTTGGGAAATTAGGGTTAAATGTGTTTTTAATTGAATTTAATTGGATAATTGGGTTTAATTATTGATATTATTGATAAATATGTTGAGAAAATTAATTTTGGATAATTGTATAATTTTTTGGTGAATTTTTGAAGTAATTTAAGTATATTTATATATATAGGGGTATTTTGGTAATTTTACACAAAATTGTCTAAAAATGTAATTTAATTGGTTTTAATGGTTATTTAAGGTATAAAAATGATTTCTACAAATTATTTAGTATTTTTAACTAATTAAAACTATTTTTTTCGTGAATTATTTTTAATTATATATATAATATACGGTTTTTCTAATAAAATGAGTTTTTATCGGTTTTTACAATGTTTTAAGGTTAATGATGTAATTTCTACCTATAAAATGTATTTTTAGGTTTTAAGGATATTTTTGGTATTTCTGAATTGTTCTGTGATTATGGACCCTGGTCGGTGGACTGTAGTTTGGAGTCCGACCGTGGGATTTTGATTGTGCTTTGTGTAGTTTTTCGAAGTGTATTTCCTTGCAGGGTCGGCTCTACTCTTTTGAGTAGAGAGATGTCCGTTTTACAGGGGAGGTTCTGCCGGATTTTCGGTAGAATTCTCATAAAACATGATATCCAGTCGAACCCTAATTTCTGATTCTGTGTTTAATACTCTAGATCGAATTCTAGGATTTCTGTTAGGTTTATTCTAATGTCTGTCGTTATTTGCTTGTTTAGTTACGCCGAGACCGAGGGCTAGTGGACCAGGCCCGTCGGACCCGTCTCGTGGAGCGCGCTAGGTGAGTTACTATACTATATATATATGCTTAGGATGCATGATTTAGAAATGCATGTTTTATGTTGATTAAATATGCATAAATAATTTGATTATTTCTTAAGTTTATATTAAGTATATTTTTGGTTTATTTTTGGTATATAATATTATATACATGTTTTGTTAATAAAATATATTTAAAATGTTTTTAAATATATTTTTAGTTTAATTTATGATTTGACTGGATTTATTTGACGTATATATACTCGAAATATACCTGGTTTACTTTTGGTATATTTATGGTATATATATGGGTTATATTGTTATTTCATTTACATTCATGCATCATTTATTTTTGTGAATGAATGTTTTATATTATTAATGATGAAGGATATCGATAGAACGTGCTACCTAGTGGGCAGTACTAGGACCGAGTACGTACCGGTACGCCTATAGTATTTAGGCTATAATACTAACTTATTTGTGGATATTGATTTGATGTGATTATTGATATGTGTGAGATATGGTTTGGAGGTGTGATTGCTGGAGCTCGGTTGACCAAGTGTCTCGGGGTCAATCACACTGGCAGTCAGACTGCTGGAGCTCGGTTGACTTAGTGTCTCGGGGTCAGTCTACTGTCTAAATGGATTAAGTGGATATATTTGGATTAAGTGAGCCTGTATGGCTAGAGTGTTGTCTAACACTATTTTTGAGGTTGTGATATTCTAGGGTTCTATATGATCCTTCATAAAAGATGATTTTCAATAAAAATGTATAAAATGAATTTTCCTGCATTTGTGTGAATTTGCATGTATATATTTACATATTATGTATATACTGTTGATTGTATGCATTATCATTTAGTGTGTATGTATATATATTATAGTAATTCACTCAGTGAGGTCTGACTCCCCTCCGTTGATAATTTTTCAGGAGAGTCAACATCTTCAAACCTCAGTAGCAGGTCGATACGTTGGATTTCTTCCGCCCTGGCTTCTTTGTGTAAATTATTTACTTGAGTCTTATTTTTATAATATAGACACTGCAGTAGTTGTGAATTAAAGTATTGGATTTCATGTATTTTATTTAAAAAGATGTATTATATTGAAACTGGATTTGTATTAAAGAGATTATATATATGTGATGAGATGAGATTTGATTTAAATCCAGTGATGAAAATGTTATTATTATATTTATGATTTTTATTTCTGCTGCATATAATATTGTTATTGTTATTATTACATATTTTATTTTATTTTTAGGCTTACTACGGGTTCCGGATTCGAAAGAATTCCCGTTCCCTAGCGCCGGTCATGGCCCCTGTTTTGGGTCGTGACAAAGTTGGTATCAAAGCGGAGTTCTGTGTCAGGGCTTAGTTTTGTGAGTTGTGGCCCTAGTTTTCAAGTTGTATTTTCTGTTGAACTACTGCAATGTATTAGGTTCGAGTATGTCTTGATAAGTATTCCTTGCTATAGTTTTCAGCGTTATCCCTTCGTTGTCTGTTTTGTCTGAATCTTTCCATTTATCTTTTCAGTATGAGGAGGCGAGCGCGTGTCGCTCCACTGGTCGTTGAGGCCGAGGATGATGAGTCTTTTCAGGATGAGGTTTTACCTCTTGAGCAGCTAGTTAGACGTAGAGGTTGTGGCAGAGGTAGACCTCAAGGAGCGGCAGGTCGCCGTAGGCAGAGAGAGTTACAGGACGAGGAGCCTGTAGAACCTGAATTTGATGTTCCTATGCCTCCAGTTGTTCAGCCTGCCTATCAGTAAGGTATGTTTGACCCTGAGGCAGCTTTGTTCTATGCCCGAGTTGGCAGGATTGCTTTCGATGGTACTTCCGATCCGTTAGACTTTCTGCATGCGATTGAGACTAGGACTCGGACTACTCATATCGAGTACCAGCGGATCATGATCGTTGAGTTGTCTGTCGAGGGACCAGCCCTAGACTGGTTCATTCAGATGATCCAGCCTTATATGATGACGATGATGTGGGCTCAGTTTTGAGAGCGATTTATGAGGAGATTTTGTCCAGAGCCTCTTCGTTTGAGCTATCGTCTCCGTCTGACCAGTATTTCTCATGGAGATCGATCTGTAGAGGAGTACACCTGAGAGTTTCCTCATTTGGGTAGATATGCCGAGGATCTGATGCGAGATCAGTATTTTGCGATCACTACCTACGTTACTGGTTTGGGTTCAGCTTTTGCTGGTATGCCTACAGCAGGTCTTACTCTAGAGTCTGTGATTGAGTTGACTAAGGAGATTGAGCTGAGATTAGTTAGGCAGGGAGCGATGCCTGATTATTACCAGCTAGGAGTTCAGTCGAGTGGATTACAGGCTACTCCATATTCGAGTTTTCATGTTGGTTCGAGTAGTCAGCAGCGAGGTCCGACTCAGCAGAGTCAGAGACAGTAGCAGTGAGTGCATCGGAGCAGTAAACATGGTCGTGGAGGTCAGCGTAGACCATTCAGATTTGGATCAGGTGCTTCAAGCAGCAGCAGTGGTCGCAGTTTTGGATCAGCGGCCAGCGTTTATCAGACTTGCGGTAGAGTCCATCAGGGACCGTGTTATTTAACACCACTGACATGCTTCAGATGCGGGCAGACAGGACATTTTTCCAGATTGTGTCCTTACTCTGGATATCAGCAGCAGCAGATTCCGTGATTCCCACAGCAGTCGATTGCTAGTGCTGCACCCGTGCCATTTCAGTTACCACCAGCCCAGCATCAGAGTTTCACTCAGTTTGTTCCACAGCAGAGCCATGGTAGAGGTACTAGAGGAGGTGCCAGAGGTGTTGGCCAGGCTTCTACCAGTCAGCAGGGAGGTCGAGGTCAGGCCAGAGTTTTTCATCTTACTCAGCAGGATGCTCAGGCATCTAATGCAGTCGTGGCAGGTATTGTTTCTGTTTGTTACCTGGATGCTTGGGTTTTGTTTGATCCGGGTGCCACGCATTCGTTTGTTTCTCCTGTTTTTACTTTTAAATCTTGTTGGCAAGCTTCGAGGATGGCTTTTTCTTTGTCTGTTGCCACTCCTTTGAGCGATTCTTTGGACACCGATATTGTTCTTTCTGGTTGTCCAGTTCTCGTGGGAGATAGAGAATTATCCACTGATTTGATTCTGTTAGTTGTGATGGAGTTTGATGTTATTTTGGGAATGAATTGGTTATCTTAGCACTATGCCGTGGTAGATTGCAGGAATAAAGAGGTGACGTTCAGAATTCCTGATGAAGTAGAATTTAAGTTTGTTGGTGATAGGAGTTCAGCACCTCAGAATCTTATTTCTGCTATTACGGCTAGGAAGTTATTGAGGAAAGGTTGTCAGGGATGTTTGGCATTGGTCAGGGATACTTCAGTGGAGAAGTTGTCACTCACAGATGTTCCTGTTGCTTGTGAGTTTCCTGATGTTTTTCCTGAGGAGTTGCCAGGTTTACCACCTCACAGAGAGATTGAGTTCTGTATAGATGTGGTCCCAGGTACTACTCCTATATCTATGCCACCCTATCGTATGGCTCCTGCAGAGTTGAAAGAGTTGAAGGAGCAGTTGCAAGAGTTGTTGGATAAAAGTTTTATTAGACCCAGTGTTTCTCCTTGGGGTGCACCAGTCTTGTTTGTGAAGAAGAAGGATGGTACCCTGAGACTGTGCATTGACTACAGAGAGCTGAATAAGGTGACAGTGAAGAACAAGTATCCTCTCCCGAGGATAGATGATTTGTTTGATCAGTTACAGGGTGCACAGTTCTTTTCTAAGATTGACTTGAGGTCAGGTTATCATCAGCTGCGTATCAGTGAAGCTGATATTCCTAAGACAGCATTCCGCACACGATATGGCCATTATGAGTTTCTGGTGATGTCTTTTGGTTTGACTAATGCACCAGCAGCTTTTATGGACTTGATGAATAGGGTATTCAGACCGTATGTGGATTAGTTTGTGGTAGTCTTCATTGATGATATACTGGTATATTCGAGGAGTATGGAAGAGCATGTATATCACTTGAGGATTGTACTACAGACACTGAGAGATCATCAGCCTTATGCTAAATTCTCGAAGTGTGATTTCTGGATGGAGAGTGTTTCTTTTCTTGGACATGTAGTGTCTAAAGAAGGTATTCAGGTTGATCCACAGAAGGTTGAGGCAGTATCTGAATGGCCTAGACCTACTTTTATTACGGAGATTCGAAGTTTTCTGGGTTTAGCCGGGTATTATAGGCAGTTTGTGCAGGATTTTTCCAGAATAGCAGCCCCTATGACTCGCTTGACTCAGAAGAATGTTAGATTCGAGTGGTCAGAAGCTTGTGAGAATAGTTTCCAGTTATTGAAGAAGAAGTTGACCACAGCGCCAGTATTAGCTTTGCCTAATAGTGTGGATAAGTTCACAGTTTACTGTGATGCCTCTAGAATTGGTCTTGGTTGTGTGTTGATGCAGAATGGAAGGGTGATAGCCTATACTTCGAGGCAGTTAAAGAAGCATGAGCAGAACTATCCCACACATGACCTTGAGATGGCTGCAGTGATCTTTGCTTTGAAGATTTGGAGACATTATTTGTACGGGGTGACTTGTGAGATATTTACTGATCACAAGAGCCTTAAGTACATTTTCCAGCAGCGAGATCTGAATCTGAGGCAGAGGAGATGGTTGGAATTATTGAAGGATTATGATTGCGAGATTCTATATCATCCGGGTAAAGCTAATGTGGTAGCAGATGCCTTGAGTAGGAAGTTCTCAGGTAGTCTGGCTCATATCGGTGTTGAGAGAAGACCATTGATCCAGGAGTTGCATCTGTTGGTGGATCAAGGTCTGATGATGAAGATTAGTAGATCAGGTGGACTGCTAGCTCAATTTAAAGTACGATCTGTGCTGAGGGATAGGATTAAAGCAGCTCAGAGCCGAGATCCTATTCTAGAAGAGCTTGCAGAGAATGTCAGAGCAGGGAAGTTCACTGATTTCACACTCAATGATGATGGTGTGTTGTGGGTCAGTGGTAGATTGTGTGTTCCTGATGTGGATGATTTAAGAGAAGAGATCCTAGAGGAAGCACATTCTATAGCTTATAGCGTTCATCCGGGCATTACTAAGATGTACCACAGTATCAAAGATCTATACTGGTGGGATGGATTGAAGAAAGATGTCGCTGATTATGTTGCGAAGTGCTTGACGTGTCAGCAAGTGAAAGTCGAACATCAGAAGCCTTCTGGGAAGCTTCAGCCTCTTCCTATTCCCGAGTGGAAATGGGAAAGGATAGCTATGGATTTTGTGGTCGGTTTACCTCGTTCGAAGGATGGATACGATTCCATCTGGGTGATTGTAGACAGGTTGACGAAGTCTGCACATTTCTTGCCTGTGAAAGCCACATATTCAGTTGCTAGATTGGCAAAGTTGTATGTGAAGCATATTGTGTGCCTTCATGGAGTACCTGTGTCCATTGTGTCAGATAGAGGTTCGGTGTTTACTTCTCATTTTTGGCAGAAGTTGCAGGAAGCGATGGGCACTAGGTTAGATTTCAGTACTTGCTTTTCATCCTCAGACAGATGGTCAGTCTGAGAGGATGGTCCAGACACTGGAAGATATGTTGAGGATGTGTGTCTTGGATTTGGGAGGTAGCTAGGATGAATATTTGTCGCTTGTTGAGTTTGCATATAATAACAACTACCATAGCAGTATTGGCATGGCACCATATGAGGCGTTGTATGGAAGGAAGTGTAGATCCCCGTTGAGTTGGGATGAGATTGGTGAGAGAGCTTTGACTGGACCTGAGATGGTTCATGATGCTACAGAGAAAGTCACCGTGATTAAGTGCAGATTAGAGACCGCAGTTAGCAGACAGAAGAGTTATGCAGATCCTAGGTGCAGAGATGTGGAGTTTCAGGTTGGAGATTTCATTTTTCTGAAAGTATCTCCGATGAAGGGTGTTATGAGATTTGGCAGGAAGGGTAAGTTAGCACCGAGATACATCGGACCGTTTGAGATTCTGGAGAGAGTTGGCACTGTTGCATATTGGTTGGATTTGCCTCCGAGTATGTCACAGGTGCATCCAGTATTTCATATCTCGATGTTAAGGAAGTATATCTCAGACCCTTCACACGTGTTGCAACCTGACAGTGTTGAAGTGAGTGAAGATTTGACGTTTGTGGAAGAACCTGTGGCGATCGTTGATTTTCAAGTTCGACAGTTGCGATCGAAGCAGATTCCGATGGTCAAGGTTCTGTGGCGTAGCGACAGAGTCGAGAAGCATACGTAGGAGACTGAAGCTGAGATGCGAGCTTCTTACCCGTATCTCTTTCCTTCCTGATCCTGTAATCTTTTCTTTTTGGAATTCGGGGACGAATTCTTGTAAGGGGGGAAGACTGTAATATCCTGTGTTTTTAAAATATTTTTACACTGTACCGGGATATACAGTGTTAATAATTTTTGAATATATATATTACGATATTTTCACGAGTTGATCTGTATTTAAAATCTATTTTAATTACTGTGTCTTATTTACAGTGCTTTATGTAAAATTTTCCCGGGACTTGCATTTTCGAGAAAATTTTCAAGTAAATAATTTATTATTAATTATTTTAAATATATTTTTGGACTTGCATGAACTCATACGTATTTATAAATTACTAAACACCGTGTATGTGTGCGATATTTATTTAAATAGGGTTTAATATATTACCCTAATATTTTATTATTTGTTTATTAATTTATTATTATTTTATTATTTTATTTATTATTAAAATATTAAAATATTAAGTGTGTGGATGTAAATTTTTCTAAATATTTTATTAAAATTATTTTTTATTTTTATTTTTCTTTTATTTTTCTTTTATTTTTCTTTTTCTTTCTTTTTCTTTCTTTTTCTTTTCTTTCTTTTTCTTCTTCTTCTTCTTCTTCCCGTGCGCGCCCAACCACCACCCCTCACCACCGCCTGCAACTTTCGATTCCCGGCCATCTGTGTGCCGCTAGGAGCTCCACCTTCCTCAGCCAGCTGCTCCGCCGCCCCCAACTCCCTTCCCCGGCGCCGGCAAGCCCCTTCTCTTCCATTTCCGGTCGAAGCTCCATTTCTTCACATCTTACGTTTTTGGCCACCATTTTTGACACCGCCAGTCTCTTTCTTCTCCTTGAGCTCCGGTGAGTGTGATTCTAGCTTTGGTTTGAGCTAAAATGGTTTAGATTTGCTTAGGTTTCGATTTTTCCAATTCGGTCACATTAGGGTTTCTGATTTTTTTGAGTTTCGAATTGATTGATTCATGAAAACTCCCTTTACAAATATTGTTCCTAGTAGCTTAATCTACATGTATGAATTTTTGGAGATTTTTTGGATTTTTGGGTATTTTTGAATATTTTAATATTATTTTCTAATTTTCGGAAATTAATTATTTAAATTATGAAATTGGGGTTTATGGTTAAATTAGGTGTTGAAATGAATTATAGGAATTTATTTGGAATTTTTATGAATTTCTAAGTATTTATTTTGAATTATTGAAGTTTATGGAATTTGTGAAATTAGGGTTAAATGTGTTTTTAATTGAATTCAATTGGATAATTGGGTTTAATTATTGATATTATTGATAAATATGTTGGGAAAATTAATTTTGGATAATTGTATAATTTTTTGGTGAATTTTTGAAGTAATTTAAGTATATTTATATATATAGGGGTATTTTGGTAATTTTACACAAAATTGTCTAAAAATGTAATTTAATTGGTTTTATTAGTTATTTAAGGTATAAAAATGATTTCTACAAATTATTTAGTATTTTTAACTAATTAAAACTATTTTTTTCGTGAATTATTTTTAATTATCTATATAATATACGGTTTTTCTAATAAAATGAGTTTTTATCGGTTTTTACAGTGTTTTAAGGTTAATTATGTAACTTCTACCTATAAAATGTATTTTTAGGTTTTAAGGATATTTTTGGTATTTCTGAATTGTTTTGTGATTGTGGACCCCGGTCGGTGGACTGTAGTTTGGAGTCCGACCGTGGGATTTTGATTGTGCTTTGTGTAGTTTTTTGAAGTGTATTTCCTTGCAGGGTCGGCTCTACTCTTTTGAATAGAGAGATGTCCGTTTTACAGGGGAGGTTCTGCCGGATTTTCGGTAGAATTCTCATAAAACATGATATCTAGTAGAACCCTAATTTCTGATTCTGTGTTTAATACTCTAGATCGAATTCTAGGATTTCTGTTAGGTTTATTCTAATGTCTGTCGTTATTTGCTTGTTTAGTTGTGCCGAGACCGAGGGCTAGTGGACAGGCCCATCGGACCCGTCTCGTGTAGCGCACTAGGTGAGTTACTATACTATATATATATGCTTAGGATGCATGATTTAGAAATGCATGTTTTATGTTGATTAAATATGCATAAATAATTTGATTATTTCTTAAGTTTATATTAAGTATATTTTTGGTTTATTTTTGGTATATAATAAATTATATACATGTTTTGTTAATAAAATATATTTAAAATGTTTTTAAATATATTTTTAGTTTAATTTATGATTTGACTGGATTTATTTGACGTATATATACTCGAAATATACCTGGTTTACTTTTGGTATATTTATGGTATATATATGGGTTATATTGTTATTTCATTTACATTCATGCATCATTTATTTTTGTGAATGAATGTTTTATATTATTAATGATGAAGGATATCGATAGAACGTGCTACCTAGTGGGCAGCACTAGGACCGAGTACGTACCGGTACGCCTATAGTATTTAGGCTATAATACTAACTTATTTGTGGATATTGATTTGATGTGATTATTAATATGTGTGAGATATGATTTGGAGGTGTGATTGCTGGAGCTCGGTTGACCAAGTGTCTCAGGGCCAATCACACTGGCAGTCAGACTGCTGGAGCTCGATTGACTTAGTGTCTCGGGGCCAGTCTATTGTCTAAATAGATTAAGTGGATATATTTGGATTAAGTGAGCCTGTATGGCTAGAGTGTTGTCTAACACTATTTTTGAGGTTGCGATATTCTAGGATTCTATATGATCCTTCATAAAAGATGATTTTCAATAAAAATATATAAAATGAATTTTCCTGCATCTGTGTGAATTTGCATGTATATATTTACATATTATGTATATACTGTTGATTGTATGCATTATCATTTAGTGTGTATGTATATATATTATAGTAATTCACTCAGTGAGGTCTGACTCCCCTCCGTTGATAATTTTTCAGGAGAGTCAACATCTTCAGACCTCAGTAGCAGGTCGATACGTCGGATTTCTTCCGCCCCGGCTTCTTTGTGTAAATTATTTACTTGAGTCTTATTTTTATAATCTAGACACTGTAGTAGTTGTGAATTAAAGTATTGGATTTCATGTATTTTATTTAAAAAGATGTATTATATTGAAACTGGATTTGTATTAAAGAGATTATATATATGTGATGAGATGAGATTTGATTTAAATCCAGTGATGAAAATGTTATTATTATATTTATGATTTTTATTTCCGTTGCATATAATATTGTTATTGTTATTATTGCATATTTTATTTTATTTTTAGGCTTGCTACGGGTTCCGGATTCGAAAGAATTCTCGTTCCCTAGCGCCGATCAAGCCCTGTTTTGGGTCGTGACATTTTCAAATAATATATTGTTTAATAAATTAATGATTAAATGAGTTTTTAACAACTTTTAATATATATTTAGGCTATTTATATTATTTGACTATATAAAGTGAATTTTTATTAATTTATATTGAATTATTGAGAAATTTGAGTTTTAATAATATTATATTATTATTTCAGGATTTTTATTTGATTATTGTGAAATTTATTCTATTTAGTGTTTTAATGTTAAATATGCTATATTTTGATATTTTAAGTATATTTATGGCATTTATTGATTTTTAATATTTTATTGTATTATTTGTATTTTTGGTGGAATTGTGGACTTCGGTTGGGAGTATTATGTAGTTTGGGGTCCCAACCGAAGGTGTGAATATTCTGTTGTTTATAAGTGTGTTTTCTTGCGGGATCGGCTCTATTTTTAGTAGAGAGATATCCGTTTTACAGAGGAGATTCTGCTGAATTTTTGATAGAATTCTCGTAAAATGTGACATCGGGACGATTTTGAATTATGTGTTGTGTTAATTTCTAATCCTTCATTAGAGTCTTCTTTTAGAAATTCTTAGAATATCCAGTTAGTTTATTCTGATTTATGTTATTATTTTATTATTTAGTTGCGCCGAGACCGAGGTCTAGTGGACGGAGCCCATCAAACCAGTCTCAAAGAGCGCAAATTTGTGAGTTGTTATTTTACATATACAACGCACTTAGGTTGCACGTTTTAGAATATACATGTTTTGAATTGTATTTATTCATAAATTATTTTATTGAATGTTTAGTATACTTTAGGTATATTTTTAGTATATTTTAGGTATATTTCTAAATAAATGCATGTTATATTATTTATTTATACTTAAATTATTTTAAAGTATATTATTAGTTTATTTTTTGTATATTTCATGTTTGATTTGAATTTATCTAACATATATATATACTCGAAACATACTTAGTTTATTTTAGGTATATTTCTAGTATATATATGGTTTATTTATCATTATGAATGTCATTCTGTATTACTTATTTTCCCCTATGAATGTTTTATTTTAAATGAAGGGTATCGATAGAACGTGCTACCTAGTGGGCAGCACTAGGACCGTGTACGTATTGGTGTGATAGATTTAAGGTTGAGTGAGAATCAATTGTGGTATTATGATTTAATTGAGATTGATTGATTGATTTGATATATGATATGATTGAATGTGTGGTTGTTGGAACTCGGTTGAGCTAGTGTCTCGGGGCCAATCACACTGACAGTTAGACTGTTGGAGCTCGGTTGACTTAGTGTCTCGGGGCCAGTCTATTGTCCATATGGAATAAGTGAATTTATTTGGAATTAAGTGAGCCTGTATGGCTAGAAGGATGTTCTTGTTGATTGAGGTTGCGATTTAAATAGGGTTCTATTTGATCCTTCATAAACATATGTTTTTCAGTATTTATATATAAAGTGATTTTCAACATTTGTGTGAAATTCTTGTATATATATTTATTATATGAATGATTAATTGCATTTGACATTAGGAAATGCATGTATATATATTATAATAATTCACTTAGTGAGGTCTGACTCCCCTCAGTTGATTTTTCAAGAGATTCGTCTTCTTCAGACCACAGCAGTAGGCCTATTTGCCGGATTTCTTCAGCCTCGGCTTGTTTATGAAAATTAACTACTTGACTTTATTTGTACTCTAAAAAATAGCAGTAGTGAGTTGTATTCTGTACTTATTGTATGTTGGTTGTAATTCAGAGGCCTTTCTCTGAACCTCTGAATATTGTGAATTATACATTTTATTTTTACAATAGGACATATTATTATTTTATTATATTGGTGCATATTTTATTTATTATTGTATGTTTTTATTCTTTTAAGGCTTGCTACGGATTCTGGATTCGAAAGAATTATCGTTCCCTAGCACCGGTCATGACTCCTGATTTGGGTCGTGACATGTTTTGAGCTTAGGCTCGTAGGTCCATTCTTAAGAAAATTTCGGCCTTTTCTTGCATTCAAGATTCGTATTTTCTCATCATCAAGCTCTATTGTGGGTTGATCAAACCGAGTATCCACAGTTCGCCCCCTATCAGGGGCCGATCGAATCAGGTGTCTACAAATATATTATTCAACAAACTACAATAAACTCACAAAAAATGAAATTTATATGTATTTTTAATTTAATTATGTATAAAAAGAAATTATTTTTAAAATAAATTTACAATATTTTTTAAAATAACCAATTGGTTAAATTGATTGTAAATCATATATAGAATAAATTTATAATTGAAAATTGATATTATATTAATTTTTCTCATCAAATAATGATAATATTAGTAAAAAAGGTACAAAAGTGTAGAAAAATATTAAACACATAGTATTTAAAAGTAAAAAAAATACCACTGGATTGGTTTTACCAAAAAGCAAAACTACAGGGATAGGGATCAAAATTATAGTTATCACTATTTCATATATGTTGCAAATGATATATGAATTGATTTGCAAATTTTTTTTTTAATACATAAGTTATATGACCTAAATATTTATAAATTGCATAACAATCCTATCCTTTAAATTATCGACGGTAGAATTTAAATCTTACACCTTAAAAAGTTGTTAGAAATAAATTACCACTTCACTGCTCCATTATTAGCTATGAATTGGAATTATTTATTGTGTCTTATTAAGTAAAATTTGTTAGGTTGATTTTGTTGTAACGTACTCTGATTTTAATGTATATATGCAATTGCTTGTACTATATGTTGAGCTGTAACTTGTACTATAAAAGGATGAATATATATATATTGAATGTAGAGCTTTCACATTTACTTGATCTTACAAAAGTTGAACGAATATCAGGTTTAAGTTTATCGACTTTTCATTAAAAACACCATATTTAAATTAAAATATAAATGTTCCACTTGGTACGTAGTAGGTTAAAGAAATAACAGCTAATGGATTCATGCACTTTCACATCTTCACAAGCTTTTAATCTATTTGTTATTTGAAAGGAATCGTGTGGGGGACACACGCCTTTGATTTGTTTAATTTACATATTGCCAAAAATTAACATATTTCCGAGAATTGTTTAATACAAAAGGCTTGTGGGTAGCACACGCCTTTCATTTGTTTATGTGCATGTTGTCAAAATTTAACCTGTTTCTAAGCATTGTTCGATACAAAGGTTGTGGGCAGAACTTGCCTTATTTATTATTATTATTATTTTAAAATCACTATCTTTTTTATTTGAGCATTCAATATTTGATATTCCGTAAAATTCGACTAATTTGGATTCGATCCGGAATGAATTTTAAAGAACGATAACTTAAGAGTTTTAAAGTAAATACGTTTACAGAATTCGAATTTGAAATTTCTGATCAAACTAAAAGAATTTCAAACAAATTCATCCACACCCTTACCACTTTAATTAATTATTTAACTTATAAAATTTATGTAATGCGACTTACTTACTATAATTGATTTGCACACACCATATCTCGATGGTTGGTCTTTGGCCATGCCCCTTCGCTGCAATTGCTTCCCATGGTATTCTAGTTCTTTTGTTTTTTCGTGTTCAATCCTCGCGGCTATTTCTTTATAAAATATTCCAAGTGTCGAAGCAGTACATCACTTCTCAAGGCTCAAACTAGCTAGTTATAAATAGGACGACGGGCTTGTGTGTGCTTCACATACATATATAAATCTTTACTACAATTTTGTCATTCTCTAATCGCATGGCGAAGTGTTCGAGTCTGTTGGGATTCATTTTGTTCATCTTCTTCATCTATCCAGCTCTCTCAGCTCCTTTGAAGAAAGGTTTTTATAGAAAAACATGCCCACTTGCTGAGACTCTAGTTAGAAGCACAATAAAAAATGCTCTTGCTAATGATACTGGCATTCCTGCTGCTCTCATTAGGCTTCATTTCCATGATTGCTTTGTAAAGGTAATGATCTTTGCTCTTTAATCAATTTCCTTGACGCATATTTAAATAAAAAGCCAGCTTTGTACCTGCAAAGCAGAGAGTCTACGTGCACTAAAAATTAATATATGTATATATAAACACAATTTTCTGAACAATTTTTCTAAAATATCTGAATAGGGTTGTGATGCTTCCATTCTTCTTGATTCAACTCCGCCAAATAAAGCAGAGAAGGAAAGCATGGGAAACAAAGGTGTAGCTGGATTTGAGGTTATAGATGAAGCAAAGGCCAAGATAGAGTCTCACTGCCCTAATACAGTTTCATGTGCAGATATTCTTGCTTTTGCAGCTCGTGATAGTGTCTTCCTCGCTGGTGGCATTTACTACGATGTTCCGAGCGGCCGCCGCGATGGAACCATTTCTCTGATCGATGAAGTTACAAAAAACCTTCCTGGTTCATTCTTTAATGCTATCCAATTAAAACAAAATTTTGCCAAAAAGGGCTTGTCACTAGAAGAAATGGTGACACTTTCTGGTGCTCACTCTATTGGTGACTCGCACTGCTCTTCATTTTCTGAACGTTTATATTCTTTTAATGCAACTTACTCCCAAGATCCTTCATTGGATCCTGTCTATGCTAGTCACTTGAAAGTTAAGTGTCCTAAGCCTGTAAAAACTGGTGTACCAGCTGACTCAACGGTTGTGCCTTTTGATCCATTAACTCCAACTAGGCTTGACAATAACTACTACAAGAACTTGGAGAGCAAAAAAGGGTTATTGTTCTCGGATCAGGTGCTTTGGGACAGTGCTTTAACTAAGAAGATGGTGAATAGGAACATTAAGCACCCGCATACATGGGCTTCCAAGTTTGCTTCTGCTATGGTGCACATGGGTTCTATTGAGGTCATTACTGGGTCACATGGACAGATAAGGAAGAATTGCCGGGTTGTGAATTAATTAGTTTTCCTTGTTTGTACTCTATAATTTAATAAAGGATTTTGATGATTATTTGGTTTTAATTACTTTGTTTGGCCTTAGATATGTAAGGCTTGTAGCTTTTTCATGGAAAATTTTGGAGCTTTCCCACGATATTTAATATTTAATAAATTTATATAATTTTGGTATGATGAAATTCATGCAATGGTTTTTATGAATGCAAAGGTTCAAGAAGAATTTAATGCAACTAATCTAAGTAATTATTAATAAATTAATTTTGAATTGGTAGGAGTTGCTTTTGTTTAAACAAGATTTTGAATTTGAATTATTACAGTATATATATTCGTATTAAATTAATTATTAATTTTTTTTATTATTTTTATAGTTCTACTGAAGTCAAACTGAATTAATTAGAATTTAATTTCAATTTTTTTAATATAAACTCATTTTAAAAAGAGATAAGTATAAAGAAATTATTATATGATTTAGTGCATTTGCACTTTCTATTCTGTGGCATAACACTTCGTTATGAGTTATGCCATAAGTAAATAAGAGCCAAAATCACTAACACCATTTATATGAGTTGATGTGGATGGTACGCGTTTGAATATTTGCTCACATGTCTAAAAACTTATCATAATGTATGGCCTACATTTTAATATTTGTAGTTTTGCTTTTTGGCAAAACTATTTTGTAATTTTTTTACATTTTAAGTATTTGGTATTTTATTTTTTACATTTTAATACCCTTTAACTAATATAATTATTATTTTATGAAAATATATTAATATTATATTAAATTTTAATGATAAATTTATTTTATATATGATTTATAATTAATGTAATTAATTTATTATTTTTAAAAATTTTAAAAATTTATTTTGTATTCATAATATCATTAAAAATACATTTTTGTTGTGAAATAAGAATTGAATTGTTTATTTTGTTATAGAACTAAACTTGAATTTAGTAATATTTAATTAGAAGAAAAATATTTTATAGTAGAATGATATTAAGAGAATTTAGAGAGAGTTTTGAGAGAATTTTAAGAGAATTTGGTGAACAATACTATTAAAAGAATTTGGAGAGTAATCTATTCTTTTTCTTCTTCTTCATATTCTCATTAATGAATTTCAATCTCTTTATATAGAGATTTTCTTTTCACTATTTGAGAACTATTCTCTCACAAGCAATATATTGTTCATTCACAAGCAATATATTGTTCATTCACATTCATAATACTCCCCCTTGAATAACAATATTTTGCAATTGCCTCATTAAAACCTTGCTAAATAAAACCCAGTGGGAAAAACTTTAGCTTTAGGAAAAAGAGTACAGTGCATGATTTTCTCCCCCTTAAGTTGATATGTATAATCTTCCTTCACATAGTATGCAGATGTCGCATTCCAATATCGTGAACGTGCTTTCTAAAGATTGTAGTTGGAAGCGCCTTTATGAAAAGATCAGCTGAATTCTTGCTAGACTGAATATACTTGATATCTATATGATTGTCTTTTATTAGGTCTTGAGTGTATGAAAAGAATCTTGGAGATATATGTTTGGTTCTATCACTTTTGATATATCCTTTCCTTAATTATGCAATGCATGTTGCATTATCTTCATATAAAATTATTGGACTTTTGTTGACTGGAAAATCACAAGATTCTTCAATATGATGTGTCATTGATCTAAGCTACACACACTCTCTACTTGCTTTATGTAGTGCAATAATTTCAGAATGATTTGAGGAAGTAGTGACAAGTGTTTGTTTCTGGGAATGCTAAGAAATTGCAGTTCCATTATTTGTGAACACATAGCCTATTTGAGATTTCGCTTTATGAGGATCAAATAAATGCCCTGCATCTGCATAACTAATCAGTTCTTATTTTGAATTGTTAGAATAAAATAAACCCAAATCAACATTTCCTCGAAGGTATCGAAGTATATGTTTGACCCCTTTCCAATGCCTTTTTGTTGGAGCTGAACTGAACCTTGCTAATAAATTGACTGTAAAAGAAATGTCAAGTCTAGTACAATTAGCAAGATACATTAGAGCTCCAATGGCACTGAGATATGGAAATTCAGGACTAAAAATTTCTTCATTTTTTTCACAGGGTTGAAATGGATCAGTCTCAATATTAAGTGATCTAACGACCATTGGAGTACTTAAAGGATTTGCTTTATCCATATTAAAGCGTTTCAAGATCTTTTCTGTGTAATTTGATTGATGCACGAATATCCCATTGTGCATTTGCTCAATTTGTAAACCAAGGCAATACTTGATTTTTCCAAGATCTTTCATTTCAAATTCTTCTTTTAAGTATACTGTTGTTTCATGGATCTCATTTTCTATTCCAATGATATTTAAATCATCAACATATACAGCTATAATCACAAATTCGGATATTGTTTTCTTAATAAAAATGCATGGGTAGATAATATTACTCACATATCCTTTATTAATCAAATAATCGCTTAAACGATTATATCACATGCGCCCAGACTGTTTTAACCCATATAAAGATCTCTGGAGCTTGATCGAATACATTTTTTTGGGTTTTGTACTTAATGCTTCAGGCATTTTAAATCCTTTAGGGATTTTCATATAAATGTCACTATCAAGTGATCTGTACAAATAAGCAGTCATAACATCCCTAAGATGCATTTCTAATTTCTTAGAAACTACTAGGTTAATCAGATACTTGAACATAATTGCATCCATAACAGGAGAATACGTTTCATCATAATCAATTCTCGGCCTTTGTGAAAAACCTTGAGCTACAAGTCTAGCTTTGTACCTTATTATTTCATTTTTCTCATTTCTCTTTCGTACAAAGACCCACTTGTATCCTACAGATTTCACAGTTTTAGGCATAGGAATAATTGGCCTAAAAATATTTTGCTTGTTTAGTGAGTCCAATTCAACCTGCATAGTATCTTTCCATTTTATCCAATCATGCCTATTTTGACATTCCATGACTAATTTTGGTTCAGGATCATCTTTGTCATTTATGATTTTACATGCAACAGTATATGAAAATGTTTCATGACTTTCTTTATTTTCTATTTCTTCAGGGATATTTTCCTCGCTATCAATATGATTATCTACTCCCTTTCTCTTTCGAGGATTTTTATCCTTAAAACCAATTGGTCTTCCATGCTTTTAGCGTGTTTTAGACTCATGAGTGTCTTTACTCTCAGGTTTTATTTTTGAAATTTCAATACGAGCAGGAGCATTGGCTACTGGTATATATGATTTAGTCACTCTTTTTGTATCAGTAAATGCATCTGGCAATTGATTTGTAATTGCTTGTAAGTGCACAATCTTTTGCACTTCTAATTTATATTATTTTATGTGAGGATCTAAATGCAATAATGTTGGTTCATTCCATGAAATATCCCTTTTCCCTCCTTTCTCCCCTTTTCCTAATGTTGGGAAAACAACCTCATTAAATTGGCAATCAATAAAACGTGCTGTAAAAACATCACCAGTTAAAGGTTCAAGATATCTAATAATCGAGGGTGTTTCAAACCCAACATAAATTCCCAATCTTTGTTGAGGACCTATTTTTGTGCGCTGAGGTGGCGCAATGGGTACATATACTGCACAACCAAAAATTCTGAGATGGAAAATATTTGGCTCTTGACCAAATGTCAATTGTAGTAGGGAGTATTTATGATATGCACTAGGTCTTATGCGAATTAATAAAGCAGCATGTAGGATTGCATGACCCTAAACTGAAATGGAAAGCTTTGTTCTCATTATTAATGGTTTAGCAATAAATTGAAGGCGTTTAATCAATGATTCAACTAAACCATTTTGAGTATGTACATGGGCAACAGGATGCTCAACAATGATCCCAGTAGACATACAATAATCATTGAATGCTTGAGATGTAAATTCATCAGCATTATCAAGTCTTACCCTCTTGATTGTATAATCAGGGAATTGTGCTCGTAATTTAATAATTTCAGTAAGTAACCTTGCAAATGAAACATTACGAGTTGACAATAAACAAACATGTGACCATCTACTAGATGCGTCAACTAATACCATAAAATATCTGAATGGTCCACATGGTGGGTGAATTGGCCCACATATATCACCTTGAATTCTTTTAAGAAACATAGGTGATTCATTCTGAATTTTTGATTGTGAAGATCTCAAGATTAATTTTTCGAGAGAACAAGTTGTACATGACATTTCATTTGATTGAGGAATTCTTTGCCCCTTCAATGGATGCCCATGTGAATTCTCAATTATCCTTTGCATCATTATTGATCTCGGATGACCTAATCTGTCATGCCATAAATTTATTGAAGGATCATAAGATTTTTCTTTTACTGCCATATGTGATTCAATTACATGTATATACGTGTAGTGCAATCCAGTAGGGAGTATTGGCAGTCTTTCCAATACTTGTATTTTCCTTATTCATAGGAAACTATATTTAAATATTTGTTACCATTTATAGTAATGGATTGGGTATCACACCCATTTTGATATATGTCATCAAAACTCAATAAATTTCTTATTGATTTTAGTGAAAACAAAGCTTCATCAATTATAAATTTTGTTCCATTTGGTAACATAAATTTAGCTTTGCCAATTCCTTCAATCAAATCTACAGGACCTGATATTATTTTTACAACTGCCTTTGTAGGCTTTATTTCAGAGAAATAATCTCTATTTTTCAAGATAGTTTGTGTAGTACCACTATCTGGTATGCAGAGATCTCCAATATTGTCTTTATGTTGAGTACAATCCATATTAAACTTCAAAATAAATAAACACATAATTAATCAATTAAGGTAAAAATATAAAATAATTGTAAAGTAGGACATTTTATTTAATTTGAAAATAACATATATAACAATAACATATTCTTCAGAATAAAATAGGTAATAACGATATACTTAAAATTATAGATGTCTCAATTTCCATTGTCAGTAAAATCATAAACATCTAGATGAGTTGTATCATTAACAGGAGTATGATGTTCATTGAAGTTTATTTCCTTTTCTTTGCCTTTCAATGATGCCTTATAAAATTGGCAAAGATGTGGTGGTGTTCGACAAACTCGTGACCAGTGTCCTTTACTACCACATCTGAAATACACAATTTAAGACTTATGTTGAGACCTTTCTTGAACACCACTGATGACTGATTTTAACTTCTTTTGAGGTTGAGTCTGAGTTTGTTGTGGAGTATTATAATATTTATTTCCACGACCACGGCCAAAGAATTGACCTCTTCCACGTCCACGACCTCTACCTCTCTCATGTCCATGGCTATTGTAATTTTTATATCTGGAATAATTTATAGCATTTGCTTCTGAAAATGCTATTGAGACAGTGGGATGAGACTGATGATTTTTCATCAATAGTTCATTATTTTTCTTAGCTACCAGTAAGCATGAAATTAGTTCAGAATATTTTTTAAACCTCTGCATCCTATATTGTTGTTGCAGTGTAGCATTTGATGCATGAAATGTGGAGTAAGTTTTCTCCAGCATATCCTCATCTGTGACTGTCTGTCCACAGAATTTTAATTGTTATACTATTTTGAACATTGCAGAATTATAGTCACTTACTTTTTTGAAATCTTGAAAGCATAAAACTCTCCATTCATCAGTGACTACTGGTAGTATTACATCTCTTTGATGATCATATCTATCTTTTAGATCCTTCCAAAGAACACTTGAATCTTTGACAGTCAAATATTCACATTTTAATCCTTCATCAAGATGACGACGGAGAAAAATTATAGACTTGGCCTTATCTTGCAATGAGATGTTATTATTTTCTTTTATGGTATCAATTAACCCCATTGATTGAAGATGCATTTCTACATCTAGAATCCAAGACATATAATTTTTTCCCATGATGTCAAGATGTAATATCCCGTGTTTTTAAATATTTTAATACTGCATCGGGATATGCAGTGTTAATAATTTTTGTATATAATTATGATATTTCATGAGTTGTTATTTAAATAAATTTTATTTTTAATTATTTTATGTTATTTTAAGTACTTTACGTAAAATTTTCCTGGGACTTGCATTTTCGAAAAATTTGACACGTAAATTATTTATTACTAAATATTTTAAATAATTTCACGATTTTGCATGAACTCATATATATTTTTAAAGTACTAAATAAAGTATATATGTGTATTTATTTATTTAACTAGGGTTTAATTAATTACCCTAATTATTATTATTTATTAATTAGTTTTAATATTATTTAATTATTTTTAGTGTATAAATTATTAAAATATTAAATTATATGTGTGTGGTGTATATTTAATGTGTGTGAGTTTATATTATTTTAATATATAGTGTAAATGTATATATACATATATATATATATATATATATATATATATATATACACACACATATATATTTATTATTTAACAAAAAAATAAAGTTTGAGTTATTTACGTTTCTTGCCATCGTCTTCTTCTTCAACCCGACGCACGCCTCCCTCGCCATCACCGCCGTCTGTCAGCTTTCCCCTTGCCATCGGTGTGCCTCCCGATGTACGACCTCCTTCCCCAGCGTTCCCCGCTGCTAGCAGCTCCCTATTCCGTCGTGGTTTGGCCGGAATAAGCTCGAGAAGCCAAAACTTGAGTCACCGTCGTTCACAGTGTTTCCGGCCACCATTTTTGACACCGTCAGTCTCTTTCTTCTCCTTGAGCTCCGATGAGTGTGATTCCAAGCTTTGTTTCAGTTAAAATGGTCTAGATTTTCCTAGGTTTCGATTTTTGCAATTCGGCCATTTTAGGGTTCTTGATTTTTTTGAACTTTTAATTGATTGATTCATGAAAAATTCCTTCACAAATGTTGTTTCACTTAGCTTAATCTACATTTATGAATTTTTGTAGAATTTTTGGAAGTTATTTTGATTTTTGGGTATTTTTGAATATTTTATTATTATTTTCTAATTTTCGAAAATTAATTAATTAAATTATGAAATTGTGTTTTATGATAAATATAGGCATTGAAATGAATTATAGAAATTTATTTGGAATTTTTATGAATTTCTATGTATTTATTTTGAATTTAATTAGTTTATATAATTTTTGAAAAATAGGGTTAATTGTATGTTTAATTGAAATTAATTATTTAATTGAGTTTAATTATTGATATTATTGATATTTATGTTGAGAAAATTAATTTTTAGCAATTATATTATTTTTGGTGAATTTTTGGATTAATTTTAGTATATTTATATATATAGGGGTATTTTGGTAATTATACCCTAAATTGGCTAAAAATGTAATTAAATTGGTTTTAATAGTTATTTAAGGTACAAAAATTATTTCTACAAATTATTTAGTATTTTTGACTAATTAAAACTATTTTTCGTAAATTATTTTCAATTATATATATAATATACGATTTTTATAATAAAATGAGTTTTTATCGGTTTTTACTGTGTTTTAGGGTTAATTACGTAATTTATATTTATCAAATGTAATTCTATGATATAAGGGTATTTTCAGTATTTCTGTATTGTTATGTGAATTATGGACCTCGGTCGGTAAACTATAGTTTGGAGTCCGACCGAGGGATTGTGATTGTGATTCTGTGTCTATTTTTTTAAAGTGTGTTTCTTTGCAGGGCCGGGTCTTCTCTTTGAGTAGAGAGATGTCCGTTTTACAGAGGAGGTTCTGTCGGATTTTCGATAGAATTCTCGTAAAACGTGATATCTGGTCGGGTTCTGATTTTTATTTTGTGTCTAATACTCTAGATCGAGTTTCTAGGATTTTTTGTTAGGTTTATTCTGATGTCTGTTATTATTGTTTGTTTAGTTGCGCCGTGACTGAGACATAGTGGACTAGGCCCGTTGAACCCATATCGAGGAGCACACTAATTGTGAGTTACTATTTTATATATATATATTTTAGGGTGCATGATTTAGAAATGTATGTTATTTTGATTAATTATGCTTAAATAATTCAATTAGTATTCAAGTTTATTTTTAGTTTATATTCGGTATATTTTGGTATATTTTCAAATTATATGCATGTTTTATTAATAAATTATTCTTAAAATGTTTTTATGTATATTCTTAGTTTATTTTGTAAATATATTGGATTTATTTGATGTATATATATTTGAAATATACCTGGTTTATTTTTGGTATATTTCTAGTATATATATGGTTGATGTTACTATTTTATTTTAATTCATGCATCATTTATTTTTATGAATATATGCTTTATATTTTAATGAAGGATATCAATAGAACGTACTACCTAGTGGGCAGCACTAGGACCGAGTACGTACCGGTACGCTTATAGCATTTAGGCTATATTACTAACCATTTGTGGATATCGATTGGATATGATTATTTGATGTGTGATATGATTTGGGAGTGTGATTATTGGAGCTCGGTTGATCAAGTGTCTCGGGGCTAATCACACTGACAGTCAGACTGTTGGAGCTCAGTTGACTTAGTGTCTCGGGACCAGTCTACTGTCTAAATGGAATAAGTGAATATTTTGGAATAAGTGAGCCTGTGTGGCTAGAGTGTTGTCTAACACTGTTTTGAGGTTGCAATTTTCTAGGGTTCTATTTGATCCTTCATAAACAATGATTTTCAATAAAAATGATTTTTATTACATCTGTGTGTATTTGCTTGTATACATACATATTATATATACTTTTGATTGTGTGCATTGACATTTAGTATGCATGTATATATATTATAGTAATTCACTCAGTGAGGTCTGACTCCCCTCCATTGACTATTTTTCAGGAGAGTCATTGTCTTCAGACCTCAGTAGCAGGCTTGTACGCTAGATTTCTTCCGCTCCGACTTCTTTATATAAACTGCTCACCTGAGTTTTATTTTATATTCTAGACACTTCAGTAGTCGTAAAATTGTTAAAAGATATTGTATTATATTTGTATGAGATATGTACTTTAAATATTTGAACTGGACTTGTATTAAAAGAGTTTATTTATATATATGAGATGAGGATTTGATTTAATCTCATCTGGTGTAAATATTATTTTGATATTTATGATTTTATCCCGCTGTAAATTATTTTATTATTATTATTGCATGTTTATTTATTTTTTTAGGCTTGCTACGGGTTCCGGATTCGAAAAAATTCTCGTTCCCTAGCGCTGGTCATGGCCCATGTTTTGGGTTGTGACACAAGAGCAACAAACTTAAGCTTTGCTAGATTTGTCATTATGATAACTAATAAAAAAAAATAACTCAATTAGAATTCATAAATTTGATGACTACTAAAAAAAATCAAACATAATCAGAATTTACTAATTAATTATATCATAAATTAATATTGCAAGAAATAATAGTGGTACAAAAAAGGATACAATAATATTTAAAATTATATCAAATAGAAAATCATCTTCCATATGAATTATTCCTAAAACTATTATAATAATCATGATCAAAACACAAATATAAATATACCAAATCATGTTTACAATTTAGAGTAAAGAGAGAAAAAGAAAATGTATGAATTTGTGTGAATAAATAAAATTTATAGCTTATCTATTTATAATGAAAAATATAACCGTTTATTACCGTTATGTTACCGTTGGTAATATATAGCCGTTAGAATTTTTTTTTAATATAATATATTGAGAAATAAATTATACAAAGTAAAATCAATAAATAATGTTGATATGATTATTTATAGCAAGTGAGTTAACATAACGATATGTATAAATATGGGGTAAAATCATTCATTAATATAAAATGAGGTACAACCTTCTATTAACATAAATAATAAAAAATAAATGTGTATAAATATAAAGTGGTAGGAGGCATAAGTTAGAACCATTTCTAGCAATATTTGCATCAATGGTGTAGTTAGTAAAACAAAATAAAAATAACAATTAATATAAAGTTAGATTGAAGAAATAAATATAAATATGAATATATATAAATTAGTAGGAGGTATAGTCATCTATGATAATATATAATCAAATCATATATTCATAAATATTAAATATTAAGAAATATGTACCTTATTATTTTGATCAAAAACTTTTCGTGCTGATAACATGTTGTGAAATAAGATTTGAATTGCTTATTTTGTTATAGAACTAAACTTAAATTTAGTAATATTTAATTAGAAGAAAAATATTTTATAATAGAATGATATTAAGAGAATTTAATGAGAATTTAGAGAGAATTTGGTGAACAATAATATTGAAAGAATTTAGAGAGTAATCTATTCTTTTTCTTTTTCTTCATATTCTCATTAATAAATTTCAATATCTTTATATAGAGATTTTCTTTTCACTATTTGAGAATTATTCTCTCATAAGTAATATATTATTCATTCACAAGTAATATATTATTCATTCATATTCATAATAATTTTAACTTGATTTGTTATAAGTTTATTAAAGTTAGTTGAATTATATATTATTTATTATATTTTTTTTGCTTAGCGCATAACCCACAGAATATTGAGGTATCATTGTACCGAAAGTATAGATGTGCTAAACTTAAAGATAGTCTTTTTTTTTTTTACTTGTCCCTTTTAAAAAATTATAATTTCTCTTCGAATAAATTATACATCCTTGATAGGCTGATGATAAAAGGATCTAACATAATAACCGCACCGTCAAGTTTTAGCCCATCATCAACAAGAAGTAGGGTTTTATATATCGTTTTGAAGGAGAGTTCTCCTGATTTTGAGCTCTCTCAGTCAGATACTACTGCTAATAGATACCCAATTCTCTTCTCTTCTGGTAGGTTTCCTTTTCTTTATGTCTGTAATCTTATTCTTCATGTGGGTCTTAATTGTTTTCACTAAAATTTCATCAACTAACAGAGTGTTACGGGCGCTATATATGCATACACTATACGCTGCACCCTATTATAGAGCTGACTTAAAAAAAAACTAATTGGTATTTTTGTTGATTCAGGTGTATTAAGTAGCCGTTTGAGATATTTTTTAACCATCAGTGAAGATGCAGAACGAGGAAGGAGTGAACATGGATCTCTACATTCCCAGGAAATGGTATTTGAGTATTCAGTTTCATATTTGCCAATTGTGGGAAATTTAGTATGGAATTTATTGGTTTAAGTTTTAAATTGTTATTTTGTTTTGTTGGGTTTGGTTTGTTTAGTTTGGTGGCTAAGAGATTATGTTAATGTGCAGCTCTGCCACAAATAGGCTGATTACTTCGAAGGATCATGCGTCTGTCCAGATTAACATAGGACACTTGGATGACCGTGGCATTTACAATGGTCAATTCACTACATTTGCCCTTTGTGGTTTTGTCCGTGCACAGGTTGCTTTTCTTTTCCTGCTTGAGATTCTCCCGATAAGAGCGGGTGTTGGGGATGGGATTTCTTCTGTTCAATTTGCCTTTTGTTGATGACTCCATGCAAGTTACCTAGATGCTCTTAAACGTTATTTGGTTTTGAGGGCAGCGTTCTCTGCTTGAAAATTCAAAAAATGGGCACTAGAGTGGAGAACATAGTTATAGCTTTCTTAGAATTGAACATTTTAGATAAAAGTTCTGCTTTTCTGCGCTTGAATTTTGCAACTTGTTTTGGTTGGACAATAGAGATATCTAGATTCGGAAAGCATCTTAGAGAACTTTTATTGAGCAAGCTATCTTAGCCTCCTTGAATTGTTGTCTATTCTTAATCAAGCGATCCAGGAATATGCTCGAGCAGTATTTAGTTTATTGATGCAACTAGATAACCCTTTGTGAGAGTATTAATCAATTGTCTAATAAAGGATCGGGTTAAGATGGATGGTTTGGATGATGGGAAGTGGATGAATCTGTAAGAATTGCCTAAGGGTAGTTGTTGAGATGGACCTTCGCTCGCAGATCTGGCCTGCTGATGTTTTCGGAGGTGCATTTATTTTTCTTGTTGTAATCATGCAGATCTAGTGAATATATGGTTAGAGCTCATTGTGTAATCCTATGGATAATAGAACTTACAAGCATGTGAACATCTTGGTCAGTGACTGTTACCATTTGCTTATATCGCGCGTGGTGCCTAAACAATACCGAAACTAGTGTCTCTTTCTTTATCTATGAATCAATAAATTCCATCTGTTTTGCTCTTGAATGTGGTGATTTGCTCTGCACATTGACAAAACATGTTCATCTTGTTTTCTAATTTTTAACACTTTCATTTGGTAATCTAACTTGGTGATTCTGAATCTGATATCGAATTTTCATTTCGGAAGGGCGATGGTGACAGTGCATTGGACCGCCTTTGGCAGAAAAAGAAAGTTGAAGTCCGCCAGCAGTAAACTGAAATGCGAAGAGAATTTTTATAATATGCGGCATTTTGTGATGTCTTTAGACTAGCAGTGGGGAAAATTAAGATGTGTTTTTATAGTGCTACTCAATGTATATCTTTCAGATTGTTTTTGGTCTCTGAGTTCATCTATATTTTGCAGATATGTTTAATGTGCTTTCGTTCCCTTTTATTTATTTATTTTTGCAGATATTAGACCCTTTTAGGATTAATTTCATATATCATAGTGAAGCTTATATTCTCCATTTTATCTCAAATTGAATGCATAAGAACTGATTCTTTCTTTGCATTTGATGCTCTCGGTGTTCGGTAGTCATAAAAATTTTAACTATTTTTATGATAAAACGCATTCAGTATTTATTTTCTTTGTATATAAAATTTGAAATTGAGAGTTATTTAAAAGAATTTAATCTCTCGCTTGTTGGTTAGAACCGATTCTTTTGAAAGGCAAAAGTGCTGGAAACACAAAAAAAAAAAAAAAAAAAAAAAAAAAAAAAAAAAAAAAAAACGCAACACGCGCATAGGCATGGAACGATGTCGTATTTTAATTTGGAAAATAGGTGGATCAAGACTTCCAATATGTTGATGCCAGTAGTCGGTCATGGAAAAGAAGAAAATATATTTTGTTGAAAAGAAAAACCGATTATGAACTAAACCAGAGTCAGTCAAGGGGCGCAGAGAGCTGCATTTTCAGCTTTTTCCATGGAATCAACCAGAAGAACAAAGCTGGAATATTATGATGATATGTGGAAACTTCAATCCAAAGCCACCATCATTTCCATCTCCAAGGTCTTCTTCTTCTTCTTCTAATCTGCTCCTCCTCCTGATCTTTTTTCTTTGAAAATAAATAATTTGGTTTGATGATGATATGATATGAAAGTAGGAAGAAGATGGTAGACCTGCTTTGATATTGGACTCCACTATCTTTCATCCTCAAGGCGGAGGCCAGCCTGCAGACACTGGATTCATCTTCACTCCCCCTAATAACAGTAATGGTTCCAGTTTCAAATTCATCGTCTCAGATGTTCGATCCAAGGACGGAATTGTATTTTATCATCTCTCTTTTATATGTAACATATATGTGTGTATGTGCGGTTGTCCATTTTTTTTGTTTGTTTGATGATTTCTCAACGTCCTCTTTGTATTTGTTCAGGTTTATCATTATGGAGTTATAGAGGAGGATTTCGAAATGGCACTTGATCAGAAAGGAAAAGAAGTTGTTTTGCATGTTGATGAGTCCAGACGCAAGCTCAATTCCAGGTATCACACTTGAATTCCACAGGAAGTAGGAGTTTCTTAGGTCTCCCAATTTGCATTTAATTATTGTAGTTCTATAAATGATAACAACTCAATTTCAATAGGATTCTATTTAGTAAAGTGTTGTGTTTGTTCTGGAAACTTATTGTTGAAAGAATTTGATTCTTTCAGCTTCAAATAAACAAGGTATTTTCAATGAAACGAAATCATGCTAAATTATGACATAGTTCTGCAAGAATTCAGTCCATTTGAATTCTTGTACATGGTTTGTTCCAAACAATGACAACTATGTATTACAGAGGTGGCGTGACATCCTGATCTGGACCTGAATTTCTGTTTTCTCATCTTCTTTTTTAATTCAGGTTGCATTCAGCTGGACATTTGTTGGATGGGTGTATGCAGAACGTCGGATTAGGACATCTTCAACCGGGAAAAGGCTATCATTTCCCTGATGGGTATATTTTATTTTATTTTATTTTACTTTTTTTTTTTTTTTGCTTTACCTTTCATTTATTCATATGATCAAAGTTTGAGCACCCGTTATACATGCAACTGTTTTCTTGTGTTTGCTATGGTTTCTGTCACCTGGAGTTTAGTATAACAGTCACCACAAATAGCTTTTGTAAATATCCATCAAGTCAATATGACTCACGTGGAGAAGTCTTTCCACCATTAAGGTGTTTTTATGTGTGGTTCATTTTAGATTCCTAAGTTTTTAGCATTATTAGATATCTGTTGTTAACTTTCTTTTCTTGAGGTTAGTAAAGGACATGTGTATCACTCAATTCATGTGGTCGATTGCTGAACTTCTAGCATATTTTTCTCATTTGTTTTATCCCGGCTTGGGGAAGAGGAAAAAAAATTGCACTTGTTGCAAAACTTATAGACAAGGTTGACAGAATTCATTTTGGCAGGCCATTTGTTGAATATAAAGGCACAATTCCTCAAAATGAATTGCAAAGCAAGCAGAAAGAAATAGAGGCCGAAGCTACTGCATTAATAGCTAGAGGAGGCAAAGTAAAACTCTCGTTTTTTTTTCTTCCTATCCCGTGCGAATTTGTACTATATCCCTGCATGTTTATGTCCTAAAATTCATTTCTTTATTTTGCAGGTTCTTGCTGTTGTATTGCCATATGAAGAAGCATGCAACTTATGTGGTGGTTGCCTTCCTGATTATATATCTAAGGTCCGCAAATTTTTCTGTGTCGAACATTTGCTGTGAGTAATACTATAATAGAACATTTGCTGCTGTTTATTCTATACAAGATTCACCTTTGGATGTCCCAAATTTGTGTTTTTGGTAACCAACATAGATGTATATCCTTTTCCTCATCCTTGAAAGGAACTGGATGACTTGCATTTTTGGTATTCTACATTTCCAGCATTATCCATACCATTGTGTGTGTATTTGTATTGGTTTTGCGGAATGATTAATAATTTTATAAGCCTGTGCTTGAAGTATATGTTTGGATTGTGCTTAATCTCATTTCAGCTCTAATGCTATTGTCTATACCAGATATTGTAGCCTATTTTTTGCATCTTTTGCAGGATAGCACCCCACGTATCTTGAAGTTAGGCAACCTTCCTGGCTGTCCTTGTGGTGGTACGCATGTTTCTGACATTTCAGATATCATAAGTATGAAGGTAAATTGTTTTGGTTCAAGTGTATATTATGGCAAATTTTGGTTGTGGATTTAGTTTAGTTGCTAATAATTTGTGATGCGGGTTGATTATTCAGGTGTCTCAAATTCGGATAAAGAAGGGAATGACAAAAATCTTTTATACTGTTGGATCCTAAGACATGGAGGAGTGAGTCTAACATCTTGTGAGGTATATGGGAACTTTCAGTTTCAGCGAGTAAAATTAGGAAATTCTAGCTTCTGGAATGATGGTACTTGTACTTGGGTACACACTGTTATCTGGAAAATCCAATTCAATACAATTCAAAGGTGCTTTTTGTATAATATATTACAGCAGTAAAAATGCGAATCCAATGGAATACCCGAATGGGATTTTCCTTTGATTTTCTTGCTTTCAACACCCAATCCCACCTTGCCGATTGTTCATTTTGAATGGCATTACCTTACAAGATCTCTCGCCGCCTATGGTGGTTTCATCAACCACGATGGCTGCTTGTGGATGCTAGACAGCAGACGGTGACCGTCCCTGGTTTGACATGTCAATGGCAGATGGCAGGTTGCAGTCGGCTTCTTTTCTCTACGTGGATGACATGTGCCACAAAACCATTTGACTCTCTGCCACCAGGACGCCAGCTTGCTTGCAGCGTAAGACTTTCTGCCACGTGTAGGTAAAGTGTCATTAAGTTTTGGGCTCTCCACCACGTGGATGCCATGTGGAATAAGGTTGTTGAGTTTTTCTTCCATGTGAATGCCATCTGGCATGAGATGATTGATTTGCATGCATTTGGAAGCCAACGGGTACATTGGCTTCAAGTTGTTGACTTACACACGCGGTGGCCAGGCGTCAACTTTTCTACCACGTAGAACCTATGTGGCCTGTGGTGTTTGACTTTCTGCCATACGGAACTTATATGGCATGAAGTTGTTGATTTTTCTTCCACGTGGATGACAACTGTCGTGAGATAATTGATTGGCTTACACGTGGATGTCAGCTTGCACACATATTTAACTTCCGCCGTATCTGAACCATGTGGCTTTAAGTTGTTGATGTTTTTTCCATGTGGACGCCAACTGGCATGAGATTATTGACTTGTCTACACGTGGATGCCAACTGGCATGCATATATTTGACTTTCTGCCACGTGTGGAAAGCCATGTGGTTTTAAGCAGATCCATAATAATTTTGATGTGCGATTGTGCTATTTTTAATCAGTAAATAATGTTATTGCATTGAATTGAATTGAAGATCGCTGGAAGCATTTAGCGGTGGTAGCATGTGAGTGGTTGATTTGATAGGCAGAGAATTTCCGTGTTTGAATGATCGTCTTTTTGGTATATTTTTGTGTGTTAGGGGTTTTAATGCAATTGGGTTTAGGGATCATTGTTATGGCAAATTGTGGTCCTTGTTTGAAGATGGTGAAATGATATGGAAGTTTTCAGAATTTTTTTTTTATTATTATTTATTTTACTTAGATATCTGCTGGCCATAGTTGATGGACTTTTTTAGTATGTGGAAGGGATGCTTTTTAGCATCTATCAAAGTAATGTGTGGTATAGTCTTCTCTTCTGTCCGAGTGCATGCATCAAATCTTTCGACTGATTCATTCAATCATACAGTGGAAGAAGCGCCTCTTTTTCAAGTCTATTCATTGATTTTCTTTTTCTTTTCATTTTTGGCTGTTTCTGGAACTGTACTGTGGGATAGCATCTTGCAAGTTGAGAATAAACCTGACATTAATAAGCACTGTTAGGACAGTTGTTGATATGTTCCATTTTGTATGTTGAAATGACCAAACTTATGATCTTTAATTTTTAATTCTTGATCATAGCCAAACCAATCACTAAGTTACGCTTTGTTTGCATCTTTTACCTTTGCAAATGCGATGTATAGTGGGTTTGTACAGCTGCAGTCATCAAATCAAGGCTCATGACAACACTGTGTACATTTATAGTCCACTTGTGTAAACTGCTTGCAAGATTTAGTATGGGGCTCTGCCATCCTGAGAGGTCTTACTCTCAATGGCCTATTGGCCCTACCATATTCTTGTTTGTTTGAAGTAAAATCAGCAACCCTTATTTTCACAATTATCATTTACTTGTATTACTCGAGCTCTTTTCTTTTTTGTTCTTTAATTTGAAATAACATGATATTAACAATCCAGTCATCATATAAATACAATAATTGGTTGACAGCCAAATTAGTGAAAAGTTCAAAATTCATACAACACTTTTGTCTAGTTCGAAATCCATACAACATTTGTCTGCCTTAACTGTGAATGCATAGGAAAGAATCCAAAACTAGTTGTGAACTTTAAGGTATTAAAGTTGAAGAAATAAAATATAAGTATAATAAATATTTGAATTTACATATGGAAGAAAATAAAACGTTTAATAGTCAATTTTTAATTTAAAAATATTAAGCTTAGATAGAAATAAATTTTACAAAATTTTATAAAATTTATTTAACAAATTTATTTTTAATTCAAATGAATGTATATGGTTTAAATGAAAATGAAAATTATTTTTAATTCTAATTTTTTAATTTCACATTGTAAAAAGATTGTTAAAATATTTTCAAATGAATTCACTTTATAAAAAAAAAATCTAAGTAGAATTGAATTAAATAAAAGGTGAGAAAATAGTTGAATACTTTTACCACTAAAGTTAAATTAAAATGAAAGAGCTAAAAAAATGGCTCTTACTACTATATAAATGTATGTATGAATTATTGATTAATTTTCATTTAAATACAACTATTGTTTATTACTGTATACCAATATCTGTAAAATATATATCAATGATTATAATTAATTAAATATTAATTTAAGATTTTAATTATATTTATACGTATACAAATGTTTCTACTGTAAAACAGTAAAAGGACTCAATGCAAATAATATGGAATAATGGTCAATTTGCCCCCTGAACTTTTCATCCAGAGTCAAATAAAACTATTTTGTACCTTTTAGAATTAATTTAGTCATTAACTTTTTAATAAAGGTCAAATTACCTTCAAGTAATACAATAAGCTCCTTATTCCCCTTAAAGTAATAAGATTATATTATTATTATTATTATAATATAATTAGAAAGTACAGTCCTAAAAGATCTAAAATTGCTTATTTGATTGTAGGTGGAAAGTTGCGGGGGCAAATTCAACCTACCCCCAAATAATATCATCATTAGCATACAAAATTCTACCACCATTATAGCATAGCTTTCGCAGTTCGCGTCTCCACCATCCAGTCTTCCTACGCTTTTCACGTTCTTCTCTGAAACAGATTCTCCACTACTTCTGCTTCTTCTACTGCTCGTCAAATATTAATCTTCTTATATATATATATGTTTTTATTATATTTATCATTTCTTCCTCACTCTGCCCACTCTCCTCTGTCTCTCGTTTTATTTAACAACCCGCTGTCTTTTTTTTTTTTCAGTATTCATATAATCCTCCTTCTTGACCATTACCATTTTTTTTCTTCATCTGGCTACATTGGGAGATCAAAGAACGCTATTTTCTTCATCTGGGTACTTTTGCATATCAATGGGTCTTTATTATTTCGTCTTTATGTTTAGATTCGCCATGCTTTTATCTATTTTATTTTTATGTATTATTGCTGTGCTTCGATTTCTTTTTAATGCTGAATTTCGAGGTTAACAATTTGAGAGAGCTAAAATTTGCAGTCTTTAACCGATGCTTTGATTCGTCTGGAGTTTATGTCGTTATATATTGCCCTTATTGCCTATGTTTTAGTAAACTCTTTTCAATTGAATTCTATGTTTTATTAGAAGTCCATGGATTTTATTTGCATGCTTCTTGTTTTTGTTTTTTTATCGATATCTATGCTGTTGCTTGATAAATCTGTGCAAAGAATTGATCTTCCTCTGAGAATATGCATTTTTAGTTAATTTCAAATTCAATTCCTCCTTTGTTATCATAATAACTGTTCTTCGTTCTCCATGCTCTCTGTATCTTGTATGTTTCCGATTGAATCTTTGGCGGAGCAATTCTGTGTAGCCTTTTGTCTTTGTGAATGATTTTAGTCTTTTTTTTTTTTATTGATATTAATATTTCATGTGCTACTGCTACATCAGCCATAATAATGCGAGGAGCAAGTTCAGTTAATCCCAAGGGAGAAATCAAAGTAAGTTTCGGCTATCATTGCAATGGCAACAATGACAACATACTTTCCAATGGATGTGACACCCTGCATAGCCCTAAACTCCACAGGAACAGCAGCTTCTCTTGCTTATCTGGTGCTGCCTTAAGTGCTAATGCCACATTAGCCAATACCAATATCTGCAATGGTGTCATAGGAGCTGAAATACTTCCCAGCTGGGACTCACCTAATTCATTCCGAAAAGTCGTCTCTTCGCCAACTCTTTCAAAGTTGGATATATTGCCATCTTCTCTTCCAAGCAGTATGTCATACTTAAGTTGCAGTCCATCCACACCGAGTTCACCTGAATATGATTCCTATTTGAAATCCATGAGTGCTCCTTCTAAAAATGAAGGTTTTCTTAATGCCATGGAAGTCCAAGTGGCAGGTGGAGCTGCCGGTGAGGACAGGGTTCAAGCTGTCTGTTCTGAAGAAAATGGATGGCTTTTTTGTGCAATTTATGATGGGTTTAATGGAAGAGATGCGGCTGATTTCTTGGCTGGGACATTATATGAAACCATCATATTTCATACTAACTCTTTAGACTGCGAGCCAAAGGAGGATGTTATCTGTGCTTCCAATGGTCTGTGTTTTGATGGATCCTTTCAATATACTCTTGAGACTGGCAATAATAACCCAGGGGAAAAAGCTCATTCAAGAAGTTATAATAACATTTCTGAGAATGGTATACCCTTCGCAAAGACATCTGGTTTATTTAGACATGAAGTACTGGATAGCCTCCAAAAGGCTCTTAGTCAGGCTGAGAACGATTTTTTAAACATGGTGGAGCAGGAAATGGAGGATCGGCCTGATCTAGTTTCTGTAGGATCTTGTGTCTTGGTTGTTCTTCTTCATGGAACAGATTTGTACACCATGAATTTAGGTGATAGTCGGGCTGTTTTGGCAACATACAATGGAGACAATACGGTAAATCTGTATGAGCAATTAAAAGCTGTCCAGCTCACTGATTGTCACACTGTTGACAATGAAATTGAGAAAACTGCATTAGTTAATGAGCACCCTGATGACCCTGCAACAATAGTTGGTGGAAAAGTGAAAGGAAAGTTGAAGGTCTCTCGAGCTTTTGGAGTTGGTTACTTAAAAAAGGTTGGTGTTATTTATGATAATTAATTGCTTAATCAGTCAATAACAATGATGAATTGGCATCCATCCCTATGTCTCTGACTATTATCCTTTCTCTATCTTCCATTGTGTTATTTTTTATGCAGAAAAAACTAAATGATGCACTGATGGGTATCCTTCGAGTTCAAAACCTTATAAGCCCTCCATATATTTCAACTCAACCATCAATGAATGTGCACAAAATATCCAAGTCCGATCACTTTGTCATAGTTGCTAGTGATGGATTGTTTGATTTCTTCAGCAATGATGAGGCAATAAAGCTTGTCCAGTCGTATATTTTGAGCAACCCCACTGGTGATCCAGCAAAGTTTCTACTAGAGCAGCTTGTAGCAAGGGCTGCAGACTGTGCAGGTAACTTTCTTGGCAATGATCAATTGCTTGGCCATTTCTATATATAGTTTTAGTCAAATTGTGCAATTCTTGGTGTAGGCTTTAGTATGGAAGAATTGATGAATATACCAGCTGGAAGGAGAAGGAAATATCATGATGACGTAACTGTAATCGTGATTGTTCTTGGAACAAATCAGCGCACTTCAAAGGCATCAATGTACATGTAAGTTTTTGTGTATTTTTTCTCCGCCTCAAGCACTATAGTTAACTATCTACAGAATTCAAAATGTAAATATCCCAGCAATTTTGATTAGACATCCATATTATCTCAAGAATATCTGTTAATAAGTGCATAGAATTGTTTTTTATAAAAAACTATTAAGAGTTATTTCTGGCACAACCGTTAAGCATCCCGGATGGAACTTTTTCAAATATGCTATTACATTTGCCTTTCTAAAATTAATGAATCGCTTTCTTTCTAATGTATGGTCCAGTTGTTTTATCGTTTCCCTTCTTTTTATGCCAATATGATGTACACTAATCTCTGCTCACTTGGTTTCTCAGCCCTTCAAGCTTCCGAAAGTGGAGCTACTATTATAGCTAACGCCTTTTTTTTTTTTTCCATCTTTATTTGACTGGTTTCTGCAAGCTTTTAGGCCCACAAGCAAATGATGCCCTTTATAATCATCATAGCTCATTAAGAATCTTGAACTTAGATATTTGCATACTGCCAATGATAATTGGAACCTCAAACAATGGACATTGATGAGTTTTTGAATTATACTGTCTCTAATTATATAAAGCAGAACAAGTTCTCAATTGATGCCATTGTCTTCCAGAATTGTACTCTGAAAGAAATCATGGATGAGGGTGCCATTTTTTCTATTATTATTTTTTAATTGAAGCATTTGCTCCAAAAGTATTCTGTGATATTTGATAGGCTTCACCAATCATAAGATGTTCATTATCTTTTTGGTACCAAACCTATTCTCATCATTCACTTCTATCTTGTTTTATGCTTTTCTTTATTTTGCCTGACAAGAAACAGTAAACCAGTTGTTTGTGTGGTTTTCTGAATACCACTTTCTTAAGTAGTACACAAGATTCCCATTCAGTGCATTTTTCAACATGTAAGAAGTGGTCTCATGCTATGTTAGCCAAGAAATAGAAAACAATGGTTTCTCTTCTGATACCAGGCCTGTGTCAAACTGGCCTTGAGCCAAAGATATATCAGAATTTGATTGGTTATAAAAAAAATAAAAAGAAAAAAAAATTGAAAGATTATGACATGCTCTGCATTCAGCTATAAATTTGCTTAAACCCCCACCCCACTTGAACAAATGGGTAGCCATTGATATAAACAGAATTAGAATATGCGAAAGTGAATCAAATTTTGCAAATTCTTGGTGGTGAACATCCCCACAAGAGGCTCCTACAGTGCATGTCAGTACGCCTGGAATTATTCCAACTGCAATTTGCAGTGAGCTGATGGATTTCCCTGTCGTTAAAAATCTGTATGGCCACAAGTAGGTTTCTCTGCTTATGCAAAAAGACCTCAGGCTCCTTTCATATGCTACATGACTGGATTTTTTAGCTGCCCATAGCATATATATGTAATATGATGATTCCAGGAGTAATCTTTCCTGTTTTAATGCTTCCAAATTACATAGAATTGTGCATCCAATATCAACTAGCGAGCAAACTTGCCTTTGCCAATTAGTAAGAGATGTTCATTCCTTTTAGACATGGATATTGGAAGCTTTTCCAGTAAAAGGCTTATCGTACATAGAACATATGCACCGCTACTCACATTTTAAAGCTTCAAAAAAAAACCAGGTACAAAGCTAACACATTTTGAAAACCCAAAAGCCTCCCCTACTTGTGACATTCTAGTATCTATCTCTTACCAAAATACTAATTAACCCCACATTTTTTTCACTTCCCTTTATTTATATAAGCAAAACAAGTGCAAAATTGCTCATAATTCTATCATTTTCAAGGTACCTGATTGATCACATGATGTAACATCCTCTAACATTTTCATCACTAAAATAGTTGAAAGATTCTAATGGGGTCTCTTGATATTTATTTGTCGGATTTGCATATTGTGCTGATGATGATGGTAGGACATAGTAGAAAGGAGCAGCACTTTCCCAAGGGTTTGCCATGCTGAAACTTGATGCATACACTGGAGGAACGCTGAACCCTTGCGGGAATGGGACAGAGTGCTGACGTGTAGGGATAGAATTACTTGGACCCACAAATTGATCCATGCCTAGCCATTGGCTTTGTTCACTAGAGCTTGCAGCTCCACTAGAAGATGGTGTGCCTGAGACACCGTCGTTCTTCCCATTATGACCTTTCTGCCCTTTCTTTTTCGTCCCTTTACCTCCATTTCTGGCACCTCCACCCTGACCTCCATTACCCTTTTTCTTCTCAGACGGCAACTCCTGGCCGTTGGTGGAATTTTCCGGTGACTTATCAAAAATTTTTACTTCAAGCTGATCCCGAAATCTAACACGTTTTTTCTCTCCATTATTATGATTATAATCTTGGCCAGTCTTTGGATGGGTTTTCTTACGCATGGTGTTTGCCTTTCCTGAATCATTTTCCTTTGAAGCAAGTTTTTCATGCCAAATCTCAGCATGCTTGCCTCTTTTGTTGAGTTTCTCGATCAAGGTCTCTACTCCAATGTTACCAGTAACTGTGACTCTCTGTTGCTGTGCATCAACTGTAGCTGTATAAACACCTGAAAATCAAAACAATATCTGTTAGAAACAAATCAACAATCAAACAAGAAAGAACGATTTGAAGCACCCACAAAATGGATGGTTCTGAAGGCAAGGCTTTTTGCATTTTGAAAAACATAATGAAAGAAAAATAAAAATAAAGAAGTTGAGAGGTGGGTACCATTGATTCTTTGTAGAACTTTCTTGACATCCCTTTTGCAACCTTGGCAGTGGATACATACTTTCAAGACCCATGTCTCAAAAAACACAAAAGAAAAATGCATGGAGTTTAGCCAAAAGAACATTAAAGGAAAGCTTGTGTATGTATTCATGCACACGCACATACATAGGATGAGAGAGTGACAAGTTACCTGGCATTTCAGAGCTTTTGAAGATGGCTGTAACCCAAATTTTGCTGTAGCCATTGGAAGAGAAGTGATGTAGGAGAAACTTGTAAGTGGTTAGTCCTTGAAGGAAGGCCAGGCTAGAGAGAGAGATATACAGTTTGCTTGCTTTCAAGCTTTGAAGAGGGTTATAGCTTTAAAAAAAAAAAAAAAAAGTTTCTTGAAGAGGTTTTAACTTCAGGTAAATTAAGGAATAAATGATGTGAGACTTGGGATTCAAACTTAGAGAGCTTGTATTAATTAGTGGCAACTTATAAAAGAGTGAATTTTTTGCTTATAGACTAAAATCATTTATTCGCGTGCTAAACAGCAAAAAATAATTAGATGATAATTTTTCTTTAACTGTATTTTTTAAATATAAAATTTAAATTTTACAGTTTTTAAGCTCTATTTATTTGTGAAAAATATTTTTTAAAGAGAAAATATTAAATATTTTTCAAAGAAATATATTTTTTGATATTTGACTGCAATAGTAAAAGATAATAAATAATTAGAAGAAAAGATATTAGAAAATAAAAGAAAAGATAATAAATAAACAGAGAAAACATCAAAAAATAAAAGAAAAAACAATAAATGAGAAGAGAAGAGATGAAAAATATAATAAAAAATAATTTCTCATCATTAGATAACATGACTTATTTTCTCTTACTTTGACTAATAATTTATTTATTTTTAATTTATTTTTTTAGTAATCTAAACACTAAAAGATAAGAGAAAATATTTTTTAAAACAATATTTTTTACAAACAAATAAAACCTTAATTAAAAAAATATATCTCTATTATACAATCATTCAATAATTAAATAACATGACTTTTCTATTAAAAAAATGAAAATAAATGCATACAACTCAAGCAACTAAAATCTTGCATAATATACCCCATGTCTATGGCTATGACGATGAGAACTCTCAATAACTTAGTGGATATGAGCTGTTCAAATCTCCACTCCATTTTCCTCATTTTTTTCTAATCTAACAGTAACTACTAACAACTTTGTTAAAAAAAAAATCTTGCATAATATTATGGATGTATAGGTGATGATAATTTAATCATTTTGGGGCAGGGTAATTAATAATCTTCTTTTTTTCTTTTGACCAATTAATGAATAATCTTCTTCAACCCTCAACCCTTAGTTGGACAGTAAATGATATACTATACTATAATCTTGAGAGTGAAATGTTAAAAAATTCATCCTATTAAAATATAAATAATAAGTCCATAATTGAGTAGTCTATTGAACTCTTCAATTATTAATTCTTTAATTAGACTACTTGTTTAAGGAATTAACAATTCAAGAGTTCAATTTTGTTGATTTTTAGCAATAGTTCCATAAAAAAAATTATAACATTTCTCTAAGTTAAAAATTATAGTTATTAAATCGTCTCAAGAATCAGATTACGCCTTGTAAAGGAGTTTATTTTTCTCTTTTTTAATGCCATGTTATGTAAGACTTGAATGCTATAATGCTTCTCCCTCTCTGGTCTCCATAAAATCAATCAAATCTAATCGGCTAGTAACCAACCATATTTAACATATCCATGTCAGAAAAAGGAAAGATGAAGAAATTTGGTTAGCATTTAAGTCCTTTTAAGATGTTTATAGTAGCAGGTATGTTAAGAAGGAAAACAAAAAATAATGCAGGTTTGAAATACATTATTTTTTATCACGTTGAAGCCTTCAAAGAACATTTTTCTAGAGTACGAATTGGATTCCCATCATTATCATCAGTTCTAAATGGTAACAACAACTCTCCATTGAAGAGTTGAGTGCAGAACATAATTGATATTGGAGTGTTGTAGCACGTAAAAAATTTGTCTTGGAAATACGTGAATATTAATTAATGCTGGGGACGGAAGGGCACATCAATTATTTACAATTGCATTAATATTTGGAGGTTGAGAATTAATGGTCTTTCTTCTTCTTCTACTCTTCTTTCCCTTTCTGTGTTTAAACAAATGGGTTTTCTTTTCATCTCGTTTGGCATTAAATTGATTTGATGCTACTTTTGTTCATTTATTGTTTGAAGTATTTAAAAACAGCTAATGCTTGATGATGTTTCTCACTTCATTTATACAACAATATAGTGAGGTAGACTGGATTCTGCCATTTGCTTAAACTGTTGCCATTTGCTGGATTTTTATGATACTTAACTTCCAATACCACCAACAAGAACCCCACGATCACCCCATCAAAGATTTTATTATTATTATTATTCTAATATTTTAACTTGATTCTTGAATTTTCCATGACATGTATCTGCTTTGACAGCAAAATGGTGATTAGTTTTGCATGGCAATTAGACAAAGAGGTATGAAACAAACATCTTAATTAAGCATCCACAAGATATTGAAAGTTGAAATTTTCATTGAAGGTTGTTCTAGTTGAGATAATACAAACTCATAAATATGAATTTCAAATGAAAATTCCTGCCTCTTGCTAGATATCTCAACAGTTGTGGATTTTACACACAACCGTGGCAGAAAACACCAGAAAAATGATTTCACAGATGGATGAACATCTCCTCTATGGGAGCATAAAGTACAAGAAATACTCAGCTCCAAGGCAAAACTGATTAGTTTTCTGCTTTCTTTTCCCTATCCTCCTCAGTCGAAGCGTGTACTTCCTCCTCTTTTAATTCAACCTTGGGTTCTTGGACCTCTTTAGCATCTCCTGTGCCATCCTGAAGCTGCAGAAGTTGATAAAGAAAGTTCAATGCAGTTGCTGAATTAACAGTGGAACATGAAAAAAATTTGGTTTAGTCAAAGTAAGGCAAGGAGCACTTGAGTTACCCCCAAATTTTTCAGGCTTGCACTAACGTCTTCTTGTTGCTGCTGAAGTGTGGTCCTAAGCTCTTGAAATTCCTAATTTGTATCCAACAAAAACATTTACACCAAGAAATAATTACTCAAATAAAGTCATAATGATTTGCAGAGATTAACACTCACTGATCGAAGTTGCTCCACCTCATCATTCAATGATTTCTTCAAGTGCGACAACTCCTGCATGAACAAAATAACTATTGACTTAAGAGACCAATCCAAAAAACAATTTGCAAATAGACTGAATACAACTGTGCGATAAAACAGATCATTTATGATTGAAGGCAAAAAGCAAATAGATCATACGACCATGGAAACTAATATCACATAGTCAAGAAGATTCATACGAACACAGAACCAATCATCAATTAAGAATGAAGGATACTATGGATGATTGGGGCAACCATTAACATCAAGCCAAAGATAACAGTTTAAGTAATCACCTACCAATTCGCCTGAACTTAAAATGGCAGTATTAACTAATAAATGGGTATAGATTCAAAGCCCCGAGATTCTTTCTTATTGAAATATCTAACTAGAAAAACCTTTTGAGACAAACTGACTTGCGATGAATAAATATACTAAATCACCAGTTCTATAATACCTGAAATGACAAAAATGATCACCTATATTAGGCAATCCCAAATTGTTCTCTTCAAACAACTTCAGCTGCATCAATTACATTGCATGTTATCACTCATGTATAACACCGCATTGATCTTCATAATAGCAAAGCTATCTCATTATTTTTCAGTCTAAATCTTAGATACTAGATGTCTCACATTAACTGGCTGCTCCTGCCTAAAGAGTAAAGAGCTCAAAAAAAAATTGCTTAATTGTAAGCAATCATGCATCATTGGTCCAGCCAACTTATCATAAAAAATTTGAAATTAAAAATAATACAAATTCCTTCAAAGCTTATGCTGCATTACCAACTTCTCCAAGTTCATAATAACTCATCACAAATCCATAGATTTGGGTTTGGTTTTGCTGCAGAGATACAAATTCTCAGTTCAACAACGAACTAAGATTTAATCAATCCAGTTGCAGTTAACAGAAAATGTGAGCATAATATACAATTCAACTATCCAAATGATGCACCAACGTACATAAAAGAATGCACAATTAAACCAATAAATAAACAAAATAAAAGGGAAATACATTGAACACAACAAGTGTTGTATATCCTGTAATCACTGACATTGCTTGCTGTCAAAAACTTGGCAGACAATAGCAATATTAAACCCAGATGAAAAATAGTTGGACATACAACTTACATCACGATAAATTGTCACTTGGGTGTCAAGCTTCGTTCTCCAATTCTGCAAATCCTATAAAATGCAACACAAATTTTTTTTTTTTACAAAAAAAAAAAAACTCCCCAGATACTAAAATCTAATAATAAACCCATTAAATCAGATAAAAAAACCTGGAGGAATTACCCGCTTCAAGCCTTGGATTCTGCTGAGAAGTTCAGTCCTGGATTCATTTAATTCCTAAATAATATCATCCACAAACAAAAACAATTCATGAGCAAGCAAAAACAAAATTAATGTGAGGGAAAATTAATTAAAAAAAAAGAAAAAAATACCGCAATCTTGGACCCAATTGGAGTAATGTTCTCCTTTCTCTGCAATGAAAACAAGAATAATTCAATTAGCAGCCAGATCTATGCAATTAATTAAATGAAAATTCTTTAAAAGAAAAAAGAAAGAGAGAGTACAGGAGCTAGAGGAGCAGGAGAAGGAAGAGGAGGAACTGATGAATCTGCGTTTGCCATTTTTTTTTTTGTTTGATGAATTTTAGAACCCAATCGAATAAGTAATCTGGGTTTCGATGGATTCAATAAAAAGATTGGAATTTTTTTTTTTTAAGATTTAAAGAAATAAGAGAGTATCGACAACAACGCTTTTAGTGAGTTTGAAGTGGAGACAGATCTAATTCTAACCTAAAAAGCTAACGTTAACAAAATAGAAGAAATGTCTGGAAAACTCAAATTTTGAATTTTTAGGTTCTGTTTGGGCGCGCGGGCAATTACACTCCTACTCCTACTCTTGCTACTACCACCACTTCCACCACCTCAAGCTTACAGATTTTTTTCCCCTTCCTTTTGATGTTAATGGAAATTATTAATTATTAATTAAAAAAAATAAAAGAAAACATAGCTAGGAGCGTGTGTGGACTGGGCCCTGCTCATTATTATCACTTTGATTATTACGCTTTTAAAAAGTTTAAATAATTATTTCAAAAAAAAAGTTTAAATAATATTTTTAGAAATTAAAATAAAATTATTTAAATTAAATTGAATGAAAAATATATCTTTCTATAGAAATTATTTAACTTTGATATTATTAAAAAAGATCATCCACGTTTCTAATATTTTAACCAAAGTTTTTCACTGTTCAAACATTTAAATTTATCGTTTTAAATTTCTAAAATTTTAATTTCAGTACTATTCAATATTTTATTTTTATAATTTTAAAAATTATCTGAATACTGATATATCCATATATATACATATCAAGTTTTCTTATCTTAATATTGCATGTTGTGTGAATATATTTATAAAAATAATAATAATATTTAATTAAAAAATTCAGGATTGTGAATTCAAATTAACCTTAAGAAAGAAGTGCATCATTGTGTTGCATTTAAATTGAGAAAAGTAAAGCAAAAGCCAACGGGAATTCTGACTGTTTTTTTGTTTCTTTCTTTCACGCCGTCCGTCCTTACTAATATCACTAATTAATCCATCATTACCAACTGCAAAATTACTCATATATCCCTTTAAAAAAATAAAAATAAAATTATATAACTTAAATTTTCATAACAGAATATAAGACCATTTTTCTTTTTAAAATTAGTTAGGACAGATATTAAATTTGACACCTTCAATAAAAATTATCTTTCCATATACATACATATAAAACCTTCTTTGACCAATGCCAAATGGTTGTTCTAGTTACAAATGCCGGTCCAATTAATCCACTTGCTCTTAATTAATTCCAACTCTAAATAACGTACTCTCTCTTAAATTAATTTAATAAAATTAAAATTAATTTTAATATATAAGTAGTAAAAAATTTAATTATTTTTTGAGGAAAAAGAATTTTAATTATTTTATGTTTGAGTTTAAATTAATTTTTTTATGAAAATAGTTGGACTAAAATTTTAAAATAATTAAAATTTATAAAGTTAAGCGTTAAAAATATTAAATAATATTTTATTTGAATGATGAGAATTCACTCTTTATATTAATTCGGTTAAATTTAAATAAAATTACAAAAAGTGATAGAGCAAAAAAAGTAATAAATTTAAATGGGAAACAGTCTCTTATAGATTAATTTAATAATTTTTTGGTAATATTATTTCATTTATTAATTTTAAAAATCAACTGAACGCCGCCAAATCAACACCCAGTCTATTGTCTGGAACCTCTGTTAAATTTACTCCGTCAATTCAAAGTCAAACTTTCCTTAAACTGAAAAGAGGGGGGCCATTTGGACCCAAAAACGTTGTCGTTTAAATTTATGCTTTCTTCGAATCAAAGAAAATAAATATTAATCCACCCAAACACGGCTTAACGTAGACCAACAGAAACCAGAAGAACTAAACCTCTCTTTTGCGTCTTGTCTTTAGACTGTTTCGCAAATCTTTGTCTCTCCTCTTTCTGTCTCCCACCCCACTCGGTCCGACTTGACTCGGTTGAGAAGTTTTGGATTAAAAGAAACAGAGAAAAAAATGAGTCAGGAATCGTTCATTTACAGCTTTGTAGCAAGAGGCACAATGATTTTGGCCGAGTACACCGAGTTTACTGGCAACTTTCCAGCGATCGCAGCTCAGTGCCTTCAGAGATTGCCTTCTTCTAATGACAAGTTCACTTATAATTGCGACCATCACACCTTCAATTTTCTAGTGGAGGATGGTTACGGTATGTTTAATTTCATTTGGGTTCTTTCTGTTTCTTTTTTTTTTTAGTTCAGATTAATTATATGTAAAAACAGAGGGGTGAGTTTTAGTTCAGTTCTACAAGTGAAAGTTAATGGATCTAGTTAGATAAGTTGTGTTTGGTCTTGGATTTGCTCGTTCAAGGCTAAACATGCTGCTTTTTTGTTGTTAATTAGTTAGACTGCAAAAGCTGGCTGATGGGTTAAACAGGTGATGTGTGTTTTATATGGTATTGATTGATTGCTGTTTGTAACCTTTGAGAAAGCTATATGTGTATAATCAACTAATCCAAGTTATCAAAATTTTGCATGTGTTATTTCATCTACAAAATTTTTCAAATGTCAAAACAAGCAGAAAACAGTAATCTTTAAGTTGGTTCAATTGTACGGTAGGTTTTCTTGTTGAATATGGAGGTTGCTTTTAGTCTATGCCAAGTAATCTGGATATGAGGATTCATGCAAGTTTCTTATGATATTCTGTGCGTTCGATTCGAGTTACTTACCTCTGGTTGAACCATTAATGCTAAGAGTTAGTCTCAAATGCCTGATTTGACTGTTATAATTTTGGAATTCTTTATCTTTGCTGAATCTTTACTTTCTTACCATTAATTAAATAGGTTACTTCAGCACATCATTTCACTTATACTGCACAAAAATTCAACTTTTTTTCCTTACCGGCTTGTGGGGCAAGGGGCTGGGAGGGTCGCATTGAAACTTTTACTTCAAATTCATACTATTAACGTCTCTGGTTGAGTAATTTTTTTTGTGAATATTTGCATCTGAAAGATTTGCACAGAACATGGTTGTAGTCATTGAGGGGCCATATGGCTCTAGGCTTTAGATGTAAGTCATCATTTGATATGGTTGGTGATGTTTGGAGTGCATGTGCATTTATAGGTGTGTTTGTTCTCCTGCTCTACTTTATTTGCTGAGTGGTTTTAGTTGTCAAGTCACGGTTGTGGCTGTAACCACAACTGGTGTACTCAACAGCTGTGAATGCACCACCTCTTTATATGGTCTTATATATCAAAATGAAATATGAGTTTCTGATGATTTTGGCATATAAGTAATTGGTTTCAATCAAACATAGTGAGGGAAAGTTCTATTGCGTCTGCCTCCTGAGTCTTGACATAGTGCTTCTGCTATTTGCAGCCTATTGTGTTGTTGCAAAAGAATCTGTTAGCAAGCAGATCTCTATTGCATTTTTGGAACGCATGAAAGCAGACTTCAAGAAAAGATATGGAGGTGGTAAAGCAGACACAGCTGTTGCCAAAAGTCTCAACAAGGAGTTTGGGTATGCGCATTTCTGCTACTCCTTCCTGTTCTAAAAAAAAAAAAAAAACCCTGCGAAGAACTAAGCAATTTTTTGCTTGTGATTCTATGTGTGAATGTAAGTAGTATGATATCTTTTCTTTCAGGCCAATTATGAAAGAGCACATGAAATATATTATCGACCATGCTGAAGAAATTGAGAACCTATTAAAAGTGAAGGCTCAAGTTTCAGAAGTTAAAAGTATAATGTTAGGGAATATTGACAAGGTAAGTCAGTGCAATGACATGTTAAAGGAAAGGATATCTTCAGAACAGCCTTTAAAAACATAGCTTGCACTTTATTGCATATTTCAAATGACTCTTTACAAAGATTAAAAATGTGAAGTGAGGGGAGTGAAACTAAATGCCTGTTGTGAAATGTGAATGACTGATGAAGTTTTACTTGATCATCATAGGAAAATTTGACAGGGCATGTTTGTTGTTAGTTTGTCAAATGGAGCTTCAATATTCATGTTCCTTTTGAGACATTGTGCTGATAAAATATGCTTTGGCCTTCAATTAGGATGATAAATGTTGAAATTATTTGATGAGAAGGTGTTTCAAAAGGGACAGGGAACTAAAGCCTAAAGGAGATCAATTTTGGTAGCTCATCTAAGATTTTATTTTGTGTGAATTGCTATGGTACTTGTGGATCAAGCGTTTTGTTTGATTTGTATCGTCTGTAACATCTATGACTACAACCAAAACTGAGTCAGCAATCAGTCATTCAGAAGGCAAATTTCTATCAGTATATGCATTTAATGTTCTGTAAAACACCTGTTTGAATTCTATTAGTTTTTTGATCTTGCCTTTTTTTTTTTAATATATTAAGGCCTCGCCTATGTACTTTATTTTCTGAAGATGCAGAATCATGTGTGCACAAAGAATGTCACTTTTCATGCTTATTTGACCTCTTCTTCATTTTTCAGGTTATCGACAGGGGCGAGGCCATAACAACTCTTGCTGACAAAACTGAGAATTTGCACAATCAGGTAGGTTACCTGGCTAGTTGAGAGGGATAAATTCTTCAACCACCTTTCTTTTATTGGACAGTGCTTGACTGGTTATTTCGTTGTCATTCCAGGCCCAAGCATACAAGAAACAGGGGACACAAATCCGGCGGAAAATGTGGTATCAGAACATGAAGATTAAGTTGGTTGTTTTCGGTATCTTGTTGCTTCTGATTCTGATAATTTGGCTTTCCATTTGCCACGGATTTGATTGTACCAACTAGTGATTCTTCAGCACATATGCCAGATGAATTCATATATATAAAAAAAATCTCAACAGTTGGTTTTCAGTAGGGTAGTTCTGTTTGTTTTAGTACCGTTTCCTGCTTCAAGAGTGTTTGAAAATGGGAAATTTGGGCCATCAGAAAGGAGGGAGGGCAGTGTCACTTGATTGTTCTACCATCTATCTGTATCAAATATTACACACAATTTTTTTAATCTTTTTTTTTTTCTCAAAGGAATCATATAGAAATAATACTTGATAAATAGTCTTGATGTGTAGCATTCCATCACCTTTCCCCTTTCTTCATTCATTTCCTTTTATTTTACAGTCTACCTGAAACAATATGCGAAAGGATAATGGCTTGAGACGGTGATTTATGAAAGTAGTAGAGGCATAAACAAAAAGCCATCCACCGTATCCTCCGGAGTTAAAGGCTGCCTTGTTTTTGATTGAAAGCTAATACCCCCCACCTTGTAAAATGGATTTCCCTAAGCATCGCACTCGGCCCAAAACTGAAGTGAACATACATATTATAATTGATATTACAAATACGCTGCAACATCAATGCTGAGTTTTTTAGTTCCTCCTGGAATGCGTTCTTTAATGACTTGTATGCTAGGGGAACTTCAGCAGAGCCAAAAAATGTTACTGCAACAACTAATAAATAAAAAAAAAAAAAAAAACAAGTGGAGTTCTTAAGAAAATATTCTTCATTCTTAGTTGGAAATTAGGAGCATACATAATTCTTTGTTGTTGAATTAGTAGACAGATACAGAGTAGAAATATATATAATATAGAATAGTCTTCTCATGCCGCAGCTTCAAGTTCCAACACATGATCCTTTTCCAAGTCATTTTTCCATTGCTATATTATACATATATAAAAAGAGCTTAAAGAAAATGGGTGGAAAGTGATATGATTTAGAAAATGTGCCATATTTCAAGTAGCTAGGTCGGCTACTAGGATCATTTGTTTCTTTACTTTCCATGGAAGCAACATACAAAGTCTATGGCATGCCAAACATATCAGTTATGTATGATTAGTTTATAATTGTTTAGTTTTATTAATGACAAGTCTTTCCACAATGTAATGAATTCTCTGATTCTGATAGACGATGAAATTAACATATGATATTAGAGATGGATTAATTTCAACTTGTAAAAGTGCATGCATGTTAAGTTAGGTCATGCTTTCGGCTTTTTTTAAACAAAGGCTTGACTGTCTGAATTCTAGGCATCATCGTAATTGTCCTACACATGCTTATAAAACTGAGTGTACCTAATCGCATTCACAGCTTGAAACCTCTTCTCCACAGTTGCCACTTTTAGAAATTTGACCTTAATATAAGTTGATTTACTTTATTTTTTATGTGATTTCTACTGTATTTCTATTTCTATATTTATTCTTAAGACCCACAAAAAAATCTATACATTCTATTTCCAAATTTAAATGTTATTTAAAGTGTTATCCACCTTACTATCATCTAATTCAAGCCCTACTTAAGTGGGCAGAAATTATTGTTAACTTTCGGTTAGCTTATGCTGAAAAATTATATTAGATAAAGGATGATAATACATGTCGGTAATTTTCTTTATTTTTACTTCAAATTTTTTTGGAGACTTATTCAATAGAAAGGATAAAAAAATAATTTCACAAAGCTGCGACGTGTGTCGCTAGTGCAAAATCAATTTTTTTCTTAGATAATATGTATGTTAATTTTTCTGGTCAATAAGATAGTATGTATGTTATGCTAAAACTTGGAAAGCTTTTGTACATGCGCACACAAAACTCAACAATGCATTAGCAGAATTGTTAAGAATATGATTTCATTGTTTGTAAAATTTAAGTTCCACGCCCATTAAAATAGGAACACATTAAGATGATGATAAAGGAGAAGTATTAACATAAAAAATTTTAGAAGAAAAGAAAAATATTTAGTAAAAAAAATTCAGGACCATCAATACTAAACAAGAATACTGCATGTATGTCATGTTTTGATGGTAAGGTGGACATTGAACTTTCGATAAATTTCAAAGAAAAAAATACAAAAATTAAGATGTGGATCATTATATATCTAAGAAAATGGTGATATTGACCTCATAGATATACGATAGCTAGCTAGCTATGTACATATATGTAATGGCATGTTATGGCAGTTGACAAGACAAAGCTGTTCTGGCCATCAAAATCAAACTCATGAGAAGACAAAATAGGATCTCTCTTGCCCCATCCCTTAAGTGGATAGGACCTTTTCTTCTTTTTATGAATATTTTTGGACCCATTATGTATATGGCTATGGATAATGGATAAAATCAAAATATTCCAATACATATATATATTAGTCCTCTCTTTTATTACTCTTATTGAAAATTCCTCAATGATCAGAAGAAGAAGCAGCAAAGCAAACGAGAAATGGAGAAGTGACTAGTCACTGGGAAAGTGCATTGCAGCCCATGCAACAAAGGAATGGCGGGCAACTCCAACAACAACTCCTTGCTATAGCTACTATATATTATAATAATGTACGTATGGTGGGTTTCAATTTCATCATATATAGACACGTGTTGATAAAGAGACTTATCCACATGAGATAATTAAGATGTGGTAGAAGAGAGCACTTCAATTCGTGTATGAATCCTTTTACATGTATTGTTATATATGTACATATCACAAGCTTTTGAAGCACATGTCGTTTGGAGTCTACTTGTGCTTGTGCATGGGTTTTTCATGCATTTTTCTTCTAAATATTAACGTCCATTTATGTACATACACAATATTTTCTTTTCCCTTTTCAAGAAAGAAGAGATTGGACAGAGTGGTTTCTTCTGCTATCTTTTTTGGTCCAATGCCAGTTGCCTATGTAGGGTTTTGGTTACGACCATATGGACACATTAAATATATACATTGTTGGTTTATATTTAGGAGGAGGGCAATTCTAATGGAGAAATTATTAAAAAAAGGTAAATTACAAAATAAGTTTTAGATTTTGTAATTTAAATTTAGGTACAATGATACGTTTGACGTAAATAATGCGTTATAGCCTTATATATATATATTACTTTTTGATGATTTCATATAATAGGAAGAACAAATTGAATATTTTACACCAACTGTATCGCACTATTCACATTGCGATTCAGGGTACAAAATTTTATTCTTAAATTTACATGTCCTGTAAATGCATCACGAAGAACAAAATTAATAATATATTATTATAATTTATTTATCAATAATATAATGAATGGATTAATCGAAATTTACAAATTTAAAAATTGGAAGTATTTAGAGTTAAAGCATTTTGAGAAATTCCACCTATGCATGTGAAGTGTAACCCAAGTCAAACGTTCGGAAAAAAAAAAAAAAAAAAAAAAAGCAAGGAATAAAATAATTTCTTTGAGATTATTGCAACATCATAAATTTGTTCTTTGAAAAAGCAAATAAGAAGAAGAAGAAGAATTCATGGCTTTGATTGAAAGTGTAGCTTGGGGCCAATTGTCTATGCTGTTAAACACTCAACGTGGCATGCAAATACGTAATCTAGGAGGCCCTAAACAACAAAAATGAACATCCACCATTAACACCAAGTAAAGTTATATATATATATATATATACATATACATGCATTTTGTTACTCTCATTTAGAACCAACCACTTCTGAATTATTCCAAAAGGCAAAAATCATCCAATCGATTTACAGATATGTCTTGATTCATCCACTATCAATTAAAAAAAACTAATTAATTTTATTTCAATATACATCATCATTATTTAGATTACCATTCGCATTCATCATACCTATATTTTAATATTTTAAAATAAATTTCTCATGAACTTAGAAATTTTAATTGCATTTCTCTTGTATAGCATTTTTAAGTTGAGAATTGTAACTTTCAATTAGTGAAAAGGAAAAAAAAAAACTTCAAGGAGAGAAATATCAAAATTTGTTGAATAATTTAGAAAAATTTTATTTATTTTGAATGTATTACACCCAATTAATTATAATGTATATATTATTACTTATGTTAAAAAAATTGATTATTAAATGTGGGTAGAGATTCCCTTTAAACTTGAAAATGAGAGATGCAAAAGCCACAGCTTACCGACCCATGAATTCATATTACTAGGTTAAAAAAAGTGAAAAAATGGACGGCTGAGATATAACTGCCAACAGGATTATGGTCGTGGCATCTTTTGATCCATTGGATGAGAGTTAGGAGGTGGTAGAAACGGGCACTTTCACCTCGCAAATTATGAAAAAATTTGCGCCCTTTTTTGGGGGAATGGGCAGGCATGCAACATATCGATATCAAAATATCTATCCTTTAAACCATGTAAACTGTCTTTTTCCATTTGGGTTAAAATCAGAAATTATTGGCCAATCAAATCCCTATATTTGTCTCAATATAGCCAAATACAGTTCTTCTTTAGCAATTTAGCATAGGGTAACTAACTGAAATAGCATGACTGGAATTTGGATCTTGAACTTTATGTACTCTATGAATATTCTTAAAAAGAAATTGTCAAAATTTATCAGTTCAAATGGTAATAAATTTGTTAATATGTTATATGAAAAAATAAATTTTGAAAGAAATTTGTTTTTTTATAAAAATTAATTAAAATTCTTATATTTATCGGATACCAAAGAAATTGAATTTCGAATCTTATTACTAAAACTGATGGGTCAATTATTACAAAAGAAAGGCAGGAACTTAGGCAGAGTCACAGAAATATAGTGGAGCAATGGCTAATGTTAAGCAGTGGTTAGATTGAATTGATACGAAGCAATGTATTTGGAATTGTTTGTAGGAGGTGAGAGAAATGGGTGAGTGATAAGGGCCACTGATCAGGCCTTCCATGCAAATTGGATAGTCTTTCTCCACTTGCTCATAAAGATATCGCATCGCCATGTTGTTATTGGCGACCAAAGCCAAATGGTTTTGGCTTCACGTGACCCCTTCCCCTTCCCCTTGCCTTTTGCCCTCCCAAAAAAAAAATCTATAAACCTTTGCATCTCTTTCATCATCCCCAACATCATAGCTATAATAATATTTTGTATGCTAACTTTATGCCAAATGCAAAATTCATATCTTCATCTCATTTTCATAATATCATAATTAGTATTATTTCATCGGAATAGTCCTTAAAGAAAAAAAAAACACAAAATATTGCAAATTTTCATTCCCACAAAAGAAATTGTGACAATTTACAATGAGTGTGACACCCAAGTCACGAACTACGTACCCACCAAAACAAAACCTTAACTGCATTAATATTATAAGCTATTCTCCTAACCTAACAGCACACACACACTCACAAATAATACTTTGACATATATATGCAATTAATTAAACCCATAACCCAACAAAAATCAGAAAAAAACAACTAAATTAGAAAACCATTAAAATCAAACTGTAACACAGACACACAAAAGATTAATCAACCGAAATATGCTACAAACACACAGACAGCGGGAGGGAATATTATATATAAGCTCTAGCTAGCATTACTACATGTCTCTGACTTCAAACATGTTACGATTTTTAACGACAATATCGTACATGTGCATGGACTTGAACTTCCTGAAATCTTTAGGAAGAGAGATGAGATGAACTGTGGATCTTTTGTGAAATTGGAGAAGGTCAGGGTCATCATAGTACCTTTCCCAACCGAGTGAATATAGCTTATGTTCAAGAACAGAATAAGATGTTATAATTTCGTTACTGGGAGTGTGAACAAGTACTTTCCGGCGAGCAGCGGACCCTTGCCTTCTTCCATCTACGGACTCAGCTCCTGGATTCTCCACTAGCCTGACGACACCGTTCTCGAAAATCCACACACCAGACATTTTGATCAGTAAAAGGACACAAGAAGTAGCGTATATTATGTAGAGTGTTTGTGTGTATAAGGCTGTTAAATAAGCTTGAAGGTTGGAGTTGGAGTCTGGTCATGGGATGGTAGGGTATTTATACAGGGAGAAGAGTCGTGGAGGGTGATGGATATATGGAGATGTTTGGGTGCGGGCATAGCTCAGGTGGGACCCTATTTGAGAGAAGGGTCTAAAGATGCAAAATTTGGTAAAAAAAAAAAAAGAGGAAGAAGAAAAGGGTCGGGTCAGGGCTCTGTTGGACACATGTACCATCGTTCTAATGAGAGCACAACTTGGATTGAAGAGAATCCTTTGTTTTCTTTTATATAAGTCTTTTTAATTAATCCCCCCTACAATGGGAATCTTTGTTTCGTTTTGAATAAGAAAGTTAATTTTCACTAGACTATGATTTTTACATTCTAGGAATGGTTTACTAAACAAGACTTATGTCACTTATATTTATTCTGAACATAAATGTATATATCAATTTATATAAAATTTTAGATTAAGCTATTTTCTAATGTATAAATCCAGAAAACAAAAAGTATTATATATGAATGGCTAGCGTTGATATCAGATTAAATTCTGTACAACATGTAAAGAGCAAGATTTGTCCTAATATGCATCGTATTCGTACATCTAGGGCATCTTTGATCTTCAAGAGAAAAAGAACTTGATGGTTATATATGGAGTGATGTAACTTTCAAAATGCTAGCTGTTGGTTTAGGTTTGTAAGTGAATGAATATATATGTTAGTTCTGAAAATGGAAATTTTTTTGGAACACTACTTTTTGAGTAATGTTCAACGATGGAAGGGAAAATGAATTAAATGTGTGTATTTGCGCATGTATGTATATTTTGAATGGTTGTATAGCGATAAAATTACCATAAATGGGAAGGAAGTTGCTGACATGGGAATTGAATAGTTGGTGAAGCCCAAAAAGTCCCTTTTTTTTTTTTTTTTTTTTCCAGAAATTGTGTGAATGGTTTTGAAAGAGAGACCAAGAATCGGGAAGGAGGTGTGGGGATATGGGACCAAAACTAAAATAAAAGAAAGAAAATGGAAGGGATTCTCTCAAATTCTTGTTTTTGTTGGAAATGTGTGACTATTTCTTTTAACCTAACAAAAAGGACTCCTCTATTGCCTAACTATTGACTATTTACTTCACCTTTTGATTTTTAGAACCAAGTTACAATAGAAAATGCGTATGTATGCATACATTTTTTTTTAATTTAAACATGAATGGATTATGTTGAACCAAATAAAAAAGATGAATGTGATATTTTTTTTCTTTGTTTTCTCAATTCTTCTATGTGCATGTACTTATCACTTGATTGCAACTAAGATAGAATAATATAGCTAGCAACATTGAAGAATATATATGGCATCGACTTGGTGCTCTTTTTCTTCTTCCTTTAAAATTGCTAGTACATCTTCTATGATTACAGAGGAACACGTTCTTTTCACTTTTCCAGCAACATGTTTACAGGCTTAATTATGATAAAAATATGTAAGCAAATTAAATGTTTCTAAACTAGTTTACTCTCTCTCTCACATTCGCGCACACATATATATATATATATATATAGACAAATAGCTTTTGCATAATTTAAGAAAATACATACTTATATGCTCAAAAAGTATATAATTTTTGAAATAATAATCAAACTGATAGAGATTATTCTCGTTTATATAGTATTTCATATTCAAGTACTAGTATATGCAGTCACATTAAATTAACTGTTAGAAGACCTTTACTGTTATTATATTTCAATTCGAGTAAAAATAAATTTGTTAATGTCCAACAAAATTTAAATATCAATAGTTCAAATAAAAAAAAAAATTATCAAGTGTTAGTTACCACAATTCCAATTTTTAAGAGAGTTTAAAGACCAACATTTAAGCAACAAAAACTTGAAATCTTTATTAGAGATTTGGAATCCGTTTTAACTATGTGAAAAAAAGACTAAAAAGAAAGAAGTATTCATTTCATATTATTCATGACCATATAATTAACATCATTTAAGGTTGTTGTTGCTTTGTGTGTGTATATATGTATATATATATAACACAAAATTGCCTACATAAAGGAGAAAAAAATATATCCAATGTCGACCAAGAAGAGGCAAGCAACAATCAACAATCAACAACAAATTGGAAAATCTCTCCTTTTGCTAGTAAAAAAAGAAGAAGGAGAGTGTAAGATTCTTTGGCACCCAATTGAACCCAACCGAATCAAAAGTTTGATGGATTTATTGTTAGGCTTTAGGACGCATTCTTCCTTTATCCAGCACCCTTTGGTCTCAAACTTTGCCCTAATCTTTGCAATCACATGTCCTCCTCTTGAAGAAGACTTCACCTACTCTTAACCCAACATTCATGCCATCCCCTAGCTAGTACTTCTTCTTCTCAATTTAACTAATTATTCTCCTCTCTGGCTTCCTCTATATCCTTTTCATTTCCATGGACCAGCTGCTGCAATTGCTTACGTTTTTTCAAGCCGTTTCTTTTTACCACCTGCTTTAGCTCGAAAGTGATATTGTTTTCTATGGAGAATGACCTCCACCATTGCTTGTTGAAACTTATATATGCATGATTCCTCACGCATTTTACTCATGCTAGCTGCATTCAATTCAATTTCTTCTAAAGTTTTCTTGGATTTGTTTTCTTTTGCACGAAGATAAAATATGGACAAATGCATGATTCTAATTTAATTCAAATATTTACATTAAATGATAATGATATAATTAAAAAATATAAACAATGGATCACATTAAAATATAAATAAATTTTGTGAATTGCACTAAAATATTCCATTTAGATAGCATAATGATTAATAAAAAATTTCAAATAACTTTACAGTTTTTTATCGTATACATGTGTATAATTAATAAACGTTGAGTTAAATAAAATTAATGTTTTGGATGAGCTGTTAGCATTTTTAAGATAATTTTTAAATTGATTGCTACATAAATATTCTTTATTGAAGAAAATTAAGAAGCTTCTATGTATATTATATTTTCAATGTAAAACAAATGAAATTGGGATTTAATTACGTAAGGAATATATAATGGAATTCTTAGTAGTTGATGTAGATATATAGCCTTATTAATATCAATTTTTTTCTTATAAAAGAAAAGAAAAGAAAAGATGGAAAAAGAAGAACATTTTCCACCCCATAGTTCATGTCCACCTGGGATAGCGATGATTCTCTATATCCCACCAATCTTCTTTGAGGTCAGTCGACATGCCACATCAGCTTTCTAATTCATATTTTTTAATAATGTTTAAAAAAATTTTCTCTCGATGTATGATAATAACTTTTTTTCCTTTGGTAGCCCCAACAATAAAAATAAAAATCATAATAAAAACAATTAATTCTGATATGCAGATATAAAACATGCTTTACAAAACCTAAGGTTTGAATGATTCTCGCTAGGCTCCGCATTTCACTCATAATTACATGCCCATGTGATTGTATGTCCCTTTACAAACACCAAAAATTAAAATTCTACAAATTTACCTAAATTTTTTTAATAGAAAGACAATATAATTTAGATATTAGTAAAATATATAATAAGAGACGGTTCACTTTCTTTAAATCAGTTAAAAATAAATTTTACAAATTGATGATGATGAAATACTCTTAAAAAAAAAAAATAAGTCGACTACTTATTCACTAGTATTTATTAAAAAAAATTAATATATATATATATATATATATATATACGTTGTAAATTGTTTCATTAAATTAATATATAGATACTACAAAATTCTTCTTCTTTTTTGATTGTTCATGCTTTTTCCATCTTAACCTCTATTTTTCTTTTTCCAAGAAAAGAAAATTATAAAAGCAATTACGATCCATCCTAATCACTAAAGCACATTGTTTTCTTGTTACCTCTTCAATGATAAATTCCTAGAACATTATTATTATATAAATATCTACCTAGATTGTGTTTATACATAATTTTTAAATTTTTTAATTAGTTAATATATATATATATAGTTGGGAATATAATGTGATTTACGTGAATGTCAAAGATATTATGTGCTATAAGAATATAGAATTTTACCCAAAAGCATGTACAATATTTTTTTCATTAATTAGGTATAAAACTACTGTGTGTAGTTTTTTTTTATTTGGATAAAATTTAAAATTAAACTAATGATCACCTTGATCTATGTTTTATTATAATCGATTGCAATGGTTATATTCGTGTAGGTGCTCTCTTCTATTCTTCTTTTATAATTTTATCTTCTAATTGAGCATATTAACCTTGCGTTTAAATACAAGGTATTGCATTTGAAATTGAAATTTAAAATTTAAATATAAAAAATTTCAAATAAAACATGTTAGAGTCTGCTTCAGATTCTAATGAAATAACTTTTAAAATTTATTTTCAATTTTATTTTAAATTTTTATTAACATAAATTCATACAGTTGTTAAATAAAAATTTTAATTGAAATATACATTTATGATCAAATTCATTGCATCTAAAAATTGCACTAAAAAAATGAATGTTTCATTTGAAAATTTGGGTGGATGCATCAGTTCTAAAGACGAAAATAATAATAAAATAATGAACATGCATATGTTGGCTTCCTACTTACCGTATATATGAGAATTTTAAATTAATTTGCTCTGATTATATAGATTAAATAAAAAAATTTACAATTTTAAAATGCCAGGAAATAAAAGATAAAAGTTATTAATAAGAATATATTTTTTTCCATTAAACGAACTAAATAATTTTTTTATATATATTGAAGACTTGAACAATAGAACTCTACTGCCCTTTAAGGACAATCTTATCATAATACCTTATATAATATTATATATATATATATATATATATATATATATATATATATATATATATATATATATATTTACTTTTTATTTGAATTATCAGTATTGAAGATTTATTGTATTTTAATTAATCCAATTTAATTTAGATATGATTATGAGAATGATAAAATTTTTTCAAGAATCAATTTAATACGATTGTAAATATCACAATTCAAATTAGCCTCAAACGTTGCTTAAACAAAAATTGCTTTTTATCAATTAATTTTAATGGTTGTTGAAAAAAATCTTTTTTTATATATTTAAGTGTTAGTAAGATAAAAGAAAATTTTAAAAAATTATTATTTAAACCATAGGAAATTTCTACCTACCCTTTAAAATATAAAACCTCTTAAAATTCATGCTACTTCCTCTTTCCACTTAGCCAATGCATCACATATCCTTAAACCATTATAGGGCTTTCCAAGTGTGAGTATGCTTTGAAATAATAGGCATATTAAGTAAATTTGATTGTAGGAATAATTTATAAGTAAATTTAATTACCCATTTAGAAGTGTTGTATGCTAAACAAGAATAGATACAACATTCTAATTGAAAATTAATGGTGGGTCTCCATTTAAGGTGCAATGCTAATTATCTTGCTCTTTTATATGAAGAAGCAATGCAACTGGATACCACTAGGGCAAAAGAGGCCAATGTGCACTTCATATATACTTAAATGATAATTTTTATATATGCAATTCTTTCTTAAAGTGATTTAATTTCGAGATAATTATCCAACTTAATCACACATTGAGTATCTTTAAACTAAAGTAATTACTTATGGACCCTTGTCTCTTGTAATATGAACTTATTCTCAACCAATTCATGTATATAATATTGGGAAAAAAAACCCAATTTGATACATTAAAAGTTGGTTTTTTTTACTATTCTTTGTAATGGTACTTATGCAGAAATGAATGGGAACTTTTCTTCTAGAGAAAAAGAGAGATCAATTGGTTCTATATAAAAATATATCAAAATATTGTAGGGAATAAAATTAAAGCTAAGCTAATTGAGAATGAATTTCTTATCTACCATTAAGTTTTTATGCCAAACTTTGATTAAAAAAGGGGATGGAATGAGGCCATCTACACTGATACAAAGAATAAAGTAGTAAACATTTGGAATGTAGTATCAATTCCCCTCTTCTCTAACAACAAATTAGGAAGGGAAGCTTATTTCCTGTTCATATTCCATGGTTCCTTGAAAATGACATGATTTATGTATTCTAATCATCCTAAAGTTAAGATTATAATTCCTAAATCATAGAATGTAATGCAATCATTTTTCATAGATACCACATTAAAACTTTGTTCCCTTGATAAATATATCATAATCAACAAAATAAATTAACGATGCACCAACTATGCCATGGTTTTTAGGCTTCTTTAGCTCTTCCTTTTTTAACATAGCTATTTCATATTGCCGACCCACTTTGGAAGAGATGGTCTTACCATATGCTCATAAGGGCTTGGCATACGTAGAAGTGGTCAGTTCAAATGCCTACTCTCCCACCCATATCCATAATAAGAGTTGTTTAAAAAAAAAAAAACATAACTATTTCATATGATCATTTGATGTGTTTATGCAAACCAATATTGTAAATATTGCAGAAAAAACCGATTGAAAAAGCAACTAACCATGTTCTTATTTAGGCGTCAAGATAAAAATGCATATATAGAATAAATAACTATTTTGTTGAGTATGTAATTGTTACGTACTGATTTTTTTTTAATGAGGCATTGTTTTAAGTAGATTTGTTAATTTTAACTCACCGCTTGACTATATACTTTCTCATGGATATATGAACTTTTTTATTTTTTTATACTTTTAAATGATCTGTGATGGATTATAGTTCAGTTCGATTTGAATTTTGTACACGCAATTATAAATTCATAAATATGAAATATTTTGCTAACAAAAGATTCCTGATGTTTAAAATTTCTACAGAACATTTTATTATTTCAATAATCTTTTGTCGAAGCAGTTATCAAACTCAATTAGTTACAGTTCAGCATTTTGTATTCAAATCCTACCAGAAATGCTATCATAGACCAAGCTAGATGAGCTTTGATTCTTCATCTTTAATCTTTATTCCTTTTTTACTGTCCAATCAGGAAATGGTCCAATCTTTCTTTCAACAAATTGTGTTGGTCTGGTCTGGCTGTTGTAATGGGCCTGCTGGATAAGGAAAGGAAAGGCTATCGACAACCAATAGTTGCATTTATAGTTAAGGCGTAGAGATATATTGGGCAGGCCTTCGATGCCTAAACGACAAATGCTTTACTCTGTCGAAAATCATGCTCAATTTTAACAGCAGCACAGGACAGAAACATAAATGAGCAAAGACATTGGTCGAGTGGTGCTGCAAGCATGATATACTTTGGACCTGTACTACAATTATATAGATTATTTTCTCGTCTTGTCATTGCCAGAGGAGGTTGCATTTCAACCAAAAATGTGCTCTCAGTTCAAAACCTTCTAACCTCTTACGCCAAAAAAGGCACAATGGACATGAACTGCAACTCTATGGACACCTAACTCTTTCTATGACAAAATTCTTCCATGGTTCGAATTTACACATGTAGAACTGTAATTCAAATACAATTGCAGTCTGACTAACCATTCAAAAGCCCAAAACCAAACCAAAGATTCAACTTGAGACAGCCAAGGAATCCTACCGAATTTACACCAGTGCATACAAGGAATCCTACTAAATTTACACCGATGCATACACAAGCAAGTGTGCAGGTTTTTTTTTTTTTTTAAAGAAAGAAAAACAAACAAATCCCCTGGTTAACTGCTGATTTCTATTAGCACATTACAGTCGCAAATACGAAACATAAGGTCCCATAAGAATCCCTATCTCTGAAGTTTCTTTTTGAGAAGTTATCATGTCCTATAACCACCTGATAAATTTTCAGTAACCTGAAGGCAGACAAGTAGTTCCTCTCTGACTGGGTTCAAACTTGAGACTTAACAACTTTTGAGACTACACCACCACCACTGAGTCAAAGCTCATTGGTTTAAACCAATAACATAGATTCCACAGTCCAATCTAGTCTAGTCTAACATGGAATTATTACTTTATATTGGCCACTTTGTCATCATCTATCTTCCAGCTCAAACAATCGGGGTATTACAATTCATTCTCAATCCCGAACCAGGCTGTAATTTGTGGATGTCAAATCCTTTTAACCTAGATTAGTAGACATATAAAGACATAAAAACTTGACTTTCGAACCGAGGACAGTCATATGAGTGGTACAAAGAAACGTAATGACAATAGTGCTGGTAACAACTGACAAGGAGGTCAAATTTATGACCTTAAGAGAAGCTGCCAACATAACAATGATGCAAAAGTAAATAGAAAGAACAACTTTTAAATCCTAAACATTTCTCAACTAAAGAAGCACATTCAAATAGTCAGCATATCATCTTTTAGGCATGACAACAATAAAAAAAATGGATGCACCAGAAAATTTGAAATTCAAAGAAAGATGCTGCTTGATAATTAGGACAAGTTAAAACACAAGGCAAAAAGCATAAACGATGCACTTGTCAATTTGTGATTCATTCAAATATGTATGAACTAAGCAAAAACTTCATGCTGAAACAAAGATCAGCAAAACCATTCAATAACAACAATAAACAAATACAAGGTAACACAACTCGTTAAAGTTTCAGATAGAGCCATAACAACACAGAACCTGATATTACTCAAAAATTAGATATAAGACACACTTACATTAGCTAGAGCATGTCTCTACAAACCAACACCAACCCATATTACTCAAAAAAGACCCTTCTTTTTCTTTTTTTTTTTTTCAAACTCACACTCTCAAAGCTCATCCTCCATTCTCAAATATTCACCAATATCAGCTTGGTGATGCACGACAATTCCATTAGGGTCCAATTTCCTACAATCCTGAGTGGATCTTGCAGCTGACCCAAACCCCAAAGGCACATCAGACATGGAAAACACAACCACCCCATCATTTTTCGAAATACTATCTGTAATCCTTCCTAACCCACCTTTCAAAACATGATTCCCATACAAAAACGACATCTCCGATGTGGGTTTTAGCCAAACCTTATGTTTGGCATTAGCAGCCAAAAGATTCAATGCTTGAATTGTTAAATGAAAGCTACCTCCATGTGTGAATTTGCCTATGCAAGTGCCAAGTGCAGCTAAATTCTTGCGACTTATATTTGTCGCTCGCCTCACTAAAGACTCACTTACATAGTATACCCTGTTTGTATGGAGCCTGAAGCAGTATCTACCTGGGTTCGGGTCGGTCCCTTCATAAGACGGGTTATCTACTATGTTCTTTAGATTGTTTCCCGTGAAAGCGTAGAGTTTCTTGAACACAGCGTTCATTTCAGTCTCGTCCAAAGCTCTCATCTTTTTGGTTCTTTGATAAGATTTTTGACGAAAAAATCAATGTTGTGTTGAAATAGTGTGACGATTTCTAAGCTTTGGATTTTAGGGTTTTTGGGAGAGACGCTGAATTTGATATAAAACCCTAAATTTGCAGATCTCTCGGTTGAAATGGGCTTGGAGGCTTCCGCCCAAACTATTTTACAGGCCTGATTTAGGCCTCTTATTTTGGGGAAAGCCTCATGAGCCATCATATATATATATATATATATATATATATATATATATATGATCATGAGCCGTCGTATTGCTATTATCATTCTGTTGCCACTAAATTCAAAACTAACATATGTTTGCTGGTGATAAAATTAAGTTCAATGAATATTCAAAATCGTGTAGAGTTTTAACAAAAGTTATTCTCAATAACAAAAGTTATTTTCATTTATACAGTTATATTAAATTAATTATTAAAATTTTTTATCATCTTTATAATTTTATTTGAATCAAATTAAATTAATTAAAATTTAACAAACTTTAAATATCATTAGTTTAAATAAAAAAATGTGAAAAATTCTAACACTTCTCTCCTTTTTCTAATAAGCATTTATTTGATATAATTATCATATGAGCAATTTTTAAATACTACGAGATGGTCAACATTAAAATATAACTTTTTATTTGTTTGTAATTTTATTTTTTATTCTCTTAAAAAAGATTATAATTTTTTATCTAAACAGTAAAAATACCTTATTTTAACATTTAACAACTTAAAAGAAAATATACAGATGTTAACCTTGATATTAAATTTACAATAGTGAATACATGAGTTTTCTGCACTTTCAAACTCATGGACTTTTATAAGCTTGCCAGGGTACGCAACACAGCCAGTGTCCACTGTGATGACTTTTATAATGTGATTATATCACCAATTGAGTTGAAGTTGAAGGTTAAAATGTACAAGTAATACACATAACATCCACATTAAATTGAGAATAGATACTTCGATTATATTTCCATTGATTCTTTTGGATTGAGCATACTTTAGAAATATACCACTAACTTCAACCATTTTCATTTATTTAAACATTTAAAACAAAAATATTAACCAATTAATTCCATCATTTGCTAAGGTAACAAGTAATTGACATCACATCATAAATAAAACACTCGGCTGCAATAGTTCAATATAATAATAATAACAATTTATCACAAAACTAAAGTTAACTTAAATTTCAAATTGTAATCACTTTGAAAATATCCTCACAGATTACCTATAAAATAACATATTCCGATAAATTGTCTCGTCTTTTAAACGTGAAAATGAATTTCGAGTATAAGCTATAATTTAAAATCTGTAAGTAAAATATAAAATATGATATTATGTGGATAAAAATTAGACCAAACACTGCCATAATTAGAAACCTTCACCTGAAAAAAATAATAAACTAAAACTATCTATACAAAAAAAATTTTAAGCAATGAATATTATAAGAAAAGTTTATGCCTGACCATATCATATTCTAAACTTCCTATCCTATAATATTAAATCTATTAAGAAATCCATTTCATTAGAAAGAAATCTCAAAATTGGAGATTTGGTTGCATGTTAGGCTCTGAATTGTTATATTATTGAACTCATTACACTGAAAGAATCAGAATCATGTGACTTAATTAATGCCAATATAAAAATTATGCTAATTCTGAAACATTAGGGATTAAAGAATTTAAGACGAATCTTTTATATTAGCAGAACGGTGTTGAACAACAAAAAATCTGCGGTGCAAAAATCTCATGGGTGTTCGCTAAGATTATGCCAAAATCTCATGAAGTTTTTTGGTGCCATGTTAGCACTGCATGTCACTCAGGACTTCGCAGGTTGCAGATTATGCCATGTTAAGTGAAAGCTTTAAGCTTGTTCTTGTTATGCCACCGCGTATTTCAGTGTAATGAGTTCAATAATATAACGAAATTTATTTTGAGTTCTTCTTATACCACCATGTACTTTCATATATATATATATATATATATATATAAGTGTCACACTACAAAAAAACTCACAATTTAGCAACGGATTTTAGTGACGGAATTTATCCGTCACCAGTTTACAATGGATTAGTAATGAAATTCAAACTTAGCGACTGATTTAAAGACGGGAAAAAATCTATTGCTAATTAGCAATGAATTTTATTATAGCAATAAATTTTGAAATCCGTCTCTAAATTAGTTACGGAAAAGAAAATCCGTTGCTATCTTTAATTAATTAATTTTAATAAATTTAGTGACGGGATTCAATTTTCGTTGCTAAATTAGCGATGAATTTTTATAATCCATCACTAATTTAGCGACAAATTTTAAAATTAATATATTAAATTTAGCAATGGGATTCAATTTCTGTCTCTAAATTAGCAACGAATTTAATAATGTGTCGCTAATTTAGTGACGGATTTTGTTTTCCATTGCTAATATATTAAATTTTTTGTCTACCTTAAATAGTATTATTTCTATTTTAAAATTTTTTGTTCCATTCAATAATTGTGTTAAAAAAATTAATTGAATTAAATTTTTTAAATATTCTAATTTACATATTAATGTTATTTTTATGTTATTTTTAAAAATGAGATTTCAGAATATCTTATATTGAATTTATTATTTACTATTTCTTGTTACTTTTATTTTTTTTTTCTAACTGTTAGTTGTAAATATATTTTTTTAAGAAATTGTTTATAAACTAATGATTTTAATAATATACTAATTATTAAAATAATAACAATAATAATACACTAATGACTAATTTAGTCATTAAAAAATTATGTTTATAACAAAATATAAAAATTTGGTATTGAAATCCAAAAAGACCAAAAAATCCAAAATAAAATTGACATAAACTTTAAACTGAAATTTAAGGCCCTAAATGATATAATTTGGGTCTGAAGTTGGACTTAATCATTAAAAAATTGCTTAATATAGCCGAGCCGCTCGCGAGACGTTTGTTTGTGTTTATTAATCTGATTAGCAATGGTACGATAAAGATTAGGTTTTGTTCTGAATGCAGAAACTGATTACCATCAGTGTTGCTATAATTCTATTATTTATTTATTGAGATGAAGGGCCTTCATGGATAAAACCGTCGATTTACCTTTGTTATTAATGAAGAATAAAATTTAGAGAAAAAGAGAAAAAATTTAAGGAAAATATTTTTTCATGATATTCAAAGAAGAAGGGTTACACCCCTTGTATATACACACAGAAATCCTAATCACAACCTAATTAGGAATAGAATAACACCCTAAATAGAATAGAACTTTATTTCTAGTTGTATACAAATATTTACTTCCTAATATATACAATAAAAATATTTACTTCCTCAACACTCTCCCTCAAGTTGATGAATGTATGTCAATCATTCCCAACTTATCAAGTGAGTTATAGAATGCTTTTCCTGATACAGCCTTTGTGAGGATGTCAGCTAGTTGAGTCTGAGATGAAACATATGGAAGATCAATTGTCCCTTGGTTCAAATGATCTTTTATGAAATGTCTGTCAACCTCTACATGCTTAGTTCGATAATGTTGAATCGGATTGTTTGCAATTGCTATGGCTGCCTTGTTATCACAATATAACAACATAGGCTTTGGATATTTTAAACCCAGATCTTGAATAATTCGCCTTACCCAGAGTAGCTCACATACTCCATGAGCCATTCCTCTAAACTCAGCTTCAACACTTGACCTTGCTACAACTTTCTGTTTCTTGCTTCTCCAGGTGACTAAATTATTTTCAATAAATGTGAAATACCTGAACGTTGATTTTCAATCAGTCCGATCTCCAGCTCAATCAGCATCAATATAGCCGGTAATTTCATAATCCTTATTCCTCCCAAAAAATAACCCTTTACCCAAAGAAGACTTTAGATATCTTAATACTCGGTATACTGCATTCATATGTTCTTTACTCGGAGAATTCATGAATTGACTTACAACACTTACTGCATAAGCAATGTCTGGCCGAGTATGAGATAGGTAAATCAACCTTACCACCAACCTTTGATACTGATCTCTATTAATTAGAATTTGATCTTCTAGGATTGAAAGTCCATGATTGACTTCAATGGGAGTCTCGACTAGCTTACAATCAAGCATCCCTGTCTCTATCAGTAGATCCATTATGTACTTTCGTTGGCAAAGAGAAATTCCTTGAGTTGTTCTTGCAACTTCAATTTCTAAAAAATACTTCAAGTTACCCAAATCCTTAAGTTCAAATTCGGATGCTAACTGTCTCTGCAAGTTTGTTGTCTTACTCGGATCATTTCCAGTGACCACTATATCATCAACATATACAATCAGTGCAGTGACTTTATTTAACTTCTGTTTGATGAATAGTGTGTGATCAACATCACTTTGCTTATATCGGAGCTTCCTCATGAAGGTTGAGAGTCGTCTAAACCCTGTTGGAGGCGATTGCTTGAGTCCATACAATGCTTTCTTTAATTTGAATATTAAAGAAAGCATTGTATGGACTCAAGCAATCGCCTCCAACATGGTTTAGACGACTCTCAACCTTCATGGTTTATATATAAGTATCACACTACAAAAAACTCACGATTTAGCGACGGATTTTAGTGACGAAATTTATCCGTCACCAGTTTACAATGGATTAGTAATGAAATTCAAATTTAGCAACTGCTTTAGAGATGGAAAAAAATTTGTTGCTAATTAGCAATGAATTTTCTTTTCCATCGCTAATTTAGCGACGGAAAAGAAAATCCGTTGCTATCTTCAATTAATTTATTTTAATAAATTTAGTGACGGGATTCAATTTTCGTCGCTAAATTAGTGATGGATTTTTATAATCCATCACTAATTTGGCGACGGATTTCAAAATTAATATATTAAATTTAGCAACAGAATTCAATTTCTGTCTCTAAATTAGCAACGAATTTAATAATCCATAGCTAATTTAGTGATGGATTTCAAATAGCGATGGATTTTGTTTTCCATCGCTAATATATTAATTTTTTTGTCTACCTTAAATAGTATTATTTCTATTTTTAAATTTTTTGTTCCATTCAATAATTGTGTTAAAAAAATTAATTGAATTAAATTTTTTAAATATTCTAATTTACATATTAAAATTATTTTTATGTTATTTTTAAAAATGAGATTTCAAAATATCTTCTATTGAATTTATTATTTACTATTTCTTGTTACTTTTATTTTTTGTATTATAACTGTTAGTTGTAAATATAATTTTTTAAGAAATTGCTTATAAACTAATGATTTTAATAATATACTAATTATTAAAATAATAATAATAATAATAATATACTAATGACTAATTTAGTCATTAAAAAATTATCTTTATGGCAAATTATAAAAATTTGGTATTGAAATCCAAAAAGATAAAAAAATCCGAAATAAAATTGACATAAACTTTAAATTGAAATTTGAGGCCCTAAATGATAGAATTTGGGTCTGAAGTTGGACTTAATCATTAAAAAATTGCTTAACAGGGCCAAGCCGGTCGCGAGACGTGTGTTTGTGTTTATTAATCTAATTAGCAATGGTACGATAAAGATTAGGTTTTGTTATGAGTGCAGAAACTGATTACCATCAGTGTTGCTGTAATTCTATTATTTATTTATTGAGATGAAGGGCCTTCATGGATAAAACCCTCGATTTACCTTTATTATTGATACATTGTGAATGTATATTTTTTAATTAGAAATTATAAAATTAGAAAATAATGCTTCCTTTTATTTTAGCACAAACCATCTTAAGGTCCTTTAACTTTTTGTTTTTCTTTTAATTGATCATTATCGATCTTTTGCCTTTCATTTTTTTTTAATTTTTACATCCTAAACTTGACGTCAATTAAACTTAAACAATATGTCCAACCAAATTATTACTACATCATAATTTTGAATTTCGTTCTATAGGTCCTTAATGAATTATTATATTTAATTGGCTCTTTGAGCTTTTATTTTTCTAATTTTTACATCCTTTATTAAGATAATATGAAACAGATCTCAATATACATTATATCTTCAACTATAATATGAAATGTATACCATGTCATTTTTTTTTGTAAATAACTCCAGTTTGAATTCTAAAAACATAAGTTCCACTCGAATTTAACAAATATTTTTAATTTAAAATATTTTTAAATTAATTTTATATGTAATATAATTTTTAAAAATTTGGTTGAATTATTTTATAAATTTATTTAAAAAATTTAACTTAAATACTTCAAAGTAAATTGAACTTTTATTATTTATATAATTAGGATTCAATATGCTGCTTTCAATATTAATTAATTCTCCTGTATAAATATTTAAAATTTATGAGTTCAATTTTTAAAAGTTTTTAGGTTATAAGTACTAATATGTCACGACCTAAAACAGGGGGTCATGACCGGCACTAGGGAACGAGAATTTTTTCGAATCCGAAACTTGTAGCAAGCCTAAAAAAATAAAAGCATATAATATAATAAAATAAATAAAATAATTGTGCAGCGGAAATTAAATCTCGAATATAAAATAATAATTTCTCAGCTCACTTTAACAACATAATTCACATCTTATATAAATAGAAATCTTTTAGAGTAACACTCTGAATTTAAAATCTCATACAATTATAAATATAAATACAGCTCACAACAGATTTAAGTATAACTACTATTGTAGTGTCTAGAGTACAAAATAAAACTCAGGTAAACAATTTACATAATAAAGCCGGAGCGGAAGAAATCTGGCAGACATGTCTACTGCTGAGGTCTGAAGAAGAAGACTCTCTTGAAAAATATCAATAAAGGGGAGTCAGACCTCACTAAGTAAATTATTATAATATATATATATATATATATATGCATAACTAAATGTCAAATGCAGACACTCAATAGTATATATAGTAAATATATATACATGCAATTACACACAAATGCAAAGAAAATCATTTTAGTAATGAAAATCATCGGTTTATGAAGGATCAAATATAACCCTATATTTTCACAACCTCAAATATCAGTAAAACTCACTTAAGCCATACAGGCCCACTTAGTTCCAAAATAATTCACTTAGTCCAACTGTACAGTAGACTAGCCTTGAGATACTAAGTCAACTGAACTCCAGCAGTCTGACTGTCAGTGTGATTGGCCCCCAAACATTTGGTCAACCGAGCTCCAGCAATCACACTCTCAATCACATCTTATATCAATCAAATCAATCAACAAGTCATAATCCATAAATAGGTTAGTAATTTAACCTAAAATCTACCGTCGTACCAGTACGTACTCGGTCCATATGCTGCCCACTAGGAAGCATGTTCTATCGATATCCTTCATTTGAATATAAAACATACATTTATGACAATAAAGGATGCATAATGGTATTTAAAACAAACAAATATATCATATATATACCTAAAATAAACTAAGTATATTTCAGGTATATATACGTATAATCAATTTAAATAAATTACAAAACATATTAAATTGAACTAATAATATATTTAAAAACAAGTCATATTTATTTGAAAAAGGAAAACATGCATTTATTTCATAATATACAAAAAAATATACCTAAAATATACTTCAATATTATAAATAGTCAATTATGCAAAAATCAGTATTTAAAACATAGAATTCTAAACATGCACCCTAAGCAATGCATATACATTATAATAACTCACAGTTGTGCGCTCCATGAGATGGGTCCGATGGGTCTGGTTCACTAGGCTTCGGTCTCGGCGCAACTAACAAATAAATAAATAACATGAAAATCAATATAAATCTAACTTAATTTTTAGAAACTCGATATAGAATTCTAGACACAGACAAAGAATAGAAATTTGACCGAATGTCACGTTTTACGAGAATTCTATCAAAAATTTGGCAAAACCTCCTCCGTAAAACGGACATCTCTCTACTTAAAAAGTAGAGCCGGTCTTACAAAAAAACACACTTTGAATACAAAATATGCTTACAACCCTCAGTCGGAATCCTAAACTGCAAATTCCACCGACCGAGGTCCACAATTCACAAAATATACACAAAATATATTAAAATTCCATATATACCAAAAATACCCTTTTGATACCAAAATATAGCAAATTAAATTTTAAACACTAAAAATAATTATTTAACTAACAATTACTTAAAAACCCTAATATTAATATAATATTATTAAGAATCGATAATTCTCGATAAATTCAAAAATATTAATAGAAATTCATTTTACAAATCCAATTTATTTAATTACTCCAAAAACATACTAAAAATTACTAAAAACCTATTTATTTACAAAAATAGTATATTATATATAATTTGAAAATAATTTTCAAAAAATAGTTTTAATTAGTTAAAAATAGAAAATAATTTGTGAAAATCATTTTTATTCTTCAAATAATTATTAAAACCAATTAAACTTAATATTCAACTAAAATTACTACCAATTACCAAAATACCCATAATATATAAAAATTCACATAATATACTATAATTACTCAAAAATTCAATAAAAATTATATAATTACTCTAAAATTATTTTATCAACATATAATTCAATAAAATCAACAATTATACTCAATTAACCTATTAATTTTAACAAAACACATAAATAACCTATATTTCTAAAATTCACATAAAATAAATATAATTATATTAATTACAAAAAAATCACAAAAATTATAAATTAAATTCTAAAATTAATTTCAACCACCATAAACACTAAAAATCACAATTTCACAATTTATTTAATTAATTTACGAAAATTAGAAAATAATAATAAAATAATAAAAAATTCACAAAAATCATAATAAATTCCAAACATTCCACAAAAATCCTAGAGTGTAGATTGAGCTAAAGGAAGCATATTTTGTGAAGGAATTAAGCTTGAATCTTAAAATTTGAAGTTAAAAAAAAATTAAGAAATAAAAAGGGCCGAAAATGAAATCAAGCTCAAATCCTTACCAAATCGAAATTTCAAGCTACAAGAAGCTTGGAAATGGCTTCTATGGAGTCTAGGGAGTTCAACAACACCAAAATCATTGGATTTGGTGGCCAAAAAGTTAATGAACGGCGAGGAGAGGAGTTTCGGTGATTTTGGCCAAAACAGCGTGCAATGCTGTTGGAGAAGACGGTGGGAGGTGGCAGAGCAGCTGGAGGATGAGGCGGCACTCCATGAGGCACACCGAAGGCCTGTGATCAGCGTTGCAGTGGTGAGGTGAGGGGGAGGGATGGTTTCGGGGGGTTGAAGGAAGAAGATGAGTTCTTTTCTTTTATATATATATATATATATATATATATATATATATATATATATATATATATATATATTATAACTTTAACTTATAATAATATAAATTAATAATATATATACACATTAAACACACACCACACAATATATTATATATATACACACACACACACACACATATGTATATATATATAACACATACATAAAAATAACCCTAAATAAGATATATGCATGTATATATATATAATAATAATAATAATACATACATACATACATACATACATACATACATACAATAATGATAATGCATGAAACAAAATAAATTAGTAAAATAAAATAACATTAAACAATAAAATATTATTTTTCAAAATAATGAGTTTCGGAATAATTTTTATGTAGAAAACTTTAAATAAACATTAAATAGCGTTAATTATTCACAAAATAATTAAACAATCAAATATATTTTTAAAATTTATTAATACTGCATATCCCGTTACAATATAAAAGCATTTAAAAACTCGGGTTCTAACATAATAAATATTAACCTAATATACATCTAAACAAAACTAATATAAATATAATATTAAGTTATTAACCTAATTATTTTTAACATAATATTAATCTAAATTAGTTTTAAGTTTTAACATTAATCTAATATACATCTAAACAAAACTATGTAGTTTTGAGTTTTGATATTCAAATATGCCCCAAAATTATATCCAAAAATGCCTTCAATTTTTTTATAATATAACTTTAATATTATAATATAACAATTATAAGTTAACTATATAATAAGTTAGCTATATAATAAATTAACTCTAAATTGAGGAAGTACTTACTCTAAATAATCTTAACACCTCAAAGATATTTATAATTATTAGATAATACTAATAAATGCAAATTTAATTAGTATTGAATACAAAACTATGTAGTTTTGATATACAACAAATAAATATAAGAATTATACTTATTAAGTTTAGTTTAAATCAAATTTAATATCAATATTAAATAAATATTATTTATATTAATAAATAACTAAAATATTAAACTAAATATATTACTAAGTTAATTTAATTTTAAGAAAATATAAATAAATATAGAATACTATTAACTAAATATAACTATAATTAAAATTATTATTAAATAAATGTAATATTAATTAAAAATATTATTAAATTAATAAAACTAAACTATGAAGTATTAATATTTGATAAATATAATTGTAATTATAATTCACAAATTATAGTAATTCATTTAATTTTAAATATGTATAATTGAGATTATTAAATATACTCGAAAACTCTTACTTTCTTTAGAAAAAAAAACTCTTACTAACACAAAACTACAACGTTTTATAATAAAACAACGTAGTTTTATTCTAAAACTAAACAACCCTACAACTAAAAACCTAAAACACATATCATTTTCATTATTTCCTTAAAAACCTAAATGTTGTCGATTCCATTGCTCCGCCCCTACCTTCACTCGATTCGCACTGCCCTCCCCTTGATTCTGATTTTGACCGCATGTGATCTCGTTGTTTATCTCCGCCATTAGTGTTTTTTTTTTTGTTGAATCTGCCCTATAAGTTCGATTAAATTCCCCATCTACATGTAACCTCAATCCGTTCTCTTTTGCCAATCGCAACGCTCATCAGTACCAACATATCGCAGATTATAACCACCATTCATCATCATCATCTTCTTCTACTTTTGTCACCCTCGCCCTCACCAAGGTACATCAAAACCTTTGCTTCTCCAATCACAACTCTCGTTTGTTCATCAACAAGATAATTTGGTTAATTTTTTAATTCTTTTTAGCTTAATTTATTGGGATTTTTGGAAATTCTATTTAGTTGGTAAGAAAATTTAGTAAAGTGAAGGAAACTGAAGTGAAATTGTATATAAATTTTAGGCTTTTTTTTTTAGAAGATATGTAGATGCATTTTATGCAAACATATGAAGTAAATAATTTTTAAATAAAAATAGAAAAACTTGGAATAAGGCATCTAATGCTAATCCTATCTTGTTAATGTTATTTTAGGGCTGTAAGATTTAGCATTGTTTTTTTTGTTTTTTTGGTTCTACAACTTTAGCATTTTTTTTGTAAAACAAATTCTATTTGTTTTTATTGTACAATGCCAATAATTATGGTACAATTTGGACCATATAACTACAATTTATGATTCGGCAAAAAAAAAAAAAAGATTATATGAGAGTTATCAGCTCGTTAATTATTTGGCTTGCATGTCTCAGTTAATTCTATTTGCTTGATTCACTCAAAAATTATATAGTAATGGGAGGAGGTTTTGTCAGTTCTTATTTGAAATGAATGATTTGCTTACAACATTATGCTAGTCCAATACAACCATCTAAGGATAATTTATTAGCTATCGATTGAATGAATGTTTAAGTGATTAAATATGGTTATTTGAGGCTGTACATGCATCTTCTGCTTCAGTTTGGAGGTGAAAAACATTATCAAACTGATTTTTTGCACCCTAACAATAAAAATCTATTTCTTTGAAACTTTGGTAGAGCTTTGCTGTCGGGTTCATTTGGTACTATATATATAAATTTGGTTATGTTTGGTATTGGTCTTAGTTCCTTTATATTCTTTTCATTGGGTTAAGTGGTGAACTTTAAATAAAATAATTAAGACACTGTAAGCACCCAATTTCGGGATGCAATTGTGCACAATTGCTATGTAAGCCCATATGATGAAATTCATTCAAAAATTAAACTTGATTGTCGATTTTCTGGACTTTAAGGACTAAATTGCAATGTTTTTAGGATTTGATTGCAAATAAATTAAATTTCAGGGGTCTTTTGGTAATTAAAAGTTAATTTTTTTTTTAGGATTGGCATTTAAAATGCCGATCGACATTATACAATGCCGGTTGGCATTGCACAGTGCCGATGCATAATAAGTCCTTTTTTTTTTAATTTTTTGCATATTTTTATCGATTTTTTTAGTGTTGTGATTGGTTGAAAATTTAAATTTTATCTTTATGATTATCTGATAAGGTTTTTTTTTAAACACAGAAGATATTTTTGAAATAAAAAAAATAAACGCTATCTAATCATCAGTTCGTTCCTCCTTTGGAGGAAGTTAGTTCGCAGACTTTGCATTTAAAAGCAGAGTCTCCATGTGTGTATGAAAAAAAAAAGAAAAAAAAGAAATTTTTTACACAGACGGAGGAACTGGGGATAAACTCACACATCTATAGATCAAACTTTGATTTCTTCTGTTCTTTCAAAACTCTAATTTTTACAGTTCATTTAATGAAGATGATCCAGCGTTTTTTTAGTCCCAGTCCATAATTAAATCAATACTGAGTCAATTTCAATGGTGAAAATCTTAATCTGAGGGGCCAAAAAGGGCATTTGCACAACATCTAAATCATTAGTGTTATTTTCTATTTCATTTTTTTATTCTTTCTATTTTTTTTTCTTTGTGTGATTTTTCTTTTATTATGTTATTCTTTTTGATTGTTTAATTTCACTATTAATCTGATTACTTGTGTTTTTTTTTTATTTTGATATGTGCATGTGAATTGAGGAGGATACTACCTATATTTAAATTGAGCAGAAGGTCCATGGAATCCCATGGAAGAACCTGTGTTATTTTCCAATAGAATTTAGGGTTTTGTCTTTATTTTTTCCATTTTTGGTGTTTTGTGTAGTTATTTTAATTTCTGGGTGTATAATCATTTAAATTTAATTTTTGTACGTAGTTTGTAATAGCCCCAGTAGTGGGAATAGTGAAAATTTTAATTTTTTGTACTTTAAAATTGATTAGTAATTAGGTTCAATTGGGTAAAAAAATCAATTAAAATTAATGGTGGCAGTAGCTTAAATTAGGGTTTGCATGTAATTAGTTTAGGTTTTTTTAGAAAATCACTGTAATGTTTATTTAATCCATTTTTTTGTGTTTTATTTATTTTGGGCTTGTTTTTTTTTTATGTTTTTATCCTTATGGGCCCAAGCCCACGTTTTGGTCTAACCCACTTAATAAATAGGTTTAAAAAATGGTTTAGGACTTTAAATAATTAAAATAAATTTAGGCCCATTAGGTTAATTAGATTTTAGGCCCACTTAGTTAATTAAAACTTGTCTAGACTTAGCTCAGCCCACTTAATTTCATTTCTTTTAAAATAAATAGACCTAGGCCCACATGTCACTTAAAATAAAACTAATTTAGACTTAGGCCTACTAATTTAATTTTTCTTTAAAATTAAATAGACTTAAGCTCATTTCTTAGACAAACTAAAATAAATAGATTTAGGTTTACTAATTAATAAAATGTAGGCCCACCTTTAAAGTCAATTTCACTTGTAAATAAAATATATAGATTTAGCTAACTTATAAAATAAAATTAACATAGTTTAGACATAGGGACATTGCCTTTTTGATGTATTTTTACTTGTAATTTTATTGACCTGTTGCCTTTTGGGTTAGATGGATGTTAATTAGGGTTTAATAAAATTTCATGTAATTAAAGGATGAAATAATCATTTATAAAATTATTCTAAATGAACACGAGACTAAGAGAAGTTAGTATTTCGTATCGAGAATCTCCTGGTTGTGGTGCCAGTGTCACGACCCAAAACAGGGGCCATGACTGGCGCTAGGGAACAGGAATTCTTTTGAATCCGGAACCCGTAGCAAGCCTAAAAAATAAAATAAAACATGCAATAATAATAATAATAATAATAACAATATCAAATGCAGCGGAAATAAAAGTCATAAATATCATAATATTATAAGCACCAACTGGATTTAAGTCAAATCCTCATCATGTATATATAAATTTTTTAATACAAATCCAGTTCAATTTCTTAAAATGCATCTCGCATAAATAAAATACATAATATCTCATAATTAATTTACAACTACTGTAGTGTTTAGATTATAAAAATAAGACTCAAGTAAGCAGTTTACACAAATAAGCCGAGGCGGAAGAAATCCGGCGTATAGGCCTGCTACTGAGGTCTGAAGATGTTGACTCTCTTGAAAAATTATCAACAGAGGGGAGTCAGACCTCACTGAGTGAATTACTATAATATATATACATACACACTAAATGACAATGCATACAATCAACAATATATATATAATAGGTATATATACAGGCAAATACACACAGAAGCAATAAAATCATTTTATATATTTCATTGAAAATCATCTTTTATGAAGGATCAAATAGAACCCTAGAATATCGTAACCTCACAAATAGTGTTAGACAACACTCTAGCCATACAGGCTCACTGAATCCAAATATATCCACTTAATCCATTTAGACAGTAGACTGGCCCCGAGACACTAAGTCAATCGAGCTTCAGCAGTCTGACTGCCAGTGTGATTGGCCCCGAGACACTTGGTCAACCGAGCTCCAGCAATCACACCTCTAAACCATATCTCACACATATCAATAATCATATTCAATCAATATCCATAAATAAGTTAGTAATATAGCCTAAATACTATAGGCATACCGGTACGTACTCGGTCCTAGTGCTGCCCACTAGGTAGCACGTTCTATCGATATCCTTCATCATTAATAATATAAAACATTCATTCACAACTAAATGATGCATGAATTTAAATAAAATAACAACATAGACCATATATATACTAGAAATATACCAAAAATAAACCAGGTATATTTCGAGTATATATACATCGAATAAATCCAATACAATTACAAAATAAACTAAAATATACCAAAATATACATAAAAGCATTTTTAAGAATAATTTAGTTATAAAACATGCATATAGTTGAAAATATACCAAAATATACCGAAAATAAACCTAAGTAATACTTAAATCATTCATGCATATTTTGTTAAAATAAAGCATACTTTTCTAAAACATGCACCCTAAAACACATATATGTAAAATAATAACTCACCCTAGTGCGCTCCACGAGACGGGTCCGACGGGCCTGGTCCACTAGCCCTCGGTCTCGACGCAACTAAATAAGCAATAAATAACCGACATTAGAATAAACCTAATAGAAATTCTAGAATTCTATCTAGAGTATTAAACATAGAATCGATATCAGGGTTCGATCGGATATCACGTTTTACGAGAATTCTATCGAAAATCCGACAGAACCTCCCCTGTAAAATGGACATCTCTCTACTCAAAAGAGTAGAGCTGACCCTGCAAGGAAATACACTTCGAAAAGCTACACAGAGCACAATCAAAATCCCACGGTCGGACTCCAAACTACAGTCCACCGACCGGGGTCCACAATCACAGAATAATTTAGGAAATACCAAAAATACCCTTATATCATAGAAATTCATTTTATAAGTAGAAATTACATAATTAACCTTAAAACAAAGTAAAAACCAATAAAAACTCATTTTATTAGTAAAACCGTATATTATATATATAATTAAAAATAATTCACGAAAAATAGTTTTAATTAGTTAAAAATACTAAATAATTTGTAGAAATCATTTTTATACTTTAAATAACTATTAAAACCATTTAAATTACATTTGTAGCCAATTTAGGGTAAAATTACCAAAATGTCCTTATATATATAAATATACTATAATTACTTTAAAAATTCACCAAAAATTATACAATTATCCAAAATTAATTTTCTCAACATATTTATCAATAATATTAATAATTAAACTCAATTAACCAATTAAATTCAATTAAAAACATAATTAACCCTAATTTCCCAAAATTACATAAACTCAAATAATTCAAAATAAATACTTAGAAATTCATAAAAATTCCAAATAAATTCCTATAATTCATTTCAACACCTAATTTAACCATAAAACACAATTTCATAATTTATTTAATTAATTTCCGAAAATTAGAAAATAATATTAAAATATTCAAAAATACCCAAAAATCCAAAAAATCTCCAAAAATTCCAAAAAAATTCATACATCTAGATTAGGCTACTAGGATCAACATTTGTGAAGGGAGTTTTCATGAATCAATCATTTTGAAGCTTAAAAAAATCAAAAACCCTAATATGGCCGAATTCGAAAAATCGAAACCTAAGCAAATCAAGACCATTTAAGCTCAAACCAAAGCTAGAATCACACTCACCGGAGCTCAAGGAGAATAAAGAGACCGGCAATTTCAAAAATGGTGGCCAGAATCATCGTGATCGACGGTGGAAGGAAATTCAGCTTTTTCGGCCAAAATCCACTTCCAGACGCCGGAAATGGTTACTACAGGTGGCGGAAGAGGCTGAGGAAGGTGGTGGCACACCGGACGGCACACCAACGGCAAGGGAACGGCGTGACAGACGACGGACGGCGATGGGGAAGGTGATCGGGGAAGGAGATGCACACGGGGGCAAAATGGTAATATTTCCAAAAGTTTGATTTTTAATGTATTATATGTATATATATATACTTTCTACTATATATTAAGTTAATATTAAATTACACACATTAAATATACACCACACACATATAATTTAATATTTTAATAATTTATACTAAATAAAAATAATTAAATAACAATAAAACTAATAAATAATTAATAAAATATTAGGGTAATATTAAACCTTAATTAAATAAATAATTACATGTATACACGGTGTTTAATATTTTAAAATATGTATGAGTTCATGCAAGTCCGAAAATATATTTAAAATAATTAATAATAAATTATTTACGTGAAAATTTCCCCGAAAATGCAAGTCCCGGGAAAATTTTACGTAAAGCATTGTAAATAATACACAATAATTAAAATAGGTTTTAAATACACACCAACTCATAAAAATATCATATAATATACATATGGAAATTATTAACACTGCATATCCCGGTATAGTGTAAAAATATTTAAGAACACGGGATATTACAGCCAGCTTTCTTTTAGAGAATTAAGTACCACCTTTTCGATTTGTCCCAATTATTACCTTGGGTGGTGACTCCTCATCTCCATGCCATGTCTTTGTGACAGTGGTTAGTATGTTCCCTAAGGCCCTGAGCCTAAAAAGTGTCGTGGTTGCTAAAATCTTGGACGCATGCTAAACCCCACCGTCTACAGTGACGACTCCACTGGGGATAAGAGATACTGATTCTACTTATGTTCTTTAGAATTGTTTTATCGATTATTATTTCATTCTTGCATTCATTATGCATGTCCCTACTAAACCAATGGCATTGGTTTATGATTTCATGATTCCACTAGCATCATGGAGTTGTAGATTGGCTAACCATCACTCTTAGCCTTAACTCGGTACAAAAGAGATTATCGGGCTTATCTGACCAGAGTCCGTAACCCAAGTCCCTAAGGGGGGTAATCTCCTCTTGAGTTGGTAAAGGATGCTGGGCCCTTTTAACCTTGGCCTGTAAGTCAAAGTCCATAATGGAGAGCATCTTGCTAAGGGAACCTTAACTTTTCACCGGATCCTAACCACATATAATGGCTTAGTTACTTCCCCTAGGGTCTTTACCCAAAATGCTTGTTTATTTGAATTTCCATGAGGTATTTCTATTTATAAAAGCCCAAGCCTATACCTTTGAAGCTCATTTAGGCTAATAAGGATTAGGCTTGACCTTTATATTTAAAAATGCTACTTCTGTGCTTTTTTCTTTTAAGAGAGATTGGGCATGCACATCAGCTCTTAAATATCCCCTGTTAATATGAAAGCCAAGACAAAAAATCCTAGGAAAAGAAACTCGCCATTGAACACGTGTGTGGGAGGAATAAGGTTAAAAGGCTTATGCTTGCATGTTGCTTGTTGATTGCTTCTTGATACTTGCTACTTGCTAAGTCCTTGCCTGCTATTTATTGCATAAACACATGCATCATGCATACATGCATGCATATAGTCCATGCATCATACTAATACCTTATTTTGCAGCCATTATAGATTCATCTGGGTCTTTTCGTGTTTGGGGATGAAGAGGTGGCAGATTGACCATAGTTGATTTAAGTTTGGAGTTTGTAGCTCAAAGCATTCTTCACAGACTAGAGAGACTAGAGGGGAGTCTAATCAATCCACTATTCCTAGAAGTTGAATCAGCTCAGACTGAACAGACTAAAATGGCACAATAACTAGAGATGTGGACCTTGGAGGACATTAAGGGAGCTTTAATGAATGACATGAGAGCTATGATGCAAGATGAATTGAGACAGGCTTTGGCCGAACTAGTGCAACCTCTTGTTGGACAACCACTTGCTACTATTATTGAACAACCACCTACTGCTACTGTTGAACAACCACCTGCTGTAGGAGCTCTACCTGTTGCTGTAGCTCCTCCACCTACTGCTAACAATATTGGGGGGCAACCTGCTCCTAGAAATGTGCCTACTACTGATGTGAGAATGGAAGACATTAAAAACTACATGGTAGAAAAGGCAAAGAGAGAATCACTTGAATTGGTTCAAGACCTTGAGTCCAAGCAGATGCAAGCATTGACTCAGAAAATGTCCAAGATGGAAGAGCTGATTAGAGGACAAGGAATAGGATATCCTTTTAACTTTGATGATATGCTGTAAATGGAGGGTGACAAGCTGCCTAAAAAATTCAAAATGCCTCAACTATAGAAATTTGATGGGAGAGGAGACCCTAGAATTCATTTGAGCCAATACACAACAACCATGAGCACTATAAAAGCACCTCTAGCGGTAGTCACTAGGTTGTTTGTGCTGTCCCTGGAAGGAATGGCTGTGAACTGGTACCATGGGTTAGAAAAGTCTATTAGAGTTGACTGGAAGGAACTTTGTACTGCATTCTTGAAATAATATGATTATAACACTCAATTAGAAGTGTTAATTAGGGATTCTTTTTCTGATTTCTTTACTCGTTTCATGAATAAAGCAGGGATGATAAAAAAATAAGCTTGCTGAAAAAGATCAAGTTAGAATGATAGTTCGTAATGTGTCACCTAATTTGGTTAAGAGGCTACAGATGATGAATCCCAAAGCCTTTGTGGATTTGTATGATGATGAGTTATAAGCTGAGGAAATTGAGAGTGAGAAAAAGAAAACTGTTAGAGGCATAGGAACTCAAAACTACCTAATTGAGGGCATACAACAAGGAAGTACTAGCCGAGTTGTAGAGGTGCGTGCAGTTTAGCAACCTAGAAGGTTCTCTAACTTCAATCAACCACTCTCCAAAGTCCTAGAGAGGCTAATCCAAAAAGGCCTGCTCCGACCCTTAACCTTTTCCAAACTCCCAAATCTAAATCTCCCTGGCTATGATTTGAACAGTTACTACAAGTTTCATCAAGTAGCTGGCCATTCCACAAATACCTGCATTCGCCTAAAACACGAAATCCAAAACTTAATAGACTCTGAAAAAATCACCGACCTTGAGAAATCCAATTCCAACCTAAATACCAGAAATAACCCTTTTCCAGACTACCAAAATGTTCCACCAACAGCCACCATAATGATCAACTCAGGGGTTAGCGAAGAAGAAGTGCTAAGCTCCTTCAAGGACCTCAACCTTATACCTAATGGAGAACCTTTCGGACAACCACATAGAGGAGTAAAATATTTATTAGGCCAGCCCTCAGGCAAGTTTGATTATAGAGTATTCTACTCGAAACCACCCTCTGCTGATATCCCTATTAAATCAATTAAGCCCTTAGGTTGGGGAGATGTGTTTGACGATAAACTAGTAAAAGGAGAGCCTAAAATTCCTGAGCAATCACCAAGAGGAGTTGAAAATTTATTGGGACAACCTTCGGGCAAGTTCGATTATAGAGTATTCTATTCTAAACCCACTTTTGCTGACATACCCATGGAAAAGATCGTGCCGACAGGATGGGGTGATGAGTTTGAAGAAGATAAATTCTTAACCCTAGAACTGTGCCAAAAAGGGGTTAAAGAGCTACTAAGCCAACATATGGACAAGCTGAGGGAGTTGAAAGGAAAAGAAACATGCACAGTGGAAGTTTGGAAAAATGGGAAAAGAGAATGGATTGTTGGGGCCGTGGACATCTGGTATGATTCTAATAAAGAAAAATTCACTAGAGTCAATGTATGGAGTGATACTCCAAATGTGAATCATGTTACTAGAAGCAAGAGGAATTACCGGGCAGCAGAAAAAAAATGAAAGGGTTATAAAAAGGGAAGAAATAGAAGATGTAGAAGTAGAGGTAGGACAGAAAGAGGATCAAATCCTAGAACAACTGAAGAAGTCTAGGCAAACGTCAGCATTTGGGAATTACTGATGCATTCAGGCAGCCATAGAAGGGCTCTTATTAAAGCTTTATCGAATATGAGCATTGAAATAGCCGCTACTCTAGAAGTTATGGTGGCAAAGGTTACAGAAAAGAAACATGGGCTAGTAACATTCTCAGATGATGACTAGCCTTTGGAGGGAAGAAATCATAATAAGGCATTATTTATCCCAGCTGAAGTAAAAGGGAAGAGAACTAACTTTGTAATGGTGGATGATGGTTCAGCTATAAATGTATGCCCGCTAAAGATCTTGCTTAATCTGGGTCTGAAAGTAGATGAATTAATGGCTTCAAACCTCATAATCATAGCTTATGATGACAGTACCAGGAATGTGGAGGGAACATTTCAGGCTTTGGTTAAAACAGGGCCCGTAGAGTTGACTATTGAATTTATTATGCTGGACATCCCTATCACCTATGCCCTATTGTTGGGAAGGCCGTAGTTTTATATCCTAGGAGGAGTACCCTCAACTGTGCATCAAAAGATAAAATTCCCTTATGAAGGAGAAGTTGTGACTATAGATGTTAGGACCAATGCTGTTGTGGCATCCATATTGGATAAATAGAAACAAGTGTGTGCACCCCCTGGTTTCCAGATTGTTGGGATATTTGACGGGACTGTAATGGATCCGAGAGTAGCAAAAATGATGGAGAACATAAATTATTGGTTTGGACGAGGACTGAGGAAGAACAAGGAGAATTCCCAGGATTCAAAAATCAAGATGACACAATAGGATTGGGTTTTATAGGGGAAGCAAAGCTAAAAGGTAGAAGGGCAAGGAAGAGATTCAATGCAGAAAAGAGGAATCTTTATACAAAAGTTGGTCTTTTGAGTCATAACTTCATCAAGCTAGGGGAAAGCAAATACTATATGAGAACTAAGGAATCAGTCAGTGTTGCTGGAGCAGATGTCCCTAGGTTTGAGATCTTCAAGGAGTAGATTGTGGAGAATCTGATAAAGGACAATAAAGAGGAAGTGATGAAGCTGGCAGCTGAGAGGATGAGTAGTAATATTGTTAAAGAGTTGTTATGTCAACTACCTCAAGGACAATCACTATGAGACTCAGCATTGCTGACATCTAGAATAGGAAATAAAATTTCTCATTATCTCATTGAATAAAATTTTAGTTTTTAGTGATCGATGATATAAATTTGGATTATGCTTGCTTATGTAATGTACATCTTAATGGTACTGTGCATTATGATATTGATTATATATACTTGTTTGACATAAATTTAATTTAATTAAATTCATTCAGTATGGACACAAATGCAAATTCGAAGAACATACATATATCACATGATGTAACATCTGAAGGTAGGAAATATGAGAAAAATAAAAAATAAAAATAAAAAAATAAAAAAGAAAAAAAGAAAAAAACAAAGAGAGAATAAAGAGAGAAAAAAGAAGAGAAAGAAAGAATAGTAAGGTAAAAATTAGAGAGGAAAATTCATGACTGACTGATAACAGGAGTTATATCATGTGATGTAATGGATGTTGTCATTTTTTCCCTAATGAATGATTAAAATTGAATTTTAATTTTTGTTCAAACATTGCATATTGGTCTTTATTATACTATATAAGTATCTAAATGGAAAATACATAATGAAAGCTAAATCAGAGCTATGAGATCATTATTTTAGTTACGTTTTCTTTTTGCCACTTCTTTTGTAATTTTCCTTTTAAGCCTAGCGTCCCCTTATACCTTGAGCATCCTGGTTGCTCAGTAACTTGCTTTTTAACCCATACATTGTACCTGTCAGTATCAAGTCTTATATTCTACTCAAAAATTCTTCGAAGTGCAAGTCCAATTGATTTCATTATCCAAAATTTGCTTCAATCAGTTTGCCCACTCCTATGCATCTTTAATGCATGAGATTCAACTGATAGGGTTAGTAAGACAAAGGGCCAATAATAATAAATGACCAAACTAAGTCTCTTATACACATGAAGAAAGTGATTGCTAGGATGAATTCAAAATGAAGCTGGGGGCAAAATATAACTTCGGGACAAGTTAGGGGCAAAATGATAAATACAACAATAGAACTTCAAAGTTAGTGAAAACAATCTCAGGGCATAAAGGAATATACTACAAGCATACATATATAAAAGTTATCATACAACAGAAGCAGTAATAAAAAGAAAAGTTCAATAGTGCATCGATCAATCATGAGCTCCAATGTAAAACAATAGATCCCACTCGCTCACCTGGTTATTTATCTACTAGGCTATATCAGAAGCTCAAACATCAGAAGTACCAACAATGAAGCATCAAATGCTTGAACCTAAAAGCTGTTGATGAGGCACCTCGTTCTCACACTCTAAGCTACGAACATAGCTTTGCTCCAAACAGAAGACCTATTAGGATCATGCATGTTATGCATAACATGCATACACTTGCATACATTTATTGTGAAATATTTTCTTTGCATAATAAAGTCTTTGAGCCTAGGCAAGATTGTGCAAACACTTTGCTACTAACGTTCAAGATTAGTGTTGTAAAAGTGCAGGACAGGAGTCAAAGTATTCACATGTAAAGCATTTGAAAGGTAAAATAGGAGGAGAAACATTACCAAGAAGCATCATCCTAGTGATCTCAAGAGGGTGTGGAATATGGTAACAAGAAAGTCCAATATGTCAGTGATACATGCGCTTGGCCCTAAAAAAGGGAAGAATGCACTCAAAACTTGAGACGAATGCACTCTGAAGACTTCTTTGATAGTAAGATAAAAAACTCTAACTCCTAAATCTTTTCTTTTGTAGGAAACATTGGGAAGAGGAACGAGGCCCTTTACTGAAGCATCAATAGAATAGTAGAAAGATAAATTCAGCCTAAAGCCACAACCTTAATGGTAGAATATCATGACCCTGTGATCCGAGACATCATCACCACAATCAAAAAGGGAAGAATGCAAAAGAATAACATTGCATTTTGACAAAATTTCTTTACTTAAAAATAAACCATACTAACTTATGGTATTTTGTGCAGGGAAAATAAAAGAGAATGAAGAAGAGGAAAGGAATTGATACATCAATAAGAATGACTAGGATAACAAATGCTAATCACTCGTCAAAATCTCACTCTATGTGACAAACAACCTAACAAATACCAAAAGGAAGTAGTATAACTCTATCTCTTTTTTATTCTATAGTAAAGTACAAATTGAAAGAAAATTTATAAAATTAAGAGTAAATTCATCTACTTCATGATGTCATATGCGAAAACTTATCTCATAACCTTTGATTTTAGTGGCTTTCTTTTATTAGCCTCTCAGAATTTAGATGTCTTGTTGACAGTTCTATGTTGAGAGTTTTTAAAACTCTAATCAATCTAATGCTTACTTTACACTCAAATGAGGGGAAGAATATGCAAAGACAAAATTTATGGACTTGTAGTATAAGTTGGTTGAATTTCAAAGTGTCATTTTTGTCTTTTGAATAATAAATGTGCATATAATTTACTCCAATGCTCAGAAATGAGTATGAGTACAAATCCCTTAATGGTATCCATGCTGAGTAATACAAGAAAGGTGGGGAACACTAAGAGGAGAATCAGAATAAGAGCAAGCATAATGTACTCCAATGCCCAAAAATGAGCAAAAGTATCAACGTGAACCTCTAGCGGTATCCACGTTGAGTAATGCGGGGGAATACTACCCACATTAAAAAAAATAATAATAAAAAAAGAAAAAAAACTTGCTCTATTTACTCCAATGCTCAATAAGAGTATGAGTATCCAAAGGACCTTTCCAACGGTATCCACGCTGAGTAATATGAGAAAGGCGGGGGAACACTTGGATAAGGAAGAAAAGCACAAAAATAATTCAAAGACTGTTTTGATACTCCGAATTCAATATTTTTATGCTTAATTTCCAAAAGTTTTTTTTTAGCAAATTTTCCCTAAAATTAGGTGTGAAAGTAAGCTCTTCACTTGGTAAATGCAATACTCTCATTATAAGATGGTTAACAATGCCTCTGACCTTTACAAATGGCAAATAAGTGACAGTTATGAAAATAAAACATAGTGAGATTTGTTAAGTAGATGCTAAATTTTCAATATTATAATGTACTTTTATACATTCATCATGGTTGAAACTAACTTCAACAAGTATGTAGGAATTGTAAATCTAGAAAGAAGTGAAATCCAACTTGTAGAGTTGGTTAACACAGCAGTATGATAGAAAAATTTGATAGCCTAAATCAGTTATCCTGAGCTCTAGAATCCGGCCATAGGCTCCATCCTCTAGTAAAGTCATCACGGTGAAAGATGTTTAGAGGTCTGATAGAAGAAGTCCCAACACTATAAGGATTAATGCCCAAATCTGCAAGCTGTCGGTGAAGCATCTCGATCTCGCGCTCCAGACCACTCGAGTAGCTCTGTACATATAGAAAACACATTATGTACATTTCATGCATAGTGTGCATACATTTGCATCTTTATTATACATATACTTACCCTCCAACTATCTGTAACCTATATCGTGAATAACCTCTGAGATGAGGCGAGTCCATATAAATGCTCCGCCTGTGTTTGAGGGACCTATTTTGTAATTAAAATTAGTGTCGAGTGTATAGATTATGCAGGAAACAAGTAAGAAGAACTCATATGAGAGGCATCCGTGGGAGAAAACATAGAAAGCTAAGAATCACTAAAACACATCTGCTGCTCAATTGGAGTCTGAACAGTAGGAGCCCAGTAGAACATGGACCTATATGGAAGCGAGATATCACCAAGGGTAATGCTTGCAAAAGTACCATCACCACTAGTCCTAACATGCTGAGTATGATGAATAAGACTAGGTCTAGGCTCAGGACTCTTAATATTAGGAACAACCTCAGTCTCTAAAGCAATGTCAGTCTCCTCATCTGTATCAATAGGATAGCAAACCTCCTCAAACTATAAAGAGAAGGAGTGATTCATAGGTTCTAGAAATAGAAGTTGAAGTAATGAGAAATTACCTTATCATCGTCAATGGGAACATGCTCCAGGAGGCTCTCACGGATAAATTGCTGATAATGTTGAGAACGCTCAAGAAAATTTGAGGCAGCATATCCCTGTAGTGCATCCCTCAGCTCTGAACTTGTAAGATGCAAGCTACGGAGCATAGAGGAAGGGACATTAGATGGAATGCGACATCGAGAAGGGCCAGAAGACCAACGATACACTTGCTCCCCTAAATACCATATCAAACAGTCATAACCAGAGAGCAGGATCCTCATAGGCTCCAAGCAAGCTGCAGCCGCCATGAAATCATATTGCTGGATGTCCCCAGCACCCTCCAACCAATTAGATTTTATTTGCAATTTATGTAAATTAAGTCTAATCTCTATTAAATTGTAACATATTAATGATTTTATTTTCTTTTTCCTTACCAGGTGCTACTCGACAGTGTTCAATTGATCACGATACGTCTGTAAAGTATTCCTATTGCTAGCAAGGCAAGAAGAACCCCATCTCATCATCAGAGGAAAGGTCCTATTAGAACTGATAGTGTTAAAGCCTCGAATAAGCCCAATCTCTATGCTCCAGTTATGGAAAAAAGAGAACATATCAAAAAAAGGCAAAGAAGAGCAAGACTATAAAGATCAAATGAAGGAGAACAAATATATAAGACATGCCAAAAGCCACACATCATGACAGCACCTCTACAGACAGTGTCCAACCTTTAATAAATATAAGCGAGTGCAGTAGATCCCTAATCTAGTGTGGCAACTCAATCCAAGTCATGAAGAGGACCTAACAGAGCGATACTAACCTCATGATCGGTCTTATAAAAGAGGGTCGTGCCTAATAATATCAAAAGGAAACACCTCGCCTTATGAATAATTAGATGAGGAGTAGAAGTAGGAAGGCATCTGAATCCCTCAACTAATGATGAAAGAAGAACGCTCTTTCGATTCTTCCATGCTAGGGCGAACTCGATTAAATCTTGCACGTACTAACTCCATGCATGCTCTGGAAGACTATAATAGCTGATGTCGAATGGAACTGGGGATCCTCCAAAGGCAATCCCGGTGATAGCAGAGAAACTCATAGGTGAAATGGTCAACTCACCCATACGAGTATGAAAAGTGTGGGTAGTATCCATCCATCGCTTGATCAAAGCAAATAAAGACTAACGATCAGACCAACCTCGAATAGTCAGAAGTGCAGCAATGAAATGCCTAAATCTGAAAGCCCAAATCAGATATATCACCTGCTCTGACAATCTGTGAAATAATTCCTGAGCTAGATTGAAATAGCCCGTGAACTTCATAGGATGCTATTTCAATTTCAAAAAGAAAATAATAATTAATTAATTAAAAGATTAATTAATTAATCAAAGAATTTAAATTGAAGGATTTGATTAATTAATTAATTAATTTCCCCTTAAATTTTTTTTTCGATCGGCAATCTACTATGCCGATCAGCATTAACTTGATTGATAAAAAATCTGGAATTCCAATCGGAATTCCAGACATCCGATCCCCCATTTTGACAACGCAGGAGTCAAATTTCATATTTTCAGAGTTAATTTCAATTTATCATGGATTTTCATATTAATTTCTAACTAATATACATGTCAATGTCAATTTCTACTCTGAAACTAACTCTAATTACTAATTATACAGGCAATATTTTTTTAGAAATAAATAAAAGCAAGAAGAGTTACCTTATTACCCACATCTCTGCACCTGTGGGTATGTAAATGAGTCAAAGGAAAGATAGTTGAGTCTTCTCAAAGTTCTAGGTTATTCTAAGGAAAATGAAGAGGCAGAATCCTCTGACATTCTAAAGTCTCAACTCCTTCATGTTGTCCATGTGACGAGGAGGCCATAGGATCAGATGGATTGTAAATCAGGTAACAAATGGTGAAGAAATCAAGAAAAGAAAAATCAAGATCAATTGAAAAAAGAAGAAGAAGAAGAAAAGAATAGGAAGAGAAGTGAAATGATCGACAAAAGGGAAAGAATATATAAAATGGAGAATATCCATTTTAATCCTTCCAATTTACTTACTTTTTATCTATCTTTTCTTTCTTGCAATTTGGTCCATTATTGCATTCGGATTAGGAATACATTCCTAATTAAATCATGACATTCATCAAATTAATAATTCATTGAATTATTAAAACTGCATAATCAATATGTGATTCTAAATTTTTTGCCTAGTACAGAATACAGAACAAGATTACAGAATTCATTTTTTGTATTTTACATGCATCATTTCAATCAAAGGATTCATATGCTACACAGTAGCTATGATATGAATTTTAAATGATTATGTTATGTGCTACACAGTAGTCATAACCTTTATTATGTTATGTATTGCATAACAGTTATGACTTAAACTTTCAAATTCATCATTGCTAGACGTTTCATAGGAACTATAGCAAGTTTTTAATTCAACTACACTAGACATCCCACAGTGAATATAGTGTGCATCGTTAGACGTCCCATAGGGAATATAACAAAATTCATCATTGCTAGACATTCCACAGGAACTATAGCAAGTTTTCAATTCATCTACACTAGACGTCACATAGGGAATATAGTGTGTATCGTTAGACATCCCACAGAGAATATAGTGAAATTCATCATTGCTAGATGTTCCACAGGAACTATAGCAAATTTCAATTCATCTACACTAGACGTCCCACAGGGAATATAGTGTGTATCGTTAGACGTCCCACAGGGAATATAACAAAATTCATCATTGCTAGACGTTCCACAGGAACTATAGCAAATTTCAATTCATCCACACTAGACGTCCCACAGGGAATATAGTGTGCATTGTTAGACGTCCCATAGGAAATATAACAAAATTCATCATTGCTAGACGTTCCACATGAACTATAGCAAGTTTTCAATTCAACTACACTAGATATCTCACAGGGAATATAGTGTGCATCATTAGACATCCCACTGGGAATATAACGAAATTTATCATTGCTAGATGTTCTGTAGGAACTATAGCAAATTTCAATTCATCTACACTAGACATCCCATAGGGAATATAGTGTGCATTGTTAGACGTCCCACAGGGAATATAATGAAATTCATCACTGCTAGACGTTCAACATGAACTATAGCAAGTTTTCAATTTATCATCGCTAAACGTCCTATAGGGAATATAGCGAAACTCATTTGTACAAAGTCCATTAGATGTTCAACAGGAAATATAGTGAGACTTATCAAACACTACACCTTGCTCAACAATTTGAGCATCAATCTATCATTTAGGATACAATTAAGTGTCCTAATTTCTTTCTTTCAAAATTGTGTGCTTCTATTGCTTTGGCACAATTTGTCAAGCAAACATCGATAAAGGGGGGCAATTGTAAGCACTTAATTTCGGGATGCAATTGTGCATAATTGCGATGTAAGCCCCTATGATGAAATTCATTTAAAAATTGAACTTGGTTATCGATTTTCTGGACTTTAAGGACAAAATTGTAATGTTTTTAGGATTTAATTGCAAATAACTCAATTTTTCAGGGGTCTTTGAATAATTAAAAGTAAAAAAAAAAATTTTAGGATCGGCATTTAAAATGCCAATCGACATTGTGTAATGCTGACTGGCATTAGACAATGCCGATCGATATTATACAATGCCAGTCGATATTGCATAGTGCTGACGCGCAATAAGTCCCTTTTTTTGATTTTTCACGTATTTTTCTTATTTTTTTATATTTTTTTAGTGTTTTGATTGGTTGAAAATTTAAATTTTATCTTTATGATTATCTGATAAGGTTTTTTTAAATGTAGAAGATATTTTTGAAATAAAAAAAATAAACGCTATCTGATCATCAGTCCGTGCCTCCTTTGGAGGAAGTCAGTATGCAGACTTTGCATTTAAAAGCAGAGTCTACATGCGTGCATGAGAAAAAAAAGAAAAAAAAAGAAATTTTGTACACAGACGGAGGAACTGGGGAGAAACTTACACATTCGTAGATCAAACTTTGATTTCTTCCATTCTTTCAAAACCCTGATTTTTACAGTTCATTTAACAAAGATGATCCAACATTTTTTTAGTCCCAGTCCAGAATCAAATCAATACTGAGTTAATTTCAATGATGAAAATCCTAATCTGAGGGGCCAAAAAAGGCATTTGCACAAGATCTAAATCATCAGTGTTATTTTCTATTTCATTTTTTTATTCTTTCTATTTTATTCTTTTTATGATTTTTCTTTTATTATGTTATTCTTTTTGATTGTTTAATTTCACTACTAATCTGATTGCTTGTGCTTTTTTTTTATTTTGATATGTGCATGTGGATTGAGGAGGATACTGCCTATATTTAAATTAAGCAGAAGGTCCATGGAATACCATGGAAGAACCTGTGTTGTTTTCTAGAAGAATTTAGGGTTTTGTCTTTATTTTTTCCATTTTTGGTGTTCTGAGTAGTTATTTTAATTTCTGGGTGTATAATCATTTAAATTTAATTTTTGTACGTAGTTTGTAATAGCCCTAGTAGTGGGAATAGTGAAAATTTTAATTTTCTGTACTTTTAAATTGGTTAGTAATTAAGTTCAATTGGATAAAAAAATTAATTAAAATCAATGGTGGCAGTAGCTTAAATTAGGGTTTGCATGTAATTAATTTAAGTTTTTTTAGAAAATCACTGTAATGTTTATTTAATCCATTTTTTTTGTGTTTTATTTGTTTTGGGCTTATTTTTTTTTATGTTTTTGTCCTTATGGGCCCCAAACCCACGTTTAGGTCTAATTCACTTAATAAATAGGTTTAAAAAATGGTTTAGGACTTTAAATAATTAAAATAAATTTAGGCCCATTAGGTTAATTAGATTTTAGGCCCACTTAGTTAATTAAAAATTGTCTAGACTTAGCTCAGCCCACCTAATTTCATTTCTTTTAAATAAATAGATCTATGCCCACATGTCATTTAAAATAAAACTAATTTAGACTTAGGCCCACTAATTTAATTTTTCTTTAAAATTAAATAGACTTAAGCTCATTTCTTAGACAAACTAAAATAAATAGATTTAGGTTTACTAATTAATTAAAATGTAGGCCCACCTTTAAAGTCCATTTCACTTGTAAATAAAATATGTAGATTTAGCTAACTTATAAAATAAAATTAACATAGTTTAGACATAGGGACATTGCCTTTTTGATGTATTTTTACTTGTAATTTTATTGACCTGTTGCCTTTTGGGTTAGATGGATGTTAATTAGGGTTTAATAAAATTTCATGTAATTAGAGGATGAAATAATCATTTATAAAATTATTCTAAATGAACACGAGACTAATAAAAGTTAGTATTCCGTATCCAGAATCTCTTGGTTATGGTGCTAGCTTTCTTTTAGAGAATTGAGTACCACCTTTTCGATTTTTCCCAGTTATTACCCTGGGTGGCGACTCCTCATCTCCACGCCATGTCTTTGTGACAGTGGTTAGTGTGTTTCCTAAGGCTTTGAGCCTAAACAGTGTCGTGGTTGCTAAAATCTTAGACGTGCGCTAAACCTCGCCATCTACAGACATTACCAAGGAAATGATATATATATATATATATATATATATATATATATATATATATATATTTATACAATGATTATAAATTGAGGCTACAAGGTTTGGGACACAAATGGCCGAAATATGAATTAAGTTACAACAACATTAAAAATCTACAAAAATGCTTAAATTATTGCAGATTCGATTGCCTATCATGAATAGACGATCAAGTCTCTTAATGTATGATATGGCCTTTTACATGAACAAATCATATGTAGACACGAGGTGATGCTTGTGCATATATGGGTCATCACTTGTGAATTTGTTTAATTGTCTCTTGGGTCTATAACCTTGTTATAGAACTTGATTGACACTAATTCTAAAGGGAAAATTCAAACCATGCTATGAATGACACACCTACAACCTGGAACTTGGCAACATATAGGCTATGTGTGGATGTATTTATGCATCAATATATGTATATATAAATTATGAATGTATTTATTTACACCTTTAACAAAAGACAACATTTAATTGATAGCTTATGGAAAGCAATAAAAGTGGGTTCTGACACCTTTAGCATTCCTTCAGGATCAAGTGGATTCATAGACTTTAGAATATCAAAAACTAATTGCCCAAATGTCTTTAAGATTAAAGCAAAAAAATAGTGTCTATTTTTACCTTTCCTTTCAAATTGGAAGCAGTTAATTTGTGTTGTTTCAAAGCATTCATGAAGTGTCATTATTGTAGTTATAATTTATCTTTTTTTATAAATTTAGTTCTTTACTTCAGTATTCTCTTAATTGGTTAACTTGTTTCATTTCATTGTCAAATTATAGGTCGTACAACCTCCCCTACATAATCTAACATTAATTGCCTAAGGAGTTATGTTTTCCACTCTCTTCTCTCTTACTCTGCACTACATTCAATTCAAACCTGAAAATTATTAAGGTATTTATTTATCTCTTTATTAGCTTGATTGATTATTTAATTTTTTTGTTATGCTATTGTGACTCCTTTATGTGTTTATCTTTGGATAAATAGGTGTATGCATGAATTATTGTCAAAATTTTTGCTATATGGACTAAAAATTAAACTTCAACATTATATCAATGGCCAATTAATTGGTTATAATTTGAGGTTATGAAATCAATTTATGAAAGCTCTTGACCTAATTTCAATATCTCATTACATTATATAACTTGATTTCAAAATTAGGTTATAATTTATTAAATTTGAGGAAAACTAAAATTTTCATGATTTATTCTTTTTAAGCTTATAAGGTGATATTTTTTTAATTAATTAGCTTTAAAAGACAATTTTTCTTATATTTATTTTTTATGTAACCGAGAAATTTATTTGTTGGATTATTGCTTTAGTGTAGGCATAAAGCTAGGAATACTTATAGACATTAGAGAAAATGAGACCAGATCGACAGTGGAGAGATGAATGAAGATATGAGAAAATATAAAGAGCAAGTCGAGCATGATCAACGTGAAATGTAGGAACACATGGAAAAGTTTATGCATATGTTTTCACAGTCTCAACCTAACTCTCAGCTTCCACCATTTATAGGTCCAAATCATGATGCTACAGGTCTATAATCATTTTGGATAATTGATGATGTAGTTAATTTGGATAACTAATGATGTTGAGTTGTGTGGGTTTTATGTTTGGAACAAGGTATTAAATTTATAGTTGTTTTGAAATAGATGTGTAATTTTATAAAAAATATTTAATGGTATTTAATTTCAATTATTAGTTTAAAATTTCTATATTACTATAATTTTATTTCGAAAAATATTTAATGTTTTATTAGGTACTAAATTTGATTTCAAGTGACAAAATATGAACTTAATTTTTTTTTCAATTTGCTAAATTAGCGATGGAATTCGAAAATCCAATGGAATTCTAAGCTCCGTTGTTAATTTTACCGATGGATTTTTTAAATCTATCGCTAATTTAGTAATGGATTTTTAAATTCTATCGCGAATTCCATCGCTAAGAGTTTTAGCAATGGATTTTCCTATTTTAGTGAAAAAAAAATTCGTCGCTAAAACACATATTTTTTGTAGTGTCAGTAGAAAGCCAAAGCTACTTTTGTATTGACGTTGAACTGAATATATATATAGAGTACAACTATGCATTAAGTTTGTTATAGAGTTATTTAGCTCATAATAAAACTAAGCTAATGAGATAAATATAATCTGTTACATAACAATGTGATAAAGTCAATCATAACTGATGTATAACTCTAACACCCTCCTGCAAGTTGAACAGGGATGGAGAAGACGTTCAACTTGGTGCGAAGATGGATATGGCAAGTCTTGTGCAACGGTTTTTTTTTAGAATGTTTGTGATTTAATTAGCAAATGATATGTATAAGACCTGAAGTGATTTTAGGTGAACTTTTTCCCTAATCAATCTCTAAGTGTTTAGAGCGAGAGTGAAATACTGGCATGGTGGTAAGATAAGTAGAACTTAGATGATCACACCACAAAGTTGGAGTTACCGAATGGGAAATGCCAAGTTTTTGGAGTAGAGATTACAACCAATTTAATTCCTGAACTGTGGTAGCTAAGGAGCGATATTCAGATTCTATGAAGGTCTGAGCTACACATTTTTATTTTTGTGAACTCTAAGAGAGAAGATTGTTGCTAAGATATATAGTATAACCTATAGTTGACTTCCTATCATCCAAAGAGCTAGCCTAATCAGCATCACTATATGCATTAAGAGAGAAGGAAAAGGATTTGCGTATGAGAAGTCCATGAGCTGAAGTTGATTGAAGATAGAGTAAAATACGCTTTACAGCTTGTCAATGGTGGTCGATTGGTGCATGAAGAAATTGTGTTTCTTTGTTAACTACATAAGAGATGTCGGGCCTTGTAAAAGATAGGTATTGGAGACCACCAACGATGCTTCTATAATGAGTTGCATCTTGAAGTCACTCATGTTTGAATAAGGATAATTTATGTGATGCACATAAAGGAGTAGTTACTCCTTTAGCAGAAGCCATATGCGCTCGATGTAAAAGGTCATGAATGTATTTCTTTTGGGTAAGTAGGAGACTAGATGGAGTGAAAGTGGCTTCAATGCCTAAGAAATAATGCAAGGTGCCAAGGTCTTTAAGAGCAAAATGAGTGGTGAGAGAGTGAATGACCTGATGCGTAAACTTTTAAGATGAACTTGTAAGTATTAAACCATCAACATAAATCAAGTAAAAAGCTAAAAAGTCTTTATTTGAGTAGAAAAATAATAAGCTGTCTGTTTTAGAACCTTTGAAGCCTAGTTTTTGAAGAGCAAAGGTTAAACACTTGTACCATTGAACAGGTGCTTATTTTAAGCCATAGAGGGAGCGCTTGAGTTTGCAAACATGAGAGGGAAATTATTTTCTCATAAATCCTGGAGGTTGTTGCATGTAAACTTCTTCATCAAGATGTCCACGAAGGAAGGCATTTGAGACATCAAGTTGCTTGATATCCCAACCTTTGCTAATGACCAATGAAAGAATGAGACAGAAAGTGCATGGTTTTATTACTAGGTTGTAAGTGTGATTAAAATCAAGGCCAGGCCTTTGATGAAACCCTTTGGCTACTAAGTGGGCTTTGTAGCAATCAATTGTGCCTTCCGGTGTATATTTGATACGGTACACCCACTTGCAACCGATCAAGTTATGAGCAGTATATGTAGGGACAAAAGTCCATATATTGTTTGCAAGAAGAGCCTTGTATTTGTCAGTCATTGCATTTCCCCAATGGGGTAAGAGGAGGGCTTCTTGGTATAGTGAAGTTTCAGAATTGGAGGTTGTGTTGGTGTGAAAGGTTTTTGGCTTAAGATTTCTCGTTTGAGAATGGGTGATCATGTGATGTTGACGGTTTGGAGGAGGAGGGGAAGGTTGAGAATTTTATGGCGGATATGTTGTTAAGTCAATAATCAAAGGGAGGTCAGGGCTGTTATGTTGAGAAGGGGAGTTGTGTGAAGGATTTGAGTTGGATATGGGATCAAAGGGGTTAGTAGGACATGGAGATGAAGTTGGAGTTTTAGTGGTAGGGGAAGATAAGTCGTTGTCTTCGGGTAGTGGTATGGATGGATAAGGATTGGGTTGCAAAGTTTTTTTAGAATTGGACTATAAGGTAGATAAGGGAAGGGGTTGTTTTGGGTTCGGTAGAGAAGGAGAAAAAATAGGTGAATTAGAAAAGGATGTGGAATTTAACATTTTACCCAGAAATTCAGCATTGGAAAATGAATGTGAGGCAACTCTTTCACCTTATTGATATAGGAATACCTTTTCATAAAAAATAACATGACGTGAGATGATAATTATCTTAGTAAGCATGTCAAGACAATAGTAACCTTTTTGAATTTTACAATAGCTAAGGAAAGCACATTTAGAGGAGCGAGGAGAGAATTTTGTGGCTGCTTGAGAATGTACCCATGAGTAACAAAGACATCCAAAAACACAAAAGTCATTGTAATTTGGTTTATATTTGAATAATTTTGCAAATGGTGATTTATTTTGGAGCACAGGTGTTAGAAGCCTATTGATGATGTAAAGTGCTGTGTCAAAGGCATATGGCCAATAAATACGGGATACTGAAGAATGATTGAGAAAGGAGAGAGCAGTTTCCATAATGTGACAGTGTTTGCGTTCTACACAACTATTTTATTTAGGAGTGTAGGGACAAGAACTGCGCTGAGTGATTCCATTTTCACTAAGATAGGAAGTGAGGCTTTGAAATTCACTTCCCCAATCTAATTGAAAAATTTTAATTTGATGACCAAAAAAATTTTCAACAACATGTCTAAATTTAATAAAAGTGCTAAGAACTTCAGATTTGTATTTTAAAAAACAAATCCAACTATATTTGCTATAATGATCATAAAAGATAACATAATAGCATTTTCCATCAACAGAAGACATAAGAGATGGACTTCAAAGGTCTGAACAAATCAACTCTAAAGGTTTAGAAACACTAAAGAAAGATCTTGAAAAAGGAAGTTTGTGACTCTTGCTAATAGAGAATGAATGACATAAAGGAAAATCATTACTACAAGATTTAATATTGGATTGAAATAAAGCTTGTTCGATAGTGTGGATGGCAGCATGAGCAAGACGAGCATGCCAAGTGGATAGTGAACAAAGAAGGGCACGTGGAGAGGTTGCTGGAGATGGATTTGGTGTCATGGCCAAGGAGTATAGTCCACTCTCATTATGGCCTGTAAGAAGCAAGTTCCTCATGCGAATATCCTTGATCTCAAAATAGGAAGGGAAAAATTCAATAGAAACATCATTAGTGTTGGTAAAGGAAGAGATAGAAAGCAAATTATGACATATGTCAGGAGCATAGAAAATATCATGTAAATGAAATAATTTATTCTTAAAAGAAAATTAAGAGTTACCAATATGAGAAATTGAGATAGTATTATCATTGCCATGATATTCTTTTCAATGACTAATATTCTCAATATCAAGAGTAAGGTGATGAGTTGCACTAGAATCCAAGATCCATTGCTGAATGTTTGGAGTAGAATTGATAGCCAAATTAAAGGATGGTTTATGGTTGAAAGATTAGGTGTTGCGATTTAGTTTTGAGGAAGAACATGTGCGTGTAAGGTGTCCAACTCCATGACAATTATGACAAGTGAGTTGAGTGGGATCTCAAGAAGTAAATGATTGTAATGATGAAGCATATGAAGATTTTCCAGAATAATTACTAGAATGATATTGTGGTGGACGAGAACCACCACGACCTCATCCTCTAAATGGGTGGCCACCTCTAACTCTGAAATTTGAGGAATGTGAGTTGGAGAATGCAGTAGGTGGTATGGGCAAGAGAGGCTCTTTGCATTTGGAATCAGCTTGAAGACTTGCCTCTTCACTTAACAAGAGTCTGTAGAGGTCATCGAACCTAATTGAGTCTGTTCAATTTTCTAAGGATTGGATGAATGGACGGTATTATGGTCCTAGTCCATTGGTGATGACATAGATGAGGAAATCCTCATTCATTGGGTTTTGAAGAGTAGCTAAGTGGTTAGCCATACTTTTGGCTCATTATGTGTATGCAACCATAGATTTTGTTGGCTCTTGGTGAAGCTTAAAAAATGTTGACTTAATGGTGTGTATTTGTGCTCTTGAGCCAGAGGCATATGTGTGAGCCAATTTATCCTAGGCGTCTTTTGCATTTAAGGCTCCAACAACTTGAGGAATAAAAGCTTCTGTAATTGATCTTATGATCCAGCTTAGGACTAGTTGGTCTTCATGAAACCAGGCTTCATATTGCGAATTAGTTTGATTATTCACTATTGGTGGGGGAGAAGAGAGACGTCCATCTATGTGCTTTGATAAGTCATAGTTGTTGAGAAGGGGAAGAATTTGTGCTTACCATAATAGATAGTTTGTGGCATTTAATTTGATGGGAAGATGGGTAGCAATATTTGGTAATGTTGAGACTTGAAAGGTAGAGGTCATAGGTGCGTTGGAAGAAGAATGCAGATTGGTTTGGTTGCTTTCTCTTGTAGGACTACCATTGGCCATTAATAATTTAAGAAGAGATGGTTATTAAATCTTAAGTTGGCTCTAATACCATATGAAAGTATCAGTAGAAAGTGAAAGCTACTTTTGTATTAATGTTGAATTGAATATATATACAGAGTATAGTTATACATTGGGTTTGTTACAGAGTTATTTAGCTCAGAATAAAACTGAGCTAATGAGATAAATACAACTTGTTACATAACAACGTGATAAATTCAATTATAATTGATGTGTAACTCTAACAATATATACTTTGGCATCAGGATTTAATACCCTAATGATCACAATGCCATAAATATCTACTTTTGTGCTTTTCATGGACTTAACATAAATGATAACTCCGAATTGATATTTTTTCTTATGGAACCTGCATCGACGAGGAGAACGGGTAAAGGGGCGGGGTTTCCCCCATAAACACTCCAAGCCTTAAGTCAGTAATAGTATGAGGAAAAATATAATAAAGCAAATATACATAATAGAGTAGAGAATAAAGAATAAAGGAGCAAAGGATGATTGCTTATGATGATGAGGTGATAGAATGATGTCTTAGTGATGTTGTATGATGAGAAAATAAATGTCATGAGATGTATTTATAGGAGAAAATATTGCTCAAACCTCTTAGGAATATGATTCCTTAGTCTTGTAGGATTGCCCTATTTAGGAGAGGAGAAGATTTCCTTTGTAGAGTAGTCTTCCTAATTGAAATAGACTTCCTTATTGAGCTTTCTTCTTATTCAAGTAATCCTCCTCTTTGGGGGAATATATCCCTTATTATAATAGGATACTGATATGGGTTATCAATAGTCCCCCTTAAAAGTCTGTTCAGACATTTATGTCTGATGTATCCAAGTCTATAAGATGATGGAAAATGTCATTGTATCTGCCTGGAGAGAGAGAGACTGCTTGAGTAACTACATCTGATATAGAAGGGTGAGCTGAGGTGGCCAGCCTCAGTCATAAGAAAAGATAGAGCTCAGTACTGAGTCTTGAAATCATCATATAAGAACATTATTTGAAGTGCTAGCTGGACTTGAGTACACAAAACCTGTAATAAAAATGCTTTGGGGTAAAAGATTAACCCGTCAGTGTGGAAACAACATGATGGAACCAGTTGTCACTGGAGTTTTGATGCTCGGTGCAAGGACGCGAGGCTTATAAGCTCGGAATCTCATTACTACAGAAGCGACCTGAGGGTGCCAGTTTTAGTCGTTGGACTTAAATACTTCAAGGCTTTGATGCTCGGTGCAAGGATACGAGGCTTACATGCTCGAAACCTCAGTACTACAGAAGCAACTTGAGAGTGCCAGCTTCAGTCATTGGACTTAATCTTGGTGCACTAAAAGTGTGACCTAAGTGTTGTATAGTCTCGGTGCATTAGAAGCACGACCCAAGTGCTATATAATGTTACTTAGTTCATGAAATTTAGTAACTCTTTTGATGGCAGTTGCCTAGTCAGAATAATGATTGATGTTGAGTCCAAACAGTATTGTTGCAGATGTTTATTTTTTTGAGCATTTATTATTGGTAGTATTTTAGCAAAAGATAGGATGTTAGGATCCTTATAGTGAGTCTGAGCCCTTTCAATCTGAGCTCCATAATATGGGATAGTAATTTAGTGAGAGTGTTTGAAATGATGGAAGGTGGGTTTTAAAGGACTAAATTTAGGTTTGCCCAATCTGAATTATGAGATGAGCATTTGTAATTTACGTGAAAGGTCAATGTTTCATCGCTTCTAAAATAGAGGATAGTGTGTGATATTGGCTAGGATGTCTTGGAATTCCCTTTTGATTTATCCAGCTATGTGGTGGATATACTTGACTCCATTCTTGAATTTCCCTTGTCGGATATTCTCTGAAATTTTAAAGATCTGAGATAGAGTAAGATTTGCCTGAGTGCTATTTGATCTAGCTTTGGCGGGAACCACCATTTATTGTATGAGCATGAGTGAGTGCTTTTTCGCCTTAGAGTTGCCTGACAATGTGTCTAATATCTTTTGACAAACTTTGCATGTTGATGCTGAGTGAGATGATCAGAGTGTCCGATTGTTTGGACTAATGGGTGTTTAAAGTAGCATCTTCAATAAATACGTTTTCCTTATCTGTAGTAATAGATAAAAGAATAATAGTTTTAAGATCATATAATCGATCTCATTTGATGGTCAGTCCTTGTGTAATAAATATATCAAATGTAATTGATATATATTTTGCGTGAATAATAATCATGTATATATGGACGAGCATCTATGTGTAGATGTGTGAGCGTGCTTGTGTGATGAGTTATAAATGTTCATATAAGAATAAATAAACTGCGGAAATAAATAAATTAAATAATATTAAGAGAAACTTATCTTCTGATGTACTCTTGTCTCTCTTTCAAATTCACGAATATTTATATTCGTTGTTTACTTCAATTGTTGCTTGAATGACCCTGTCTTTAAAGATACTGCCTAAGTTTGTATGTGCCCAATTTATTGGCATTTTTTATATATCCAGCTTCACAAAAATATACCATCTAAATATACAGCTCCGAGATTATCAGTTGGATCAAGTTCCCAAAGGCCATGATGATTTTTTTTATTGATACTCATGAGTATCGATGTTGAGGTGCTCATGGTAACATATACATTTGTATTGTTTTACTGTAATAGTAAATAATAAAAGAACAAGAATTTCGGGATCGCTTGATCCATCTAAATTAATGATCCATCCATGTGATAATAATTTAAGAAAAATGGACGTGAAAATAAATAATTAGGAAACAAACTTATCTTGGTTGTAATGCTCTTGTTTTGCCTCTTGAAGTAACGAATATTTATGTTCGTTGAAATTGTCTAGTTGTTGTGGAGTATTTAAAGCTCTCTCCTTAATCTGTGGTGTTGATGTAATTTGACTCTAAGAACGTCTATGTTGCTATCTGAGTTTTGAGTATATTATACTCCTTGGCACCTTATGCGTGGTTTAAACTCCATATGTTCAGACTCGAATGCTTGGACTCCTTGATGCTTAAACTTGGATGCCCGAACTCCTTTGATGCTTGGACTTGGACGCTCGAAATCCTTGATGCTTAGATTTGGATGCCCAGACTCCTTGATGCTTGAATTTAGATGCCCGGGCTCCTTGATGTCTAAGACTTAGATGCCCAGACTCTTTGATGCTCGGACTTGGATGCCCAGAATCCTTAATGCTCAGACTTGGATGCTCGGAATCCTTGATGCTCAGAATTGGATGCCTGGAATCCTTGATGCTCGGACTTGGATGCCCGGACTCTTGATGCTTGGACTTGGATGCTCGGAATCCTTGATGCTCGGACTTGGATGCCTGGAATCCTTGATGCTTGGACTTAGATGCCTAGAATCCTTGATGCCCAGACTCTTGATGCTTAGACTTGGATGCCCGGAATCCTCGATGCTTATACTTAGATGTCCGAAATCCTCGATGCTCGGACTTGGATGTCCAGAATCCTCGATGCTCGGACTTAGATGTTCAGAATCTTTGATGCTCGGACTTAGATGTCTAGAATCCTTGATGCTCAGACTTAGATGTCCGAAATCCTTAATGCTCGAACTTAGAAGCCTGGAATCCTTGATGCTCGGACTTAGATGTTTGGAATAATTAATGCTCGGACTTAGATGCCTAGAATCCTTGATGCTTGGACTTAGATGTCCAGAATCCTTGATGCTCAGACTTAGATGTTTGAAATCCTTGATGCTCAGACTTAGATGTCTAGAATCCTCGATGTTTGGACTTAGATGTCGAAATCCTTGATGCTAGGACTTAGATGTCCGGAATCCTTGATACTTGGACTTAAATGCCCGGAATCCTTGATGCTCAGGCTTAGATGCCCAGAATCTTTGATGCTCGGACTTAGATGTCTAGAATCCTTGATGCTTGGACTTAGATGTCCGAAATCCTTGATGCTCGAACTTAGATGTCCAGAATCATTGATGCTCAGACTTAGATGTTCGTAGTCCTTGATGCTCGGACTTAGATGTCCGGAATCCTTGATGCTCGGACTTAGACAGACCATCATAGAATCTTAACTTTATAAAACCTTATGTAGCGTTTTATCATTATCCCTTCTTTTATTGCTCCTTCCATTGTTGTAACCTTACGATATGGAGTGGATTTTGTAGTAATGGTAGGAAAGAATAATCTCTGCAACATTTTAATATGAATTTATTATTGATGACTAAATTGGAATTTTCACGATCAGAAGTTTGATTTGGATGCTTTCCTTGAATGATCGAGCTAGATTCCAAATAAGTAAAGATAATTCGGAATTGAATTTGATTTTTTCCCACAGACGGTGCCATTTGATAACTCCGAATTGATATTTTTTCTTGTGGAACCTGCATTGATGAGGAGAACGCGTAAAGGGGCGGGGTTTCCCCCATAAACACTATGAAACTTAAGTCAGTAATAGTATGAGGAAAAATATAATAAAACAAATAGACATAATAGAGTAGAGAATAAAGAATAAAGGAGTAAATGATGATTGCTTGTGATGATGAGGTGATGGAATGATGTCTTGGTGATGTTGTATAATGAGAACTTGAATGACATGAGATGTATTTATAAGAGAAGATATTGCTCAAACCTCTTAAGAATATGATTCCTTAGTCTTGTAGGATTGCCCTATTTAGGAGAGGAGAAGATTTCCTTTGTAGAGTAGTCTTCCTAATTGAAATAGATTTCCTTATTGAACTTTCTTCTTATTCAAGTAATTCTCTTCTTTGGGGAAATATATCCCTTATTATAATAGGATACTAATATGGGTTATCAATAAATAATATATATTTCCACCAAACTTCTGTTTTAATTTGTTGTTTTACATGGGCATTATAGAAATAACATAATTCCACATTTTCATAGTTCTTAACTTCCCTGAACATCTAGTTTAAGGTGATTTATTTATGAAGCACAAACATGTTGGTATGCATTACGTGCTTCGAACTAGCAAAGCATATGTGCAACAAAACAAAAAACCTATAAAGCAAGATAATAACTTAATTAAGCATTGACAATCATACCACCTGTGTGTAGGAGAACGAAAAAAAATGTCAAATTAGCAATCAAGTGATACTAGTCATGTAAAACGAAAAAAAAAGGAATTCTAAGGATTGTTGAATTGTGTTAAATAGTCACCATTAGGGTGTATAACTTGGCCAGTAATATAGGAGGAACATTCATTGGAGGCCAAGAAGACATAGGCAGGTGCAACCTCACAAGGCTGTCCTGCTCTATCCATTGGCGTTTCGCTTCCTCCTCAACAGGAAAAGCTGCTGGTTGCAGTGGCGTCCACATTGGACCTGCTGCCACTACATTTACATGAATTCCTTTATCTATAAGCTGCGTTGCGAGGCCTCTCGTGAAGGCTAAAATTGCCCCTTTACTAGAGCTATAGTCCAGCAATCGAGGGTGGCCTTTATAGGCTAGCTACAGATGTTGTGTTGATGATGCTGCTCCCCTTTTCATATGCTTAAAGCATGCCTCCATGCATCCATAGCAATCAATTAAATCATTTTCTATTCCAACTTCCAACCTTGATTGATAAAAATGGAAAATTTTGAATTCAAAAACAGGAAGCTGAACGTGAACATACATGACATATATATATGTTTGGTCTAAAATTTGAATTCAAAAACTAGTCCTTGTTTTCATCTGAATAACAAATTTTATATTGACCTAATAAAACAATAATTTTTTTTAAACAATAAATCAATATTGATTGTGAGCCAAATTAGTTAATTTTCATTGCACCTTAATTAATTTCAAAATTTCCAATTGATACATCCAAATCTATGACTACTCTAGCACATATATTAAATAGATTTGGCATTCTACCAATAATTATTGAAATTAGTTGCAAGAAAACTATTTTTATTTAAGCAATATTTTGAATTTGAACAATAGTATATGTAATCGCATTAAATTAATAGTTGAAAATTTTTATTACTTCTGCTCATGTTGAAACAAATTTATTAGAGCTTATGGACTCTAAATATCAGTGATAACTGGTTTCCGGGACTCCTGGGCTGAGCGTCATGCAAAGCACTGAGCAAAGGGCAAGGTGAGAGGTGGGGGGAATCTCCACAAACACTCCGATGCCTAAGTTAGAGAATAGAAAATGGGTGGCTGAAAGATAGCTTGAGTATGTGTGAATGAGATAAGATGTCCTCTAATGAGGGGTACATGGTGTTATATATAGTGATACTCAAACCTGGGAGGAATAGGAATCCTTGTGGGAGAGTATTCCTACTTCAGTTAGGATTCCTCTTTGAGGTAGTTCCTTGGACGAATCTGTCTTCTCCTTTATCCATGTGTTCCTAATTAGGAGGGTGGATGACCCCTAATTAGGTGGGAACATTCTAGATGGTATTAATCAGAGACAAAAAAAAATGATAAATTTAAAAGGAAACTATTTTCATTTAAATAATTGTTGGTATGGAACTTAAAAAAAAGATTTTAGGAGTATTAATTTTATTTCTCTATATATCTTGTATTGTTAATCTATATGAACTTAACATTGATGTATTTTGTTTAAAATGAGAATTATTTATAAATTTAATTACTTTTAAAAATAAACTTAACTTTTAAATTATAATTAATGAAATCAGATATCATATGTTGGTAAAAAAAGGAGATATTATATGAACATATTTTCTTCAATTGTAATATTTAAATTAAAAAATGTGTCAAAATTATTAAAAAAATAGATCAAAATATATATTTTTCTAAAATTAAAAAATAATTTAAATTGGTAAAAGTAGTAAATATTTTATTTTTATCAATAGTCCTAAATTCTTTAAGTAAATAGAAAGACAATTACTAGGCAGCACGATCCTTTTCCATTTATACCATTACCATTTTTGCAGCAATTTTTTCTTTGATTATAACTTGACAAAGATCTCATTTGCACATAATTTTATTACATTTATTTGGTCTAAACCACGACCATTATTAGTTTTATTAGTTTACATACACCAATAAGATAAATTCAGAATACATATATATATGTAATTTAGTGTCGATTGCTTTATAGTATAGATTCATAAGTCAAACTGAAACCGAAATTCAGCAAAAGAAACCCGGAGAAAAGATCAAGCATTAACAATCAAACCCCCTGCAAGCGAAATCCAAGAAGAGCAAATATTTTGTAAGTGAAAATATATACAAAGAAGCAAAAAGAATATTTATGATGAAAAAAAAAAAAATTTAATTAGCATATATAGCACATATATACCATTAGGATGCAGAACTTGGCCAGTGACGTAGGAGGAACAGTCATTGGAAGCCAAAAACACAAATGAAGGTGCTATCTCGTAAGGCTGTGCTGCTCTATCCATTGGTACTTCGCTTCCTAATTCTGCTACTGACTCAGCAGGAAAAGTTGCAGGTTGTAGCGGTGTCCACACCGGACCCGGTGCAACTGCATTCACACGAATTCCTCTGTCTATAAGCTGTAGTGCTAGACTCCTTGTGAAAGCAACTACGGCTCCTTTAGTGGAACTATAGTCTACCATCACTGGAATGCCAGCATAGGCTGTAACAGATGCGGTGTTGATGATACAGCTCCCTTCTTTCATATGCCTTAAAGCATGCCTGCACATATCCATTACAGCAAAAACATTAGCTATAACGTAACAACTTATGCTTGACTGAAATTAGAAGGAAAATTTTTTAACAATTCTTTACTTGGACATGAAGAAATGAGCAAAAATGTTGGTCCTGAACACCCTCTCGAGCTTAGACTCAGCGATGTCTTCGATAGTAGTAGTGTAGAACGCCTGACCTGCGTTATTAACCAGAATATCGATATGCCCATATTCACTCATAACTTGATCAACAACCTCTTTACAATTTTCTTCAAATCCAACATCAGTATGTATGGCAATAGGGTCTTTTGCTCCTTCTACTTTCACCTCTTTTAAAATTTTGAGGATGTGGTCTCTGTCCTTGTCCTCCTGGCCTTTCACATACGTAAAGGCTACAGTTGCACCCTCCAAGGTAAAGAAGTAAGATACAGCCCTTCCTATACCAGAATCTCCCCCTGTCACCAGAGCCACCTTTCCCTGCCACGAATTTTCAGTACATATATAATTTAGATCACTGGCATCCACACAACAATAAGCATTTTTTTTAAAGAGAAAAGACTGTCAATTATTTCAAATGTTTAGTTGCAAGTAAGCACAACAATTCAAGACATGCATTTTGTTTAGAGACCCGCTACGTGAATAGCAGTATCACGGAGAAGAGAAGTTCTTTTTTATCTCTATTTTTTTTTTGTTTCCAATAAAGCAAAAATAGGGTAAAAAAGGAAAATAAAGAAAAATACTTTTGTCTTTTATAGTAATCTAACTTATCATAACCCGCGACATATATTATTATTCTTTAAATTATTACATTCTGCATTGCAAAATAATTAACATATTGCTTAATTAAGCTCAAAATTTGAAAGGATTTTGAAAGGTATAATGGTTAATGTTGCAGGTTTCGATAACAATAATGTTTTTACAGACCTACAAAATGATAAAAAAATTATTTAAAAAAAAAACTGTTATGATGTGATTTGCTACACCATTCAATATCATTACCCAAATTAAAATTATATTCTAATTATAAGGCAAACATTTCACATTTAGTTGAAAAAAAAAAAGGGTTTTACATGGAGCTTGTTGGAAGGCTTGTAGTGAGGGTTTATGAATTGAGGAAGAGGGTGCATCAGATATTCTTTGCCTGGCTGCTTGTCTTGAGTCTGTGGTGGAAACCGGTAGCCACGTTCGGTTGCCATATATTATCTTTTATCAAAAACTGAAATTTCTGGCTTCTAAAGTAAACTACAGCCAAGGAAAATCAGAAAGGACTGTCTATAAATGCAACTGCGAAAAAGAGAGCTTTGGTTTGGAGTGGATGAGGTTGCCATAGAAGGATATACATATAGATACGAAGTTAGTTGATCTATCCACGCAAGTGTTAGTGATGTCGTGCAAGATGTGTCGTGGAAGTCGTGCTTGAATTATTATATTTTATGTAGAAAAAGTACCCATAGTTTAGGTGAAAATGTTTTTACATTCAAAAGTTAGATTGATACAAATTTAATATTTGCTCTACCTGTTTATTTATATTAAAATTTTATCTCTATTCAACTGTAATCCAATTATGACTTATGAATTTTAATTTTTGATTTGATCTTGTCTTATATTTTTAGTAGTTAAATATAAATTTTTTAAAATATGCATCATAAATTTGATAATTGGATATAATATACTGGAATAGACAAAAATTTCCTTCTTTAAAAAAATTTGAATTATTAATCAACTTAGAAGGAGCTTGTAAATATTTTCTTAGTTTTAATATAATTTCTAAGACTAGAGGGAGTATTATATGTATTTCAAAACAATCATTATATCTTATAAAATAGTAGAGGCCACCGATTTTTCTTCTTTTCACATTGAAATGCCTTGATATATCTAGAACATAAAATCAAATTTACATTCAAACGAAGAAATCGAGATCATCATGGCCAAAAATTTTTCCCCCTAGCCTTTTTTCGTGTTGTTATTAAGTCTAATCTTTTACCTTATCCTAATTGTATGAAATAGAAAAATCAAAATCCCACAACTCCATGAAATCCAAAATTCACTGGTTTGGAATAGTTGAATTAGACTAGTTCAATACATTTTATTAATTCAATTTATTTCTTTTTTTTATTTAGACTCCATTTATTTGTGGAAAATATATTATCTTTGGAACAAAGAAAATGTTTTCCGATATTTGGTTGCAATATTAGAAAATAATTTAGAAAATATTATCATTTGTGACAACAACACTTTTTATTATTCAAATTATCTCTTTGTAATGTACCTAATGTATATTATTTATAAATTATCTTTTTGTAATGGACCTAATGTATATTATTTATAAATTATCTTTTTGTAATGGACCTAATGTATATTGTTTATAAATTATCTCTTTATAATGAGCATGATCTATTGATACAAAACCTATATAAAAGAATGAAAGGAAAAAAGAAAGTGATGAGAGAAAAAATGAAAAAAAAAAAAGAGGGAAAGGAGGAAAGAAGGAGAGAAGGCAAAACAAATAAGGAGAAAATAAAAATAAAAGAGAGAAAGGGAAAAAAAAAAGAGTGAAGGTAAAAAATATGAGAAGAAAACAAAAAAAAAGGGAAAGGAGAAAAAAAGAGAGAAGATAAAAAATAAGGAGAAGATAAAAAAAAAAAGAATGAGAGAAGGAAAAAAAAGGATAAAATAAAAATAAAAAAAGAGAAGAAAAAATAAGGAAAAAAGGACAAAAGTAAAGAAAAAATAAAAAAGAAAAAAATTTTAGGTAAATTTCTTTTATTTTAAGTATTAGAAAATAATTTCTCATTTTAAGGATGAAAAGTTATTTTTCCGTTCTGGAAAAGTTTTTTCTGCAAACAAACGGAGCCTCAATGTCTTTGATATTTAGTAATTATAATGGTTGTAACTGATTCGGAGTTCAAACCAATGAACCCTCAAAAAGATCAAAACTCTCTTAGCACCACCTATTTTTTCTATATACCTTGACCTTAAGATCTTATTTGGAGGAGTAACAGATTAGTATTCAATTTATTTCTTTGATAATAACTTGATGAGTATATAATGAGATACAAACATATGACTATAGCCAGATTAAGATGGGTGCTTACTAGAACACCTACCTAGTTACATAGACATAATCTCATTTATTAATCAATATAATCCAACCCTATCTCGTTTCAGTAATAGTAGCACATACCGCTAGTATCATGCATTTACAGTATAGCGCCATGCGCACAATATATAGAATATCAAATATTTGGTTAAGTGAATGTTTATGTACAAAGAAATAGTTATATATACAAACAAAAATATTTGGTTATAAAAAACACACCGTTAGGATGCACAACTTGGGCCAGTGATATAAGACGAACAGTCACTGAAAGCCAAAAAGATGAAAGAAGGTGCAATCTCAAAAGGTTGTGCTGCCTGTCCATTGCCACTTCACTTCCTAATTCTGCGATCTTCAAAAGGTGCAATCTCAACAGGTATAGATGCTGGTTGTAGCGGTGTCCAAATAGGACCTAGTGCAACAACATTCACACGAATTCCTGTTTATAAGATGCAGAGCTAGACTCCTTGTGAAAGCCACAATGACTCCTTTAGTGGAGCTATAGTCTAGCAACACTGGATTTCCAGCATAGGCTACAACAGAAGTAGTGTTGATGATGCAGCTCTCTTCTTTCGTGTGCTGCAAAGCGTGCCTACACATTTAATTTGGTAAATAAGTAAATCAGTTAGTAAAATTCCTCTTTGTTATGCAGCATTATGAGGACAAATTAGCCATATTTCACTATTCACTTAAAGAATAAAGAAATAATTGTAAGCTTTGATTGAATGGTAATGGCCCTCGAGCTATCTCGAGAGTGGTGATGTTTCGAGTTTAAACTCTATTTTATCACTGAATTATCTTTACCTGGTTATGAAGAATAAGCAAAAATGTTTGTTCTAAACACCCTTGCGATCCTAGGCTCAGTATATCTTGAATGGTAGGAGGGTGGTACTGTTTAGCTGCATTATAAACCAGAATATCGATATGCCCATATTCACTCACAACTTGATCAATAACTTTCCTGCAATTCTCTTTGAATCTAACATCAGTAGGTATGGCAATAGGGTCCTTTGCTGCTCCCCCTATCATTAGAGCTACCTTTCTCTACCATGCCATATATATAGTTTAGATCATTGGCATTCACTTTTAACAGTTTTTTTTTGTAAGTAAATAAATAAAAAGTTTACATGGAGCTTGTTGGAGGGCTTATAGTGAGGATTTATGAATTTTGGAAGAAGGCGCATTAGATACTCTTTGCCTGGCTGCTTGTCTTGAGTCTCTTGTCACGGAGCCATTACTTTCTCCTCAAAAAATTAGTTTATTGGAATGTGAAGTGCCCACATTTATAAATCCAAAAATTTCCCCATAACTTTCTAATGTAGGATTTATGACATTCTATCCCACCTGATTGTGCAATGCCCTCGGGCCTACCTCAATCCTGGTGTCTCTCGTGAAGGCCCTATTGTAGACAGTGGGGTTTAGTGTTCGTCCAAAATTTTAGCAACCGTAATACTATTTGAGCTCAAGGCCTTAAGGAACACACTACTATATCATAAAAACACAGCATGGAGATGAAGAGTTGTCACCCAGGGTAATAATCGGAACAAATTGCTTTGGTGGTACTCGATTTTCTAAAAGAAAGCTAGTACCATAACTAGAAAATTTTGGAAAGGGAATACTAACTTCTTTTAGTCTCTTGTTCATTTAGGATTACTTTATGAATTATTACTTCATTTTCTAATTACATGCAATTTTATTAAACTCTAATTTGAACATCCATCTAACCCTAAGACAACTAATCATAAAATCACAATTAAAAAAGAATTCATGCAAGGTGTAACGTCCCTAAATCTAAACTAAGTTAATTTTATTTAGAAGTTAGTTAATTCTACATTTTATTTACAAGTGAAGTGGGCTAACAAAGGACCTATAATTTTATCAATTTTAGTGAACCTAGATCTATTTATTTTAATTTATCTAAAGAAATGGGCTTAAGTCTATAAAATTTTAAAGGAAAAGTTGAATTAGTGGGCCTAAGTCTACTTAATTTTATTTTAAGTGAAATGTGGACCTAAATCTATTTATTTTAAAAGCAATGAAATAAAATGGGTTGAGCTAAATCTAAATAAATTTTAATTAACTAGAAAATGGGCTTAAAGTCTAAATTAATTTTTAAAAAATAAAAATGCTTTATTGAGCTGGGCTAAATCTAAATTGATTTTATTAATTAAAATGAGCCTAAATCTAATTAACCTAAAATGGGCCTACATTGATTTTAATTAAATTAAACCCTAAAACCAATTTAAGTCTATTAATTAAGTGGGTTTAGACCTAATGTGGACTTGGAGCCCAAAAGACATGAAAACCAAAGACAAAACCCAAATCAACAAACATACCAAAAATAAATCAAAACAACAATTTTTACATTATTTTTCTAAGAAACCCTAATTTAATTTCATGTAATCCTAAAATTAATCTATTGCCATCATTGATTTTATCAGGTTTATCCAAGTGAAACCCTAATTACTAATTAATTTTAAGAACACAAAATCAAATAATTACTATTCTCACTATTGGAGTTATTACAATTCCTACGTGAATAAAACAAATAGGACATTATATACAAACCCAATAAAAACAAATAAAATAAAAAGCATAATCCTAAAAACCTACGTTAAAATGTTACAGGTTCTAATCCATGGCATTCAATGGATCTTATCACGACCTAAACCGGGAGTCATGACCGGTGCTAGGGAACGGGAATTCTTTCGAATTCAGAACCCGTAGCAAACCTTAAAAATTAAAAAAAGGCATGCAATAAATAAATAAATAAATAAAAACACCAAAATTAAAATCTTAAATTAATATAAAAATAAATACTTATATCATATTATAAAATAAAATATTTCATACAATATTCAGAGAAAGGTCTCTAACATAAAAATCATTCTACAGATACAAACTACTACTACTAATACTACTACTACAATTTTTTAGAGTACAATAAAGTTCAGGTAAGTAATTCACATAAACTAGTCGAGGCTGAAGAAGTTCGGCGGATAGGTCTACTACTGAGGTCTGAGGAAGAAGAATTTCCTGCAAAATAAACAACTAAGGGAATTAAGACCTCATTGAGTAAATTATTATATTATATATACATGCACCTCCTAATGTCATATGAAATCAAGTATCAATATATATAATAAATATATACAATCATTTCACACAGATGCTGAAATCACTTTTATGTATAATAAATGCTGAAAAACATTTATATTAATGAAGGATCAAATAGAGCCCTAATTAATCGCAACCTCAATAAAAAATATCTCTCCAGCCATACAGGCTTACTTAATTCCAAGTTAATTCTCCTATTCCATTATGGACAGTATACTGGCCTCGAGACACTAAGTCAACCGAGCTCCAGCAGTCTTACTGTCAGTGTGTTTGGTTTTGAGACACTAGGTCAACCAAGCTCCCACAATCACACTACTCAATCACATCAAATCTTAAAATCAATCAATCAATCAATAAATTTCACCTCAAGTGACTCAATCCCTAAAATCTATCACACCGGTACGTACACGGTCCTAGTGTTGCCCACTAGGTAATCGATATCCTTCAAATAAAAATATTGAATATACATATGAGAAATAAATAATGCATAGTCAAACATAATAACATTCATAACAATAAAATAAACCATATTGTCACGACCCAAAATAGGGACCATTATCGGCACTAGGGAACGAGAATTCTTTCGAATCCGGAACCCGTAGCAAGCCTTAAAATAAAATAAAATATGCAATAATAATATTAATGTAAATAAAATATTTTGCAGCAGAAAAAAATCATAAATAATAAAATAATAATCCACCAATGAATTTAAATAAACAACTCATCTCATATATAAATATTATCCTTTAATACAAATCCAGTTCAAACCTTTAAAGTACATAACTCACATAATTATAATACATAAACCCCACAATTATTTACAACTACTGCAGTGTCTAGATTATAAAGTAAAGCTTAGATAAGCAGTTTACATAGTGAAGCCGGGGCAGAAGAAATCCAACGTATGGGTCTGCTACTGAGGTCAAAAGATGATGACTCTCCTAAAAAATGGTCAACAAAGGGGAGTCAGACCTCACTAAGTGAATTGTTATAATATATATACATGCATACTAAATGGCAAAGCATACAACCAACAATATATATATATATACCACGACGGCCCAGTATGATCTAAGGGGACACAACAGAGCAGATTAATCACAATGCAGTAGGTTAATCACAATGTGTAAATGCAGAAATGTCTCACGATGCATGGTCTCACGCTCCAGTCACAAGCTAAATATGGAGGTTACCGTACCAAAATGCAAATAGGATTTCACAGAGTTTCTGATATGCAGGATCCTAATTTCTTAGGCAAGCATAGAGCATACGTTCTGTTACTCAAATAATTAAAAGCAAAAATTGCAGAAGATAAAATAATGCTTTAAAGAAAATAAATAAAAGACATTAAAACAATATAGATCTTTGAAAGTTAAACTTACAAGAGTTTGTTATATAAAAAGTCCTTTATATTCCAAGTAGAGGGAGATACAATGGTTCAAATATTCAGAACGCAGAGGCTTACAGAAATCTTTTCTACATATATATTTATTTTGTTACTGGAGAGTTACAAATTTCATAAGAAATCTTTCATTAGGTAGAGAGGAAGAAGGAGGTAGAAGGTGTTTTTCCTAAAAATTTTCTTCTTTCTAAAAAGTTCTGCCTCTTGAAAGCAAGAGGAGGGTTCCTTATATAGAGGACAGAGGCTTTGTAAACATATGGAGAGCATGACAAGTGGAGTACAGAGGAGCGTGAATTCCTGAAAGAATCAGGGTGACTTGTTTTACTGTTTGCCAATTATCTTTCACAACCACCACCTGGTGACTTGAAATAATTACTGATTATTTTATCCTGATAGTGGACAGTGGGTCCCATCCTTGAGGAGGAATAGAGAGAAGTGGGATGGCAGCTGAAGGTGGAGCTGAGTATTTGATGTAGTAGTTGAATTTTCCTGAAGGCTATCCGAGAAGGTCCCATTCAGGAGAAGAATAGGTCCCTGCCCAAAAGAAAATATATTAAAATACTTTTTTTTTAATTAACCCTAACTTTTGCATGGGCCGTCTTATACAAGGTTTTCAACCCATCGGACTTATAATTACAACTACAGACATATTTTTACAAAGAAAATATTTATAAATAAAGAGGTCCTATAAGCTTTTGGGCTATGGGCCTTTGGGCTTGATAGGAGAGAGAATTCTAAAATAATCATCCTCATTGTCATTACCCAAATCGACTAAAGGTTTTGAGTTTTCGGAGCTGCTGGATAGTGCTGCAGAGGAAGAGGCTTCGGATTGAAGGAGCTGCTGCATAATCTTAAAATATTCTTCTTTAGTTTTGGCAGCTATAAGGAGGGCACTAGCATGAGACTTTTGAGCCAGAAAGGAAGTTTGTGCCAAGTTTTGAGATTCAGAAGATCCAAGGAAACCTTGCTGTTGAAGCCAAGAGGAGATAGCAGATTGGGAGATCTTATCTGTTTTATTATAAGAGTTCCACCATTTAACCTTGAATCTTCTCTGGAGAACTGTAATACCATTGTTAGAACAAAAGTTGAGGTACCATTGAGATACCCAAGGAACAAAGAATTTAGAGCAATATAGGGTAAGGAAATCAAATTTCTTTTCAGTTTGGGAAGCTCGATAATGGGAGCAAAAGAGGTCAAAACCCTGTTGAATTTCAGAGGGAAGAATATCAGGGATTGGTCCATAGTTATTCCACCATCTGGCGAACCATACAGGAAACTCAGAAATATTAGCATGATCACTTAGGAAGAATAGCCAGGAATGGGTATTAAAATGGTTTTGGATAAGGAAGGTGTTAAACCATGCCTGTTCATAATCCCAGTATGAGTATGTACGGCAGAAGTCTATCTTTACAGAGAAGTTTACAGGGAAAGTTTTGGGTTTAAAGAGTTCTTATCCCCAAACAGATGGGTGGAGGACTTTAAGAATTTTGCAGGTTGAGTAAGAAGGTTTGGGGTATCCTTTATGGTAGAAGTGTTTGAATTCTGCAGAACTAGTAACTTCTAAAATAGTTTGATAATATTCTTGGGGTTTTGAAAGATCCCAAGGTTTGAAAAACAAATTTGGAGGAAAATGATTTTGCATAGTCAAAAATGGGTCTTTATTGAAAAATCCATTTTCTATAGTCAAAATGTTTTGAATAGAATTCTTTATGAGAAAATCAAAAGAAGTTTTTGATTGTGTACAGAAAACCTGTGAACTACTTGGAGTAGCCACAACTTTTAAATCTTCTTGAGAAATAGTTTTTTGAGAAGAAGAAGATTCACCTTTTTCAATTTTAGAAATGGGAAGAGGAGCCTTACCAAGTATACCTTTGTCTAAAGGAATGATTGCCTGGTTTGTTTCTGGGGCTGAAGGAAGAGGGATAAGAGTATTTTGGATAGCTTTAAGGAGTTCTGGGGTGTTGGAGATAGAATCAATCCATTGCTGAATTTGGGTTGTTTTATTAGAATCATTTGATTCTTTTTGGTTTACTATATCGAACCATGATTTTATGGGTTTAGAAGTGGAGGGAAGAGGAGGATCAGGCTTGTCAGCCTTTTCTTTCTTTATTTTTCTGGGCATCTTTATCTATTTTGCAAAAATTCTCTGGTCAGAAAGTCTAGCAAAGAATTTAATGCTCCCTTTATATATTCTATATCAAAATAAAAAATACTAAGTATAGCTTGCCATCTTGCAAAAATTTGCTTTGAAGCAATATTTTGGACATTTTTTTGTAAAACATCATTTGCAGATTTACAATCAACATGAAGCAAAAATTTTTATTTAGTAAATCAGATTGAAACTTTATGATGCACATGACAATGGAAAGAATTTCTTTTTTGATGGTAGAATAGTTTCTTTGAGTATCATTCCGGTGACCTGAAGTATACTAGATTATAACTCCTTTACTATTCTGAACTTGTTTGAGAATGCCCCCGTATCCAAGATCACTAGCATCTGTTTCTACAATCTTAGGAAGACTGGGATCAGCTAAGTGGAGACAGGGAATATTAAGAATAAATTTCTTTACGTGTTGGACTATTTTGGTATGTTCATCAGTTTAGGGAACAGGGTTTTTCTTTAGTCTATCATATAGAGGTTTTACTATCCTGTTTATATTGGGACAGAAATCTAATATATAGTTTAGACTTCCTAAAAATCTTTGAAGCTGAGTTTTGTCAAGAATCCTATCAGGGAATTTATTTCCAAATTCTAAGGTTCTTTCTATAGGGACAATGGTTCCACAGTATATATAGTGTCCTAGGAATCTAACTCTAGTTTGGAAAAGAGATATCTTTTTTTTTCTGAAACAACAAGACCATTATTCTTAATAGTGCAGAAAAAATATATTAAGGTGCTTGAAGTGTTGTTCAATAGATTTAGAGAAGATAAGAACATCATCTATGTAAACAATACATAATTTAGAATAAGGATGAATATGTCATTCATTATTCTTTGAAATTCTTTAGGAGCATTCTTTAAACCAAATGGCATGACATTCCACTCGTATTGACCAAATGGGACAGTAAAAGCAGTTTTGTAATGATGATCTTTATGAATTTGTATTTGCCAAAATCCTGATTTCATATCAAACTTTGAAAAAACAAAAGCAGAATGAAGTTTTTGAATAAGATCTTTTTTGTTAGGAATAGGATACTTTATCCATTTGAGGGCTGTATTCAGAGGTTTATAATTTATGACAAGTATGAGAGTACCTCTTTCTATTTTAGAAGCTTTATTAATATAGAAAGCAGCACAACTCCAAGGGGATCTGGATTTTGAAATTAATCCTTTGGACTTGAGGTCCTAGATTTCCCTTCTACAGTGCTGTTCCAATTCAGCATTCATTTGAATTGGTCTAGCCTTAGTAGGGATATTTTTTTCATCAAATCCTGGTTCATAAGGCAAATCAATAATGTGTCTTTTTCTATTCCAGAAACCATTTGGTAAATTAGAACAAAGTTCAATTTTTATAGACTCTAGAAGGGAAGAAATTTTATGTTTTAAAACATCAGACTTTAATTGTTGTTCAATTTTTTGAGAATAAACATTTTGCTTTAAATCACGCAGATCAGTTTCTTTTCCTTTGATTAGAAGATTTATTTTATTTTTATAAATGGAGTGAGCTTTAACCAGATTGAGCTGTCTGGTTCTAGGCTTTTCAAGAAAGGGAAAGGATATGAGAATTTTATCATCTTTATAATCAATAGAATGGTGATTGACAATGTAGGGGGTAATTAAATTAATGAATGGTGTTCCTAAGATTACAGTGTAATGCATGTCAGAAACAAGGAGAAAGGAAGTTTTTAATAAGAAATCACTATTTAAAACACTGGCTTCTGTTTTTCCTTCAATGTTTATTTTTTAACTGTTGGCAGAAGAAAGTGTTTCAATGGTTTTTTCTTGAAAACATTTTGGAAAAACATAAGTCTTTATACAATTTAAATAAGCTCCGGTATCAAACAGAGCTATAGTGTCAATATGAAAATCTTTATCAAACACAATAGTAACCTTTATAATATATTTTCTTGAAGTGACTTTATTAAGAGCATAGAGGAAATCTACAGGAATTTTGTCGAGGTTGGCTAAGGACTGAGGTTCTAGGTTCTTGGTTTCATCACTATCGCTAGAGTCTTCAACAAGTTTAGTGATAAGGAACTGGATTAGATCATAATCCTTTTGCTGTTTTTCTTTAAGTTGCTTGATATCTGACTTTATGGTTTTTATTTCTCCCTGGAGTTCCTGAATTTCTCCTATTGGTCTTTTTCCTTGCTTTGTTCTTCCTAGGATGGTAGTCAGGTCATACATACTTATACTGGTGGAAGGTAGCTCTGGAGTTTCAGGGTCTTTTTCTAAGGAGTGCCTTAATTGTTCTAGATAATTTTTCTGAACATCAGGATCAGTTATGTGCTGGATGACATCTAGAATTAAGGTTTGTTCTTTGGTTAGCATATTAATATGCTTCCCCAAAGAGACAGAGGAGGTATCTATATCGGAGGAAGAGGAGGAGGCTATTTCGTCTGTCTGAAGATTTTTCAAGAAATTAACAGAATTAGTTTCAGACTCAGACTCAGAAGTTTCTATAAGAAGGGCAAAAAGCTTTTCTAGGTTTTTCTCTTCTAGATTTAATTCCCGAACTTTTCTAGAGATACGACAGTATTTAGAGATATGACCCTTTTTGCCACATTTATAGCAGGTGACATCTTTGAGACCAGTTTTCTGAGTTTTAGAAGAAGAGGCTTTATGTTTTGATGATTTTTTATGAGGTTTTTTGTAATAAGGTTCTTTATATTCCTTTTTCTTTGAGAACTTCTTATAATTTTAGGAAATTCTCTTAGACGAAGGTTACAAAGACTTCTTACTGCAATTACCTTTACAAGAATTGTTCTGAGTATAACTATAATCAAACTTTTTACAGAAAGATCCTAATTCTTTTTTGGACCTTTTTAGTTCCCATTTTAAATGTTTTTGGAGTTTTAAGTCCTGACAGATCTTAAGACCTTCCTTCTGGGTAATACTAATAAGTTCGCCATAGGTAAGCTTATTGTAGGGAATGATGTGGAATCCTGTGGATTTTCTAATGGTATTTCTAACTCTTTCTCCTAGGAGGGTAGGGAGACCTGCAAGAATTTTTCTTTCCAGAAGGGCTGGTTAGAATCTTCTCTGAGCATGACTCTAGTAAGGAAAGTCGATCTATACGATTGGAAATCACTTAGATTTTTGCATCTGAGATTAGATAGGAGATCAACATTTTTATCTTTAAGATGGGAAGAATCTCCAATGAAATGGAGTGCTATGGTCAATATGAGGGTAGAAACAACATCTTGAATAGGGCTTCCTGATTGATCTAGAATGGGTGTATTATCATCATTTTTCTGGATAGCATGAAGGATATCTAGTTGTTGGGGCTTAGTGAGATGAAAATCCCACCATCCTTTCAATTGTCCAGAAAATCCAGCTATAATGAGTTCTGCGATAGATCTATCAGAAGTTCCTATTTGGGCTTTATAGGCATTAGAGGCCATAGTCATTTGTTGGAGAAGACTAAGGATCTAATATTTAGACATGCCATCAATGTTCCATTCATATATGGAATTGGCACTGAACTTAGATTGGACAAGCATATTAGGGTGAGAACCTATTTCAAGTTCTGGTAATCTAGATTGAATATAAGTAGGATTGGAAGAGTGAGGAATGATAGGCCAATGAATTTTTGCTATCTTAGGAGATTCTCCCAGAAAATCACCATCTTTAGAAGAGGTTTCTATATCTTTATTGAGAACACTAATACTTTGATTAACAAACTGAGCAGAGTCAGGAATAACTTGTCCTGGGGTTCCACTAGAAGAAGGACTGACTTTACTAAGTTGTTGTCTAACAGCCTCTAGGAATTCAGACCTATTACTTTTAATTTCTTGTTGAGCACTGGAGGATATCTGAAAAGGTTTAAATATAGGGTTCTTAAGTTTTTCAGAAGGAACAGAGATAAAAAATTCCATAGAATTTTGGGATCTGTTTTCTATTTTAGACAACTGTTTACCTATGCTATTAAGGTGAGCATTGGTGAAGTTGTTTTGAACTATTATATTTTTTAGGTTTTGAGAATCACTATCCTGGGGCTTTTTATAGGGGTTGGCATCAACAGTGTCATTTCCTATAGAGATCTTTATTTGCCAAAGAGGAGGATGATCAGACTTAATTTCCTGACCATTGGCTGTTTCCCAAACACTTTTCTTATTTCTAATAGTGACAGGATGAAGAACTTTAAAAGGATATGAAATATTATTTTCTGATGTGTATATTTCAAACCATTCAAAAAAAAATATATTTACTTTATTCTTGTAAATAAAATCATAAAATTCCTTTTGAATATTTTCTCTTATATATAGGTAATTTATAAAGAACCATGTTCTTCTTTCCAAATTATAAAATGCATAAAAGTCTTTATGTAAAGATTCTTTATCAGGAAGAAATTCTGTATCTAAAACATTCAATTCATGTGCAATGTTTTCTGTTATAGCTGCAACACGTGTGGAGGGTCTGAGACATACTTCCTCAACATCGAGATATGAAACACCGGATGCACCTGAGACATACTCGGGGGCAAAGCCAACCGATATGCAACAGTGCCAACTCTCTCCAGAATCTCGAACGGTTTAATATATATCAGTGCTAACTTACCTTTCCTGCCAAATCTCATCAAACCCTTCATAGGAGACACCTTTAGGAAAATAAAGTCTCCAACCTGAAACTCCACATCTCTGCGCCTAGGATCCGTATAGCTCTTTTGCCTGATAACTATGGTCTCTAATCTGTGCTTAATCACGGCGACTTTCTCTGTAGCATCTTGAACCATCTCAGGTCCAGTCAAAGCTCTCTCCGCAATCTCATCCCAACTCAGAGGGGATCTACATTTCCTTCCATACAACGCCTCATATGGTGCCATGCCAATACTGCTATGGTAGCTGTTATTATATGAAAACTCTACGAGTGGCAAATGATCATCCCAACTACCTTTCAAATCCAGGACACACATCCTCAACATATCTTTTAGTGTCTGGATCGTCCTCTTAAACTAACCATCTGTCTGAGGATGAAAAGCAGTACTAAAATCCAACCTAATGCCCATCGCTTCTTGCAACTTCTGCCAAAAATGTGAGGTAAATGCTGAACCTCTATCTGACACAATGGACACAGGTACTCCATGAAGGCACACAATATGCTTCACATATAGTTTCGCCAATCTAGCTATAAAATAGGTGGCTTTCACAGGCAGGAAATGTGCAGACTTAGTCAACCTATCTACAATCACCCAAATGGAATCGTATCCATCCTTAGAACGAGGTAAACCAACCATAAAATCTATAGCTATCCTTTCCCACTTCCACTCAGGAATAGGAAGAGGCTGAAGCTTCCCAGAAGGCTTTGAATGTTCAGCTTTCACTTGTTGACATGTCAAGCACTTAGCAACATAATCAGTGACATCCTTCTTCAATCCATCCCACCAGTACAAGTCTTTGATACTATGGTACATCTTAGTGACACTATAGGTTGTAGAATGTACTTCCTCTAGGATCTCTTCTCTTAAATCATCCACATCAGGAACACACAATCTACCACTGATCCATAACACACCATCATCATCGAGTGTGAAATTAGTGAACTTCCCTGCTCAAACATTCTCTGCAAGCTCTTCTAGAATAGGATCTTGGCTCTGAGCTACCTTAATCCTATCTCTCAATATAGATCGCACCTTAAACTGAGCTAGCAGTCCACCTGACCTAATAATCTTTATCATCAGACCTTGATCCACCAAAAAATACAACTCCTGGATCAACGGTCTCCTCTCTACACTGATATGAGCAAGACTGCCTAAGCACTTTCTACTCAAGGCATCTGCTATTACATTAGCCTTGCCCAGATGATATAAAATCTCATAATCATAATCTTTCAATAATTCCAACCATCTCCTCTGCCTCAAATTCAGATCTCTCTATTGGAAAATATACTTAAGGCTCTTGTGATCAATAAAATCTCATAAGTCACCCCGTATAGATAGTGTCTCCAGATCTTGAGAGCAAAGATTACTACATCCATTTCAAGGTCATGTGTAGGATAGTTTTGCTCATGCTTCTTTAACTGCCTTAAAGCATAAGCTATCACCATACCATTTTGCATTAACACACAACCAAGGCCAACCCTAGAGGCATCACAATAAACTGTGAACTTGTCTACACCATTAGGCAAAGCTAGCACTGGAGCTGTGGTCAACTTCTCCTTCAACAACTGAAAACTACTCTCACAAGCTTCTAACCACTCAAATCTTACATTCTTTTGATTCAAGTGAGTCATAGGGGCTGCAATTCTGAAAAAATCTTGCACAAACCTACTATAGTATCCGACTAAACCCAGAAAACTCTGAATCTTTATAACAGAAGTCGGTCTAGGCCACTCAGACACTACCTCAATCTTCTGTGGATCAACCTGGATACCATCTTTAGACATCACGTGTCCAAGAAAAGAAACACTCTCCATCCAGAAATCACACTTTGAGAATTTAGCATAAAGCTGATGTTCTCTTAGTGTCTGTAGTATAGTCCTCAAATGATATACATGCTCCTCCATACTCCTCGAATATACCAGTATATCATTGATGAAGACTACCACAAACTAATCCACACATGGTTTGAATACCTTGTTCATCAGGTCCATAAAAGTTGCTAGTGCATTAGTCAAGCCAAAAGACATCACTAAAAACTCATAGTGGCCATATCGAGTGCGGAATGTCATTTTAGGAACATTAGCTTCACTAATCCGCAGCTGATGATAACCCGACCTCAGTTCAATCTTAGAAAAGAACTATGCACCTTGAAACTTATCAAACAAGTCATCTATCCTCGGGAGAGGATACTTGTTCTTCACTGTCACCTTGTTTAGCTCTCTGTAGTCAATGCATAGTCTCAAGGTACCATCCTTCTTCTTCACAAATAGGATTGGTGCACCCCAAGGAGAAACACTGGGTCTGATGAAACCCTTATCCAATAACTCTTGCAACTGCTCCTTTAACTCTTTCAACTCTACAGGAGCCATTCTGTAGGGTGGCATAGATATAGGAGTACTACTTAGAATCACATCTATACAGAACTCAATCTCTCTGTGAGGTGGTAAACCTGGCAACTCCTCAGGAAAAATATTAGAAAACTCACAGGCAATAGGAACATTTGTGAGTAACAACTTCTCCACTAAAGTATCCCTGACTAATGCAAAATATCCCTGACAACCTTTCCTCAACAACTTCCTAGCTGTAATAGCAGAAATAACATTATGAGGTGCTAAACTCCTATCACCCACAAACTTAAATTCTTCTTCATCAGGAATTTTGTAAGTCACCTCTTTACTCTGACAATCCACTACGACATAGTGCTGAGATAACCAATCCATACCTAGAATAATATCCAACTCCATCACATCCAACAAAATCAAATCAGTGGATAATTCTCTATCTCCCATGAGAATTGGACAACCAGAAAGAACAATATCAGTGGCCAAAGAATCACCTAGAGGAGTGGTGACAGACAAAGGAAAAGCCATCCTTGAAGCTTGCCAATAAGACTTGGAAGCAAAAACAGGAGAAACAAACGAATGCGTGGCACCCGGATCAAACAAAACCCATGCATCTAGGTAACAAACAGAAACAATACCTACCACGATTGCATTAGATGCCTGAGCATCCTGCTGAGTGAGATGAAGACTCTAGCCTATCCTCGACCTCCCTACTGGCTGGTAGAAGCCTGGCTAACACCTCTACCATGACCCTGCTGGGGAATAATCTGAGTAGAACTCTGATGCTGGGCTGGAGGCAACTGAAAAGGAACGGGTGCAGCACTAGCAATCGACTGCTGTGGAAATCATGGAATTTGCAGCTGATGATACCCGGAATAAGGACATGATTTGGCATAATGTCCTGTCTGCCCGCATTTGAAGCATGTCAACGGTGTCAGGTAACATGGTCCCTGATGGACTCTACCACAGGTCTGGCAAACACTGGAAGCTGATTCGAAACTACATCCACTGTTGCTGCTCGAAGCACCTGACCTGAATCTGAACGGTCTACCATAACCTCCATGGCCAGGTCTACTACTCCTATGCACTCGCTGCTGCTGTCTCTGACTCTGTTGAGCTGAACCTCTCTATTGACTACTCGAACTAATATAAAAACTCGAATACGGAGTAGTCTGAAATCCACTCGATTGAACACCCAACTAGTAATAATCAGGCATCGCTCCCTGCTTGACTAGCCTCAGCTCAATCTCCTTGGCCAACTCAATAACAAAATCCAGAGTAAGGCCTGCTATAGGCATACCAGCAAATGCTGAACCCAATCTAGTAACGTAGGTAATGATTGCAAAATACTAGTCTCGCATCAAATCCTCTACATATTTACCTAGTTAGAGTAACTCTCGGGTGTACTCCTCTACAGATTAATCATCGCGAGATATACTTGTCAGTCTGAGATGATAACTCATGCGGAGTGGCTCTGGGCAAAACCTCCTCATAAATCGCTCTTTGAACTGAGCCCAGGTCATCATCATCATATACGGCTGGATCATCTGAATAAACTAGTCTAGGGCTGGTCCCTCAACAGAAAGCTCAATGATCATGATCCGCTGGTACTCAGTGTGAGCAGTCCGAGTCCTAGTCTCGATCGCATGCAGAAAATCCAATGGATCGAAAGTCCTATCGAAAGCGATCCTGCTAACTCTGGCATAAAATAGAGCTGCCTTAAGGTCAGACATACCCTGCTGATAGGCAGGCTGACAGGTGGAATAACTAGAGGTACATGAATATCCTCATACTTAGGCTCTATAGGCTCCTCATCCTGTATCTTTCTCTGCCTACGGCAACCTGTCGCTTCTCGAGGTCTACCTCTGCCATTACCTGTACGTCTAACTGGCAGCTCAGGAGGTAAAACCTCATCCTGAAAGGACTCATCATCCTCGACCTCAATGACTGATAGAGCGACACACGCTCGCCTCCTCATTTTAAAAAGACAAACAAAAACTTCAGACAAAATAGACAACAGAGGAATAATGTAGAAAACTAAAGCAAGGAATACTCATTAAGACATACTCGAACCTAATTCACTGCAGTAGTTCAACAAAAAACACAACACTAAAAACTAGGGCCATAACTCATATAACTAAGGCCCTGACACAAAACTCCACTCTGATACCAACTTTGTCACGACCCAAAATAGGGGCCATAATCGGCACTAGGGAATGGGAGTTCTTTCGAATCTGGAACCCTTAGCAAGCCTTAAAATAAAATAAAACATGCAATAATGATATTAATGTAAATAAAATATTTTGCAGCGAAAATAGAATCATAAATAATAAAATAATAATCGACCAATGAATTTAAATAAACAACTCATCTTATATATAAATATTATCCTTTAATACAAATCCAGTTCAAACCTTTAAAGTACATAACTCACATAATTATAATACATAAACCCCACAACTGTTTACAACTAATGTAGTTTCTATATTATAAAGTAAAGCTCAGATAAGCAGTTTACATAGTGAAGCCGGCGCAAAAGAAATTCTGCATATGGGTCTGCTACTGAGGTGTGAAGACGATGACTCTCTTGAAAAATGGTCAACGGAGGGGAGTCAGACCTCACTAAGTGAATTGTTATAATATATATACATGTATACTAAATGGCAATGCACACACACACACACACACACACACACACATATACAAGCAAATACACACAGATGCAACAAAATTATTTTATATATTTTTACTGAAAATCACTATTTATGAAGGATCAAATAGAACCCTAGAAAATCGTAACCTCAAACAGTGTTAGACAACACTCTAGCCATACAGGCTCACTTATTCCAAATAAATTCACTTGTTCCATTTGGACAGTAGACTGGCCCCAAGACATTAAGTCAACCGAGCTCCAGCAGTCTGACTGTCAGTGTGATTGGCCCCGAGACACTTGGTCAACCGAGCTCCAGCAATCACACTTCCAAATCATATCACACATCAAATCAAATCAATCCGATCAATATCCATAAATAGGTTAGTAATATAGCCTAAATGCTATTGGCATACCGGTACGTACTCGGTCCTAGTGCTGCCCACTAGGTAGCACATTCTATTGATATCCTTTATTTATAATATAAAACATTCAGTCATAAATAAATGATGCATGTAATTGAATAAAATAGCAACATAAACCATATATATACTAGAAATATACCAAAAGTAAACCAAGTATATTTCGAGTATATATACGTTAAATAAATCCAATATAGTTACAAAATAAACTGAAAATAAACTATAAATATACTTAAAACAATTTAAGTATAAGTTTATAATAAAACATGCATATAATTTGGAAATATACCGAAAATATACCAAAATAAACCTAAGAAATGATTAAACTATATATGCATATTTTACACAATGAAAACGTACATTTCTAAAACATGCACCCTAGAACATATATATATATATATATATATATATATATATATATATATATATATATATATATTTATATATAATAATAATAATAATAATAATAATAATAATAATAATAATAATAACTCATTGTTATTGCGCTTCTTGAGATGGGTCCGACGGGCCTGTTCCACTAGGCCTCGGTCTCGGCACAACTAAATAAACAAACAATAACAGAAAATCAGAATAAATCTAATGGAAATTCTAAAGACTCGATCTAGAATCTTAGACACGGAGTTAGAATAGAAATTCAATCGGACATCATGTTTTACGAGAATTCTACCGAAAATCCGACAGAACCTCCCCTGTAAAATGGACATCTCTCTACTCAAAGAGTATAGTCGGTCCTGTAAAGAAACACACTTCAAGAATAAATAAAATTCAAAATCCCTCGGTCGAACTCCAAACTACAATTCACCGACCGAGGTCCACATTTAATGAGATAATTACAGAACACATGAAAAATACCAAAAATGCCCTTCAATACTCAAAACATAGCAATTTAGTTATTCAAACGCTAAAAATATTTATTTTACCGATAAATACACAAAAACCCTAATTTTAAATAAATATTATCAAAAATCGGTAATTCTCAATAAATTCATAAATATTGACCAAAATACATTTTATAAATCCAAATTACATAATTAACCCTAAAACATATTAAAAATCGATAAAAACTCATTTATTTAGAAAAATCATATATTATATATAATTTAAAAATAATTTATGAAAAATAGTTTTAATTAGTTAAAAATACTAAATAATTTGTAGAAATCATTTTTATACCTTAAATAACTAGTAAGACCAATTTAATTACATTTTTAGCCAATTTAGTGTCAAATTACCAAAATACCCCTAGTTACGTAAATTTCCTAAAATTAATCAAAAATTCACCAAAAATAGTATAATTACTCAAAATTAATTTTCTCAACATATATCTCATTAATATCAATAAATATACTCAATTAACCAATTAATTTCACTAAAACACATAATTAACCTAATTTTCCAAAAATTACATAAACTAAATAAATTCAAAATAAATATATAAAATTCACAAAAATTACAAATAAATTTCTAAAATGCATTTCAACACCTATAATCACCATAAAACACAATTTTGTAATTTAATTAATTAATTTTCAAAAATTAGAAAATGTTAATAAAATAATCAAAATTCACAAAAATCAAAATAATTCCCAAAAATTCCACAAAAATTCAAAAAGCAAGATTAAGCTACTAGGATCAAATTTTGTGAAGGGAGTTTTCATGAATCATTCAAATCAAAGCTTAAAAAAATTTAAAAAATCAAAGGGGCCGAAAATGTAAAATCAAAACCTAGGGAAATCTAGACCGTTTCAAGTGAAAAAAAGTTTGGAAATGAACTCACCGGAGCTCAAGGAGAAGATAGAGACTGGTGGCATCGAGTTTGGTGGCCGAAAACGGCTTGATCGACGGTGGAAGTGATTTTGGCTTCTCAAGGATATTCTGATCAAAACACGTCGGAAATGGAGGCTACAGGCGGCAGGAATTGCTGGAGGTGGAGGTGGCAAGCTAGGAGGCACATCGATGGTGAAGGAACAGTGTGACATGTAGCAGAACGGTGAAGGGAACGATCGGAGAAGAAGAAGGAGAAGGAAGGGCAAACTTGTAAATAATGCAAACTTTATTTTTAGTTATAATATTATATGTATATATGTATATATATATCTATACTTTATATTATAATATTATATAATATCACACACATAACAAATACTCACCACACACATATTCTAATAATATATACACATATATAATTAATTAAGTAATATTAAAACTATATAATAAAAATTAATTTAATTAATTAAACCCTAATTTAGTTTAAATAAATATACGTATTTGCATTTTTATTTAACACTTTAAAATTATGTATGAACCCATACAAATTCGTAAAACTATTTTAAATAATTAATATTAAATTATTTACGTTTTAATTTCTCCAAAAATACAATTCCCGGAAAAAATTTACGTAAATATCTTTAAATAATTAAAATGACTTAATAAATAAAAAACTCATGAAAATAATCATCAATATATATATATATATATATATATTAACATTGCTTATCCCGATGCAGTTTAAAATTATCTAAAAACTCGGGATATTATAGTCTTCCCCCCTTACAAGAATTCATCCCGATATTACAATCTTCCCCTCTTACAAGAATTCGTCCCTGAATTCCATAAAAGTATAATTACAAGATCAAGAAAGGAAGAGATAATGGGTAGGGAGAATAAGGGTTGACCGGGTGGGTGGGTTTTGATATATATATATATATATATATACATATATATATATATATATATATAACAATAATAATAACAACTCCAGTAAAAAAAATAATGCTATAAAAATAATAATAATCAATAATAATAATGCTATGTAAATAAAATGAAATAGAAATAATAAATATATTACTAGTTTCCAAATAGGATTTTAAATTTATTAATTAAATATAACAATTTAATGTAATAATAACAACATAAGATAAAAATTATTAATAAAATTGCAAACCTCAATATTTAATTATATAAAATAATTTTAAAAAAATTTGAGTTATTACATATTTGTTGTCTGTTCATTTGCCCTCACGTAGTCATTCTAGTTATACCCATCTCAAGTCAAAATCAAAATAAAAACAAAATGGTGAAACAAAAGAAACAAATTAGTACTGATTAAATAAGAAAAAAAAAGAATTAAATCAAAGAAAACAATAAGAAAGAAAGAAATAAGGGAATAGAGATGAAGAATGTTGTGCAGAAGCTATTTGAATGCCCCTTAGATTTGAATTGTCACAGTTTGAAGATTGACTTTATTGTTTTTCTTTTTGATTTTCTAGACTTAAAAAACACAAAGAACATATTTTTCTTCCTTTTGAAAAGGTTTCTTTGAAATATGCAATAGAAAGGTTTTTTTTTCTGTGTTAATTTTTCTCTGCTTTTTCTCTCAAACTTTTCTTCAAAACCCTAGCCTCTCTAGAACCCCCTCTCTCTGTCACTTTCCTTTCCTTTTATCCTTAGCTAACAACTCTTGTGTGATCACATCACTGCTAACCTTTTGCGTGATTACAAGAGAGGCAGGATAACGGAGTTCTGTTTTTTTTTTCAAAATAAAAAACTAGGATAAAAGAATTTCAGAAAGAGAAAATACATGTAATGGATGAGTACTGTACACGAAAAATATTAAAAATAATTTTTTTATTAAAATAAATTAATTTTGGACCAATCAGAAAATAGAAAAATATTGAAAAATGACAAAAATATTGAAAAAAATGCGAATGTCACATAATGCCGATTGGCATTAGGCCAATGATAGTCGGCATTAGCTTAATGCCAAATGGCAATTTGCTCAATAGTCCTAAAAAATTAAAAATTAAAAAAAAAACATTTCTAGAATCAAGATTTTGCAATTAGGTCTAAAAACACTACAATTGAATCCTTGAAATCTCAAATTCCAGCACTAGAGATTAATTTTTCAATTAATTTTTTATCATAGAGGCTTTCGTCGCATTATACATAATTGCATCGCGAAATTGGGTGCTTACACCTATATTAAAGAAGAGTAGAGTTGGCTCTGATATTATTTGTCATGGGACCATCACTCTCTCTCTAAAAGACTAGTTTGTTGGGGTATACAGTGACCACATTTATAAACACAAAACCTCCCCCACAACTTTCCAATGTGAAATTTGTGACATCGTGGTGGAAATCAACATTTTTTTTGAATTTCAATTCTACAATTTTTAAATTTTATTTATTATTATGCTTTCTTAACTATGTTATTATAAATTAATTATTTTTTATCATTGATATTTAATTATAAAATTTAATTTTGAATTTTATAACTTAAATATTTATTTTACATGTATCAATTGAAAAATATAAATTAAATACAAATAAGAAAATTACACATCAATTTATCAAAATTAATAAATCGTGATTAAGTAGCAAAAAAAGTTAAAGGTCCTACATTTTTTCTTGTAAACAATCAAAATGATTTATTTTAATGTGGAATTTATATGGACCACTATTTAGTTCAATTCCATTAAAAAATTCATTTTATTTTCAAATGAATTTTTAAACAAAATTCATTTGCAAATAAATTCCAAATTCATTTGAAGCAAAGACATTTCATCAATAAGAATGGATTTAGTGTTAAACAATTTATCAAAATTAAAAAGTTAAAATTGGAAATGAAATTTATAAAGTTTTTATTTAAATCAAACACACTCACTTAGACATGAAAATGAATTCTATAAAATTTTATGAAATTCATTTGAATTAAATCTATTTTTTAGCTACTATGTCAGCAAAATTTAGTCAGATTTTTAAATAGTATTTCAAATTGCAAAATTGAAAAAGTTTGTGAATTGTAAAAATAAAGAGATGTATGGAATTTACCAAAAATGCTTAACCTCATGAACTTTTTGTAATTTACCCAAAATTAAATATACATCAAATAAATTCAATTTAATGACAAATTATTTTAATTTTTTATTCTAAAAAAATGAATTTTTTTTCCTAAATCTAGGAATGGACATGTCCCCAGCACTGCCAACATCCACATTACCACTACGACAGTGCGACTCTAGATAGTACCAACTAGGGGTGTGTAGGACTCGCATGGTTCAAAAATTCTGGGCTGAACTGAACCAAAAATAAAGAATGGGTGGGTGATTATTCGGGTGGGTAGCAGTTCGATCAAGTTCATGTGGGTTATTATCGGTTATCGATGGGTGGATCGGTCTGATGGTTTATGTTACCGACCCGCTCGAATTTCCAATTATGTTAACACAAAATGTTGCATTTTATATTTAGTATATATCTATCATAAACTACCCTCCTCACTTTAGGACCTCAACCCTAATTTCCTTAACCCTCTTCTCATTTCACTGCTGCCTCTCCCCTTTCCTTTTCTCTCAACTAAGATACAACCCTAACCCTAATTTATCTAACCTAGCCACCACTCCCCTTCTATATTCTCACATACAAACCCTTATTCCTCACCACAGACCACAGTTAGTTCACTCTAGTAGCCCCTGAACTCTGATAACCCTCTCTACTCTCTGTCTGTCAACTATTTATGTTCCATGGAAATGGATCGATCTCTTTTTTTCAAGCTTTTGTTCTTGTTATTTCATCATCTCTATTCTATTAACTAAACACTTGCTTAATTTAAAACCACCAGTGACAGATGAATACTCTTTTTCTTACATGATCTGGTAAATCTATGAGCCTATTAATTGTTTAATGTTATTTTTATGTTATGTATGCTTAATATTTGAGTTAAATTTGTAAGATTTTTAACTTAATGGGTTTTATAAACCATTCTTTACTTATTTATGTGTTTTTTTATGTTTATGGTTTTTTTTTTGTAAATGGTCCATACACAATTTGATTTCCATATTTTTAAAACATGCAAATTGCATTACAGGTGATTAATTTCTTTTATTTATGTGTGTTTAATTTCTTTTCTTAAAAGCAAGATTTTTAAACGGTTTACAAAGGTGGAAGCACAAATTATTTTGTTTATTTTAGAAACCCTTCAATGGATTTGTTGTTTATCACTTTAGATCTGTGTTACATTATCTTTTTTGTTTGGTGTTTATCACTTTAGATCTGTGTGTTACATGATTTTTTTTTTGGTTGGTGTTTATCACTTTAGATCTGTGTTACATGATTTTTTTTTGGTATTTTAAAAACCCTTCAATTGATTTGTTGTTTATGACTTTAGATATGTATCACTGTGTCGTACATCATTTTTTATATTTTGTTTGGTGTTTTGAAACCATGTAGAAGGTGGAAGAAAAATTTTTTAGTTGGTAAAAAAGCTTTATTTGCATATCGCCTAGCATATGGTGTTCAAATAATATAACAAAAGTTTGTAATTGCATATCTCTAAGCATATGGTGGAGTTTTTATTTTTATTTTGGTTCTGTGAATCATACTCATGATTCTGTGATTGAGTGTGATTATTTCAGTTTATGTATTTGTTTTTTATTCATGCTGTCAATTAATTTGTTATCTTTCTCTTTATTATTGTGCGTATTGAACATTTTCAGTTGATAAAAATCAAATGAATTGAAATTGGTGGAAGCATAAGAAAAATCTTTTGTCACTTATGGTTTTAAATTAATTTCGGTGGAAGCATTAAGGCTGGAAGTCAAAAATAGCAGAGCCTTTAAAATCAATGGTGATTAGCACATCTTTTTTTGCCTCAGATGTTTTTATTAAATACTTTTATTTTGATTCTTTTATAATCTCACTATTTATTTTTGATTTATTATTGTCTTTTAATTTAGATGGAAGCTGAACCTGTTACTAATAGAAATGTTGTGCCTCAAGAAAAAGAGGTGGAAGCATAACAAAAAGAGCAAGCAGACAGTAAGTCTGATATTGGAAAAAAAAGAAAAGAGATTGATTCGAGAAGTAAAGCATAGGAGCATTTCGAGAGGGTTAAGGATGCTTCAAGGGTTACAATTAAAGGTAGATGTATCTACTGTGGTAAGACTTTAAATGCTCATTCTAAATTGCATGGCACATCTTCTTTGCAAGGTCATATTCTTACTTGCACAAAAAATCCACATTCTAAAGATAGTAGGCAATCTTTGCTAATTTTAAAATCAAATATTGTAGAAGCTTGTGATTCAGAATCTATGGGGGTATTAGGTACTTGGAAATTTAACCAAGACCTCATTAGAAACAAACTTTCAGAAATGGTTGTAATTGATGAACTACCCTTTTAGTTTGTAGAAGGGGAGGGTTTTCAATAATTCATGTCTGCTTGCTGCCCTAGATTCAAAATGCCTTCTTGGTGGACTGTCAGCAGGGACATTTATAGTACCTACTTAGATTAGAGATTGAAATTGAAAACATTTTTTAAAAACCACTATCAAAGAGTTAGTTTGCAAATTGACTCATGGACCTTTAATTAGAGGCTTAACTATATGTGCATAACTACACATTTTATAGATGATGAGTGGAGGCTCCATAAAAAAATTCTATCTTTTATTCTAATTACTTCCTATAGGGGTGAGGCCATATCTAAAGCATTGGAAAAATGCTTATTAAATTAGGGTTTAAAGAATATTTTTACCGTGACAGTGGACAATGCCTCTAACAATGACATTGCCATAATCTATTTTAGAAAAAATTGCTTTCTTGGGGAATAACTACTGTTAAAGCAAAATACCTCCATGTTAGGTGAATTGCTCATATTTTGAACCTCTAGGTGAATTGCTCATATTTTGAACCTCATAGTACATGATGGGTTAAAAGAGGTCTCAATTTCTATTAAAAAAGTGAGGGAGGTAGTTAGGTATATTAGGAATTCACCTAGTAGATTAAGGAAGTTCAATGACTTATCTAATTTGGTTGGGGTTGAGTCAAAAGCTTATCTATGTCTTGATGTGCCTATTAGGTGGAATAGTACTTATAAGATGCTAAAAATTGCATGTTGATATGAAAAATCATTTGATAATTATGATGAGATTGAGTTAGGCTTTAGGGCAGTTTTAGGTGGTGAGGTGCATGATATTTTTGATTGGCTATATATGAATGGGATGGTGGAGTACTTAAATCAGTTCTATGAAATGACATTAAGAATCTTTGGTTCTTTTTATGTTATTGCTAATACTTTTTTCAATGAAGTGTTTGATTTATATTGTGTCCTAAACAAGTGTATTAAATCAGCTGATGATAACATGATTAATACGAGCATCAATATGAAAGTAAAATTTGATAAATATTGGGGTAATATAAAGAAAATGAATTTTCTTATTTTCTTTGCTACCATTTTGGATCCAAGTAACAAATTTGATTATTTAGAGTTCTCTTTCGATCAAATGTATGAGGATGGTGGAAGCAGACTATTTTATCTCGTAAAGTCCTAAATGTTTGAACTGTTTGAGGACTATAAAGCCTTTTATTGTACTTCTATTGCTGCTAGATCTGAGTATTAGTCCCAATCTACTTCTGAAAGCACTCATTCAGTAAAATTAATTGTTATCCCTTCTATTGGAAAGACTACATCAATCTTGAAAGCTAAATACAAGCAGTATAAAATGGAGATTGGTTTGGGTGGTTCTAAACAATCTAAATTAAAAATATATCTAAGTGAGGTCATAGTAGAAGAGGATAGCCTAGATGTCTTATGATAGTGGAAGCTCAATTGTGAAAGATTTCCTATTTTGGCTTAAATGGCTAGAGATGTCTTAGCATTCCCAATGTCAATGGTTGCATCTGAATCAGCTTTTTCTACAAGAGGCAGAGTTCTTAATCCTTTTAGGAGTTCTTCAACTCCTAAAATTGTGGAAGCCATCATTTGCACCCAAGATTAGATACGATACTCTAATAACCCAATTTCAGTTGAAGAGTCAACAGATGATATCGAAAATCTTGAATAAGGTTTGTCTAGCTCTTTTGTTTTTATCTAGTTTGATTTCAATTTTAAGTTTGGATTAGTACTTTCTAATATTTTTCTCCTTGTCTTCTTGGCAGAGCTACCTCCATTGTGCAGTAGGCCTTTATTGACTTAAACAACTCCATCTGCATATTAGTTTGTTAGCATTTTTTGCTAACAACTTGAGTAAATTAATTGAACACAACTTTAACTTGATTGGTTATATGCTAATATATTTGTGTGCTTATTGTTTGAGCCTGTGACTATTATTTGAGACTTGTGACCAACTTATATTTTGGTAGTTATTGTTGTAGTCTCATTATGTCACTTGAAGCAAAAAATTTTGAGGCTTCGATAAATCTATCTGTCTAAGTATATTCTATGTGTGTAGCCTATTTGTGACCTTTTATGTTGATTGTGAATTAATATGTGACCGTGTAGCCTATTTGTGACCCTTTATGTTGATTGTGAATTGACATGTGACCAACTTAATATTCAAGTTGTTGTTGCTATCTTCATTAAGTCACTTTCTTTTATTATTGAGGCAATAATGAATGCTTCCACTATTATGTTTGATGCAAAAAGAACACCTGCTTAAGTTTCATTGGTGACATTTCATTATTGTTGCCTGAAATGTGACGTTGCTCTTTTATATGACATGATACCATATGCTCTTTTATATGACATGATGCCATATATCTGACCCTCATTTTTCTCATTGCCTCCTAGTTCTATAATTTTAAATAACTAAGACTCTTCTTGAATGTTGCATGCTACTTCACTACTTATCTAATTTATACAACTGAGACTTCTTTTTTGTTGCATTCCACTTGATTGTTTGAGACTCCTTTTATGTTTTTATTTTGTGTTAGTTGATAATTATTTATTTTTTTTAAGGAATTTGAGGTAATGATGATGTGCTTCCACCTCTTAAATTGTCAGTTTTATGAATAACAATTTAATCAAATATCTTTGGTGGTAAACAATTAGACTTTTTTTTATCTACTGCTAGATATTTGACCGTTGGTATTCCTTTACTGAAATTTTTACAACCTGAGCCTCAAATTCATAGTAAGTTGCTTGACATGTGATTTTTGTTGATTATCCAATACCATACTTAGAATTAATTAAATTAAAATTCTGCTTTGCAGGATAGGTAGTTTACTATTGATTTTTTTTATTACTGCTTGCATATGTATACTTTTATTTCATTAGATAGAATACCAAGTCCAAGTGGTTGATTAAAGCTATTGTATTGTGAGAAAAGCTATTTTTTTTCAACACTTCACCACTCTTAAAAGACCACTTGAATTGTGTATGCAAACTTAGTAGAAGATTCTTTTTGTAATTAATTAGGCCCTTTATTTTGGGTTGTATATGACTAGAATAGAAGCCCATTATTTTGTATGTAAATCAAAGCCCATTATGATAGGCGGTGGAAGTCCATTATTTTGTATGTAAATCGAAGCTCATAACTACTTGGCTATCACTAGTAAAAATTACAAAATATTTTATTTATGTTTAAAAAAATTGCTAGAAGCCTAATAAATTAAAATCCAACCCAAGTGGTCCAAACCGAATTCCTAAACCGACAATATCCGATTAAACCAATCTTTGTCAATTAACTGAACTATCGATTTTATATTGTAATTTAGCTTAGTTCGGTTATAATTACTCCTTCCATTTATCCGATCAGATTCAAAGTTTGCCAGTCTGACCTGACCCGACTCGTCCAATGCACACCCCTAGTACCAACTGTGGCACCGCAATTTACATAGCTAGGCAACAACAAGCAAGCAAGTAAAAGAAATTGAAACAAGTCCAAAATTTTGGTAAGATCAATACAAGAAAAAAGAACAAAACACACCTATTATTATTATTATTATTGTCTTCAAGAAAGCAAATAAAAATCTCTTCCATGTGAAGAATAAAATGTTTGCAAAGAAGATTATTCTTTACCCCACCATGTTCTTCTAATTCCACTCTTAACCCACTTCTCTTCTCTTTCCTAAAGTATCTCCATAAGTTAATTTTTTTACAAATATTTCATAGAAACACCTATTTTAATTTCTAATTTTTTTAGCGAGCTTCATGTCTAATCTTGAGGAGCTTTTATTTATTAAAAAAAATGAGTAATTTCACTAATTTAAAAAGGTGGGTTTCATTGAAAATAGAGTGTAGGTGATATCCTTGATGAGATTAGTTTTAACTGAAAATGCATTCAGGAAACTTCAAAAAGCTTGCTCAAATCGAATAACACAAAACAGATGATATTAAAAAAAAAGAAAAAATGACATTAACCTCCCTGAAGTTAGACCTAATTTACATTTTAAAACCTTCTGTTTCAAAATTGAATATTAACCTCCCTACAGTTTCAAAATCGAACACTTAAGGACTTTTGTTGACTTTTTTTTGCAAAAAATGATCATTATACCCTTATTTTTTGTAAGAGCAAATGACATTAACCTCCCTAAAATTTGGCATAATTGACATTTCAAATCTCTTATTTCAAAATCGAATATTAACCTTCATATAGTTTTAAAATCAAATATTTAAGGACTTTTATTAATTTTTTTACAAAAAATGACCACTATATCTTTGTTTTAACATATGTTTTCTCTAATCCCATTACACATAATCCATATCATTTACCCTAAAGTTTATATTTGAATAACAATGATAATTGATAAAATTACTTTTAAAATATAAATTTATAATTTTTTTAGTTTATAAAAAACATTTATTAATATTTCTTAAAAATTTTTACAAAAAGTTAAAAATAATTTTTATGGATCTAAAAATTTTACAATCAATCCATATACATTTAATAAAAAAAAAATAAAAACTTTCTATACAAAAAAACTTATTTTAAAAATTAAAATTTAAAAAATTTTTAGGTTTACAAAAATTAAAAGGAATTAACAATTAATAATTTTTAGATCTATAAATAAAATTTTAAATTTTTTTAAAAAATAAAAAAATTAGATAAAGGTAAATGCTAGGGATTTTATGTAATAAGGTTAGAGAGAACATGTTATGGATTATATGTAATGAGATTAAAGAAGATATATGTTAAAACAAGGGTATAATGGTCATTTTTTATAAAAAAAGTCAATAAGAGTCCTTAAGTGTTTGATTTTGAAATTATATGTAGGTTAATATTCGATTTTAAAATAAAAGAGGGTTTGAAATGTCAATTAGGCCTAATTTTAGGAAATTTAATATCATTTGCTTTTACAGAAGATAAAGGTATAATGGTCATTTTGTGCAAAAAAATCAACAAAAGTCTTTAAGTGTTCGATTTTAAAATTATAGGAAGGTTAATATTCGATTTTGAAATATGAGGTTTTAAAATATAAATTAGGTTTAACCTAATAGAGGTTAATGTCATTTTCTCAAAAAAAAAAAAAGAAAAAAAAAGCTTCAACTTTTGCAATTACAGAGGGATGAACAAAAAAAGAGACAGAGAGAGCAACTGAAAAGTAGTGATACCATCTAGAATGTTCTCACCTAATTAGGGGTCCTCCACCTCCCTAAATAGGAACACATGGAAAAAGGAGAAGACAGATTCGTCCAAGGAAGTACTTCAAAGAGGAATCCTAACTGAAGTAGGAACACTCTCCCACAAGGATTCCTATTCCTCCCAGGTTTGAGTATCACTATATATAATACCATATACCCCTCATTAGAGGACATCTCATTCACACATACTCAAGCTATCTTTCATCCACCCACTTTCTATTCTTTAACTTAGGCATCAGAGTGTTTGTGGGAATTCCCCCCACCTCTCACCTTGCCCTCTGTTCAGTACTTGCAGGACGTTCAGCCCAAGAGTCCCGAAAACCAGTTGTCAAGTGGCGCCGTCTGTGGGAAACTCCTTGGGAAAAGCCATTCATTCACTTGCTAAGCTAAAGACACTTTCACCATGACTTCCAGCCCACCTCCAGCCTAAATTCCTGAGGGCAGCACCAATCCTTTTGCACCCATCCTTTCGACTGACCTTTCAAGCCCTTTCCCAGTAATAATACCACCACCCACCTTGCAGCTTGTTGGGGCCACATTCGGTCATACATCTTTACCTCCGAAAAACACTCTGAGATACCCGTCCTTGGGAATAGATCTCCCATATTATGCTCTGTTGCAGCACCATCGATCAATACCCTCAATACCTTTTCCAAGCCTACTAGAAACGCCAACAATAACCACTACAAACCTAAACACTCGGCCTTGACCAAGCAAGCAAAGACGCCATGATAAAAAATATTCAGGCACAAATAACCTTGATGCAACAACAGCTAAGCGCTATAATACAGAGCGAGCATACTGAACTAGCTCCAAATAATGACAATGCAGCACCCCGACAGGCTCCAGGGACAAGCACAGGGAAGGGTAAAGCACCAGAATGGGAGTGTTGTTCGTCCATCCCAGCTCTCGATGATTCAAAATTAGCACAAAAGGTTGAGGAAGCAATGAACAAGGCCCGGACTAAACCTAGAAAGGAAGAAGAATGGGTGATGGATAGCAGAACTCCGTTCGTCAGCAGAATAATTCAAATGGAGATTCCTAGTAAGTTCAGAATCCTGCAGCTCGATCAGTACGATGGATAGGAGACCCTATTAGTCATATATCTGCTTTCCGAATAAAGATGCTGCTCCAGAATGCGAACGATGGAATCATGTGCAGAGTCTTCCCAAGTACACTCACAAAAAGCACCCAAAAATGGTTTCATTGGCTCCCGGAGAATACTGTCACTTCTTTTGAAGACTTAGCCGAGTAGTTCCGTATCAGATTTATCACCAATATCCCTCCTGCGAAAAACATCAATGACCTCCGGGTGTGCCGGCAGGAAGCTGACGAGTCTCTACAAAGTTACCTTGACCGTTTCAATAAAATAGCTATGCAGATTGAGCACCTCATTGATGAAGTCTCCATAGAAGCTTTGAAAAATGGCACTAGACTCGGTAAGCTAAAAGACAAATTAATGACTAAAGAACCGAGTACCTTTGCCGAGGCAATGGCGATAGCGGTTCGGATGATAAAAATGGACGAGGACAGGAGGATGCATCGGGAAGAAGATAGGCCACCAACTAGAGATGAACGGCCAAAGCAGAGACGAGTAAGCTTCCTAATAATGAATTTCAAAGCTTCGACAGACAGATTTGATAGGGAAGTAGATAGATATACACCCCTGAACACTTCTCGATCAAGGATCCTCATGTGAGTCAGGCAGAATGGAGTGGAAATTACACCAGCCAAAAGAATTAGCCCAAGCCGGAGATTTACTCGTGATAGAAGCCAGTACTGTGAGTACCACAGAGAATACGACCATAACACAGAAGGCTGCAGAGAACTGAAGAGTGCCATAGAAAAACTAGTGCAATGGGGAAAGCTTGATAATTTCACTGACGCACCGAGGAGATGCGAAAACATGGAAAACCATGACCGTGATAAAGTTGAGCAAAGAAAGCTAGGAAAGAACCGATCAAAACGATCAACATGATTGTGGGAGGAGAAAACACCGGGAAATGATTAAAATGCAGTAGAGGAAAAATGATACTCGATAAAAGCAACAACATTCTTAACTCGGAAGATAATTTGCATATACATCACCCTCACAGTGATGCCCTGATGATAACCACATGCATAAATAAGTATCGGGTCAAAAGGCTATTGGTCGATAATGGGAGTGCTATCAATGTTTTATCTTGGAATGCGTACAAAGCTATGGGCGGCTCCATCACCAACCTAACAGCCATCCAGAACCCCATCACTAGTTTTTGTGGAGGCAACCAATGAGGACTGTCAATCTGGATCTAGAATTCAAAAACCAAGAGGATGAGGAAACAAAAATCATCCGGACCCCATTCAACGTGGTAGACATACCACTAGCCTATAATGGGATAATAGGGCGATCGGTACTTTACGAAGCAAATGCAGTCACCAGCATCCGATAATTAACCATGAAAATCCCAGTCAAAATGGGGACCCTTACTATCAGGGGAGATCAGCAGATGGCCAGACAATGCTATCAGATGACCATGAAATCTCTGGCGGAAGCTTTTCATTTGGAAGCATGGGAAATTGAGAAGCAAGGTGCTAATCCACAACCGGTGGAAGACACGGAGACATTGCAAATCAGGGGAGGAAAATCCGTGAAAATTGGTAATGCCCTTAATCAAGACATCAAAGACACATTAAGGAACGTCCTTATTAGACATTCAGAAGATTTTACTTCTCAAGCCTCTGAGATCATCGGCGTGGACCCGTGGGTTGCCTGTCACTACCTAAACATCAAACCAGGGGCCAAGCCAATAGCATAGAAGAAAAGAACTTTCTCCTATGAAAGACAAAAGATCATTGCCGAAGAAACAGCGAAGCTTTTAGCAGTCAGATTCATTAAAGAGGTTACTCACCCTGACTGGGTAGCCAACGTAGTACTTGTCAAGAAAGCAAATGGGAAGTATAGAATGTGTGTAGACTACACCGACCTCAACCAGGCATGTCCCAAAGACAACTACCCGTTACCAACGATTGATCAGCTCATCGATTCCACCACTGGCAATGGCCTATACAGCTTCGTAGATGCGGCCCAAGGTTATTACCAGATATCCATGAAGAAAGAAGACCAGGAGAAAACGTCCTTCATCACACACGAAGGGCTATACTGCTACAAGGTGATGCCCTTTGGACTGAAAAATGCTGGAGTCACATACTAAAGAATGATGAACCAAGTCCTTCAAAGCCAGATTGGGACCAGTGTGGAGGTATATATGGATGACATCATCATCAAAAGCAAGCACTCTGAGCACCACCCAATGAACGTGGATCAATCCTCCAGTTACTAAGCCAATCCAGGATCAAGTTGAATCCTGATAAATGCGTCTTCAGAGTCCAAGCCGGCAAATTCCTGGGGTTTATGATTTCCCACTGAGGCATTGAAGCCAACCTAGAAAAAATGGAAGCCATACTCAACATGGCAGCACCAAAGAGCATCCGTGATATACAAAAGCTAAATGGAAGAATAATCGCATTGGGGCGCTTTATTTCTTGCTCAGCTAGGCAATGTCTACCATTGTTCTGAGCTCTTAAAAGTTTTGACAAGTTTCAGTGGTCCGTTGATTTCCAAGTAGCATTTGAAGAAATTAAAAGATTCTTATCTTCCCTACCATTAATCAGTCGTCCAATACTGAATGAGACCTTATACTTATACCTATCCGTTGGCCGAGAATGCATCACCTCAGTACTGATAAGGGAAGATGGAAGCCAGCAAAGCCCTGTCTACTATGTCAGCAAGATGCTCCGAGGACCTGAAGTCCGATACCCCATGCTGGACAAATTAGCCTTAGCTATGGTTCATACTTCTCAAAAGCTTCGTCACTACTTCCAAGCTCACCATATCGTGGTCCGGTCCCATTTTCCACTGCGCAAAATATTACAGAGACCAGAGACTTCAGGCAGGCTAGTGCAATGGTCGATTTTACTCGGCGAGTTTGATATTGATTACGAACCTCAACAGCAGATGAAAGCCCAGGCCTTAGCAGATTTTGTACAAGAAATGGCTTCGCAAGATATAACCTTGACCAAGATGCTAGAATGGAAGCTCTATGTCGACGGAGCATCCTCAGCTCACAGTTCCGGCGCGGGAATAATTCTTAGGGGACCACATAAATTTCATATCCAGTACGCAGTCCGCATAGAGTATAATGCCACCAACAATGTAGCTGAATAAGAAGCACTCATTACAGGATTGAAGCTAGCCGTGGAAGTCAAGGCTGAACACCTCATTATACACTCGATTCCCAACTAGTAGTCAACCAAGTCAGCGAAGCATTTTAAGTCAAAGATGCCTGCATCGCCAAGTACGTAGACAAAGCCAGGCGACTTTTGCAACACATCGAGCAATACGGAGGCCAATGGAATATCATCCAGATTCCTAGAGAAGACAACAATGACGCCGATTACCTTGCTAAATCCGCAGTCGAGAACAGTCAAGCATTTAGGGATATGGATTTCATTGAATCACTCACCAATCCCAGCATAGAGGATAGTGAAATTTTAAGAACACAAGCAGTCTCGGAATGGATATAGCCCATCATCCAATATCTTGAACATGGCACACTTCCGGAAGACAAGCTACAAGCTCGGAAGCTCAAAGCCAAAGCAGCACATTATTCCGTCTATCGAGGGGAGCTCTATCAAAAATCCCTCTCACACCCTTGGTCAAAATGCGTTTCCCCAGAGGAGGGAAATTACATACTAAGAGAAATCCATGAAGGAATCTATGGTGCACACGAGTCCCACTATTCGCTCACTAGAAAGGCCCTGCTCCAGGGGTATTACTAGCCCACCATGTCCAAGGATGCCCAGTAGCTAACACAATCATGTCACCAGTGCCAACACCACGCTCGACTTAGCCATAAATCTTCTCGGCCTCTGCATCCCATTAGCAGCCTATGGCCTTTTGCCATGTGGGGGATGGACATCTTGGGTCCTTTTCCTCTATCTACCTCACAGAAAAAGTTCTTAATCGTGGCCATTGACCATTTCACGAAATGGGTAGAAGCAAAAGCAGTCCTAACCATCACAGAAGCCCGGATACAACACTTTTTCTGGAAGGAAATCATTTGCAGATTCGGCATTCCCCACACTTTAATTATAGAAAATGGCAAACAGTTTGACAACCACAAATTCAGAAGTTTCTACTCAGACCTTGGCATAAAACTGCACTTCACCTCAGTAGCTCACCCGCAGACGAACGGACAAAATGAGGTCACAAATAGAATCCTCATGCAAGGGTTGAAGAAAAGACTCAATGACAAGAAAGGGAACTGGGTCGAAGAGCTGAACAATGTAATCTGGGCCTATAGAACCACAGCCCGATCATCCACTGGAGAAACGCCATTCAGACTAACTTACGGCATGGATACAGTAATTCCAGTAGAGGTTGGGTCCCCAAGTTACCGGGTAAGCCAAGACCTCAACCACGCCGTCAATAACGTCAATGTACGAATATGCCTTGACATACTAGAGGAACGAAGAGAACAAGCGACAATAATGGCAGAGGCACATCGGTAAAGTATAACTCGGTACCACCATCTGCGTAAACCAACAGAGAATTTCAGGATAGGTGATTGGGTACTCAGAAGAGCAGATATAGGTAAAGGCACCTCCGGTACCGGCACGTTAGGCCCTAATTGGGAAGGTCCGTATCAGATCTCAGAATGCACAATAAAGGGGGCGTATAAACTAAGAGAGAGAGGAGGTAAAGAACTACCGAGGTTCTGGAACTTAGACTCCCTCAGAAAATATTATTAGTAATCTTGTATTTGAGCACATAATTTGATTCAATGAAAACTTTCTTTATTGATAAAGAATATCTTTACAGATGATTGTTAAAAAATAAAAAAAAGAGATACATAAAACCTATCTACTATAGTATCTCTACACCCGGACCCCCCGTCCCGGAAACTGAGGGGGAAACATCATTAGCAGCCTTTGGATGCTCGTCAGACCCAGCTGTAGCAATGGCCTCTTCAGACTCCCTCATAGAAAAGGAACAGGCCTTTTAACGGGCGTCATCCTTTGCAGCAGGCCTTGCCAGATCAGCTGGGGTTATCCGATCTAAGGCCCCCAGATCCAATCCTAAGTCTTGAGAGAGCAAGATCCTTTTGCATTCTGCCCAGTAAGCCTTAAGAAACCCCCCTACCATGCTCTGATATGTCTTCTTATCATTGGCATGAGATTTCTCAAGCTCAGCTAGCCTCTTATGAAGTCCAGCAATCTGAAGATCCTACTCCTCGATCCTCCTTGTCAGTTGGGCCTGGCTATGTTCTAGTTCGGAAACCTTCTTCTGATTTGCCTTCACGTCAGATTTAGCCTCCGCGTATCTTGTCTGGCAATGCTCCAGAGCTACTTTGGCGCTATCCAATTTTTTCTCAAAATCTATAGCGATTGTCCCTACCTCCGTTTCCTTCAAGCTGTACTGGCTCTTCAAGTAGAAGTACTGATCCTTAGCCAGCAGCAAGGCTTGAGTCATCTGCCAAAACAACTAAACAACTTAGCCAAAATCCCACTACAAATAGTTATATCAAGTACCAGAAACTCCATTACCTCCAATGACTGGCCGATCATAGAATCGAGCAATCCGTTCGGTCCCTCATTCGACCAACGCTGCATGTCTCTGGGTAATCGCAGTGACTCGACGTACTGGTCCCGTACTTGACTGTTGGAGATGCTCGGGGGCTTCATCTTTTTCAATATCCAGCCCCGCATATCCAGACAACTAGATAATCGAGGACGTTGGACATAAATCTTTTCGTCCAGCCCCTCCACATCTGACTCTACTTCGATCAGCCGCCTTTTTCGTCATCCGACCCGCTCTGGCTGCTCACCTTCCATTGTTGCTTTGCCCTTAGGATCGACAGGAATGGTCTTCGGAGCAGCGGGAGCCTCAGCTTCAGGGGAAGGATAATCTCGGCACTCCTCCACTACAGTTAGCTCATATACTAGGGAAATCCCGCCCGTAAAATAAAAAAAGTCAGCCATATACAGACAGAAAGATAAGACTAGTTAGACAAAACAAAACTCAAAACAAAATTCATACCAGGGCAATGGTCACGACTTGGACAGACTCTCCATAGATATCTCCGGGATGCATCCTCTACGGATCGAGCTTCAGCGAGTCCGTCTAGATGTAGCCGTAAAACTAATTCTGTATCCGGATCAAAAAGTTTCATTGGACAGGTCACTTTGTGACACTCATCCGACCACATCCTCCGAACATCCAAGAAGTCTGATTGATGCTCCATAACAAAAAAAAGGTATCTCCACTTCTTGTGAAGATCCGACAGTTTAACAAAAAGGGAATGGTTGGGTACGACCAAAAGGGAGAACATCAGCTCTCCCTTCTTCCTAGTCAGCCTATACAAATACCGGAGGACGTCTAGATCGGGAACCTTACCCTCCTCATGCATTAGCTGGATGAACCCGGTCAGTATCCGATAACTATTCGGATGAAGCTGACTGGGCACAATGTTATTTCTATTAAGGAAATCCTTGATAAAGGGATCCAAGGGAAATTTCAGACCCCCCTCTAACTGGTCAAAGTACACCACTAATCTACTTAGCCCCGATATAGGGGTATGGGCCCTAAACCTTCTATCTACAGTATAGAGGGCATAATCAATGGGGATGCAGAACCGCCACCGGTACCACCCTAGCAATTCACTATCTACGTTGGACACAAAGAGGTCAGAGCTAATCTCTTCCCGAGGAGCCATAGCAAAGAAGGGAACAAAAACCCAATGACAAAAAAAAAGAGGGGCAAAAAAGAGAAGGAAGAAATGATGAAAGAATCACCCGGCAACCTCAAATGAGAGTTATGGTAGGAAGGAATAAAAATGGTGGATGTAGTAGAAATGCAGCAAAAACAGAATGAAAGAGTGAAAGAAAGCAAAATGTGTCAGTTAGCAAACGCAACAGTATTTATAGAGACATGGAAGGACCTGGAAGCACGCCATTAACTGCCCCCATTATTATTGTGCTCCTCCCTAGACCACCAAGGGCCTATTGGGAATAAAAAAAACCATTAGGTGAAGAGTAGCGATGACGGCTGTACGAGCGTTTCGATCACTGACACACGAAACGACGCATCAATCACATGATCTCAAGAGTTGAAATGAAATCACCATGTGTTGGCCCACTCACATTTTAGAATGGGTCTCTCCATCAAACGAATCGGGAAACGTTCCAAGCATCACTCCCAGACCATTCCATACAAAGTCCAGTGAATGAAGCTGGCACCCTCAGGTCACTTCTGTAGTACTGAGGATCCGAGCATGTAAGCCTCGCGCCCCTATGCCGAGCATCTACGTCTCACTCACAAAGTCCAGTGACTGAAGCTGGCACCCTCAGGTCGCTTCCGTAGTACTGAGGATCCGAGCATGTAAGCCTCGCGCCCCTGTGTCGAGCATCTACGTCTCGCTCACAAAGTCCGGTGACTGAAGCTGGCACCCTTAGGTCGCTTATGTAGTACTAAGGATCCGAGCATGTAAGCCTCGCGCCCCTATGCCGAGCATCTAAGTCTCGCTCACATAAAGTCCAATGACTGAAGCTGGTATCCTCAGGTCGCTTTCGTAGTACTAAGGATCCGAGCATGTAAGCCTCGTGCCCCTGTGCCGAGCATCTACGTCTTGCTCACAAAGTCCAATGACTGAAGCTGGCATCCTTAGGTCACTTCCGTAGTACTGAGGATCCGAGCATGTAAGCCTCATGCCCCTGTGCCGAGCATCTAAGTCTCGCTCACATAAAGTCCAGTGACTGAAGCTGGCACCCTCAGGTCGCTTTCGTAGTACTGAGGATCCGAGAATGTAAGCCTCGCGCCCTGTGCTGAGCATCTATGTCTCGCTCATAAAGTCTAGTGACTGAAGCTGGCACCCTCAGGTCACTTCCGTAGTACTGAGGATCCGAGCATGTAAGCCTCGTGCCCCTGTGCCGAGCATCTAAGTCGCTCACATAGTCCAGTGACTGAAGCTGGCACCCTCAGGTCACTTCCATAGTACTGAGGATCCAAGTATGTAAGCCTCGTGCCTTTGTGTCGAGCATCTATAAATCTAGTAGTAAATGGTTCCGTCTTGTCTTAAAATGAACGGGTTAATCTATTGCGTTGATCATACTCCCTTGTTAGGTACCCCAATTCCACAGATTACGATTCGATGACAAATCAACCAAAGATACTCGACACTAAGCTTTGCTTATTACGACGAAGGCTGGCCACCTCAGCTCACTTGCATCTTATCACCCGTATAGAGGCACCACTGCATCTTACTTGGACGCAACAGACATAAATATCCACATACTCCAGGGGGGGACTCTTAATACCATCTAGAATGTTCCCACCTAATTAAGGGTCCTCCACCTCCCTAAATAGGAACATATGGACAAAGGAGAAGACAGATTCGTCCAAGGAACTACCTCAAAGAGGAATCCTAACTGAAGTAGGAACACTCTCCCACAAGGATTCCTATTCCTCCCAGATTTGAGTATCATTATATATAACACCATATACCCCTCATTAGAGGATATCTTATTCACACATATTCAAGCTATCTTTCATCCACCCGCTTTCTATTCTCTAACTTAGGCATCATAGTGTTTGTGGAGATTCCCCCCACCTCTCACCTTACCCTCTGTTCAGTGCTTTACAGAACGTTCAGCTCAGGAGTCCCAAAAATCAATTATCAAGTAGAATGATTTTTAAATTACCAAATTTTCCTTTAAAGGTGTTACATATATTTTAGAATAAGTTTTTTCCACTAACAATGTCTTAATCACTTGTGAAGAATGGTACATGTCGCTGTTTTTCATTGTCCAATAATAATTTAGCTTTTGACTAAACTTAATTTGAATTTAAACTTGTAAACGTTATTGAAATTTCTTTCTGACATGACCTGCAAATTGTATGCTACAATTAAAAACCTTAAGCTAAAAAAAAAAAAAAACAAACAAACTGCTAGCTAATGATACATGTAGTTTGTGACATAAACAGTGTGCCATCAGTAATTATAATATAAAAAAAATAAAGTTACATTTTAACCTTCATTTTATAGGTCATATATAAAATAGGAGGAAAATAATAAGGTAATTTATAATTATCATGACATATTATTTATGTTACAAATAGAGATATAATTATTATCCTAAACTTCTTTTTAAACAAAATCATTACTCTAAATTTTAAATTACATATTTCAAACTCAAAATTGACAAACTTACTGTATTAAGTATTTTAGGTGGCTTAAACAAAATAATCGAGAACCAAGTGGGTCCCTAATGTATTTTTCCTGTACAGTGTACACAACTCATCATCATACAATTATCAAGTTAATAAAAAAATAAGGGCAAAGCACAGTTTTAAGCAATTTAATGATAAAAGTGAGCCTAACTTTGTGACACTATAAGCATAAGCAATTTAACACTCATAAGTCAATGAATAGACAAAAAATGACTTGCCTGTGACATCAAAATGCCTTCAATCATTAACATGTCTGGTGACTCTAAGTAAACATCAACTGCATCTTTTGGTTCCAGACTAGCTTTTTTCCGTAACTTCTGAACTCCGCTCACAATCTGAACATAAGATTCTCCCATGTCAAATACATTTTAGGCACAAGCAATTTAAAGTATCAAATAAATCTCCAAACATAATAGTTACGGGTGGGTTAAAGCAACTCAAAATATGCTTTAGGGTCAACCCGGTAGCTTTGCTAGTAGTTATAGACTTCAAAGAATTGCTAATTAAAAGGGTTTAAAAAAAAATTCTTTACCTCGCGTGCAACACAAGCTTCAAACGAAGAATCGTCAGAGCGTAAATCCAGGATCACTAGAACATCACCTGACGTAACAAAAAAAATAAAAATAAAAGTTCGTTGTTGTTGTTGTTGTAATAAATTGGAATTACATCGTTGTTAATGTAGCAAAACAAAAGGTCATTACTAATCCTTACCATCTCCAGCAGCATCAATCTCTGTCTCGTCCATGTGATGGGGACATTTGAAATCACAAATAATCTAATGTTTTAACCAATAAAATGAATGAATAAGAAATAAAAGCAAATGACTTGATGAAACTCTTTTAGTAAGATTGATTTTTCAAATGGCTTCTATTGCAAGTGATCCACACCAAAACACGGTGACATACTTTGATATCTGCCAACTCCAAGGAATGCCCAGCAATAGTTACTTCTCCAGTTTGTTCAAAAGCTAAAATATCTGACTGAGACATTGCTTTCACTCCCTTGGCAACAGCCCTCATGTCTATTCCGAGATGCATACCTAACACACTTCAAGTAAATAATAGATGACGTTAGTTTCATATATTCATATACCTCTACCACACCAAAAGAATGAAGTAGAAAATCATTGCATGTGACACATAACTGACACTCTTAGCCTGTGTTGTGTTTGGAAAGGAAAGAAAATAGTTGAGGAAAATATGAGTGGAAAGTAATTTTTCTTTGTTTGTTTTGGGTGAAAAAAACTGTGAAGGAAGGAAAATTACTTTTATTTTCCTCTCATTCGTGTCTCTCCAAATTGGAGAGAAAATGCGCAAACTGTGCGTAAAATTTTACTATTCATATAAGGTACTGACTTTGCCCTTCATTTCCTTTTTTCATCTCTTCACTATCTTCTCTCCCAGAAATCCCTAGTTCTTCACAGCTCCCTTTCTCCATCGTCCAAACATTCTCTTCAATCTAAGCTAAAATTTAACTCTCTTCTTCATCCCATTTTTCTCCTTCTGCTTCTCAGCTCCTTCGTTCCTTCATTACTTCCCTCATTAAACCAATGCAGGTAAAACCTCACCTCTTCCTTTTTTTTTTTTTGAAACTTATAAAAATATATATATGTGTGTATGTGTGTGTGTTGTGAATCCCAAGTTAACTTCAATGAAAGTAGATGCAAATTGTTGACATTATTAATACTATTGCTTGCAATTTTCCACTTTTGTCCTTTGTTTGTTTTTTTACAGGGTATTTTTTTGTTTGCTTCATTTCAAACTCTGTTTTCCCTTCGTTGCTTCATCTCTCTGCTGTGTTGATTCATCTTCTCAGATTGTGGTCAGTTGTTTCTGGAATTGGTTATTTCTATAAGGTTTTTTCTTTTCTTCTTCATTCTGTTCAAGAACAAAAAAAAAAGGTTAGTTTTTTTTAAAAAAAAAAATTAATAATGGGTTTGAGTGAAGTTTTGCAATCTGTATGTTATGTTTTTAGTTGCTGGTATGTTTTGTTGTCTGGGAAGTCCTACTGGTGTGGTTTGTGTGATTATAGAAGCTAATATATTGCTTTTATATTCCTTTCATTGAGCATATATCTTTCAAAATCCTTGATGTCTCTGTGCTTGTTTTGTTGACCATTGTCAATTTCTATTTTTTTCATTTAATTTGCATTTGGTTTGATGTTTGATAGTGGAAAATATTGATCGGAATGTGTATTGGGATAATTGAATTCTAATATTAACTTTGTATGATGATTTTAATTGTGGGGGAATTAAAGAACTAATCTTATTTTGGAATAGCATATTAAACCTTAGTGTAATTTCTGTAGCTGTTTGGCAATTGAAGCAGTTTTGATTTTGGATGTGGTTTAAATTTTGTGCCACCAATTCTGTTGGTGCTTATTTATGGACATTCTAATGTTTCTTGATAGGTTGGTCATGTTTTGTAAAACCCTGTTTCATACTTACTTTTACCCTGTTTCAATTACCGAAAAAAATGTATATTAGTTAGTCCATAAATTTGTTATAATGTATAAATTTTTTTTATATATTTATAATATTAAATGTAAATTAATATTATATTTATGGGCTTTTTTCCATTTTAGGGTTAAAAAAATTGTTTTCTCATTTTATGGTAGTTTCTAAAATATTTCTAATTTTAGAGTAATTTACACACTTATTCCAAATTTGGCCATGCAAAAGCACTTCAGGCGCCTATATCCCTGTCTCCATTTTTGCTATTACCAATATCACTATGTATAAGAAAAAAATTTTATCTTCAAAATTTTTTTCCTTTCAATCATTTCATCAGAAAAGCAATATGAATATGTCAATATATTTTGTTAGCTCTCATTTGGTGTTTTACTCCAAATTTTACATGATATTAGTTTCATTTAATATTAGTGCATGTTATTTTTTCTATTGACAAAATTACTATTCATATAATTAGATATTTTTTACTCCCAATTTGTTTATTTTTCAGCCACTTCATCAGTAGGATGAGGAGAGTATTTCTATCTATTTTATTGGTTAAAATTTAGTATATTAGCAATATATTGACATGAATTTTTATTGCATTGACATGGTTTATAGATATTTTATTATTATTATTATTTCATTTAAGCCCATTTAGTCCATTCAAATACAAAATTCATTATTAATTTTTTTTTGCTTTTTTATTTTTTTGTTTTGATTTTAATAACAATAATGATAATTACATTAATATTAACAATAATAATATCATTAAAATAATATTATATTAAAATATTTTAATTGGCGGGATTGTCTTTTAATTAAAAAAAATTACATCCAATTTTATTTAAAAATATTGACGGTTAGGTTTAATTATTATTATTATTATTATTAAATATTATGTTCATTAATTATAATTTTATTAGCTTATATAATTATTAAATTTATAATTAAATTCATCATTTTATTATTCCATTTTTGTATATTGTTTTTGAATATATATAATTTTTGTGCATGACCATAGCTTGAACCTTTGTTTTTCATTGCAACACTTGGTTTTCTATGTTTTAATTCTTTTACTTTTTTTTAGTTTAACATTTATTTTGGTTATGGAGCTTTTTACTTGAAACATATTTCCAATTTTAATATATTTCATTAATGAATGAATACGTGTTTATTGAAGATGGATAGGGAAGGTAACAGAGAATTACTAACAAGCAAATATGGAGAGTACTTGTGATGACATGTTACTGGATACTTTAACTCTTATGCAAGAGTTTGAAATTATATGGAAAAATATTATGAATAATTGGCAACATCAACATGTTCATGCGATTGTCCAATTAGTTTGTTATATTGTGCATCTTTTACATTTATTAGACATTCAATGTGTCATTTTTAATAAGTCCCTGAGCAACAATGTTGAAAGAGAAGTTGTTAGACAAAAGTTAATGACTCAACTTACTGAGAATGAAAAGGATTGCCACAATATCATACGCATGAGTCCTTATGCTTTTACAATATTATGTCGAATATTCAGAGGAACTGGTGTATTGAAAGATTATAAATTTACAACAATAGAAGAACAAGTTGCCAACTTTTTTTGCACATAATTTTAAGAATCGAGCATTGGGATTTTTTTCCCAATGCTCGGGTGAGACAATTAGTTGTCACTTTCATAATGTACTGTGAGCTGTCATCACATTAGAAGGAGAATTCCTACACCAACCTTCTGGAGCTGAAGTTCCTTCTCAAATATTCAATAATAGTAGATTTTATCCTTATTTTAAGGTAAGACTTATACATTTAGACAAATATTAAGAATTTCAATTTTCATACAGACACATACATACACATATATGACATGCTATAATTAGAGGTGAATGTTCTTTCACCTACAGGACTGTGTTGGTGCTATTGATTGTACACACATTCGTGTTAAAGTGCCATGAGAGGATGCTTCTAGATTTCGAGGGAGAAAAGATTGGCCAACCCAAAATGTATTAGCAGCATGTTCTTTTGACTTGAAATTTACTTATGTTTTGCCTGGTTGGGAGGGAACTGCGTTAGACTCAAGAATTATTAAAAATGCATTAATTAGAGAAGATAAACTCATAATTCCTCAAGGTAATTCAAAATAAACTCAAATTTTTTTTCTAAAAAAATTATAAAGAATATGCTTTAATTGATTTATCTTTGTAATAGGAAAATTTTATCTAGTTTACACCGAGTTCCCATTACTGAGTGGTTTACTTGCACCATATAAAGGTGTTCATTATCACCTGAAAGAGTACTCTAGATGTCCACCTGAGAATGCAAAAGAATTATTCAATCATAGGCATTCATCCCTTCGAAATGTCATTGAGAGAGCTTTTGGTGTTCTGAAGTAAAGATTTCCAATTATAGCTAGTAGCACTGAACCCCATTATCCACTTGAAAAAATGGTTGAAATAATACTTGCATGTTGCATATTACATAATTTTTTAATGGGTGTCAATCCTGATGAAGATTTAATTGCTGAAGTTGATGCAGATCTTCTTCAAGCAAATGATAGTGCTCCTATATTTAGTGCTTCAACCCCATTATCCATTTTTTTAATGGGTGACGAAGTTTAACGCGCGTCTAAGATTTTAGCAACCGCGTCATTGTTTAAGTTCAGGGCTCTATAGAATGCACTAACCATTGTTACAAAGACATGACATGGAGATGAGGAGTCACCACCCAGGGTAATAACTAGGACATATCAAAAAGGTGGTACTCGATTCCCTAAAAGAAAGCTAGCACCACAACTAGGAGATTCTGGATACAGAATACCAACTTCTTTCAGTCTTGTGTTCATTTAGAATTACTTTATGAATTATTATCTTATTCTCTATTTAAATGCAATTTCATATAAACCCAAAACAATAAACTCCAAGGCAAACTAGTCATGAAATATACAAGTAAATAATGCATTCAATCTCATAACCCCTAAGTAAATATAATCTATATGGATTTTAAATACATAGGCTAAAATCTATATATTTTAATATATAAGTGAACCTAAAGACCTAATTCCTTTTGATTTTTAATTAAATGAACCTAAGTTTACTAATTTTAATAAAAATGAGCATAATTCTACATGTTATGAAGGTATTTAAATTAATGGGCCTAATTCTACATGTTTTAATTAAATAATGATCCTATATCTACAAATTATGAAAAAAAGGCTTAAATTAAGTGGGGTAAGTCTAATTAAATTAAATTAGGTGGGCCTATGTCTAATTAAGTAAATGGGCCTAAGGATATTTCTAATTTAAAATCTAATTAATTATGGACCTAAAAATATATTTTAATTAATTAAACCTAATTAATTATTAAGTGATATGGGCTAAAGTAAACAAATCAAAATCTAAAATGGGCTTAAGGCCTAAAACACACAAAAATAATGAATAAAACTCAAAAACAACTAAAAACATAAAAGAAATATTTAAATAAGATCAAACAAATAATTATTAATCCTTACTAAAATCCTAATTTTATTAACATGCAACCTAAATTAATCTACTTCCTCTATTGATTTTAAATGATTACCAAATTGAAACCTAATTTTACTAACCAATTCAATCAAATTAAACATACAACCACACACATAATTTTATTACTCCCACTATTGGGGCTATTACATTAGTTCCTAAAACAATTAATAAAAAATAAAAATAAAGAATAAAATAAAAATAAAGACAATAAAAATAAAACCCTAGAAACTAAGTCTCTACGGGGCTTTATGCATAGTCTTCTATGGACTTTTAATGAAATTCATCTCCCTCACACGATCACCATGTGTTTTCCTCTATAATCACTATAAAACATAAAATAAAATAATAAGTAATAAATAAATTATGATAGAATAATAAGAATAAAAAATAAAAAATAAATAAATAAATAAATAAAAGAAGAATAGAAGAATATGATATGCATATGGATAATTTAGGGTGCTCCTCAGATTTGTGATTCATCGTTCTTGATAAATCTTTGAATCTTTCTCCTTAAAAATTCTTCACAAGTCTTGAATTGATTGATGAATCAAAAAGAATTTTTTGATTAAAAATAAATATAAGAAGAGTAAAATCATAATTTTATCTCTTCTCCTCTCCTTCTTTTCTACGCTCTTCCTCTTTCTTTTTCCTCCCCTTTTTTCCTCTCTTTAGCTCCCCCTTTTATAGTGGAATTAGGAAGCCTAACCCTAATCCTAATGTGATTCTCATTCCTAAAGTGTATTTAGGAATTTTGAACCAAATATGATTGAATTAATTAGGAAGTTTAAACCAATTTAGGATTGAATTAATTAGAAAATTTAAACCACCTAAAACAATAAATTGGAATAATTAGAAATAGAAAAATAGAAGAGTTTAATTCCGACCAGGATTGTGCAATTTCGATTAGAATTGTACAATCCCAATCGGAATTATGTAATTCCAATCGAAATTATATAATTTTGGTCAGAATTATGGAATTCTGATGCGCACTTTTTTTTAATTACTTTAAAAGCCCTAAAAAGAACTTTACGATTTAGTCCCTGAAAATATTAAAATTTTCCTTTAAAAGCCCTTAGAATTTTTTAAAGATTAAGCATCGAAGACATTTTCATCACTGGAGTCCTTTGCTGCGTCCATAACATGTCATCCCAAAGTTGGGTGTCTACAAATAGAATATCAAATGATGTTGACTCTAGGGTAGGAGCAATGCTACGAGACAATATTGCAAGAGATATGTGGATTGACTATTGAGGTAGCTTATATAGTCAATTGTTTATGATGATTTATGATAATATTTGTATTGCCAAATTTATGTCATTTTATTTTTCACTTATGACGTTGTGTTTTACTATACTTCACAGTAGTTTGTAATAAAATTTTTTAATATTTTCTAGTCTTATATATATATATATATGTGTGTGTGTGTGTGTGTGTGTGTGTGTGTGTGTGTGTGTGTGTTAATGAAATTTCCTTTCTTTTTAATTTGTTCCTATGTTGTTTATGTTAATGAAATTACACACGCACGTGTACACACACACACACACACACACACACACATATTTATATAGTTTTGGAATTATGAATATTATATTTTTATAGAATCAAAATGCCGAAGAGACAAAAAGTTAGTAATACTGAGGGGAATAGTTCTAGCAGAGACAATGTGGTATGGACTCATGAAATGGATGATGTGTTGATTGATGCGATGTTAGATGAAGACTGTAAAGGAAATTGACCAGATGGAACATGGAGTCCTGTAAAATTATGGCACATATTAATTTTATTATTTATAAAATAATGTGGTTTAAATTTTATATACCCTTGTATGTAGGCAAAACCACGAGCTCGTAAGTGGATGCATACACCAATTCAAAATTATGATAAATTATATGAGCTTTATAGTGAGCACAGAGCGACTGGTCAATATGCAAAAAGTGCAAAAGAAAAGGTCCAACGTTGGCAAAGGGAAAAAAAATTCATCACAAATTAACTTGAATGAATCAGTTGATGGTTTGATGATGTCTGATAGTGAAGGAAATTGGTCACATGATATGTAAAATGATAAAGGTAACATTAATGCTTTTAGTCTAAAGCCTACACCTTCAATAAATTCTCAAGGTACATTGTCTTTTAAAATTTCCAAACGTAAGGCAACCATGATGGAACTGTTGGAAAATCAATATGAAAAATAGAATAATGGAATTCAGTGTGTTTTTGAAGTGTTGAAAAGAGGGAATATTATAGCTGAAAGATCACTAGCAATTCTTAAAAGTGGTCGACCTCATTACTATAAGGAAGAAGAGATTTATTCAGAATTGGAATTAATAGGAATGCAACTAGATTTTATGATGAATGCTTATTGTTATTTATCGAACAATCCATCAACAATAAGAGCTTTTTTCGGTCTCCCCTAGCTAGACGTTTGGAATGGTTGATGAGGAGTATGAGCAACATCTGAGAAGATGGAAAAATAGTTTAATCATGGTTGATATATAATAATAAACCCTAAAAGGGATAACAATATTGAATATGAAGAATTCAAACTAATTAGCTTAATTTCCTATTCTGAAATTAATTAGCTTGATATGGAAAAATTTTGAGTTATGTTCCTATTTTGGAGTCAATAATGAAGATTCAAGAAGATTCTAGAAGATATGAGAAGATTCAAGGATATTCCAAGTCAAAGTCAATAAGTCAACGAGTCAAAGTAAAAGTCAAATAGTCAACAAGTTAAAGTCAAGGTTCAATGGTCAACATGTGACATGGCATGCTTCAATGCTTAGTTGTCATGAGTTGTCATAAATTATAATGAGTTGTCAATTTTGACTTTTCAAAAATGAGTTGTCATTTGTTGTCCTATTTTGAAGGAAATCTCCTTAATTAAAGATTTTTCGATATAGGTATCTTTAATTATAAGGAAGAAAACCTTTTCCTTCAAGGGTTAGGTTGTTTTCATGCCTATATAAAGGCTAGACATATATCGGACGAATTTAAGAATGTATTTTTGACAATTTTAATCAATTAAGTGAGGTTTTACCTTAACTTTGTTCTTTTGAAACTTTGCAAGTTTACTTGAATTGTTTCACATCTACCTTTCATTAAAATTTCTATGTTAGACTTAGAATTGTGTGATTGTTCATCTTTTAATAGCTAAGTATCTTGCTTCATGGAAAAGAGATAGAATGCGCATCTAACTTTGAAATCGTTGCCCAAGATCATCAAGATGAGATTGTGAAGATGGAGCTAAACCCCTTGCTTATTAATTTGAAGCAAGATACTTAGCTATTAAAAGATGAACAATCACACAATTCTAAGTCTAACCTAGCAATTGTAATGAAAGGTAGATGTGAAACAATTCAAGTAAACTTGCAAAGTTTCAAAAGAACAAAGTTAAGGAAAAACCTCACTTAATTGATTAAAATTGTCAAAAATACATCCTTAAATTCGTCCATAATATATGTAGCCTTTATATAGGCATGTAAACAACCTAACCCTTAAAGGAAAAGGTTTTCTTCCTTATTCCTAAAGATGCTTATATAGGAAAATCCTTAATTAAGAAGATTTCCTTCAAAATGGGATAATTAATGAAAACTAATGACAACTCATCTTTGAAAAGTTAAAATTGACAACTCATTATAATTCATGACAACTAAGAAAAATGACAACTCATGAAAACTAAGCATTGAAGCATGCCATGTCACATGTCATGTCATATGTTGACCATTGACCCTTGACTTTGACTTGGAATATTCTTGAATCTTCTCACATCTTCTAGAATCTTCTTAAATCTTCCTTATTGACTCTAAAATAAGAAAATAACTCAAAAGTTGTCCATATCAAGCTAATTAATTTAAGAATAGGAAATTAAGCTAATTAGCTTGAATTCTTCATATTTAGGCATTTTTATTCCTTTTAGGGTTCATATTATTCCCTCCCTCTTGAAGATGATTCACCCTCAAATCATAGCCATCTTCTAAAGTTGATAAATTGATGAATTCTCTACGGTCAAATACAAACACCTTTGATGAAAGCCTCTCCTTTGAAGTAAGAATCCATAGAAGTAGCTTCAATATAACTTGAACGAACATAGAACTCTTTTCCACGAACTTGTAAGGATTGTATTCTTGTTGCTTCCTTCTAAACTTGAAACATGAATATCTCAAGTTCTTCTTGTTACAAGTGAAGACTCCATAAATTCTCTTATAGGCATAAAATACTTCAACTACATCATCAAATGGATCTTCATATGGCATAGAAGTCTATAAAACAACTTTCAAAACACTAGAAAAAGAAAGATTAAAATTATTAGTATAATAATGATGAATAACCAACTCTTGATCTTTCATGATGCTTCTAATCTCTAAGTTCTCCTTTTCATTCATGCCTTGCTCATTTTCTCTCACCAGTTGATTAGTGTGCATGTCTTCAATAACTGTCTTTGGTGGTGTAGTTTCAATTTGACACTCTTCCTCCCTACTCTTCTCATTAACTTGTTGCTCAACCAATTTGGTAACTTTAACACCTTTATATTTTTTGGAATCACACACTATCATTGTCTCCTCATAAGAACCCACTTACTTTTCAAACTCCAAAGCAAGTTCAATTACAACCTTCAAAGAGATAGAAGGTTCTAATTGCACTTGTTTCTTCAATCTCTTAGCAATATCACACTTAAGCCCACTGATGAATTTTGCAACTTTCCTCCTTTCAAATTCACCTACATCACTTGCAATTACAAATAACTTAAAATTTTTAATATAATCATTAACGCATAATTCATCACCTTGTTTAAGCCTTTATAATTTAAGATGAAATTTATCCTTAACTTCAGAAGGAATAAAATGTCTAGTCATTAACCTCTTCATTATCTCTTAATTTTTAATCTTACTATTCCTATTCTCTCTCCATGATGCCATCAAATCTTCCCACCATATTGCAGCATGACCTAAAAATTTACAAGAAGCAAGTTTACAATTTTGGAAATCACTTAATTCAAGAGAATCAAATATCTCCTCCATTTGTTGCATCCATTCCAAATAAACATAAGGATCATCTCCACCAAGAAAATAAGGCATGTCCATGCTAAAAAAAAATAATTTTGAAAAGATATAGAAAAAAACCTCACAAAGCACTCCCTTACGTGTCTACACTCAATGATGTGAATGCTCTCGTGCTTCGCTCAATTTTTTTTATTTTTTTTATTTTTTTTAATATATGAAGAATTGAGAAGAAGAAAAGAATAGATAATACATAAAAATTAAAGGATATGTAACCAAACCTTGAAGTTTGGCTCTGATACCAAACTGATATAAACCCTACCTATAATAAAGATAGAATGCACATCCAACTTTGAAATCGTTGCCCAAGATCGTTAAGATGAGGTTATAAAGATGGAGCTAAACCCCTTGCTTATTAATTTGAAGCAAGATACTTAGCTATTAAAAGATGAATAATCACACAATTCTAAGTCTAACCTAGCAATTGTAATGAAAGGTAGATGTGAAACAATTCAAGTAAACTTGTAAAGTTTTAAAAGAACAAAGTTAAGGAAAAACCTCACTTAATTGATTAAAATTGTCAAAAATACATCCTTAAATTCGTCCATAATATATGTAGCCTTTATATAGGCATGTAAACAACCTAACCCTTAAAGGAAAAGGTTTTCGTCCTTATTCCTAAAGATGCTTATATAGGAAAATCCTTAATTAAGGAGATTTCCTTCAAAATAGGATAACTAATGATAACTCATCTTTGAAAAGTCAAAATTGACAACTCATTATAATTCATAACAACTAAGCAAAATGACAACTCATGACAACTAAGCATTGAAGCATGCCATGTCACATGCCATGTCATGTGTTGATTATTGACCCTTGACTTTGACTTGGAATATTCTTGAATCTTCTCACATCTTCTAGAATCTTCTAGAATCTTCCTTATTGACTCCAAAATAGGAAAATAACTCAAAATTTATCCATATTAAGCTAATTAATTTTAGAATAGGAAATTAAGCTAATTAGCTTGAATTCTTCATATTAAGGCATTTTTATTCCTTTTAGGGTTCATATTATTAAAATAAGGCACATCCATAATGACCACACTCATAGATAGTTTAGAAAAAAATTTGAAAAGAAATCCTTCACCGGACGCTACTTAACCACTCTCCCTCCATCATCTCTCCTCCACTGTCACCACCTTATCCTTTCTTCTTCTCTGCCAGTAGCCTCCTTCTCCTTCTCGTTGGTAGACAGCAAGCAGCAGCAACAATGTCAACAAGTGGTTCCTCGTCGTCACTCCCTCCTTCGACCACCACAGCTCATCTTTCCGATGCTGTTCGACTCCCGGAGTTGTGAATAAGTCGATCCTAGGCTCAGTTCAACCTCTAGCTTGTCCATTTGTAAGTTTTTCTTGGTTTTTATATTTTTTTTAGTTAGAAATTAATTGATTTATTGATTTTTTCTTTTGAAATATTGTTCTTGGTAGCTCAATCTTGCTAGAAATAAGTTTTGTTAATTTTTTTGAATTAGTTTAATTTATGGGTGATTTTGATTATTTTATTATTATTTATTGAATTGTTGTTAATTAATTATTTTAATTATGGATTTAATTAATTTAGTGTTATTATAGTATGTAAGTAATTATAATGTTGAGAAAATAATTTTTGGATATATTATATAATTTTTAGAAATATTTTTTTATTATGGAAATATTGGATTTCTTTGTTAGATTTGTATTTTTGTTAAAATATTGGTTAATTATATGTTTTTAGTAATGTTAGAATATTATATATTGATAAAATAATTTTTGTGATTTTATATAATTTTTGAGGAAATTATTTGTATTATGTGATTTTTTTATTATATAGGTTAATTATGAGTTTTTGTTAAAATTGTGGTTAAATTATATGTTTTAAATGATTTTGAACTAATAATTGGTATTAAAATGATTTTTACAAATTATTTACTATTTTCAACTATTTAATACTAATTTTTGAAAATATAGGTTAACTATGGATTTTTGTTAAAAATATAGTCAAATATAAATGATTTTATGATTATATAGAGTATTAAAGTAATTTTTATAAATTATTTGTAATTTTTAACCAATTAATATTAATTTTTGAAAAAAAATTATATTCATATATATATATATAAAATTTATTATTTTGGTGATAAAAATGGGTTTTAAATTAATTTTATTATATCATTAAACTATTTACGTAGTTAATTGTGAATTTAACCATTTTAGGTTAATTATTCAAAAGTTTGGTTTTTAATAATATTGTATAATATTTGAGATTTTATTAGTTAATTTGTGATAATTTTGAAATATTATGTAAATAATAAATTTATTTATTATTTTGAACTTAAATGGGTATTTTATTATCTTTATAATGTTAAATTGTGATTTAATAATTATTTGAAATTTATGTTAATTTAATTGTAAAATGGAAATTTTGTTTCATTTATGAATTTTATTACCAAATATTATTTAAAATTAGAATTTTATGTTTTCACTGGAAAATAAAGGTTTATAATATTTTTATGGATTTTTTTTTTATGATTTTTATGATTTTATTGTTTAATATTGTTGGTTTGTGTTTTGTGAACCTCGATTGGGAATTTGTGGAGTTTGGGGTCCCAACCCGAGGTGTTGTGCTTTGTGATTTTAGAAGTATGTTTTCTGTGCAGGATCGGCCCTACTTTTGTAGGGAGACGTCTGTTTTACCATGGAGACTCTGTCGAATTTTTGGTAGATTTCTCATAAAATGTGACAACCAGTCCGAATATAGTTTTAAAATTTTTGATCGAGTCTTTCTATAGTAATCCTAAAAGTGTAAAGTTAGAAGTTTATTCTGATTATTATTATTATTTTATTTTCTTAGTTGTGCCAATACCAAGGCCTATCGGACCAGGCTCGTCCAGTCTGTCTCGTGAAGCGCGGATCAATGAGTTATTATACTATATATATGCATTGCATTTAGGATGCATGACTTAGAATTTTTCATTTTCATTATTTGTTTTAAAAGTAATTTAATTTATAATATGATATGGTATTTTCTGTTTATTTTTAGTATAATTTGATATATATGTTTGCATATTTTCAATACATTTAGTATATCTTTGGTATATTTAAGGTTTACTTTTTACATATGTATGTTATATAATTAGGTATACTTTTAGTATATTTTTGATATATTTCAAAATAAATTCATGTTTTATCTTTGATATAGATTTAGCATGTTTTAGTATATTATTGGTATATATTTGGCATATTTTATGGTTGATTTTAAATTTATTTAGCATATATATACTTGAAATATACTTAGTTTATTTTAAGTATATTTCTGGTATATATATTGTTTATTTTGTTAATATGATCACTATATGCATTATTTATTTTCCCATATGAATGTTTAATTTTAAATGAAGGATATCGATAGAACATACTACCTAGTGGGCAGCACTAGGACCGAGTACGTACTAGTGCGATTGATTTTAAGGTTGATTTACTAACTTATTTGAGGTGATATTTAATTGATTATTTATTGAAATTGATGTGATTGAGTAGTGTGATTGCGGGAGCTCGGTTGACCTAGTGTCTTGGGGTCAATCACACTGAAAATCAAATTGTTGGAGCTTGGTTGACTTAATGTATCAGGGCCAGTCTACTATCCATAATGGAATAAGTGAATTAATTTAGAATTAAGTGAGCCTGTATGGCTAGAGAGTTGTTATTGATTGAGATTGCGATTAAATAGGGTTCTATTTAATCCTTCAAATATTAAAATAAACATTTTCTACATTTATTATATATATAAAAGCAGAGTTTGGTATTTGCGTGAAATGCGTGTATATGTATATATATATACAGATGCCTGGTTATATATGGTTTAGATTGCATGCATATATATTATAATAATTCACTCAGTGATGTTTGACCCCCTCAATTATTTTTTTCAGGAGATCTTGTATTATCAAACCTTAGTAGTATTGCTCTTTGCTGATGTTCTTCCGCCCTAGCTAGATCATGTAAAATTTATATTTAAACTCTTATTTGTATTCTAGAAATTACAGTAGTAGTGTTATTGTATCAAAAAAGTATTGTTCTATTCTTGATACTTTGTATCTAGTATATTGTATGAACATCTTTTATTTATGAAAGGATATTGAGTATTTATATTCATATATAATTTGAAAAATTTTAATTTAGTCATACTTTTTATTTATTTATTGCATGTGCTTTTATTTTTAAGGCTTGCTAAGGGTTCCGGATTCGAAAGAATTCCCATTCCTTAGCACAGGTCATAACTCCCGATTTGGGTCATGATGAAGTTGGTATCAGAGCCTAGGTTTTTGCTATGACCTAGGTTATCGAGTCATGTTTTCTTTAGAACTACTGCAGTTAAATTAGGTTTGATTATGTCTTTGAAAAGTCTTCCTTGCATTAGGAATTCTGCGTAACCGTTAGGGTCTCTGTTGTTGCTTTTGATTGTTTGAATTACTTATTTTGTTTTTGTTCATTTCTGAATGCCACGAGCGTGAGTCACTCCATTGGTCGATGAGATCAATGGCAGAAAGTCTTTTAAGCATAAGGTTCTACCCCTTGTACGGGCCGTTAGGCGTAGGGGTAGAGATAGATTTAGAAGGCCAGACGATCATCGTAGACAGTGGGAACAACAGAATGAGGAGCCTATGGCTCAATGTTTTGATGCTGCCCATGCACCAGGAGTTTGGTAGGGTGCAACAACTATGCTTCATACGGTACCACCTATGTAGCCTTTATTTCAATAGATAGCTCAAGATGTCAATTTTGCGTATTTTTAAGTGGAGTGAATGTGAACTGCTTCTTCTACAGAGACAATATCGATAAACAGTTTTTTCAAGTTAAGGTTATGGTTATAGTTTTAGCCTTACTACACCTATCTTGTATAGAAGTAGGTTAGAGGCAATTGTAACTCGAAGGCTAAAGTAGTTACTGTAAAAGGTACAATCAGCCCTTTGAACTCAAATTTGTAGCATTTATGGCTAGAATAGCTAGGGTTAATGAGAGCTGATAGCATTTAATCAAGCATGATAATTGTTTGGAATATGCTTTGGTGAAGGAATTGGAAGATGTTTAATGAAGAAGAATCACCTTTAGTACTCTTTGATGGTGAAGTTGTCAGTTCCAATTGTAGTACATGATTAGAGTCTAAAAAGTGATTTCTATGATACTTCCATCCACCCTCAAGGAGGGATAATTACTTGTGACAACTATTGCTTAGAGTAAGAAGAACGATCAATTAAGAAGAATACTTGTAAACTCTTCAATTTGTCACGTCAGCTATAGACATGATACAATATAAAAGGAGTTTGGTAGAAATGTATATTTGTAGGATTAAGTTTGATATATATTGGCATCTGAATTGAGAACTGCAATTCAGAGAATTATTCATAAATTTAGTCTTTTAGGTGTAAATGATTTTAATAAGATATGGAGAATGGATTGGTTATTTTAGCAGTACACAGTGGTTGATTTTCAGAGTAAGGAGATGATTTTCAAAATTCTTGATGAAGAAGAATTTAGATTTATGGATAATAAGAGTTCTATAGCTCATAATCTTATCTCCATTATCACTGCTAGGAAGATGCTGAGGAAAGGTTATCATGGATATTTAGCAGTGGTCAGAGATACTATAGTGGAGAAGACCTATGTTTCAGATGTCCCTATAGCTTGTGAGTTATCAGGTTTACCACCTCACAGAGATTGAGTTCTGTATTGATGTGGTTCCTGATATAGCTTATATTTCAACACACCCTTATAGAATGGCTCTTTTAGAGTTGAAGGAGCAATTACAAGATCTATTAGACAAGGGTTTTATCAGACCCAATGTTTCTCCTTGGGGTGCACCAGTCCTATCTGTGAAGAAGAAGGATGATATACTCAGACTGTACATTGATCACAAAGAACTGAATAAGATAACAGTGAAGAATAAGTATCCTCTCCCAAGGATAGATTACTTGTTTGATCAGCTTTAGGGTGCACAGTTCTTTTCCAAGATTGACTTGAGGTCAGGTTATCATCAATTGTGGATCAGTGAAGTCAATGTTCCTAAAATGACATTTCGCACTTGTTATGGCCACTATGAGTTTCTGGTAATGTCATTGGGCTTGACTAATGCACTAGTAGCTTTCATTGATTTGATGAACAAGGTATTCATACCACATGTGGATCAATTTTTAGAAGTCTTCATTGATGATATACTAGCATATTCAAAGAGTATGAAAAAGTACATATATCACTTGAGGACTATACTGCAGACATTGAGAGAATATTAGCTTTATGTTAAATTCTCGAAGTATGATTTCTGGTTGGAGAGTATTGCATTCCTTGGACACGCGACGTCTAAAGATGGTATTCAGGTTGATCCACAAAAGATTAAGGCAGTATCTGAGTGGCCTAGACCGACGATAGTCATAAAGATTCATAGTTTTCTGGGTCTAGCTAGGTATTATAGGAGATTTGAGTAGAATTCTCTAGAATTGCAACTCCTATGACATGCCTAACTCAGAAGAATGTGAAGTTTGTGTGGTCAGATGTTTGTTAGAGCAGTTTCCAATTGTTGAAGGAGACCGTTGATCTAAGAGTTGCATCAGTTAGTGGATTAGGATTGATGATGAAGATAAGCAGATCAGGAGCATTTTTAGCTCAGTTCATAGTCAAATCTGTGTTAAGAGATAAGATTAAGACAACTAGAGGTCGAGATGCTATTCTAGTAGAGCTTGCAGAGAATGTTCGAGCATGGAAGTTCACTGATTTCACACTTGATAATGAAGGTATTTTGTGGGTTAATGGTAGATTATGCATTCCTGATGTGGATTATTTGAGAGAAGAGATCCTCGAGGAAGCATATTGTGTGCTTACATGGAGTACCTGTGTCCATTGTATCTGGTAGAGGTTCAATGTTTACCTCTCATTTTTAGCAGAAGTTACAGGAAGTGATGGGCACTAGGCTGGATTTCAATACTGCTTTCATCCTTAGACAGATGGTCAATCTAAGAGGACGATCCAGACACTGGAAGATATGATGAGGATGTATGTTTTGGAGCTGGGAGGTAGCTGCGTTGATCATTTGCCACTTGTGGAGTTTGCATATAATAACAACTACCATAGCAATATTGAGATGACACCATATGAAACTCTGTATAAAAAGAAGTGTTGATCTCCTTTATGTTGGGATGAATTGAAGAGAAAACAATGACTGGACTTAAGATTGTCCAAAATGCTGCAGAGGAAGTTATTATGATAAAGAGGAGACTAGAGACCACTGTTAACAGATAGAAGAGCTACACGGATCCGAGATGTAAATATGTGGAATTCCAGGTAGGAGACTATGTGTTCCTGAAGGTTTCTTCAATGAAGGGTGTGATGAGATTTGGTGAGAAGGGTAAGCCATCACCGAGGTATATTAGACCGTTTGAGATTCTGGAGAGAGTGGGCACTATTGGATATCAGTTGGCTTTGCCTTCGAATTTGTCTCAAGTACATCTAGTGTTTTATATCTCGATGCTAAGAAAGTGTATTTTGGACCCTTTGCATGTGTTGCAGCCTGATACTATAGAAATGAACGAAGATCTGAAGTTCAGGAACGAACCAATTGCAATATTTGATCATCAAGTTCATTAGTTGTGTTTGAAACAGATTCCGATGGTTAATGTGTTGTGGCGAAGCAACAACGTAGAGGAGCATACTTGGGAGACTTAAGCTGAGATGCGAGTCGCTTATCCATATCTCTTTCCTTGATAATCCTTGTATTTCCTTTCTTTCCTTTGAATTCAAGGACGAATTCCTATAAGGAAGAGAGATTGTAATGACCCGTGTTTTTAAATTATAAAAATATATTTCAGAATATGCAGTATTAATAATTTTAAATTTTAATTATGTATTATTATCGTTAATTTCTAATATTAATTATGTATTTTATTTTAAAAGAATTATTTATGTAAAAATAATTTATTTACGTGAGATTTATATTATTATTATTATTATTATTATTATTATTATTATTATTATTATTATTATTATTATTATTTGTGATTAACCATAGTTATTTTATATATATAAATTTTCTCACGTAAAGTAATTATTTTTGGAGGATTATTATTTAAATATTAAAGTTATTATTATTGTTGTTATTTTCAATAGCATTACTATTATTTTATTATTGTTGAGTGTATTATTATTATTATTGTTGTTTGTTATTATTATGAGTATTATTAATGGTTTTAAATTATTCCACTACTATTATTAATATTATTATTGTCATTGTTATTTTATGTGGGTTATTATCATAATTATTGTGTGATATTATTATCATGGTTATTATTTTTATCATCATTATCATTATTTTTATTGCTTAATATTATTAGGAATATTATTCTATTATTCAATTATTTTAGTAATATTATTAATTTCAATTATTGTATTAGATTTAATTGTATTTAGGTGCATGTGTGTGACATGTGTGTGTCTATATACATATGTCTATATACATGTGGATATTATAATAAGTGGTGGAAATTAAACTTATGTAAAGTTTATATTCTAATATATATATATATATATACACACACACACACACACACAAAATAAAACGCAGAATCATCTTTTCCCTCCTCGCTCCGTCTGGTTTGTTTCTTGTCAGTGTGCCTCTCCCTTCGTTGGATGCCACCTAACCACTCTCCCTCTGTCATCTCTCCTTCGTCGTCACCACCTTATTTTTTCTTCTTCTCTGCCAGCAGCCTCCTTCTCCTTGTCGTCGATATAAAGCAAGCAGCAGTAGCAACATTAGCAAGTGATTCCTTATTGTCGCTCCCTCCTTCGGTAGTCACAGCTCGTCTTCCCAATGCCGTTCGACTCCCGGAGTTGTGAAGAAGTCGATCCTAGGCTTAGTTCAAGCTCTAGCTTGTCCATTTGTAAGTTTTTCTTGGTTTTTAGATTATGGCTATTAGAGTTTTTATTTTTTTTTAGTTAGAAATTGTTTGATTTATTGATTTTTGCTTTTGAAATATTGTTCTTGGTAGCTCAATCTTGCTAGAAATAAGTTTTATTAATTTTTTTTGAATTAGTTTAATTTATGGGAGATTTTGATTATTTTATTATTATTTACTGAATTTTTGTTAATTAATTATTTAATTATGGGCTTAATTAATTTAGTGTTATTATAGTATGTAAGTAATTATAATGTTGAGAAAATAATTTTTGGATAAATTGTATAATTTTTAGAAATAGTTTTGCATTATGGAAATATTGGAATTCTATATTAGATTTGTATTTTTGTTTATTGGTTAATTATATGTTTTTAGTAATGTTAGAATATTATATATTGATAAAATAATTTTTGTGATTTTATATAATTTTTGAGGAAATTATTTGTATTATGTGATTTTTGATTATATAGGTTAATTATGAGTTTTTGTTGAAATTGTGGTTAAATTTTATGCTTTAAATGATTTTGAACTAATAATTGGTATTAAAATAATTTTTACAAATTATTTACTATTTTCAACTAATTAATACTAATTTTTGAAAATATAGGTTAATTATGGATTTTTGTTAAAAATATAGTTAAATATTATATTTTAAATGATTTTATGATTATATAGAGTATTAAAGTGTTTTTTATAAATTATTTGTAATTTTTAACCAATTAATATTAAGTTTTGAAAAAAATTATATATATATGTATATATATATTATTTATTATTTTGGTGATATAAATGGATTTTAAATTAATTTTATTATATCATTAAACTATTTACGTAGTTAATTGTGAATTTAACCATTTTAGGTTAATTATTTGATAATTTGTTTTTTAATAATATTGTATAATTTTTGAGATTTTATTAGTTAATTTTTTTATAATTTTGGAATATTATGTAAATAATAAATTTATTTATTATTTTGAGCTTAAATGGGTATTTTATTATTTTTGTGATGTTAAATTGTGATTTTAATAATTATTTGCAATTTATGGTAATTTAATTGTAAAATGGAAATTTTGTTCCATTTATGAATTTTATTACCAAATATTATTTAAAATTAGAATTTTATGTTTTAGTTGGAAAAATAAAGGTTTATAATATTTTTATGAATTTTTAATGATTTTTATTATTTTATTATATAATATTGTTGGTTCGTGTTTTGTGAACCTCGGTTAGGAATTTGTGGAGTTTGGGGTCTCAACCTGAGGTGTTGCGCATTGTGATTTTAGAAGTGTATTTTCTGTGCAGGATGGGCCTTACTTTTGTAGGGAGACGTCCGTTTTACAAAGGAGACTCTGCTGAATTTTTGATAGATTTCTCGTAAAACGTGACAACCGATTCGAGTCTAGTTTTAAAATTTTTGATTGAGTTTTTCTATAGTAATCCTAGAAGCACAAAGTTAGAAGTTTATTCTGATTGTTATTATTATTTTATTTTTCTAGTTGCGTCGGGACCGAGGTCTATCGGATCGAGCTCCTCCAGTCTGTCTCGTGGGATGCAAAGCAGTGAGTTATTGTACTGTATATATATATGCATTGCATTTAGGATGCATGACTTAGGATTTTTTATTTTCATTATTTGTTTTAAAAGTAATTTAATTTATAATATGATTTGGTATTCTGTTTATTTTTAGTATATTTTGATATATATGTTTGCATATTTTTAATATGCATTTAGTATATCTTTGGATATATATATATATATATATATATATATATATATATATATATATATATATATATATATATGCATTGCATTTAGGATGCATGACTTAGGATTTTTCATTTTCATTATTTGTTTTAAAAGTAATTTAATTTATAATATGATTTGGTATTTTCGGTTTATTTTTAGTATATTTTGATATATATGTTTGCATATTTTTAATATGCATTTAGTATATCTTTGGTATATTTAGGGTTTATTTTTTATATATGCATGTTATATAATTAGGTATATTTTTAGTATATTTTTGATATATTTCAAAATAAATTCATGTTTTATCCTCAATATAGATTTAGCATGTTTTAGTATATTATTGGTATATATTTGGCATATTTTATGGTTGATTTCAAATTTATTTAGCATATATATACTTGAAATATACTTAGTTTATTTTAATTATATTTCTGGTATATATATGGTTTATTTTGTTAATATGATCATTATATGCATTATTTATTTTCCTATATGAATGTTTAATTTTAAATGAAGGATATCGATAGAATGTGCTACCTAGTGGGTAGCACTAGGACCGAGTACGTACCGATGCGATAGATTTTAAGGTTGATTTACTAACTTATTTGAGGTGACATTTGATTGATTATTTATTGAAATTGATGTAATTGAGTAGTGTGATTGCGGGAGCTCGGTTGACCTAGTGTCTTGGGGCCAATCACACTGACAATCAGACTGTTGGAGCTTGTTTGACTTAGTATCTCGGGGCCAGTCTACTGTCCATAATGGAATAAGTGAATTGATTTGGAATTAAGTGAGCCTGTATGGCTAGAGAGTTATTATTGATTGAGGTTGCGATTAAATCTATTTGATCCTTCAAATATTAAAATAAACATTTTTTGCATTTATTATATATATAAAAGTATAGTTTGGCATTTGTGTGAAATGCGTGTATATGTATATATATATATACAGATGCATGGTTGTATATGGTTTAGATTGCATGTATATATATTATAATAATTCACTCAGTGAGATCTGACCCCCCTCAATTGTTTTTTTCAGGAGATCTTATATTGTCAGACCTTAGTAGTATTGCTCATTATCGGTGTTCTTCCGCCCCGGTTAGGTCATGTAAAATTTATATTTAAACTCTGATTTGTATTCTAGAAACTACAATAGTAGTGTTATTGCATCAAAAGAGTATTATTTTATTCTTGATACTTTGTATCCAATATATTATATGAACTTCTTTTATTTATGAAAGGTTATTGAGTATTTATATTCATATATAATTTAAAAAATTTTAAATCAGTCATACTTTTTATTTATTTACTGCATGTGTTTTTATTTTTAAGGCTTGCTATGGGTTTTGGATTTGAAAGAATTCCCATTTCCTAGCACCGGTCATGACTCTCGATTTGGGTCATGACATAGAGCATATGATTCCCACTACACCCTAACCAAGAAAGTGCTACATCAATGATATTATTGGCCCACCATGTCTAATGATGCTCGAAAGTTAACTCAAGAATGTCATAAGTGCCAGTAATTTGCTCATCTTAATCACAAGCCTTCTCACCCCTTGTATCCAATTGACAACCCATGGCCCTTCGCTATATGGAGAATGGACATCCTGGGTCCCTTACTGACCTCCACTTCATAAAAAAAGTTCTTAATTGTAGCTACAAACCATTTCACTAAATGGATAGAAGTGGAAGCAGTTCCAACCATCACAAAAGCTTAGATCCAACATTTCTTTTGAAAAGAAATTATTTGCAGATTTGGCTTACCTTATACCTTGAATACGAATAATAGTAAGCATTTTGACAATGAAATGTTCAGAGGTTTTTGCTCATACCTTGGAATAAAGCTTCATTTCACCTCAACAGCTCACCCACAAATAAATGGGCAAACAGAGGTCACCAACAAAACTATAATGTAAGGATTAAAAAAGAGACTCAACGAGAAAAAAAGGGAAACTTGGTTGAAGAGCTTAATAATGTAATTTAGGCTTACAAGACTACCCCCAAATCATCCATAAAGGAAACACTGTTCAAATTAACTTATGGCATGGATGCGATAATACCAATAGAGATTGGTTCACTAAGTTAGAGGATCAACTGCGGTTTTGATTAAAACATCAATAACATTGATATGTCTAGACCTACTAGAAGAGAGACGAGAGTAGACATAGCCATAACTGAAGGACATTGGCAGAGGGTAGCACGGTATCATCTCCGGCGTAGTCACCCAAGACAGTTCAAAGTAGGCGATTGGGTACTCAGAAGGGCAGATATTAGCAAAGGCAACTAAGGCACTAATAAAATGGGTCCAAATTGGGAAGGCCCCTATCAAATTTCAGAACGCACATCTAAAGGGGCATATAAATTAAAAAATAGAGGAGGCACAGAACTTCCATGATTTTGGAATTTAGATTGCCTCCGAAAATACTATCAATGAATGTACTCAAAATGGTACTAAATAAAGTATATATTCATTGAAGAGACAATCATCTTACAAAGGTCAATTATAAAAAATTTTTTTACTCTACTAATTGTACATCCGACCCTTCGAGCTTGGAGACGGGAGGGGGGATAAAATGCACAGAATTGATAGGCACGGTGTGCTCCACAAAAGACTTTTCAACAAACCTAGAAGCATCCCTTGCACGAAGGGAAGTTGAATTTTATCGAGCATCCTCTTTGGCAGCAATCTTTGCCAGATCGGTTGGTGTTAGCCGATCCAGCTCCACCAAGTCTAGCTCCGGATTTTGAGAGAGCAGGATCCTCCTACTTTCAAAATGGTAAGCCTTAAGAAATCCTCCCACTATGCTCTAGTAGGATCTTTTGTTATTCTTCTAAGACTTCTCATCCTCAGATAGCTTCTTCTCCAGATCTGTGATCCGAGAATCCTACTCTTTGATCCTCCTAGTCAGCTGACCTTGACTATGCTCTAGATCAACAATCTTTTTCTAACCTGCTTCAACCTCAAATTTTTCTTTTGCGTATTTGGTCTGATAGAGTTCTAGTGCCGCCTTCGCGCTATCCAGCCTCTTTTCAAAATTAATGGCTATTGTCCCAACCTCCATCTCCTTCAGACTGTACTGATTTTTAAGGTAGAAATATTGATCCTTGGCCAGTAGCAATGCCTAAGTCATTTGTACAAAACAAAACTTCATATAATTCTCTCAATACAAGGACACGCTGAAGTTATAGGTAAAAGGCACTCACTTACCTCTAAAGAATGCCTGATCATTGAATTGAATAGCTCCTCCGGACCTTTCTTGGACCAGCGTTGCATATTGGCTGGTACCTTTAGTGACTCAGCATATTGATCTCAAACTTAGGCATTTGAGACACTCAGAGGCTTCATTTTATTTAGGATTCGTCCCCTCACATCCGAACACCCGAACAACCTCGGACGTTGGATATATATCTCCTCATCGAGCTCCTCAGCATCTAAGCCTTTATCAATCAACCGTCTTTTCCACTAACCTTCCTTGCTAGAATAGGATGATCCGACTATAGCTTTTCCCTTTGGATTGAAGGCCACTTCCTTTAGGGCCGTAGGAGCTTTAGGCTTTAGAGAAGGGGAGACTCGTACTTCTTCTTGGGCTGCTGGTTTGTTAGTTAGAAGTGAAATTCCATCTGTAAAAGAAAAAAGCCCGCCATAAATAATCATAAAAATTAAAAGCAAGTTAGAAAGATACCTCTTGACAAACCAAATGTATCAAAAGAGTGCACATGGTCCGAATAGACTCTCCACAAGTATCTTCTGGATATGTCCTCAACCGATCAAGCTTCGGCCAAGCCATCGAGTTACAACCATAAGACCATCTTTGTTCCATGATTAGGTAATCTCGGAGGTGATCTCACCCTATGGCACTCATTAGACCACATTCGTTGGACATCCAGGAAGTCTGTAGGGTGCTCAATAATAAAAAAGTTATGCCTCCACTTCTTATGAAAATCTGGAAGCTTTACAAATAGATTGTGGTTGGGGATGGCTAATAAGGAGAACATCAATTCTCCCTTCTTCCTGGTCAGGCTATACAAGTATCGGAGGACGTCTAAGTTTGGTTCTTTACCCTCTTCATGCATTAACTAGATAAATCCAGTCAAAATCTAGTAGTTATTAGAGTGAAGCTGAACAGGCACTATGTTATATCAATTTATAAATCTTTTTATAAAGGGATCTAATAGAAACTTTAAACCCCCCTCTAGATGGATAAAATATACCACTAGCCTACTAAGCCTTATCATGGGGGTATGAGCCCTAAATCTCATATCTATAATATGGAGGGTATAATCGACGGGACTGCAGAATTGCCTCCGGTACCACCCTAGCAGTTCATCATCTATTTTAAACACAAACAAGTCAGAACTAACCTGTTCCCTTGGTGCCATAATATTATTTATGAAAAGGAAAAGCTCACGTACGACAAAGAAAATAGGAAGAGAAAGGGGAAGGACAAGATCACCTAGTTACAAAATAAGAGAATCACGGTAGACAAAATGTAGTAGTAGTGGCAAAGTAAATGCGACACCGACAAAATAAAAGAGCAAAATGCATAAACTCACAATAAAGGGGATATTTATAGAGCAACAAAAGGCTCTAGAGCAAACCACTAATTGCCCTCATCATTGCTTCGCTTCTCCTTACATTATTAAGGGCAGTTTGGGAAATGACAAACCCACTAATCGAGTGGTCATCATAATGGCAACAGAAACGTCTTATCTTCTAACACACAAAAAGACATGTTGGTTACGCAATTCAAATTTTAAATATCTAGGCATCAAGGCGATATAGTTGTTACCTAGGCCGGGCACATCTTTGCTAGCTGTGTTTTTTTTCTTTCCAACTCAGCACAATAAGATCCAACATCACCCTCTAACAACTGAAGCTGGCTCCCTCAGGTCGCTCTTATAATACCGAGGACATGCATCTGAGCTATACCTATAGCACACTTAGACTATCCAACACTTGAGCCATGCTTTTAATGCACTGAGACTATACGACACTTGGGTCGTGCTTCTAATACACCAAGATTATGTCCGGTGACAGAAGTTGGCACCCTCAAGTCGCTTCTATAGTACTAAGGTTCCGAGCATGTAAGTCTCATGTCCTTGCACCAAGTGTCTAAGCCTTACACATTAGTTCAGTGACTAAAGCTGGTATCCTCAGGTCACTTTTATAGTACTGAGGTTTGGCACTCGAGCCATGCTTTTAATGCACTGAGCATCAAAACTCTAGTGGAAACTGGTTCCGTCATGTCATTTTCACATTAATGGATTTATCCATTACATTCATTTTCATAGACTTTGCGCACTCTAAGGTCCAGATGACACTTCAGCAATACGAGGGTTTCAAGACTCGATATCGAGCTTTACCTTCTTCTTGTGACTGAGGCTGACCACCTCAGCTCACCCTTCCATGTCACTACGTAGTGACTAACACTTTCCCTTTATATAGAAGAGTAAGTGTTTAATCATTTATATACTCGGATATGTCAGACATAAATATCCGGACAGACCCACGGGGGAGACTCTTGATATCACATATATATATTCCTATTTAATTAAAGAGTTTTATTTCTTGAATAAGATTACTCGGAAAGGGAAGGTAGCTGAATCCATTTATGAAAGGGACTCTGCCTCAAGAAGATTTCTAAGCAAAGAAGGAATACTCTCTTATTTGGTTTAGGATTCCTATCCCAAGAGGAATCCTACTCTTTTCAGGTTTAAGTATCACTATAAATAAGACCTCATACCTCTCATTCTCGATCATCTTATTATCTTATATTCTAATTGTCTCTTGCTTTCTCTTTAAATTCTCTCTTTATTCTCTGACTTAGGCATTGGAGTGTTTGTGGGGATCTTCCCCACCTCTCACCTTGCCATTTATTGATTATTTATAGGGTTTTAAGCTCAAGAGTTTCGGAAACAAGTTATCAGTTATAATCTAAAATCTGTAAGTAAAATATAAAATATGATATTATGTGGATAAAAATTAGACCAAACACTGCCATAATTAGAAACCTTCAGCTGAAAAAAATAATAATAAACTAAAGCTATCTATACAAAAAAATTATTAAGCGCTGAATATTATAAGAAAAGTTATGCCCAACCATATCATATTCTAAACTTCCTATCCTATAATATTATATCTATTGAGAAAACCATTTCATTCGAAAGAAATCTCAAAATTGGAGATTTGTTTGCATGTTAGGCTCTGAATTGTTATATTATAGAACTCATTACACTGAAAGAATTAGAATCATGTGACTTAATTAATGCCAACATAAAAATTATGCTAATTCTGAAACATTAGGGATTAAAGAATTGAAGATGAATCTTTTACATTAGCAAAATGATGTTGAACAACAAAAAATCTGCGGTGTAAAAATCTAATGAGTGTTCGCTAAGATTATGCCAAAATTTAATGGATATCATATGTAGGCACATAGCCTCATGTCGCAATGAAGTTTTTTGGTGCCATGTTAGCATTGCATGTCACTCAGGACTTCATAGGTTGTAGATTATGCCATGTTAAGTGAAAGCTGCAAGCTTTACGCTTGTTCTTATTATGCCACTGTGTATTTCAATTTGGATATATATAAGCTTGTTCTTATTATGCCACCATTTATTTCAATTTGGATATATATATTTCAGCAGGTTAATCATAATGTATAAATGCAAAAATGTCTCACGATGCATGGTCTCACGCTCCATTCACAAGCTAAACATGGAGGCTATCGTACCAAAATGCAAACAGGATTTCACAGAGTTTCTGATGTGCAGGATCCTAATTTCTTAGGCAAGCATAGAGCATACGTTCTGTTACTTAAATAATTGAAAGAAAAAATTACAGAAGATAAAAGAAAGCTTTAAAGAAAATAAATAAAAGACATTAAAACAATAAAGATCATTGAAACTTAAACTTATAAGAGTTTGTTATATAAAAAGTCCTTTATATTCCAAGTAAAGGGAGATACAATGGTTCAAATATTCAGAATGCAGAGGCTTACAGAAATCTTTTCTACATATATTTTTATTTTGTTATTGGAGAATTACAAATTTCTTAAGAAATCTTTCAGAAGGTAGAGAGGAAGAAGGAGGTAGAAGGAGTCTTTCCTAAAAAATTTTCTTTTTCTAAAAAGTTCTCCTGCTTTGAAAGCAACATGAGGGTTCCTTATATAGAGGACGGAGGCCTTATAAGCATATGGAGAGCAGGACAAGTGGGGTACAAAGGAGCGTGAATTCTTAAAGGAGTCAGGGTGTCTTGTTTTACTGCCTGCCAACTATCTTTCACAACCACCACCATGTGATTTGAAATAATTATTGATTATTTTGTCCTGATAGTGGAAAGTGGGTCCCCATCCTTGAGGAGGAACAGAGAGAAGTGGGATGGTAGCTGAAGGTGGAGCCGAGTATTTGACGTAGTAGTTGAATTTTCCTGAAGGTTATCCGAGAAGGTTCCATTTAGGGGAACAATAAGTCCCTGGCAAAAGGAAAATATATTAAGATACTTTTTTTTATTTGACCTTAACTTTTGCATGGGCCACCTTATACAAGGTTTTCAACCCATCGGGCTTATAATTACAACTACAGACATATATTTACAAAGAAAATATTTATAAATAAAGAGGTCCTATAAGCTTTTGGGCTATGGGCCTTTGGGCTTAATAGGAGAGAGAATCCCAAAACAATCATCCTCATTGTCATTACACAAATCAACTAAAGGTTCTGAGTTTTCAAAGCTGCTGGATAGCGCTGCAGAGGAAGAGGCTTCAGATTGAAGGAGCTGCTGCATAATCTTAAAATATTCTTCTTTAGTTTGGGAGCTGCAAGGAGGGCACTAGCATGGGACTTTTGAGCCAGAAAGGAAGTTTGTGCAGAGTTTTGAGATTCAGAAGATCCAAGAAAACCTTACTGTTAGAGCCAAGAGGAGACAACAGATTGGGAGATCTTATCTATTTTATTATAAGAGTTCCACCATTTGACTTTAAATCTTCTCTAGAGAACTATAATACCATTGTTAAAACAAAATTTGAGGTACTATTGAGTTACCTAAGGGACAAAGAATTTAGAGCAATAGAGGGTAAGGAAGGTAAATTTCTTTTTAGGTTGGGAAGGTCAATAATGGGAGCAAAAAAGGTCAAAACCCTATTGAATTTCAGAGGGAAGAATATCAGGGATTGGTCCATAGTTATTCCACCATTTGGCGAACCATGCAGGAAACTTAGAAATATTAGCATGATCACTTAGGAAGAATAGCTAATAATAGGTGTTAAAATGGTTTTGTATAAGGAAGGTGTTAAACCATGCCTGTTCATAATCCCAATATGAGTATGTATGGTAGAAGTTTATCTTTACTAAGAAGTTTACAAGGAAAGTTTTGGGTTTAAAGAGTTCTTGTCTCCAAGCAGATGGGTGGAGGACTTTAAGAATTTTTTAGGTTGAGTAAAAAGGTTTGGGGTATCCTTTATGGTAGAAGTGTTTAAATTCTATAAAACCAGTAACTTCCAAAATAGTTTAATAATATCCTTGGGGTTTTGAAAGATCCCAAGGTTTGAAAAACCAATTTGGAGGAAAATGATTTTGTATAGTAAAAAACGGGTCTTTACTGAAAAATCCATTTTCTATAATCAAAATGTTTTGAATAGAATTCTTTATAAGAAAATCAAAAGAAGTTTTTGATTGTATACAGACAACCTGTGAACTACTTGGAGTAGCCACAACTTTTAAATCTTCTTGAGAAATGGTTTTTTGAGAGGAAGAAGATTCACCTTTTTCAATTTTAGAAATGGGAAGAGGAGCCTTACCAAGTATACCTTTGTCTGAAGGAATGATCGCCTAGTTTGCTTCTAGAGCTGAAGGAAGAGGGATAAGAGTATTTTGGATAGCTTTAAGGAGTTTCGGGGTATTGGAGATAGAATCAATCCATTGCTGAATCTGGGTTGTTTTGTTAGAATCATTTGATTCTTCTTGGTTTACTATATCGAACCATGATTTTATGGGTTTAAAAGTGGAGGGAAGAGGAGGATCAGGCTTGTCAGCCTTTTCTTTCTTTGTTTTTCTGGGCATCTTTATCTATTTTGCAAAAATTCTCTGGTCAAAAAGTCTGGCAAAGAATTTGATTCTCCCTTCATATATTCTATATTAAAATCAAAATACTAAGTATAGCTTGCCATCTTGCAAAAATTTGCTTTGAAGCAATATTTTGGACATCTTTTTGTAAAACATCTTTTGTAGATTTGCAATCAACATGAAGCAAACAATTTTTATTTAGTAAATCAGATTGAAACTTTATGATGCACATGACAATGGAAAGAATTTCTTTTTTAATGGTAGAATAGTTTTTTTGAGTATCATTCCAGTGACCTGAAGTATACTGGACTACAACTTCTTTACCATTCTGAACTTGTTTGAGAATCCCCCCGTATCCAAGATCACTAGCATCTATTTCTACAATCTTAGGAAGACTGGGATCAGCTAAGTGGAGACAGGGAATATTAAGAATAAATTTCTTTACGTGTTGGACTATTCTGGTATGTTCATCAGTCCAGGGAACAGGGTTTTTCTTTAGTCTATCATGCAGAGGTTTTGCTATCCTATTTATATTGGGACAGAAATCTAATATATAATTTAGACTTCCTAAAAACCTTTGAAGCTGATTTTTGTCAAGAATCCTATCAGGGAATTTTTTTCCAAATTCTAAGGTTCTTTCTATAGGGACAATGGTTCCACAGTATATATAGTGTCCTAGGAATCTAACTCTAGTTTGGAAAAGAGATATCTTTTTTTCTGAAACAACAAGACCATTATTCTTAATAGTGCGAAAAAAAATATTAAGGTGCTTGAAGTGTTGTTCAATAGATTTAGAGAAGATAAGAACATCATCTATGTAAACAATACAAAATTCAGAGTAGGGATTGAATATGTCATTCATTATTCTTTGAAATTCTGAAGGAGCATTCTTTAAACCAAATGGCATGACATTCCACTCGTATTGACCAAATGGGACAGTAAAAACAGTTTTGTAATGATGATCTTTATGAATTTGTATTTGCCAAAATCCTGATTTCATATCAAACTTTGAAAATACAAAAGCAGAATGAAGTTTTTGAAGAAGATATTTTTTATTAGGAATAGGATACCTTATCCATTGGAGGGCTGTGTTCAAAGGTTTATAATTTATGACAAGTGTTGGAGTACCTTTTTCTATTTCAGAAGCTTTATTAACATAGAAAGCAGCACAACTCCAAGGGGACCTGGATTTTGAGATCAATCGTTTGGACTCGAGGTCCTGGATTTCCCTTCTATAGTGCTGTTCCAATTCAGCATTCATTTGAATTGGTCTAGCCTTAGTAGGGATATTTGTTTATCAAATCCTGGGTTATAAGGCAAATCAACAATATGTTTTTTTCTATTCCAGAAAGCATTTGGTAAATCAGAACAAATTTCAATTTTTATAGAATCAAGAAGGGAAGAAATTTTATGTTTTAAAACATTAGACTTAATTGTTGTTCAATTTTTTGAGAATAAAAATTTTTCTTTAAATCATGCATATTAGTTTCTTTTCTTTTAATCAGAAGATTTATTTCATTTTTATAAATGGAGTGAGCTTTAACCAGATTGAGCTGTCCGATTCTAGGCTTTTCAAGAAAGGGAAAGGATATAAGAACTTTATCATCTTGATAATCAATAGAATGGTGATTGACAAAACAGGGGGTAATTAAATTAATGAATGGTGTTCCTAAAATCACAGTGTAATGCATGTCAAAAATAAGGAGAAAGGAAGTTTTTAATAAGAAATCACTATTTGAAACACTGGCTTCTGTTTTTCCTTCAATGTTCATTTTTGAATTGTTGGTAGAAGAAAGTGTTTCAGTGGTTTTTTCTTGAAAACGTTTTGGAAAAACATGAGTCTTCATACAATTTAAATCAGCTCCGATATCAAATAGAGTTATAGTGTCGATATGAAAATTTTTATCAAACACAATAGTAACCTTTATAATATATTTTCTTGAAGTGACTTTATTAAGAGCATAGAGGAAATCTACTGGAATTTTATTGAGGTTGGCTAAGGACTGAGGTTCTAGGTTCTTGGTTTCATCACTATCACTAGAGTCTTCAACAAGTTTAGTGACAAGGAACTGGATTAGATCAGAATCCTTTTGCTGTTTTTCTTTAAGTTGCTTTATATCTGACTTTATGGTTTTTATCTCTCCCTGGAGTTCCTGAATTTCTCCTATTGGTCTTTTTCCTTGCTTTGTTCTTCCTAGGATGGTAGTCAGGTCATACATACTTGTACTAGTGGAAGGTAACTTTGGAGTTTCAGGGTCTTTTTCTAAGGATTGCCTTAATTGTTCTAGATATTTTTTCTGAACATCAGGATCATTTATGTGCTGGATGACATCTAGAATTAAGGTTTGTTCTTTGGTTAGCATATTAATATGCTTCCCTGAAGAGACAGAGCAGGTATCTATATCGGAGGAAGAAGAGGAGGCTATTTCGTCTATCTGAAGATTTTCCAGGAAATTTACAGAATTAGTTTTAGACTCAAACTTAGAAGTTTCTATAAGAAGGGCAAAAAGCTTTTCTAGGTTCTTTTCTTCTAGATTTAATTCCTGAAATTTTCTAGAAATATGACAGTACTTAGAGATATGACCCTTTTTGCCACATTTATAGCAGGGTAACATCTTTGAGACCAAATTTTTGAGTTCTAGAAGAAGAGGCTTTATGTTTTGATGATTTTTTATGAGGTTTTTTGTAATAAGGTTCTTCAAATTCTTTTTTCTTTGAGAATTTCTTATAATTTTGGGAAAATCTCTTAGACGAAGGTTTCAAAGAGTTCTTACTACAATCACCTTTACAAGAATTGTTCAGGGTATAACTATAATCAAACTATTTATAGAAGGATCCTAATTATTTTTTGGACCTTTTTAGTTCCCATTTTAAATGTTTTTGGAGTTTTAAGTCCTGACAGATCTTAAGACCTTCCTTCTGGGTAGTACTGATAAGTTCGTCGTAGGTAAGCTTATCGTAGGGAATGATGTGAGATCCTGTGGACTGTCTAATGGTATTTCTAACTCTTTCTCCTAGAAGGGTAGGGAGACTTGCAAGGAATTTTTCTTTCTAGAAGGGCTGGTTATAATCTTTTCTGAGCATGACTCTAGTAAGGAAAGTCGATCTATACCATTGGAAATCACTTAGATTTTTGCATCTGAGATTAGATAGGAGATCAGCATTTTATCTTTAAGATGGGAAGAATCTCCAATGAAATGGAGTGCTATGGTCAATATGATGGTAGAGACAACATCTTGAATGGGCCTTCCTGATTGATCTAGAATGGGTGTATTATCATCATTTTTCTGGATAGCATGAAGGATATCTAGTTGTTGGGGCTTAGTGAGATGAAAATCCCACCATCCTTTCAATTGTCCAGAAAATCCAGCTATAATAAGTTCTGCAACAGATCTATCAGAAGTTCCTGTTTGGGCTTTATAGGCATTAGAGGCCATAGTCATTTGTTGGAGAAGACTAAGGATTTGATATTCAAACATGCCATCGATGTTCCGTTCATATATGGAATTGGCACTGAACTTTGATTGGACAAGCATATTAGGGTGAGAACCTATTTCAAGTTCTGGCAATCTAGACTGAATATAAGTAGGATTGGAAGAGTGAGGAATGATAGGCCAATGAATTTTTGATATCTTAGGAGACTGTCCTTGAAAATCACCATCTTCAGAAGAGGTTTGTATATCTTTATTGAGAACACTAATACTTTGATTAACAAACTGTGCAGAGTCGGGATAACTTGTCTCGGGGTTCCACTAGAAGAAGGACTAACTTTACTAAGCTGTTGTCTAATGGCTTCTAGGAATTCAGACCTATTACTTTTAATTTCTTGTTGAGCACTAGATGATATTTGAAAGGGTTTAAACATGGGATTTTTAAGTTTTTCAGAAGGAACAGGGACAGAAAGTTCCATAGACTTTTGGGATCTGTTTTCTATCTTAGACAACTGTTTACCTATGCTATTAAGGTGAGCATTGGTGAAGTTGTTTTAAACTATTATATTTTTTAGGTTCTGAGAATCACTATCCCGAGGCTTTTTATAGGGGTTGGCATCAACAGTGTCATTTCCTACAGAGATCTTTATTTCCCTAAGAGGAGGATGATCAGACTCAATTTCCTGACTATTAGTTATTTCCCAAACACTTTTCTTATTTCTAATAGTGACAGGATGAAGAACTTTAAAAGGATATGAAATATTATTTTCTGATGCGTATATTTCAAACCATTCAAAAAACAATATATTTACTTTATTCTTATAAACAAAATCATAAAATTCCTTTTGAATATTTTCTCTTATATGTAGGAAATTTGTAAAGAACCATGTTCTTCTTTCCAAATTATAAAATGCATAAAAGTCTTTATGTAAAGATTCTTTATTAGGAAGAAATTCTTTATCTAAAACATTCAATTCAAGTGCAATGTTTTCTGTTATAGTAGAAGCAGTAGGAGAAGCAGGAGGAGAAGGGGATTTAGCTTCTGTTTGAGGGTCGGTGTAGACTGGTCTAGCCACATTGGTACTATAGTCTACATTTCTTAGTGTAGATGAAGGGAGATCAGAGGTGGAATACCTAGCTGGGATGTTATATGGTAGGTTTATGATAGGAGGTAGATTTGGGTGTAGATCTTCTTGGTTTGTGAAAGGTATTTCTATATTTCTAGGAGGGTTTTATGGTAGTTCTCTATGGTACGGGAGATTTATTACAGAGGGTATTTGAGATAATCTTCTAAAATCAATAGATTCTGTTGATGAGGTGTCTGAGAATGTTGAACTGGATGCTGCAGATCTATCAAAATTGAGTTTTACTCTACCATCTTGGAACTAGGTGATATTCTTTATTTGGGTGTTTAGAGGTTCAGGTTCATGTTTTTCTAGTTATGGATTTGTTGCATTTTCCAAGATCCATTCCTGAGGAAGGGTTATTTGGTTCCATTGGATAGGTTTAGGGATAACGACATTAGATTTAGTCATATCTATTTGAAGCAAAAGTGTTTCTCCCTTTTTACTATGAAATCGACTCTTAGTATTAAAAGCAGACATCATGGCTTTATAATGAACTTTAAATATTAATACAATTGGGATAGATCCATCGTCCATTTTGTAATTATGGGTCTGGATTTGTAAAATGAAAGACTTTAAAAGATTTATATCGTTAAGAGAAATAGTGAAGTTTGGGTAACAGTTAAATGATATAGGACTTTTACAGAGACTGGATTCTATAGTTCCTAAGAGAGAATCTTCAAAGTTCCTAAACCTCATATCTCTAAGAGCTGCAAGGACATAAGTATTAAGACTTTCTCTGTTTAGGGGTTTAATGCCAACTTGAACAAGACCAATATGGATATAACGGAAACCTTTTGCTTTATGTTTATCTACAAAAGAGGAAGAAAGAAGCTTTATCTCATTCTTTGCTTTATTAAGTTCTATATCCCTTTCTTCAGTTTTAATAATATAGTCAGATTTGAAAAGGTTCAACCTAGGAGTCTTATAGATGTGATCTTTATGGTGTTGTGTGAGCTTAAAGTCATCTATGCATTTATCAAAGTCTTCTATAGTAATCTCATCACTGCTAATAATATTCTTTTGAAATTTGATAGAAGAGGAGGTAGAGGAAGAAGAAGAAGAAGTGGTTCTTCCAAATAGTGGATTCATGGTAGAACAAGGATTACAGATCAGAGTATACACTTACAACTCACTGGCTAAACCAACAGATTTACACCCTCTCAGGGACAAACAACCGGGACTACCTGTGACCAAAGGACTCAGTGTAAAATCTACCGAGTAAACATTGTTCTAATCAAGAAAACAGTAAATAGAAGAGACTCTCTCCCCCCCCCCCCAAGGCTTTGATACCACAGGTCGGCCCTGATAAAGAATCTTATATATAGATAAAGAATTTCTTCCTGATAAAGAATCTTTACATAAAGACTTTTATGCATTTTATAATTTGGAAAGAAGAACATGGTTCTTTACAAATTTCCTATATATAAGAGAAAATATTCAAAAGGAATTTTATGATTTTGTTTAAGAGTAAAGTAAATATATTATTTTTTGAATGGTTTGAAATATACGCATCAGAAAATAATATTTCATATCCTTTTAAAGCTCTTCATCCTGTCACTATTAGAAATAAGAAAAGTGTTTGGGAAATAGCTAATGGTCAGGAAATTGAGTATGATCATCGTCCTCTTAGGCAAATAAAGATCTCTGTAGGAAATGGCACTGTTGATGCTAGCCCCTATAAAAAGCCTCAGGATAGTGTTTCTTAGAACCTAAAAAATATAATAGTTCAAAACAACTTCACTAATGCTCACCTTAATAACATAGGTAAACAGTTGTCTAAGATATAAAATAGATCCCAAAAGTCTATGGAACTTTCTGTCTCTATTCCTTCTGAAAAACTTAAAAATCCCATGTTTAAACCCTTTCAAATGTCCTCCAGTGCTCAACAAGAAATTAAAAGTAATAGGTCTGAATTCCTAGAAGCCGTTAGACAACAACTTAGTAAAGTCAGTCCTTCTTCTAGTGGAACCCCGGGACAAGTTATTCCCAAATCTGCACAGTCTGTTAATCAAAGTATTAGTGTTCTCAATAAAGATATAGAAACCTCTTCTGAAGATGGTGATTTTCAGGGACAGTCTCCTAAAATAGAAAAAATTCATTGGCCTATCATTCCTCACTCTTCCAATCCTGCTTATATTCAGTCTAGATTGCGAGAACTTGAAATAGGTTCTCACCCTAATATGCTTGTCCAATTGAAGTTCAGTGCCAATTCCATATATGAATGGAACATCGATGGCATGTCTGAATATCAGATCCTTAGTCTTCTCCAACAAATGACTATGGCCTTTAATGCCTATAAAGCCTAAACAGGAACTTCTGATAGATCTATCACAAAACTTATTATAGCTGGATTTTCTGGACAATTGAAAGGATGGTGGGATTTTCATCTCACTAAGCCCCAACTACTAGATATCCTTCATGCTATCCAAAAAAATGATGATAATACACCCATTCTAGAACAATTAGGAAGCCCCATTCAAGATGTTGTCTCTACCCTCATATTGACCATAGCACTCCATTTCATTGGAGATTCTTCCCATCTTAAAGATAAAAATGTTGATCTCCTGTCTAATCTCAGATGCAAAAATCTAAGTGATTTCCAATGGTATAGATCGACTTTCCTTACTAGAGTCATGCTCAGAGAAGATTCTAACCAGCCCTTCTGGAAAGAAAAATTCCTTGCAAGTCTCCCTACCCTTCTAGGAGAAAGAGTTAGAAATACCATTAGATAGTCCACATGATCTCACATCATTCCTTACGATAAGCTTACCTACAGTGAACTTATCAGTACTACCCAGAAGGAAGGTCTTAAGATCTGTCAGGACTTAAAACTTCAAAAACATTTAAAATGGGAACTAAAAAGGTCCAAAAAAGAATTAGGATCCTTCTGTAAATAGTTTGATTATAGTTATACCCAGAACAATTCTTGCAAAGGTGATTGCAGTAAGAAGTCTTTGAAACCTTCGTCTAAGAGATTTTCCCAAAATTATAAGAAATTCTCAAAGAAAAAGGAATCTGAAGAACCTTATTACAAAAAAACCTTATAAAAATCATCAAAACATGAAAGCCTCTTCTTCTAAAACTCAAAAAACTGGTCTTAAAGATGTTACCTACTATAAATGTGGCAAAAAGGGTCATATCTTTAAGTACTGTCATATTTCTAGAAAAGTTCATGAATTAAATCTAGAAGAAAAGAACCTAGAAAAGCTTTTTTCCCTTCTTATAGAAACTTCTAAGTCTAAGTCTAAAACTAATTCTGTAAATTTCCTAGAAAATCTTCAAATAAACAAAATAGCCTCCTCTTCTTCCTCTGATATAAATACTTGCTCTGTCTCTTCAGGGAAACATATTAATATGCTAACCAAAGAACAAACCTTAATTCTAGATGTCATCCAGCACATAAATGATCCTGATGTTTAGAAAAAATATCTAGAACAATTAAGGCAATCCTTAGAAAAAGACCCTGAAACTCCAAAGTTACCTTCCACCAATACAAGTATGTATGACCTGACTACCATCCTAGGAAGAAAAAAGCAAGGAAAAAGACCAATAGGAGAAATTTAGGAACTCCAGGGAGAGATAAAAACCATAAAGTCAGATATAAAGCAACTTAAAGAAAAACAGCAAAAGGATTCTGATCTAATCCAGTTCCTTATCACTAAACTTGTTAAAGACTCTAGTGTTAGTGATGAAACCAAGAACCTAGAACCTCAATCCTTAGCCAACCTCGATAAAATTCTAGTAGATTTCCTCTATGCTCTTAATAAAGTCACTTCAAGAAAATATATTATAAAGGTTACCATTGTGTTTGATAAAAATTTTCATATTGACACTATAGCTCTGTTTGATACTGGAGTTGATTTAAATTGTATAAAGACTCATGTTTTTCCAAAATGTTTTCAAGAAAAAACCACTGAAACACTTTCTTCTACCAAGAGTTCAAAAATGAACATTAAAGGAAAAATAAAAGCCAGTGTTTTAAATAGTGATTTCTTATTAAAAACTTCCTTTTTCCTTGTTCTTGACATGCATTACAATGTGATTTTAGGAACGCCATTCATTAATTTAATTACCCCCTATTTTGTCAGTCACCATTCTATTGATTATAAAGATGATAAAGTTCTCATATCCTTTCCCTTTCTTAAAAAGCCTAGAACCAGATAGCTCAATCTGGTTAATGCTCACTCCATTTATAAAAATGAAATAAATCTTCTGATTAAAGGAAAAGAAACTGATCTGCATGATTTAAAGCAAAATGTTTATTCTCAAAAAATTGAACAACAATTAAAGTCTGATGTTTTAAAACATAAAATTTCTTCCCTTATTGATTCTATAAAAATTGAAATTTATTCTAATTTACCAAATGCTTTCTGGAATAGAAAAAGACATATTGTTGATTTTCCTTATGAACTAGGATTTGATGAAAAAAATATCCCTACTAAGGCTAGACCAATTCAAATGAATGCTGAATTGGAACAGCACTGTAGAAGGGAAATCCAGGACCTCGAGTCCAAAGGATTAATCTTAAAATCTAGGTCCCCTTGGAGTTGTGCTGCTTTCTATGTTAATAAAGCTTCTAAAATAGAAAGAGGTACTCCAAGACTTGTCATAAATTATAAACCTCTGAACACAACCCTCTAATGGATAAGGTATCCTATTCCTAACAAAAAAATCTTCTTCAAAAACTTCATTCTGCTTTTGTATTTTCAAATTTTGATATGAAATCAGGATTTTGGCAAATATAAATTCATAAAGATCATCATTACAAAACTGCTTTTACTGTCCCATTTGGTCAATACGAGTGGAATGTCATGCCATTTGGTTTAAAGAATGCTCCTTCAGAATTTCAAAGAATAATGAATGACATATTCAATCCCTATTTTGAATTCTATATTGTTTACATAGATGATGTTCTTATCTTCTCTAAATCTATTGAACAACACTTCAAGCACCTTAATATTTTTTTTTGCACTGTTAAGAATAATGGTCTTGTTGTTTCAGAAAAAAAGATATCTCTTTTCCAAACTAGAGTTAGATTCCTAGGACACTATATATACTGTGGAACCATTGTCCCTATAGAAAGAACCTTAGAATTTGGAAAAAAAATTCCCTGATAGGATTCTTGACAAAACTCAGCTTAAAAGGTTTTTAGGAAGTCTAAATTATATGTTAGATTTCTGTCCCAATATAAACAGGATAGCAAAACCTCTGCATGATAGACTAAAGAAAAACCCTGTTCCCTGGACTGATGAACATACCAGAATAGTCCGACACGTAAAGAAATTTATTCTTAATATTCCCTGTCTCCACTTAGCTGATCCCAGTCTTCCTAAGATTGTAGAAACAGATGCTAGTGATCTTGGATATGAGGGGATTCTCAAACAAGTTCAGAATAGTAAAGAAGTTGTAGTCCAGTATACTTTAGGTCACTGGAATGATACTCAAAAAAACTATTCTACCATTAAAAAAGAAATTCTTTCCATTGTCATGTGCATCATAAAGTTTCAATATGATTTACTAAATAAAAATTTTTTGCTTCGTGTTGATTGTAAATCTGCAAAAGATGTTTTATAAAAAGATGTCCAAAATATTGCTTCAAAGCAAATTTTTGTAAGATGGCAAGCTATACTTAGTATTTTTGATTTTGATATAGAATATATAAAAGGAGAATCAAATTCTTTACCAGACTTTCTGACCAAAGAATTTTTGCAAAACAGATAAAGATGCCCAGAAAAATAAAGAAAGAAAAGGCTGACAAGCCTGATCCTCCTCTTCCCTCCACTTTTAAACCCATAAAATCATGGTTCAATTTAGTAAACCAAGAAGAATCAAATGATTCTAACAAAACAACCCAGATTCAGCAATGGATTGATTCTATCTCCAACACCTCGGAACTCCTTAAAGCTATCCAAAATACTCTTATCCCTCTTCCTTTAGCTCTAGAAGCAAACCAGGCGATCATTCCTTCAAACAAAGGTATACTTGGTAAGGCTCCTCTTCCCATTTCTAAAATTGAAAAAGGTGAATCTTCTTCCTCTCAAAAAACCATTTCTCAAGAAGATTTAAAAGTTGTGGCTACTCCAAGTAGTTCACAGGTTGTCCGTATACAATCAAAAACTTCTTCTGATTTTCTTATAAAGAATTCTATTCAAAATATTTTGACTATAGAAAATGGATTTTTTAGTAAATACCCATTTTTGACTATGCAAAATCATTTTCCTCCAAATTGGTTTTTCAAACCTTGGGATCCTTTAAAACCCCAAGAATATTATCAAACTATTTTGGAAGTTACTGGTTCTACAGAATTCAAACACTTCTACCATAAAGGATACCCCAAACCTTGTTACTCAACTTGCAAAATTCTTAAAGTCCTCCACCCATCTGCTTAGGGACAATAACTTTTTAAACCCAAAACTTTCCTTGTAAACTTCTTAGTAAAGATAGACTTTTATCGTACATATTCATATTGGGATTATGAACATGCATGGTTTAACACCTTCCTTATACAAAACCATTTTAACACCCATTCCTGGCTATTCTTCCTAAGTGATCATGCTAATATTTCTGAGTTTCCTGCATGGTTCGCCAGATGGTGGAATAACTATAGACCAATCCTTGATATTCTTCCCTCTGAAATTCGATAGGGTTTTGACCTTTTTTGCTCCTATTATCGACCTTCCCAACCTGAAAAGAAATTTACCTTCCTTACCCTCTATTGCTCTAAATTTTTTGTCCCTTGGGTAACTCAATGGTACTTTGACTTTTGTTCTAACAATGGTATTATAGTTCTCCAGAGAAGATTCAAGGTCAAATGGTGGAACTCTTATAATAAAACAGATAAGATCTCCCAATCTGTTGTCTCCTCTTGGCTTCAACAGCAAGGTTTCCTTGGATCTTCTAAATCTCAGAACTCGGCACAAACTTCCTTTCTGGCTCAAAAGTCCCATGCTAGTGCCCTCCTTGCAGCTGCCAAACTAAAGAAGAATATTTCAAGATTATGCAATAGCTCCTTCAATCTGAAGCCTCTTCCTCTGCAACATTATCCAACAGCTCCAAAAACTCAGAACCTTTAGTCGATTTGGGTAATGACAATGAGGATGATTTTTTTGGGATTCTCTCTCTTATTAAGCCTAAAGGTCCATAGCCCAAAAGTTTATAGGACCTCTTTATTTGTAAATATTTTCTTTGTAAATATATGTCTATAGTTGTAATTATAAGCCCGATGGGTTGAAAACCTTGTATAAGGCGGCCCATGCAAAAGTTAGGGTCAAATAAAAAAAAGTATTTTAATATATTTTCCTTTTGGCAGGGACTTATTCTTCTCCTGAATAGGACCTTCTCGGACAGCCTTCAGGAAAATTCAACTACTACGTTAAATACTTGGCTCCACCTTCAGCTGCCATCCCACTTCTCTCTGTTCCTCCTCAAGGATGAGGATCCACTTTCCATTGTCATGACAAAATAATCAATAATTATTTCAAATCACATGGTGGTGGTTGTGAAAGATAGTTGGCAGGCAGTAAAACAAGTCACCCTGATTCCTTCAAGAATTCACGCTCCTCTATACCCCACTTGTCCTGCTCTCCATATGCTTACAAGGCCTCCATCCTCTATATAAAGAACCCTCCTCTTTCTTTCAAAGCAGGAGAACTTTTTAGAAAAAGAAAATTTTTTAGGAAAGACTCCTTCTACCTCCTTCTTCCTCTCTACCTTCTGAAAGATTTCTTAAGAAATTTGTAATTCTCCAGTAATAAAAAAAATATATGTAGAAAAGATTTCTGTAAGCCTCTGTGTTTTGAATATTTGAACCATTGTATCTCCCTCTACTTGGAATATAAAGGACTTTTTATATAGCAAACTCTTGTAAGTTTAAGTTTCAATGATCTTTATTGTTTTAATGTCTTTTATTTATTTTCTTTAAAACTTTCTTTTATCTTCTACAATTTTCGCTTTCAATTATTTAAGTAACAGAACCTATGCTCTGTGCTTGCCTAAGAAATTAGGATCCTACACATTAGAAACTCTGTGAAATCCTGTTTGCATTTTGGTACGGTAACCTCCATGTCTAGCTTGTGACTGGAGCGTGAGACCATGCATCGTGAGACATTTATGCATTTATACATTGTGATATATATATATATATATATATACACACACACTATAAAAAACTCATAATTTAGTGATGAAATTTATTCGTCACTAGTTTGCGATGGATTAGTAATGGAATTCAAACTTAACGACTGATTTAGAGATAGGAAAAAATCTGTTGCTAATTGGTGACATGTTTTCTTTTCTAGCGACGGATTTTAAAATCTATCTCTAATTTAGTGATGGAAAAGAAAATCCATTGCTCTCTTCAATTAATCTATTTTTCAAAATTAATTTAATAAATTTAGCGATGGGATTCAATTTCTGTCGCTAAATTAGCGACAAATTTTTATAATCCGTCGCTAATTTGGCGACAAATGTTTTTAAAATCCGTCGCTAATTTGGCGACGGATGATTTTAAAATCCGTTGCTATATTCAATTAATATTTTTTCAAAATTAATATATTAAATTTAGTAACGAAATTCAATTTTTATCTCTAAATTAATAACAAATTTAATAATTCGTCGCTAATTTAGCAATGGATTTCAAATAGCGACGGATTTTGTTTTCCATCGCTAATATATTAAATTTTTTGTCTACCTAAATAATATTATTTCTATTTTTAAATTTTTTGTTCCATTCAATAATTGTGTTAAAAAAAATAATTGAATTAAATTTTTTAAATTTACTAATTTACATATGAAAATTATTTTTATGTTATTTTTAAAAATGAGATTTCAAAATATCTTATATTGAATTTATTATTTACTATTTCTAGTTACTTTTATTTTTTGTATTATAACCGTTAGTTGTAAATATAATTTTTAAAAAAATTGCTTATAAACTAATGATTTTAATAATATACTAATGACTAATTTAGTTATTAAAAAATTATCTTTGTAACAAAATATAAAAATTTGGTATTGAAATCTAAAAAGACCAAAAAATCCAAAATAAAATTGACATAAACTTTAAATTGAAATTTGAGACTCTAAATGATAGAATTTGGGTTTGAAGTTAGACTTAATCATTAAAAGATTGCTTAACAGAGCTGAGCCACTCGCAAGACATGTGTTTGTGTTTATTATTCTGATAAACAATGGTATGATAAAGGTTAGGTTTTGTTATGAATGCAGAAACTGATTACCATCAGTGTCGCTGTAATTCTGTTATTTATTTATCGAGATAAAGGGCCTTCATGGATAGAACCCTTGATTTACCTTTATTATTGATACATTGTGAATGTATATTTTTTAATTAGAAATTATAAAATCAGAAAATAATGCTTCCTTTTATTTTAGCACAAACCAACTTTTTTTTTCATTCAATTGATCATTATCGATCTTTTGCCTTTAATTTTTTTAATTTTTACATCCTAAACTTGATGTCCGTTAAACTTAAACAATATGTCTAATCAAATTATTGCAACATCATAATTTTGAATTTCATTCTATAGGTCCTTAATGAATTATTATATTTAATTGGCTCTCTGAGCGTTTATTTTTCTAATTTTTACGTTCTTTATTAAGATAATATGAAACACATCTCAATATACATTGTATCTTCAACTATAATATGGAATGTATACAATGTTTTTTTTTTTTGTAAATAACTCAAGTTTGGATTCTAAAAACTTGAGTTTCACTCAAATTTAGCAAATATTTTTAAATTAATTTTATATGTAATATAAATTTTAAAAATTTGGTTAAATTATTTTATAAATTTATTTAAAAAATTTAACTTAAATACTTCAAAGTAAATTAAAATTTTATTATTTATATAATTAGTATTCAATATGCTGCTTTCAATATTAATTAACTCTCCTATATAAATATTTAAAATTTATGAGTTCAATTTTTAAAACTTTTTAGGTTGTAAGTACTAATGTATATTAACCTAATATACTTCTAAACAAAACTAATATAAATATAATATTAAGTTATTAACCTAATTATTTTTAACATAATATTAATCTAAATTAATTTTAAGTTTTAACATTAACCTAATGTACATCTGAACAAAACTACGTAGTTTTGAGTTTTGATATTTAAATATGCCCCAAAATTATATCCAAAAATGCCTTCAATTTATTTATAATATAATTTTAATATTATAATATAATGATTATAAATTAACTATATAATAAATTTAATAAATTAGCTATATAATAAATAAACTTTAAATTGAGGAAGTACTTACTCTAAATAATCTTAACACCTCAAAGAAATTTATAATTATTAGATAATACTAATAAATGCAAATTTAATTAGTATTGAATACAAAACTACATAGTTTTGATATACAACAAACAAATATAAGAATTATACTTATTAAGTTTAGTTTAAATCAAATTTAATATCAATATTAAATAAACATTATTTATATTAATAAATAACTACAATATTAAACTAAATATATTACTAAGTTAATTTAATTTTAAGAAAATATAAATAAATATAGAATACTATTAACTAAATATAACTATAATTAAAATTATTATATAATACTAAATTATTATATAATACTAAATTATTATTAAATAAATATAATATTAATTAAAAATATTATTAAATTAATAAAACTAAACTATTAAGTATTAATATTTGATAAATATAATTGAGATTATTAAATATACTTAGAAACTCTTACTTTCTTTTAAAAAAAAAAATCTCTTACTAACACAAAACTACATCATTTTATAATACAACAATGTAGCTTTATTCTAAAACTAAACAACCCTACAAATAAAAACCTAAAACACATATCATTTTCATCATTTCCCTAAAAACCTAAATGTCGTCAATTCCATTGCTCCACCCCTACCTTCCCTCGATTCGCATTGCCCTCCCCTCGATTCCGATCTCGATTGCATATAACCTCGCTATTTATCTCCGCCATTAGTGTTTTTTTTTTGTTGAATGCCCTATCAATTCAATTAAGTTCTCCATCTACATGTAACCTCAGTTCGTTCTCCCTTGCCAGTTGTAATGCTCGTTAGTACTAGCATATCGCAGATCGTAACCACCATTCATCATCATCATCTTCTTTTACTTCTGTCACCCTCGCCCTCGCCATGGTACATCAAAACCCCTACTTCTCCAATCATATCTCTCATTTGTTCATCAATAAGATAATTTGGTTGATTTTTTTATTCTTTTTAGCTTAATTTATTGGGATTTTTAGAAATTCTGTTTGGTTGGTAAGAAAAATTGGTTAAGTGAAGGAAATTGAAGTGAAATTATATATAAATTTTAGGCTTTTTTTCCTATTTTTTATTTTAGAAGATATCCATATGCATTTTATGCGAACATATGATGTAAATAATTTTTAAATAAAAATAGAAAAACTTAGAATAAGGCATCTAATGCTAATTGTATCTTGTTTATGTTGTTTTGGTGCTACAAACTTTAGCATTTTTTTTGGTACTGCAGCTTTAGCATTTTTTTTGCAAAATAAATTCTATTTGTTTTATTGTACAATGCCATTAATTATGGTACAATTTGGACCATATAACTATAATTTATGATTCGGTAAAAAAAACTGGAATATATAAGAGTTATCATCTCGCTAATTGTTTGGCTTGCATGTCTCAGTTAATTCTATTTGCTTGATTCACTCATAAATTATATAGTAATGGGAGGAGGTTTTATTAGTTCTTATTACAAATGAATGATTTGCTTACAATATTATGCTAGTTCAATACAACCATCTAAGGATAATTTATTAGCTATCGATTGAATGAATGTTTAAGTGATTAAATATGGTTATTTGAGGTTATACATGCATCTTCTACTTCAGTTTGGATGTGAGAAACATTATCAAACTAATTTTTTTACACCCCTAATAATAAAAATCTATTTCTTTGAAACTTTGGTAGAGCTTTGCTATCAAGTTCATTTGGTACTATATATATAAATTTCATTATGTTTGGTATTGGTCTTGGTTCCATCATATTGTTTTCATTGGGTTATGTGGTGAACTTTGAATAAAATAATTAAGACACTACCAAGGAAATAAAAATAAACTATATATATTTATATAATGATTATAAATTAAGGCTACAAGGTTTGGGACACAAATGGCTGAAATATGAATTGAGTTATAACAACATTAAAAATCTACAAAAATGCTTAAATTATTACAAATTCGATTGCCTATCATGAACAGATAATAAAGTCTCTTAATGTATGATACGACCTTTTACATGAACAAATCATATGTAGACAGGGGGTGATGCTTGTGCACATATGGGTCATCACTTGTGAATTTGTTTAATTGTCTCTTGGGTCTATAGCCTTGTTATAGAACCTAATTAACACTAATTCTAAAGGGAAAATTCAAACCATGCTATGAATGACACACTTACAACCTGGAACTTAGCAACATATAGGCTACGTGTGGATGTATTTATGCATCAATATATGTATATATACATTGTGAATGTATTTATTTACACCCTCAATAAAAGGACAACATTTAATTGATAGCTTATGGAAAACAATAAAAGTGGGTTTTGACACCTTTAGCATTCCTTTAGGATCGAGTGGATTTATAGACTCTAGAATATCAAAAACTAATCGCCCAAATGTCTTTAAGATTAAAGCAAAAAAATAAGTGTCTATTTTTACCTTTCCTTTCAAATTGGAAGCAATCAATTTGTGTTGTTTCAAAGCATTCATGAAGTGTCATTATTGTAGTTATAATTTATTTTTTTATATATATAAATTTAATTATTTACTTATGTATTCTCTCAATTGGTTGACTTGTTTCATTTCATTGTCAAATTATAGGTCGTATAACCTCCCCTCCATAATTTAACATTAGTTGCCCAAGGAGTTATGTTTTCCACTCTCTTCTCTCTTCCTCTGCTCTATATTTAATTCAGACATGAAAATTATTAAAGTATTTATTTATCTCATTATTAGCTTGATTAATTATTTGATTTTTTTGTTATGCTATTGTGACTCATTTAGGTGTTTATCTTTTAGTAAATAGGTGTATGCATGAATTATTGCCAAAATTTTTGACGTATGGATTGAAAATTAAACTTCAACATTGTATCAATGGTCAATTTATTGGTTATAATTTGAGGTTATGAAATCAGTTTACGAAAGCTCTTAACTTGATTTCAATATCTCGTTACATTATATAACTTGATTTCAAAATTAGGTTATAATTTGTTAAATTCGAGGAAAACTAAAATTTTCATGATTTGTTCTTTTCAAGCTTATAGGATGATATTTTTTTAATCAATTTATAATTTTTATGGTATTTATTTAATTAAATTTAAAGGAAAACTTTTATTCTATTTATTTTTTATATAATCAAGAAATTTATTTGTTGGATTATTGCTTTAATGTAGGCATAAAGCTAGGAATATAGACATTAGAGAAAATGAGACCAGATCAACAATGGAGAGATGAATGAAGATATGAGAAAATATAAAGAGCAAGTTAAACATGATCAACAAAAGATGAATGAAGACATGAGAAAATATAAAGAGCAAGTCAAACGTGATCAACGTGAAATGCAGGAACACATGGAGAAGTTTATGCGTATGTTTTCACAGTCTCAACCTAACTCTCAGCTTCCACCATTTACAGGTCCAAATCATTATGCTACAGGTCCATAATCATTTTGCATAATTGATGATGTAGTTAATTTGGATAACTAATGATGTTAAGTTGTGTGGGTTTTATGTTTGGAACAGTGTATTGAATTTATGGTTATTTTAAAATAGATGTGTAATTTTATAAAAAATATTTAATGGTATCTAATTTCAATTATTAGTTTAAAATTTATAAATTACTATAATTTGATTTTGAAAAATATTTAATGTTATATTAGGTACTAAATTTAATTTTAAGTGACAAAATATGAATTTAATTTTTTTTTCAATTTGCTAAATTAGCAACAGAATTCAAAAATTCGACGGAATTCTAAACTCCGTTGCTAATTTTACCGATGGATTTTCTAAATCCGTCGCTAATTTAACGATGGATTTTATAATTCTATCGCTATTTTAGTGATAAATTGTAGAAATCCATTACTAATTTTACCGATGGATTTTTAAAATCCGTCGCTAATTTAGCGACTAATTTTCCTATTTTAGCGATGGAAAAATCTGTCGCTAAAACACATATTTTTTATAGTGTTAGTAGAAAGCCAAAGCTACTTTTGTATTGATGTTGAACTGAATATATATGAGTACAACTATGCATTGGGTTTGTTACAAAGTTATTTAGCTCATAATAAAACTGAGCTAATGAGATAAATATAACCTGTCACATAACAATGTGATAAATTCAATCATAACTGATGTATAACTCTAACACCCTTTTACAAGTTGCACAGGGATGGAGAAGATGTTCAACTTGGTGTAAAGATGGATATGGCAAGTCTTATACAGCGGTTTAGTAAGAATATTTATGATTCGATCATTAGATGATATGTATCAGACCTGAAGTGATTTTAGGTGAACTTTTTCCTTGACAAAATGGTAGTCAATCTCTAAGTGTTTAGAATGAGAGTGAAATATTGGCATGGTGGTACGATAAGTAGCACTTAGATTATCATCCCATAAAGTTGGAGTTGTCAAATATGAAATGCCAAGTTCTTGGAGTAGAGATTGGAGCCAATTTAATTCCTGAACTATGGTAGCTAAGGAACGATATTCAAATTCTCTAAAGGACCAAGCTACACATTGTTGCTTTTATGAACTCCAAGAAAGGAGATTGTTGCCAGGATATATAGCATAACATGTGGTTGACTTCCTATCATCCAAAGAGCTAGCCTAATTAGCATTACTATATGCCTTAAAAGAGAAGGAAGAGAATTTGCATATAAGAAGTCCATGAGCTGAAGTTGATTGGAGATAGTGTAAAATATGCTTTACAGCTTGCCAATGGTCGTCGGTTAGTGCATGAAGAAATTAAGTTTCTTTATTAACTGCATAAGAGATGTCGGGCCCTGTGAAAGATAGGTATTGGAGATTATAGACAGCAGGTTTAGCGCGCATCCAAGATTTTAGCAACCGCGACACTGTTTGAGCTCAGGGCTCTAGAGAACACACTAACCACTGTCATAAAGACATAGTGTGGAGATGAGGAGTCACCACCCAGGGTAATAACTGGGACACATAAAAAAGGTGGTACTTGATTCCCTAAAAGAAAGCTAGCACCAACAACCAGGAGATTCTGGATATGGAATACCAACTTCTTTCAGTCTCGTGTTCATTTAGAATTACTTTATGAATTATATATCATCCTCTATTTACATGCAATTTCATATAAACTCTTACTCTAGCAATTAACTCCAAGGCAAAGTAGTTATGAAAATACAAGTAAATAATATATTCAATCAAACATATAATTCCTAAGTTAGTCTAATATACATGGATTTTAATTAACTGAACTAAATCTACATGTTTTAATTCATGAACCTAAAAGACTAATTCCTTTTAATTTTAATTAAATGAACCTAAGTCTATTTATTTTAATTCTAAAAATGGGCCTAAATCTATAAATTATGGAGGTATTTAAATTAATGGGCCTAATTTTACACATTTTAATGCTAAAGTGATTTTAAATCTATAAATTATGAAAAAGGCTTAAATTTAAATGGACTAAGTCTAATTAATTTTATTAAATTAAGTGGGCCTATGTCTAATTTACTAAATGGGCTTAAGTTATTTCTAACTTAAATCTAATTAATTATAGGCCTAAAATGCATTTTAATTAATTAAACCTAAAAACCTAAATTTATATGGGTGGATTAGAATCTAAATGGGCTTAAGGCTCAAAACACATAAGAATAAACAAACAAGCACAAAACACATAAAAATAAATAAACAAGCCCAAAAAATAAATAAAATATATCAAAACAATTAAATTAATGATCAAACAACTAATTAAATTATTTCCTTCTAAACCCTAATTTTCATTAGCATGCAACCTAAATTAATCTATTTCCCCCATTAATTTTAATTAATTACCCAATTAAAACCCTAATTTTACTAACCAATTAATCAAAATAAATAAACAATCACACATAAATAATTCCATTATTCCCACTATTAGGGCTATTACAATAATCTATTAAAAATAATAATAATAATAATTAATGAATCCCCAAAAATAAATAAATAAAATAAAGCAATAAAATAAAATAATAATAATAAAATCCTAGAAATTATATCTCTACAAGGTGTTATCCATGGTATCCCATGGACCTCTTATAGATTTGATTCTCCAAGTATGATCATCATGTGTTTTCCTTCAAAATCACCATAAAAAAAGAATAAAAATTATGGTTAGTGAATAAATAATAAAAATAATAGAACAAAATAAAAATCAAAAAAATAAAATAAAAGAAATAAATAAATCAAATAAAAGAGAACAAAGAGAAAGTGATGCTTATGAATGTTTCTTAATGAAGTGCTCATCAGATTTGTAGAATAAATGTTCTTGATAGGACTTCGGATATTATTCTTCAAATATTCTTCAGAGATCTTTTAATCAAGCAATTAAACAAAAGAAATTTTGTAGAGAATAATATATTTGTTTCTCTTTTCTTCTCTTTTTCTCTCGTTTTTCCTCCCTTTTTTCTTTTCTTGGTTCCTTTTTTTTCCTTTCCTCCTTTCATTTTTACTCCCTTCTCCCTATTTTTCTTTTTTCAGAGCTAAAACCCTCCTTATATAGGGATACATCTTAAAACCCTAATTATAAATTGATTCCTAAAAGACTTCTATTTCCTTAAAAAAAATATTAAAATAATTTTAGGAGAATTTCAGACCAATTAGGACTCAATTTATCTAGTAAATTCGAGCTTTATCCTGAAAATTCAAGAATTTATGGAAGGAGTCTAATTCCGACCGGAATTGTGTAATTCTGATTGAAATTATGTAATTCTGATTAGAATTTGATAATTTTGATTGGAATTAGATCTTTTCTTAATTACAGAAAGGTCCTTGAAAGAATTTAAGTTTTACAATTAGATCCCTAAAAAGCATTGCAATTTAGTCCATGAAAACCTCAAATCCTTTCTTAAAAAAATACAATTAGACCTTTAAAGTTTTAAATTTTAAATATTGAAGACCTATTCATGACATTTTCATTATTTGATTCTTTTGTCACATCCATAGCTCATCATCCCGAAATTGGGTGTCTACAGAGACCAGCAATGATGCTTCTATAATAAGTTGCATTTTGAAGTCGCTCACCTTTATACAAGGATAATTTATATGACACACATAAAGGAGTAGTGACTCCTTTAACAGAAGCCATATGTGCTTGGTGTAAAAGGTCACGAATGTATTTCTTTTAGGTGAGTAGGAGACCGGATGGAGTGAAAGTGGCTTTAATGCCCAAGAAATAATGCAAGGTGCCAAGGTCTTTGAGAGCAAAATGAGTGGTAAGAGAGTGAATGACCTTATGCATAAACTTTTGAGATGAACTTATAAGTATTCAATCATCAACATAGATCAAGAAAAATGATAAAATGTCTCTATTTGAGTAGAAAAATAATGAGTTGTCCATTTTGGAACCCTTAAAGCCTAGTGTTTGAAGAGCAAAGGTTAAACACTTGTACCATTAAACAGGTGCTTATTTCAAGCTGTAGAGGGAGCGCTTGAGTTTGCAAACATGAGAGGGAAATTGTTTACTCACAAATCCTGGAGGTCGTTGCATGTATACTTCTTTATCAAGATGTCCATGAAGGAAGGCATTTGAGACTTCAAGTTGCTTGATATCCCAACCTTTGCTAATGGCCAAAGAAAGAATGAGACGGATAGTGCCTGGTTTAATTACTGGGCTGTAAGTATGATTAAAATCAAGGCCAAGCATTTGATGAAACTCTTTGGCTACTAAGCGAACTTTATAGCGATTAATTGTGCCTTCTGGTGTATATTTGATGTAGTACACCCACTTGCAATCGACCAAGTTATGAGCAGTATATGCAAGGACAAGAGTCTATATATTATTTGCAATAAGAGCCTTGTAATTATTAGTCATTGCATTTCCCCAACAGGGTAAGAGGAGGGCTTCTTAGTATGATAAAGGTTCAAAATTGGAGGTTGTATTAGTGTGAAAGGTTTTTGGCTTGAGATTTCCTATTTGAGAAGTGGTGATCATGTGATGTTGATAGCTTCGAAGAGGAAGGGAAGGTTGAGAATTTTATGGCGGATATGCTGTTAAGTCAACAATTAAAAGGAGGTCAGGGCTGTTGTGTTGAGAAGGGGAGTTGTATGAAGATTTGAGTTGGATATGGGATCAAAGGGGTTGGTAGGACATGGAGATGAAGTTTGAGTTTTAGTGGTAAAGGAAGATAAGTTATTGTCTTCAGGTAGTGGTATGGATGGATAAGGATTTGGTTGCAAAGTTTGTTAGAATTGGATTGTAAGGTAGATGAGGAGAAAAAATAGGCAAATTGGAAAAGGATGTGGATTTTAACATTTTACCTAGAAATTCAGTATTAGAACATGAATGTGAGGCAACTCTTTCACCTTATTGATATGGGAATATCTGTTCATACAAAATAACATGACGTGAGATGATAATTTTTTGGTAAGCATGTCAAGACAATAGTAACCTTTTTGAATTTTACAATAGCCAAGGAAAACATATTTTGAGGAGCGAGGAGAGAATTTTGTAGTTGTTTAAGAATGTAACCATGGGTAATAAAGACATTCAAAAGCACAAAAGTCATTGTAATTTGGTTTATCTTTAAATAATTTTGCAAATGGTGATTTATTTTAGAGCATAAGTATTGGAAGCCTATTGATGATGTAAAGTGCTGTGTCAAAGGCATATGGCCAATAAATATGGGGTACTGAAGAATGATTTAGAAGGGAGAGAGCAATTTCCACATTGTGATGGTGTTTGTGTTCTACACAACTATTTTGTTTAGGAGTGTAGGGACAAGAATTGCGCTGAGTGATTCCATTTTCACTAAGATAAGAAGTGAAGCTTTGAAATTCACCTCCCCAATCTGATTGAAAAATTTTAATTTGATGACCAAAAAACTTTTCAACAACATGTCTAAATTTAATAAAAGTGCTAAGAACTTCATATTTGTATTTTAAAAAATAAATCCAACTATATTTGCTATAATGATCATAAAAGATAACATAATAGCATTTTCCATCAACAGAAGACACAGGAGATGGACCCCAAAGGTTTAAACAAATCAACTCTAAAGGTTTAGAAGCACTAAAGAAAGATCTGGAAAAAGGAAGTTTGTGACTCTTGCTAATAGAGAACGAATCACATAAAGGAAAATCATTACTACAAGATTTAATATTGGACTGAAATAAAGCTTGTTTGACAGTGTGGATGGCATCATGAGCAAAATGAGCATGCCAAGTGGATAGTGAACAAAGAAGGGCACATGGAGAGGTTGCTAAAGATGGATTTGGTGTCATGGCCAAGGAGTATAGTCCACTCTTATTCTGGCCTGTAAGAAGCAAGTTCCTCGTGCGGATATCCTTGATCTCAAAATAGGAAGGGAAAAATTCAATAGAAACATCGTTAGTGTTGGTAAAGGAAGAGATAGAAAACAAATTATGACATATGTCAGGAGCATGGAAAATATCATGTAAATGAAATAATTTATTCTTGAAAGAAAATTAAGAGTTATCAATATGAGAAATTAAGATGGTATTACCATTGCCAATTGTGATATCATCTAGGCCATGATATTCTTTTCAATGACTAATATTCTCAATATTAGGAGTAAGGTGATGAGTTGCAATAGAATCCAAGATCCATTACTAAGTGTTTGGAGCATAATTGATAGTCAAATTAGAGGATGGTTTATGGTTGAAAGATTGGGTGTTGCGATTTAGTTTTGAGGAAGAACATGTGCGTGCAAGGTGTCCAATTCCATGATAATTATGACAAGTGAGTTGAGTGGGATCTTGAGAAGTAAAGGATTGCAACGATGAAGCATATGAAAAATTTCTAGAATAATTACTAGAATGATATTGTGGTGGATGAGAACCTCCATGACCTCGTCCTCTGAATGGGTGGCCACCTTTGCCTTTGAAATTTAAGGAACATGATTTGAAGAATGCAATAGGTGGTGTAGGCAAGAGAGGCTCTTTGCATTTGGAAGCAGCTTGAAGACTTGCCTCTTCACTTAACAAGAGTCCGTAGAGATCATCGAACATAATTGAGTCTATTCAATTTTCCAAGGATCGGATGAGTGGACGATATTATGGTCCCAGTCCATTGGTGATGATATAGATGATGTCATCCTCATTCACTAGGTTTTGAAGAGTAGCTAAGCGATCAGCCATGCTTTTGGCTCTTTGTGTGTATGCAGCCATAGATTCTGTTGGCTCTTGGTAAAGCTTAAAAAATGCTGACTTAATGCTATTTGTTGCTTTTGAGCCAGAGGCATATGTGCGAGCCAATTTATCCTAGGCATCTTTTGCATTCAAGGCTCCAACAACTTGAGGAATAAAAGCTTCTGTAATTGATCGTATGATCCAGCTTAGGACTAGTTGGCCTTCACGAAACCAGGCTTGATATTGCGGATTAGGTTGATTTTTCACTATTGGTGGGGGAGAAGAGAGACGTCCATCTATGTGCTTTGATAAGTCATAACTGTTGAGAAGGGGAAGTATTTGTGCTTGCCATAATAGATAGTTTGCGGCATTTAATTTGATGGGAAGATGGGTAGCAATATTTGGTAATGTTGAGACTTGAAAGGTAGAGGTGATAGGTGCGTTGGAAGAAGAATGTAGATTGGTTTGGTTGCTTTCGCTTGTAGGACTACCGTTGGCCATTGATAATTTTAGAAGAGATGGTTGTTAAACATTGAGTTGGCTCTGATACCATTTGAAAGTAGTCAGTACAGAGTACAGTTATACATTGGGTTTGTCACAAAGTTGTTTAGCTCAGAATAAAACTGAGCTAATGAGATAAATACAACCTGTTACATAACAACGTGATTAATTCAATCATAACTGATGTATAACTATAACAATATATAGTCTGGCGTCAGGACTTAATACCCCAATGATCACAACGCCATAAACTTCTACTTTTGTACTTTTCATGGACTTAACATAAATAATATATATTTCCACCAAACTTCTGTTTTAATTTGTTGTTTTACGTGGGCATTATAGAAATAACATAATTCCACATTTTCATAGTTCTTAACATCCCTAAACATCTAGTTTAAGGTGATTTATTTTTTAAGCACAAACATGTTGGTATGCATTACGTGCTTCGAACTAGCAAAGCATATGTGCAACAAAACAAAAAACCCATAAAGCAAGATAATAACTTAATTAAGCATTGACAATCATACCACCTGCGTGTAGAAGAACGAAAAAAAAAATATCAAATTAGCAATCAAGTGATACTAGTCATGTAAAACGAAAAAAAAAAAAGGAATTCTAAGGATTGTTGAATTGTGTTAAATAGTCACCATTAGGGTGTATAACTTGGCCAGTAATGTAGGAGGAACATCCATTGGAGGCCAAGAAGACATAGGCAGGTGCAACCTCACAAGGCTGTCCTGCTCTATCCATTGGCGTTTCGCTTCCTCCTCAACAGGCAAAGCTGCTGGTTGCAGTGGCGTCCACATTGGACCTGCTGCCACTGCATTTACATGAATTCCTTTCTCTATAAGCTGCGTTGCGAGGCCTCTCGTGAAGGTTAAAATTGCCCCTTTACTAGAGCTATAGTCCAGCAATCGAGGGTGGCCTTTATAGGCTAGCTACAGATGTTGTGTTGATGATGATGCTCCCCTTTTCATATGCTTAAAGCATGCTTCCATGCATCCATAGCAATCAATTAAATCATTTTCTATTCCAACTTCCAACCTTGATTGATAAAAATGGAAAATTTTGAATTCAAAAACAGGAAGCTGAACGTGAACATACATGACATATATATATGTTTCGTCTAAAATTTGAATTCAAAAACTAGTCCTTGTTTTCGTCTGAATAACAATTTTTATATTGACCTAATAAAACAATAAATCAATATTGATTGTGAGCACCTTAATTAATTTCAAAATTTCCAATTGATACATCCAAATCTATGACTACTCTAGCACATATATTAAATAGATTTGGCGTTCTACCAATAATTATTGAAATCAGTTGCAATAAAACTATTTTCGTTTAAACAATATTTTAGATTTAAGCAATAGTATATGTAATTGCATTAAATTAATTGTTAAAAATTTTTATTATCCTTATAATTCTGCTCATATTGAAACAAATTTATTAGAGCCTATGGACTCTAAATATCAAAGACAAAAAAAATGATAAATTTAAAAGGAAACTATTTTCATTTAAATAATTATTGGTATGCAACTTAAAAAAAGGTTTTAGGAGTATTAATTTTATTTCTCTATATATCTTGTATTGTTAATCTATATGAACGATGTATTTTGTTTAAAATGAGAATTATTTATAAATTTAATTACTTTTAAAAATAAACTTAACTTTTAAATTATAATTAATGAAATCAGATATCATATGTTGGTAAAAAAAGGAGATATCATACGAACATATTTTCTTCAATTGTAATATTTAAATTAAAAAATGTGTCAAAATTATTAAAAAAAAATAGATCAAAATATATATTTTCCTAAAATTAAAAAATAATTTAAATTGGTAAAAGTAGTAAATACTTTATTTTTATCAATAGTCCTAAATTCTTTAAGTAAATAGAAAGACAATTACTAGGCAGCACGATCCTTTTCCATTTATACCATTACCATTTTTGCAGCAATTTTTTCTTTGATGATAACTTGACAAAGATCTCATTTGCACATAATTTTATTACATTTATTTGGTCTAAACCACGACCATTATTAGTTTTATTAGTTTACATACACCAATAAGATAAATTCAGAATATATATATATATATAATTTAGTGTCGATTGCTTTATAGTATAGATTCATAAGTCAAGCTGAAACCGAAATTCAGCGAAAGAAACCCGGAGAAAAGATCAAGCATTAACAATCAAACCCCCTGTAAGCGAAATCCAAGAAGAGCAAATATTTTGTAAGTGAAAATATATACAAAGAAGCAAAAACAATATTTATGATGAGAAAAAAAAAATTTAATTAGCATAAATAGCACATATATACCATTAGGATGCAGAACTTGGCCAGTGACGTAGGAGGAACAGTCATTGGAAGCCAAAACCACAAACGAAGGTGCTATCTCGTAAGGCTGTGCTGCTCTATCCATTGGTACTTCGCTTCCTAATTCTGCTACTGACTCAGCAGGAAAAATTGCAGGTTGTAGCGGTGTCCACACCGGACCCGGTGCAACTGCATTCACACGAATTCCTCTATCTATAAGCTGTAGTGCTAGACTCCTTGTGAAAGCAACTACGGCTCCTTTAGTGGAATTATAGTCTACCATCACTGGAATGCCAGCATAGGCTGTAACAGATGCGGTGTTGATGATACAGCTCCCTTCTTTCATATGCCTTAAAGCATGCCTGCACATATCCATTACAGAAAAAACATTAGCTATAACGTAACAACTTATGCTTGACTGAAATTAGAAGGAAAATTTTTTAACAATTCTTTACTTGGACATGAAGAAATGAGCAAAAATGTTGGTCCTGAACACCCTCTCGAGCTTAGACTCAGCGATGTCTTCGATAGTAGTAGTGTAGAACGCCTGACCTGCGTTATTAACCAGAATATCGATATGCCCATATTCACTCATAACTTGATCAACAACCTCTTTACAATTTTCTTCAAATCCAACATCAGTATGTATGGCTATAGGGTCTTTTGCTCCTTCTACTTTCACCTCTTTTAAAATTTTGAGGATGTGGTCTCTGTCCTTGTCCTCCTGGCCTTTCACATATGTAAAGGCTACAGTTGCACCCTCCAAGGTAAAGAAGTAAGATACAGCCCTTCCTATACCAGAATCTCCCCCTGTCACCAGAGCCACCTTTCCCTGCCACAAATTTTCAGTACATATATAATTTAGATCACTGGCATCCACACAACAATAAGCATTTTTTTTTTAAGAGAAAAGACTGTCAATTATTTCAAATGTTTAGTTGCAAGTAAGCACAACAATTCAAGACATGCATTTTGTTTAGAGACCCGCTACGTGAATAGCAGTATCACGGAGAAGAGAAGTTCTTTTTTTCCTCTATTTGTTTTTTTTTTTTGTTTCTAATAAAACAGAAATAGGGTAAAAAAGGAAAATAAAGAAAAATACTTTTGTCTTTTATAGTAATCTAGCTTATCATAACCCACGACATATATTATTATCCTTTAAATTATTACATTCTGCATTGCAAAACAATTAACATATTGCTTAATTAAGCTCAAAATTTGAAAGGTATAATGGTTAATATTGCGGGTTTCGATAACAACAATGTTTTCATAGACCTATAAAATGATAAAAAAATTATTTAAAAAAAAACTGTTATGATGTGATTTGTTACACCTATCAATATCATTACCCAAATTAAAAATATATTCTAATTATAAGGCAAACATTTCACATTTAGTTGAAAAAAAAAAAAAAAGGTTTTACATGGAGCTTGTTGGAAGGCTTGTAGTGAGGGTTTATGAATTGAGGAAGAGGGTGCATCAGATATTCTTTGCCTGGCTGCTTGTCTTGAGTCTGTGGTGGAAACCGGTAGCCACGTTTGGCTGCCATATATTATCTTTTATCAAAAACTGAAATTTCTGGCTTCTAAAGTAAACTACAACCAAGGAAAATCAGAAAGGACTGTCTATAAATGCAATTGCGAAAAAGAGAGCTTTGGTTTGGAGTGGATGAGGTTGCCATAGAAGGATATACATATAGATACGAAGTTAGTTGATCTATCCACGCAAGTGTTAGTGATGTCGTGCAAGATGTGTCGTGGAAGCCGTGCTTGAATTATTATATTTTATGTAGAAAAAGTACCCATAGTTTAGGTGAAAATGTTTTTACATTCAAAAGTTAGATTGATACAAATTTAATATTTATATTAATATTCTGTTTATTTATATTAATATTTTATCTCTATTCAACTGTAATCCAATTATGACATATGAATTTTAATTTTTGATTTGGTCTTATCTTATATTTTTATTAGTTAAATATAAAATTTTTAAAATATGTATCATAAATTTGATAATTGGATATAATATACCGAAATAGATAAAAATTTCCTTCTTTAAAAAAATTTGTTTGAATTATTAATCAACTTAGAAGGAGCTTGTAAATATTTTCTTAGTTTTAATATAATTTCTAAGACTAGAGGGAGTATTATTTGTATTTCAAAACAATCATTATATCTTATAAAATAGTAGAGGCCACCGATTTTTCTTCTTTTCACATTGAAATGCCTTGATATATCTAGAACATAAAATCAAATTTACATTCAAAAGAAGAAATCGAGATCATCATGGCCAAAAATTTTTCCCCCTAGCCTTTTTTCGTGTTGTTATTAAGTCTAATCTTTTACCTTATCCTAATTGTATAAAAAAGAAAAATCAAAATCCCACAACTCCATGAAATCCAAAATTCAGTGGTTTGGAATAGTTGAATTAGACTAGTTCAATACATTTTATTAATTCAATTTATTTCTTTTTTGTATTTAGACTCCATTTATTTGTGAAAAATATATTATCTTTGGAACAAAGAAAATGTTTTCCGATAGTTGGTTGCAATATTAGAAAATAATTTAGAAAATATTATCATTTGTGACAATAACACTTTTTATTATTCAAATTATCTCTTTGTAATGGACTTAATGTATATTATTTATAAATTACCTCTTTATAATGGACCTAATGTATATTGTTTATAAATTATCTCTTTATAATGAACATGATCTATTGATACAAAACCTATATAAAAGAATGAAAGGAAAAAAGAAAGCGATGAGAGAAAAAATGAAAAAAAAAAAAATAGGGAAAGGAGGAAAGAAGGAGAGAAGGCAAAACAAATAAGGAGAAAATAAAAATAAAAGAGAGAAAGGAAAAAAAAAAGAGAGAAGGTAAAAAAAATGAGAAGAAAACAAAAAAAAGGGAAAGGAGAAAAAAAGAGAGAAGATAAAAAATAAGGAGAAAATAAAAAAAAAGAATGAGAGAAGGAAAAAAAAGGATAAAATAAAAATAAAAAAAGAGAAGAAAAAATAAGGAAAAAAGGACAAAAGTAAAGAAAAAATAAAAAAGAAAAGCATTTTAGGTAAATTTCTTTTATTTTTAAGTATTAGAAAATAATTTCTCATTTTAAGGATGAAAAGTTATTTTTCTGTTATGGAAAAGTTTTTTCTGCAAACAAACGGAGCCTCAATGTCTTCGATATTTAGTAATTATAATGGTTGTAACTGATTCGGAGTTCAAACCAATGAACCCTCAAAAAGATCAAAACTCTCTTAGCACCACCTATTTTTTCCATATGCCTTGACCTTAAGATCTTATTTGGAGGAGTAATAGATTAGTATTCAATTTATTTCTTTGATAATAACTTGATGAGTATATAATTAGATACAAACATATGACTATAGCCAGATTAAGATGGGTGCTTACTAGAACACCTACCTAGTTATATAGACATAATCTCATTTATTAATCAATATAATCCAACCCCATCTCGTTTCAGTAATAGTAGTACATACCGCTTATATCATGCATTTACAGTATAGCGCCTGCGCACAATATATAGAATATCAAATATTTGGTTAAGTGAATGTTTATGTACAAAGAAATAGTTATATATACAAACAAAAATATTTGGTTATAAAAAACACACCGTTAGGATGCACAACTTGGGCCAGTGATATAGGATGAACAGTCACTGAAAGCCAAAAAGACGAAAGAAGGTGCAATCTCAAAAGGTTGTGCTGCCTGTCCATTGCCACTTCACTTCCTAATTCTGCGATCTTCAAAAGGTGCAATCTTAGCAGGCATAGATGCTGGTTGTAGCGGTGTCCAAATAGGACCTAGTGCAATAGCATTCACACGAATTCCTATCTATAAGATGCAGAGCTAGACTCCTTGTGAAAGCCACTATGGCTCCTTTAGTGGAGCTATAGTCTAGCAACACTGGATTTCCAGCATAGGCTACAACAGAAGTAGCGTTGATGATGTAGCTCCCTTCTTTCGTGTGTTGTAAAGCGTGCCTACCCATTTAATTTGGTAAATAAGTAAATCATTTAGTAAAATTCCTCTTTGTTATACAACATTATGAGGACAAATTAGCCACATTTCACTATTCACTTAAAGAATAAAGAAATAATTGTAAGCTTTTATTGAATGGTAATGGCCCTCGAGTTGTCTCGAGAGTGGTGATGTTTCGAGTTTAAACTCTATTTTATCATTAAATTATCTTTACCTGGTCATGAAGAATAAGCAAAAATGTTTGTTCTAAACACCCTTTCGATCCTAGGCTCAGTATATCTTGAATGGTAGGAGGGTGGTACTGTTCAGCTGCATTATAAACCAGAATATCGATATGCCCATATTCACTCACAACTTGATCAACAACTTTCCTGTAATTCTCTTCGAATCTAACATTAGTAGGTATGGCAATAGGGTCCTTTGCTACTCCCCCTGTCACTAGAGCTACCTTTCTCTACCATGCCATATATATAGTTTAGATCATTGGCATTCACTTTTAACAGTTTTTTTTGTAAGTAAATAAATAAAAAGTTTACATGGAGCTTGTTGGAGGGCTTATAGCGAGGATTTATGAATTTTGGAAGAAGGCGCATCAGATACTCTTTGCCTGGCTGCTTGTCTTGAGTCTCTTATCACGAAGCCATTACTTTCTCCTCAAAAAATTAGTTTATTGGAATGTGCAGTGCCCACATTTATAAATCCAAAAATTTCCCCACAACTTTCTAATGTAGGATTTGTGACATTCTATCCCACCTGATTGTGCAATGCCCTCGGGCCTACTTCAATCCTGGTGTCTCTTGTGAAGGCCCTATTGTAGACAGTGAGGTTTAGCATGCGTCCAAAATTTTAGCAATCGCAACACTATTTGAGCTCAAGGCCTTAGGGAACACACTACTATATCATAAAAATATAGCGTGGAGATGAAGAGTTGCCACCCAGGGTAATAACCGGAACAAATTACTTTGGTGGTACTCGATTTTCTAAAAGAAAGCTAGTACCAAAATTAGGAAATTTTGGAAAGGGAATACTAACTTCTTTTAGTCTCTTGTTCATTTAGGATTATTTTATGAATTATTACTTCATTTTCTAATTACATGCAATTTTATTAAACCCTAATTTGAACATCTATCTAACCCTAAGATAACTAATCATAAAATCACAAATAAAAAAGCATGCATTCAAGGTGTAACGTCCCTAAATCTAAACTAAGTTAATTTTATTTAGAAGTTAGTTAATTCTACATTTTATTTACAAGTGAAGTGGGCTAACAAAGGACCTACAATTTTATCAATTTTAGTGAACCTAGATCTATTTATTTTAATTTATCTAAAGAAATGGGCTTAAATCTATAAAATTTTAAAGGAAAAGTTGAATTAGTGGGCTTAAGTCTAACTTAATTTTATTTTAAGTGAAATGTGGGCCTAAATCTATTTATTTTAAAAGCAATGAAATAAAATGGGTTGAGCTAAATCTAAATAAATTTTAATTAACTAGAAAATGGGCTTAAAGTCTAGATTAATTTTAAAAAAATAAAAATGCTTTATTGAGCTAGGCTAAATCTAAATTGATTTTATTAATTAAAATGAGCCTAAATCTAATTAACCTAAAATGGGCCTACATTGATTTTAATTAAATTAAACCCTAAAACCAATTTAAGTCTATTAAATAAGTGGGTTTAGACCTAACGTGGACTTGGAGCCCAAAAGACATGAAAACCAAAAACAAAACCCAATTCAACAAACATACCAAAAATAAATCAAAACAACAATTTTTACATTATTTGTCTAAGAAACCCTAGTTCAATTTCATGTAATCCTAAAATTAATCTATTGCCATCATTGATTTTATCAGGTTTATCCAAGTGAAACCCTAATTACTAATTAATTTTAAGAACACAAAATCAAATAATTACTATTCTCACTATTGGGGTTATTACAATTCCTACGTGAATAAAACAAATAGGAAATTATATACAAACCCAATAAAAATAAATAAAATAAAAAGTAGAATCCTAAAAACCTACGTTAAAATGTTACAGCTTCTAATCCATGACATTCAATGGATCTTGTTACGACCTAAACCGGGAGTCATGACCGGTGCTAGGGAACGGGAATTCTTTCGAATTCGGAACCTGTAGCAAACCTTAAAAATTAAAAAAAAGCATGAAATAAATAAATAAATAAAAACACCAAAATTAAAATCTTAAATTAATATAAAAATAAATACTTATACCATATTATAAAATAAAATATTTCATACAATATTCAGAGAAAGGTCTTCAATATAAAAACCATTCTACAGATACAAACTACTACTACTACTACTACTACTACTACTACTACTACTACAGTTTTTTAGAGTACAATAAAGTTCAGGTAAGTAATTTACATAAACTAGCCGAGGCTGAAGAAGTCTAGCGGATAGGTCTACTACTGAGGTCTGAGGAAGAAGAATTTCTTGTAAAATAAACAACTGAGGGAATTCAGACCTCACTGAGTGAATTATTATATTATATATACATGTACCTCCTAATGTCATATGCAATCAAGTATCAGTATATATAATAAATATATACAGGCATTTCACATAGATGCTGAAATCACTTTTATGTATAATAAATGCTAAAAAACATTTATATTAATGAAGGATCAAATAGAGCCCTAATTAATCGCAACCTCAATAAAAAATATCTCTCCATCCATACAGGCTTACTTAATTCCAAGTTAATTCTCTTATTCCATTATGGACAGTATACTGACCTCGAGACACTAAGTCAACCAAGCTCTAGCAGTCTTATTGTTAGTGTGTTTGGTTTCGAGACACTAGTTCAACCGAGCTCCCATAATCACACTACTCAATCACATCAAATCTTAAAATCAATCAATCAATAATTTTCACCTCAAGTGATTTCATAACTCAATCCCTAAAATCTATCACACCGGTACGTACACAGTCCTAGTGCTGCCCACTAGGTAATCAATATCCTTCAAATAAAAATATTGAATATACATATGAGAAATAAATAATGCATAGTTAAACATAATAACATTCATAACAATAAAATAAACCATATTGTTACGACCTAAAATAGGGGCCATTATCGGCATTAGGGAACGGGAATTCTTTCGAATTCGAAACCCGTAGCAAGCCTTAAAATAAAATAAAATATGCAATAATAATATTAGCATAAATAAAATATTTTGCAGCAGAAAAAAATCATAAATAATAAAATAATAATCCACCAATGAATTTAAATAAACAACTCATCTCATATATAAATATTATCCTTTAATACAAATCCAGTTCAAACCTTTAAAGTACATAACTCACATAATTATAATACATAAACCCCACAACTGTTTACAACTACTGCAGTGTCTAGATTATAAAGTAAAGCTCAGATAAGCAATTTATATAGTGAAGCTGGGGTAGAAGAAATCTAGCGTATGGGTCTGCTACTGAGGTCAGAAGACGATGACTCTCCTAAAAAATGGTCAACAAAGGGGAGTCAGACCTCACTGAGTGAATTGTTATAATATATATACATGCATACTAAATGGCAAAGCACACAGTCAACAGTATATATATATACGACGACAGCCCAGTATGATCTAAGGGGACACAACAGAGTAGATTAATCACAATGTAGCAGGTTAATCACAATGTGTAAATGCAGAAATGTCTCACGATGCACGGTCTCATGCTCCAGTCACAAGCTAAACGTGGAGGTTACCATACCAAAATGCAAATAGGATTTCACAGAGTTTCTGATGTGCAGGATCCTAATTTCTTAGGCAAGCACAGAGCATACGTTCTGTTACTCAAATAATTAAAAGCGAAAATTGCAGAAGATAAAAGAAAGCTTTAAAGAAAATAAATAAAAGACATTAAAACAATAGATATCTTTGAAAGTTAAACTTACAAGAGTTTGTTATATAAAAAGTCCTTTATATTCCAAGTAGAGGGAGATACAATGGTTCAAATATTCAGAACGCAGAGGCTTATAGAAATCTTTTCTACATATATATTTATTTTATTACTGGAGAGTTACAAATTTCATAAGAAATCTTTCATTAGGTAGAGAGGAAGAAGGAGGCAGAAGGTGTTTTTCTTAAAAATTTTCTTCTTTCTAAAAAGTTCTGCCTCTTGAAAGCAAGAGGAGGGTTCCTTATATAGAGGACAGAGGCTTTGTAAACATATGGAGAGCAGGACAAGTGGGGTACAGAGGAGCGTGAATTCTTGAAAGAATCAGGGTGACATGTTTTACTGTCTGCCAATTATCTTTCACAACCACCACCTGGTGACTTGAAATAATTATCGATTATTTTGTCCTGATAGTGGAAAGTGGGTCCCCATCCTTAAGGAGGAACAGAGAGAAGTGGGATGGCAGCTGAAGGTGGAGCCAAGTATTTGACGTAGTAGTTGAATTTTCCTGAAGGCTATCTGAGAAGTTCCCATTCAGGAGAAGAATAGGTCCCTGCCAAAAAGAAAATATATTAAAATACTTTTTTTTTAATTAACCCTAACTTTTGCATGGGCCGCCTTATACAAGGTTTTTAACCTATCGGGCTTATAATTACAACTACAGACATATTTTTACAAAGAAAATATTTACAAATAAAGAGGTCCTATAAGCTTTTGGGCTATAGGCCTTTGGGCTTGATAGGAGAGAGAATCCCAAAACAATCATCCTCATTGTCATTACCCAAATCGACTAAAGGTTCTGAGTTTTCGGAGCTGCTGGATAGCACTGCAGAGGAAGAGGCTTTAGATTAAAGGAGCTACTGCATAATCTTGAAATATTCTTCTTTAGTTTTAGCAGCTGCAAGGAGGGCACTAACATGGGACTTTTGAGCCAGAAAGGAAGTTTGTGCCAAGTTTTAAGATTCAAAAGATCCAAGGAAACCTTGCTATTGAAGCCAAGAGGAGACAGCAGATTGGGAGATCTTATCTGTTTTATTATAAGAGTTCCACCATTTAACCTTGAATCTTCTCTGGAGAACTGTAATACCATTGTTAGAACAAAAGTCGAGGTACCATTGAGATACCCAAGGAACAAAGAATTTAGAGCAATATAGGGTAAGGAAAGCAAATTTCTTTTCAGGTTGGGAAGGTCAATAATGGGAGTAAAAGAGGTCAAAACCCTGTCGAATTTTAGAGGGAAGAATATCAGGGATTGGTCCATAGTTATTCCACCATCTGGCGAACCATACAGGAAACTCAGAAATATTAGCATGATCACTTAGGAAGAATAGCCAGGAATGGGTATTAAAATGGTTTTGGATAAGGAAGGTGTTAAACCATGCTTGTTCATAATCCCAGTATGATTATGTATGGCAGAAGTCTATCTTTACCGAGAAGTTTATAGGGAAAGTTTTGGGTTTAAAGAGTTCTTCTCCCCAAGCAGATGGGTGGAGGACTTTAAGAATTTTGCAGGTTGAGTAAGAAGATTTGGGGTATCCTTTATGGTAGAAGTGTTTGAATTTTGCAGAACCAGTAACTTTCAAAATAGTTTGATAATATTCTTGGGGTTTTGAAAGATCCCAAGGTTTGAAAAACCAATTTGGAGGAAAATGATTTTGCATGGTCAAAAACGGGTCTTTATTGAAAAATCCATTTTCTATAGTCAAAATGTTTTGAATAGAATTCTTTATGAGAAAATCAGAAGAAGTTTTTGATTGTGTACAGACAACCTATGAACTACTTCGAGTAGCCACAACTTTTAAATCTTCTTGAGAAATAGTTTTTTGAGAAGAAGAAGATTCACCTTTTTCAATTTTAGAAATGGGAAGAGGAGCCTTACCAAGTATACCTTTGTCTGAAGGAATGATTGCCTGGTTTGTTTCTGGGGCTGAAGGAAGAGGGATAAGAGTATTTTGGATAGCTTTAAGGAGTTATGGGGTGTTGGAGATAGAATCAATCCATTGCTGAATCTGGGTTGTTTTGTTAGAATCATTTGATTCTTCTTGGTTTACTATATTGAACCATGATTTTATGGGTTTAGAAGTGGAGGGAAGAGGAGGATCAGGCTTGTCAGCCTTTTCCTTCTTTTTTTTCCTAGGCATCTTTATCTGTTTTGCAAAAATTCTTTGGTCAGAGATTCTAGCAAAGAATTTGATTCTTCCTTTATATATTCTATATCAAAATCAAAAAAACTAAGTATAGATTGCCATCTTGCAAAAATTTGCTTTAAAGCAATATTTTGGACATCTTTTTGTAAAACATCTTTTGCAGATTTGCAATCAACACGAAGCAAAAAAATTTTATTTAGTAAATCAGATTGAAATTTTATGATGCACATGACAATGGAAATAATTTTTTTTTTTGATAGTAGAATAGTTTTTTTGAGTATCATTCCAGTGACCTGAAGTATACTGGACTATAACTTCTTTACTATTCTGAACTTATTTGAGAATGCCCCCGTATCCAATCACTAGCATCTGTTTCTACAATTTTAGGAAGACTGGGATCAGCTAAGTGGAGACAGGGAATATTAAGAATAAATTTCTTTACATATTGGACTATTTTGGTATGTTCATTAGTCCAGGGAACAGGGTTTTTCTTTAGTCTATCATGTAGAGGTTTTATTATCCTGTTTATATTGGGACAAAAATCTAATATATAATTTAGACTTCCTAAAAATCTTTGAAGCTGAGTTTTGTCAAGAATCTTATTAGGGAATTTGTTTCCAAATTCTAAGGTTCTTTCTATAGGGACAATGGTTCCACAGTATATATAGTGTCCTAGGAATCTAACTCTAGTTTGGAAAAGAGATATCTTTTTTTCTGAAACAACAAGACCATTATTCTTAACAGTGCAGAAAAAAATATTAAGGTGCTTGAAGTGTTGGTCAATAGATTTAGAGAAGATAAGAACATCATCTATGTAAACAATACACAATTTAGAATAGGGATTGAATATGTCATTCATTATTCTTTGAAATTCTGAAGGAGCATTCTTTAAACCAAATGGCATGACATTCCACTCGTATTGACCAAATGGGACAGTAAAAACAGTTTTGTAACGATGATCTTTATGAATTTGTATTTGCAAAAATCCTGATTTCATATCAAACTTTGAAAAAACAAAAGCAGAATGAAGTTTTTGAAGAAGATCTTTTTTGTTAGGAATAGGATACCTTATCCATTGGAGGGCTGTGTTCAGAGGTTTATAATTTATGACAAGTCTGGGAGTACCTCTTTCTATTTTAGAAGCTTTATTAACATAGAAAGCAACACAGCTCCAAGGGGATCTAGATTTTGAAATTAATCCTTTGGGCTCGAGGTCTTGGATTTCCCTTCTACAGTGATGTTCTAATTTAGTAATCATTTGAATTGGTCTAGCCTTAGTAGAGATATTTTTTTCATCAAATCCTGGTTCATAAGGCAAATCAACAATATGTCTTTTTCTGTTCCATAAAGCATTTGGTAAATCATAACAAAGTTCAATTTTTATAGACTCTAGAAGGGAAGAAATTTTATGTTTTAAAACATCAGACTTTAATTGTTGTTCAATTTTTTGAGAATAAAAATTTTGCTTTAAATCACGCAGATCAGTTTCTTTTCCTTTGATTAGAAGATTTTTTTCATTTTTATAAATGGAGTGAGCTTTAACTAGATTGAGCTGTCTGGTTCTAGGCTTTTCAAGAAAGGGAAAGGATATGAGAATTTTATCATCTTTATAATCAATAGAATGGTGAGTGACAAAGTAGGGGGTAATTAAATTAATGAATGGTGTTCCTAAGATTACAGTGTAATGCATGTCAGAAACAAGGAGAAAGGAAGTTTTTAATAAGAAATCACTATTTAAAACATTGGCTTCTATTTTTCCTTCAATGTTCATTTTTGAACTGTTGGCAGAAGAAAGTGTTTCAGTGGTTTTTTCTTAAAAACGTTTTGGAACAAAATGAGTCTTTATACAATTTAAATCAGCTCCGGTATCCAACAGAGCTATAGTGTCAATGTGAAAATCTTATCAAACACAATAGTAACCTTTATAATATATTTTCTTGAAGTGACTTTATTAAGAGCATAGAGGAAATCTACAGGAATTTTGTCGAGGTTGGCTAAGGACTGAGGTTCTAGGTTCTTGGTTTCATCACTATCGCTAGAGTCTTCAACAAGTTTAGTGATAAGGAACTGGATTAGATCAGAATCCTTTTGCTGTTTTTCTTTAAGTTACTTTATATCTGACTTTATGGTTTTTATTTCTCCCTGGAGTTTCTGAATTTCTCCTATTGGTCTTTTTCCTTGCTTTGTTCTTCCTAGGATGGTAGTCAGGTCATACATACTTGTACTGGTGGAAGGTAGCTCTAGAGTTTTAGGGTCTTTTTCTAAGGAGTGCCTTAATTGTTCTAGATATTTTTTCTGAACATCAGGATCAGTTATGTGCTAGATGACATCTAGAATTAAGGTTTGTTCCTTGGTTAGCATATTAATATGCTTCCCCGAAGAGACAAAGGAGGTATCTATATCGGAGGAAGAGGAGGAGGCTATTTTGTCTGTCTGAAGATTTTTCAAGAAATTAACAGAATTAGTTTCAGACTCAGACTTAGAAGTTTCTATAAGAAGGGCAAAAAGCTTTTCTAGGTTTTTCTCTTCTATATTTAATTCCTGAACTTTTCTAGAGATACGACAGTATTTAGAGATATGACCCTTTTTGCCACATTTATAGCAGGTGACATCTTTAAGACCAGTTTTCTGAGTTTTAGAAGAAGAGGCTTTATGTTTTGATGATTTTTTATGAGGTTTTTTGTAATAAGGTTCTTTAGATTCCTTTTTCTTTGAGAATTTGTTATAATTTTGGGAAATTCTCTTAGACGAAGGTTTCAAAGACTTCTTACTGCAATTACCTTTACAAGAATTATTCTGAGTATAACTATAATCAAACTTTTTACAGAAAGATCCTAATTCTTTTTTGGACCTTTTTAGTTCCCATTTTAAATGTTTTTGGAGTTTTAAGTCCTGAAAGATCTTAAGACCTTTTCTGGGTAGTACTGATAAGTTCGCCATAGGTAAGCTTATCGTAGGGAATGATGTGGGATCCTGTGTGGATTGTCTAATGGTATTTCTACATCTTTCTCCTAGGAGGGTAGGGAGACTTGTAAGGAATTTTTCTTTCCAAAAGGGCTGGTTAGAATCTTCTCTGAGCATGACTTTAGTAAGGAAAGTCGATCTATACCATTGGAAATCACTTAGATTTTTGCATCTGAGATTAGACAGGAGATCATCATTTTTTTCTTTAAGATGGGAAGAATCTCCAATGAAATGAAGTGTTATGGTCAATATGAGGGTAGAAACAGCATCTTGAATAGGGCTTCCTGATTAATCTAGAATGGATGTATTATCATCATTTTTCTGGATAGCATAAAGGATATCTAGTTGTTGGGGCTTAGTGAGATGAAAATCCCACCATCCTTTCAATTGTCCAGAAAATCTAGCTATAATGAGTTCTATGATAGATCTATCAGAAGTTCCTATTTAGGCTTTAAAGGCATTAGAGGCCATAGTCATTTGTTGGAGAAGACTAAGGATCTGATATTCAGACATGCCATCGATGTTCCATTCATATATGGAATTGGCACTGAACTTAGATTGGACAAGCATATTAGGGTGAGAACCTATTTCAAGTTCTGGTAATCTAGACTGAATATAAGCAGGATTGGAAGAGTGAGGAATGATAGGCCAATGAATTTTTGCTATCTTAGGAGATTCTCCCTGAAAATCACCATCTTCAGATGAGGTTTCTATATCTTTATTGAGAACACTAATACTTTGATTGAAAGATTGAGCAGAGTCAGGAATAACTTATCCTAGGGTCCACTAGAAGGAGACTCTTCCCCCCCCCCCGGGTTTGATACCATGATGGCTCTTCTATTTACTATTTTCTTGATTAGAACAATGTCTACTGGGTAGATTTTACACTGAGTCCTTTGGTCACAGGTGGTCCCGGTTGTTTGTCCCTGAGAGGGTGTAAATCCGTTGGTTTAGCCAGTGAGTTATAAGTGTATACTCTCTTCTATAAACCTTGTTCTACGATGAATCCACTATTTGGAAGAACCACTTCCTCTTCTTCTTCCTCTGTCTCCTCTTCTGTCAAAGTTCAAAAGAATATTATTAGCAGTGATGAGATTACTATAAAAGACTTTGATAAATGCATAGATGACTTTAAGCTCACACAACACCATAAAGATCACATCTACAAGACTCCTAGGTTGAACCTTTTCAAATCTGACTATATTATTAAAACTGGAGAAAGGGATATAGAACTTAATAAAGAAAAGAATGAGATAAAGCTTCTTTCTTCCTCTTCTGTAGATAAACATAAAGCAAAAGGTTTTCGTTACATCCATATTGGTCTTGTTCAGGTTGGCATTAAACCCCTAAACAGAGATGGTCTTAATACTTCTGTCCTTACAGCTCTTAGAGATATGAGGTTTAGGAACTTTGAAGATTCTCTCTTAGGAACTATAGAATCTAGTCTTTGTAAAGGTCCTCTATCATTTGATTGTTACCCAAACTTCACTGTTTCTCTTAATGATATAAATATTTTAAAGTCTTTGGTTTTACAAATCCAGACCCATAATTATAAAATGGACGATGGATCTATCCCAATTGCATTAATATTTAAAGTTCATTATAAAGCCATGATGTCTGCTTTTAATACTAAGAGTCGATTTCATAGTAAAAAGGGAGAAACACTTTTGCTTCAAACAGATATGACTAAAGCCAATGTCGTTATCCCTAAACCTATCCAATGGAACCAAATAACCCTTCCTCAGGAATGGATCTTGGAAAATGCAGCAAATCCAGAACTAGAAAAACCTAAACCTCAACCTCCAAACACCCAAGTAAAGAATATCACCCAGTTCCAAGATGGTAGAGTAAAACTCAATTTTGATAGATCTGCAGCATCCAGTTTTAGATTCTCAGACACCTCATCAATAGAATCTATTGACTTGGGAAGATTATCTCAAATACCATCTGTAATAAATCTCCCGTACCACAGAGAACTACCACAAAACCCTCTTAGAACTATAGAAATACCTTTCATAAACCGAGAAGACCTACACCCAAATCTACCTCCCATCATAAACCTACCATATAACGTCCCAACTAGATATTCCACCTATGATCTCCCTTCATCTACACTAAGAAACATAGACTATAGTACCAATATGGCTAGACCAGTCTATAACGACCCTCAAACAGAAGCTGAGTCCCCTTCTCCTCCTGCTTCTCCTACTGCTTCAGCTATAACAGAAAACATTGCACATGAATTGAATGTTTTAGGTAAAGAATTTCTTCCTGATAAAGAATCTTTACATAAAGACTTTTATGCATTTTATAATTTGGAAAGAAGAACATGGTTCTTTACAAATTTCCTACATATAAGAGAAAATATTCAAAAGGAATTTTATGATTTTGTTTACAAGAATAAAGTAAATATATTGTTTTTTGAATGGTTTGAAATATACGCATCAGAAAATAATATTTCATATCCTTTTAAAGTTCTTCATCCTGTCACTATTAGAAATAAGAAAAGTGTTTGGGAAACAACCAATGGTCAGGAAATTGAGTCTGATCATTCTCCTCTTCGGCAATTAAAGATCTCTATAGGAAATGACACTGTTGATGCCAACCCCTATAAAAAGCCCCAGGATAGTGATTCTTAGAACCTAAAAAATATAATAGTTCAAAACAACTTCACCAATGCTCACCTTAATAACATAGGTAAACAGTTGTCTAAAATAGAAAACAGATCCCAAAAGTCTATGGAATTTTTTATCTTTGTTCCTTCTGAAAAACTTAAGAGCCCCATGTTTAAACCTTTTCAGATATCCTCCAGTGCTCAATAAGAAATTAAAAGTAATAGGTCTGAATTCCTAGAGGCTGTTAGACAATAGCTTAGTAAAGTCAGTCCTTCTGCTAGTGGAACCCCAGGACAAGTTATTCCTGACTCTGCTCAGTCTTTCAATCAAAGTATTAGTGTTCTCAATAAATATATAGAAACCTCTTCTGAAGATGGTGATTTTTAGGGAGAATCTCCTAAGATAGCAAAAATTCATTGGCCTATCATTCCTCACTCTTCCAATCCTGCTTATATTCAGTCTAGATTACCAGAACTTAAAATAGGTTCTCACCCTAATATGCTTGTCTAATCTAAGTTCAGTGCCAATTCCATATATGAATGGAACATTGATGGCATGTCTGAATATTAGATCCTTAGTCTTCTCCAACAAATGACTATGGCCTCTAATGCCTATAAAGCCCAAACAGGAACTTCTGATAGATCTGTCGCAGAACTCATTATAGCTGGATTTTCTGGACAATTGAAAGGATGGTGGGATTTTCATCTCACTAAGCCCCAACAACTAGATATCCTTCATGCTATCTAGAAAAATGATGATAATACACCCATTCTAGATCAATCAGGAAGCCCTATTCAAGATGTTGTTTCTACCCTCATATTGACCATAACACTCCATTTCATTGGAGATTCTTCCCATCTTAAAGAAAAAAATGTTGATCTCTTGTCTAATCTCAGATGCAAAAATCTAAGTGATTTCCAATGGTGTAGATCAACTTTCCTTACTAGAGTCATGCTCAGAGAAGATTCTAACCAGCCCTTCTGGAAAGAAAAATTCCTTGCAGGTCTCCCTACCCTCCTAGGAGAAAGATTTAGAAATACCATTAGACAATCCACACAGGATCCCACATCATTCCCTACGATAAGCTTACCTATGGCGAACTTATCAGTACTACCTAGAAGGAAGGTCTTAAGATCTGTCAGGACTTAAAACTCCAAAAACATTTAAAATGGGAACTAAAAAGGTCCAAAAAAGAATTAGGATCTTTCTATAAATAGTTTGATTATAGTTATACTCAGAACAATTCTTGTAAAGGTAATTGCAGTAAGAAGTCTTTGAAACCTTCGTCTAAGAGAATTTCCCAAAATTATAACAAATTCTCAAAGAAAAAGGAATCTGAAGAACCTTGTTATAAAAAACCTCATAAAAAATCATCAAAACATAAAGCCTCTTCTTCTAAAACTCAGAAAACTAGTCTCAAAGATGTCACCTGCTATAAATGTGGTAAAAAGGGTCATATCTCTAAATACTGTCGTATCTCTAGAAAAGTTCAGGAATTAAATATAGAAGAGAAAAACCTAGAAAAGCTTTTTGCCCTTCTTATAGAAACTTCTGAGTCTGAGTCTGAAACTAATTCTGTTAATTTCCTGAAAAATCTTCAGATAGACGAAATAGCCTCCTCCTCTTCCTTCGATATAGATACCTCCTTTGTCTCTTCGGGGAAGCATATTAATATGCTAACCAAGGAACAAACCTTAATTCTAGATGTCATCCAGCACATAACCGATCCTGATGTTCAGAAAAAATATCTAGAACAATTAAGGCACTCCTTAGAAAAAGACCCTGAAACTCTAGAGCTACCTTCCACCAGTACAAGTATGTATGACCTGACTACCATCCTAGGAAGAACAAAGCAAGGAAAAATACCAATAGGAGAAATTCAGGAACTCCAGGGAGAAATAAAAACCATAAAGTTAGATATAAAGTAACTTAAAGAAAAATAGCAAAAGGATTCTAATCTAATCCAGTTCCTTATCACTAAACTTGTTGAAGACTCTAGCAATAGTGATGAAACCAAGAACCTAGAACCTCAGTCCTTAGCCAACCTCGACAAAATTCCTGTAGATTTCCTCTATGCTCTTAATAAAGTCACTTCAAGAAAATATATTATAAAGGTTACTATTGTGTTTGATAAGATTTTCACATTGACACTATAGCTCTGTTGGATACCGGAGCTGATTTAAATTGTATAAAGACTCATGTTGTTCCAAAATGTTTTTAAGAAAAAACCACTGAAACACTTTCTTCTACCAACAGTTCAAAAATGAACATTGAAGGAAAAATAGAAGCCAGTGTTTTAAATAGTGATTTCTTATTAAAAACTTCCTTTCTCCTTGTTTCTGACATGCATTACACTGTAATCTTAGGAACACCATTCATTAATTTAATTACCCTCTACTTTGTCACTCACCATTCTATTGATTATAAAGATGATAAAATTCTCATATCCTTTCCCTTTCTTGAAAAGCCTAGAACCAGACAGCTCAATCTGGTTAAAGCTCACTCTATTTATAAAAATGAAAAAAATCTTCTAATCAAAGGAAAAGAAACTGATCTGCGTGATTTAAGGCAAAATGTTTATTCTCAAAAAATTGAACAACAATTAAAGTTTGATGTTTTAAAACATAAAATTTCTTCCCTTCTAGAGTCTATAAAAATTGAACTTTATTCTGATTTACTAAATGCTTTCTGGAATAGAAAAAGACATATTGTTGATTTGCCTTATGAACCAAGATTTGATGAAAAAAATATCCCTACTAAGGCTAGACCAATTCAAATGAATGCTGAATTGGAACATCATTGTAGAAGCGAAATCCAAGACCTCGAGTCCAAAGGATTAATTTCAAAATCTAGATCCCCTTGGAGTTGTGCTGCTTTCTATGTTAATAAAGCTTCTGAAATAGAAAGAGGTACTCCCAGACTTGTCATAAATTATAAACCTCTGAACACAGCCCTTCAATGGATAAGGTATCCTATTCCTAACAAAAAAGATCTTCTTCAAAAACTTCATTATGCTTTTGTTTTTTCAAAGTTTGATATGAAATCAGGATTTTGGCAAATACAAATTCATAAAGATCATCGTTACAAAACTGCTTTTACTGTCCCATTTGGTCAATACGAGTGGAATGTCATGCCATTTGGTTTAAAGAATGCTCCTTCAGAATTTTAAAGAATAATGAATGACATATTCAATCTCTATTCTAAATTCTATATTGTTTACATAGATGATGTTCTTATCTTCTCTAAATCTATTGACCAACACTTCAAGCACCTTAATATTTTTTTCTGCACTGTTAAGAATAATGGTCTTGTTGTTTCAGAAAAAAAGATATCTCTTTTCCAAACTAGAGTTAGATTCCTAGGACACTATATATACTGTGGAACCATTGTCCCTATAGAAAGAACCTTAGAATTTAGAAACAAATTCCCTGATAAGATTCTTGACAAAACTCAGCTTCAACGATTTTTAGGAAGTCTAAATTACATATTAGATTTCTGTCACAATATAAACAGGATAGTAAAACCTCTACATGATAGACTAAAGAAAAACCCTGTTCCCTGGACTAATGAACATACCAAAATAGTCCAACATGTAAAGAAATTTATTCTTAATATTCCCTGTCTCCACTTAGTTGATCCCAGTCTTCCTAAGATTGTAGAAACAGATGCTAGTGATCTTGGATATGGGGGCATTCTCAAACAAGTTCAGAATAGTAAAGAAGTTATAGTCCAGTATACTTCAGGTCACTGGAATGATACTCAAAAAAACTATTCTACCATCAAAAAAAAATTCTTTCCATTGTCATGTGCATCACAAAGTTTCAATCTGATTTACTAAATAAAATTTTTTTGCTTTGTGTTGATTTCAAATCTACAAAAGATGTTTTACAAAAAGATGTCCAAAATATTGCTTCAAAGAAAATTTTTGCAAGATGGCAAGCTATACTTAGTTTTTTTTATTTTGATATAGAATATATAAAGGGAGAATCAAATTCTTTGCTAGACTTTTTTACCAGAGAATTTTTGCAAAATAGATAAAGATGCCCAGAAAAACAAAGAAAGAAAAGGCTGACAAGCCTGATCCTCCTCTTCCCTCCACTTCTAAACCCATAAAATCATGGTTCGATATAGTAAACCAAGAAGAATCAAATGATTCTAACAAAACAACCCAGATTCAGCAATGGATTGATTCTATCTCCAACACCCCATAACTCCTTAAAGCTATCCAAAATACTCTTATCCCTCTTCCTTCAGCCCCAGAAACAAACCAGGCGATCATTCCTTCAGACAAAGGTATACTTGGTAAGGCTCCTCTTCCCATTTCTAAAATTAAAAAAGGTGAATCTTATTCTTCTCAAAAAACTATTTCTCAAGAAGATTTAAAAGTTGTGGCTACTCCAAGTAGTTCACAGGTTGTCTGTACACAATCAAAAACTTCTTCTGATTTTCTCATAAAGAATTCTATTCAAAACATTTTGACTATAGAAAATGGATTTTTCAATAAAGACCCGTTTTGACTATGCAAAATCATTTTCCTCCAAATTGGTTTTTCAAACCTTGGGATCTTTCAAAACCCTAAGAATATTATCAAACTATTTTGGAAGTTACTGGTTCTGCAAAATTCAAACACTTCTACCATAAAGGATACCCCAAACCTTCTTACTCAACCTGCAAAATTCTTAAAGTCCTCCACCCATCTGCTTAGGGACAAGAACTCTTTAAACCCAAAACTTTCCCTGTAAACTTCTCGGTAAAGATAGACTTATGCCGTACATACTCATACTGGGATTATGAACAGGCATGGTTTAACACCTTCCTTATCCAAAACCATTTTAATACCCATTCCTGGCTATTCTTCCTAAGTGATCATGCTAATATTTCTGAGTTTCCTGTATGGTTCGCCAGATGGTGGAATAACTATGGACCAATCCCTGATATTCTTCCCTCTGAAATTCGACAGGGTTTTGACCTCTTTTGCTCCCATTATTGACCTTCCCAACTTGAAAAGAAATTTGCTTTCCTTACCCTATATTGCTCTAAATTCTTTGTTCCTTGGGTATCTTAATGGTACCTCGACTTTTGTTCTAACAATGGTATTACAGTTCTCCAGAGAAGATTCAAGGTTAAATGGTGGAACTCTTATAATAAAACAGATAAGATCTCCCAATCTATTGTCTCCTCTTGGCTTCAACAGCAAGGTTTCCTTGGATCTTTTGAATCTCAGAACTTGGCACAAACTTCCTTTCTGGCTCAAAAGTCCCATGCTAGTGCCCTCCTTGCAACTGCCAAAACTAAAGAAGAATATTTCAAGATTATGCAGCAGCTCTTTTAATCTGAAGCCTCTTCCTCTGCAACGCTATCCAGTAGCTCTGAAAACTCAGAACCTTTAGTCGATTTAGGTAATGATAATGAGGATGATTGTTTTGGGATTCTCTCTCCTATTAAGCCCAAAGGCGCATAGCCCAAAAGCTTATAGGACCTCTTTATTTGTAAATATTTTCTTTGTAAAAATATGTCTGTAGTTGTAATTACAAGCCCGATGGGTTGAAAACCTTGTATAAGGCGGCCCATGCAAAAGTTAGGGTTAATTAAAAATAAGTATTTTAATATATTTTCTTTTTGGTAGGGACCTATTCTTCTCTTGAATGGGACCTTCTCAGATAGCCTTCAGGAAAATTCAACTACTACGTCAAATACTCGGCTCCACCTTCAACTGCCATCCCACTTCTCTCTGTTCCTCCTCAAGGATGGGGACCCACTTTCCACTATCAAGACAAAATAATCGGCAATTATTTTAAGTCACCAGGTGGTGGTTGTGAAAGATAATTGGCAGACAATAAAACAAGTCACCCTGATTCTTTCAAGAATTCACGCTCCTCTGTACCCCACTTGTCCTGCTCTCCATATGTTTACAAAGCCTCCGTCCTCTATATAAGGAACCCTCCTCTTGCTTTCAAGAGGCAGAACTTTTTAGAAAGAAGAAATTTTTTAGGAAAAACACCTTCTGCCTCCTTCTTCATCTCTACCTAATGAAAGATTTCTTATGAAATTTGTAACTCTCCAGTAACAAAATAAATATATATGTAGAAAAGATTTCTATAAGCCTCTACGTTTTGAATATTTGAACCATTGTATCTCCCTCTACTTGGAATATAAAGGACTTTTTATATAACAAACTCTTGTAAGTTTAACTTTCAAAGATCTTTATTGTTTTAATGTCTTTTATTTATTTTCTTTAAAGCTTTCTTTTATCTTTTGCAATTTTTGCTTTTAATTATTTGAGTAACAGAACGTATGCTCTGTGCTTGCCTAAGAAATTTTATATATATATATATATATATATATATATATATATATATATATATATATATATATACATACAAGAAAATACACACAGATGCAACAAAATCATTTTATATATTTTTACTGAAAATCACTGTTTATGAAGGATCAAATAGAACCCTAGAAAATCGCAACCCCAAACAGTGTTAGACAACACTCTAGCCATACAAGCTCACTTATTCCAAATAAATTCACTTGTTCCATTTAGACAGTAGACTGGCCCCGAGACACTAAGTCAACTGAGCTCCAGCAGTCTAACTGTCAATGTGATTGGCCCCGAGACACTTGGTCAACCGAGCTCCAGCAATCACACTTTTAAATCATATCACATATCAAATCAAATCAATCCGATCAATATCCATAAATAGGTTAGTAATATAGCCTAAATACTATTGGCGTACCGGTGCGTACTCGATCCTAGTGCTGCCCACTAGGTAGCACGTTCTATTGATATCCTTCATTTATAATATAAAACATTCATTCATAAGTAAATGATGCATGTAATTGAATAAAATAGCAACATAAACCATATATATACTAGAAATATGCCAAAAGTAAACCAAGTATATTTCGAGTATATATACATTAAATAAATCCAATATAGTTACAAAATAAACTAAAAATAAACTATAAATATACTTAAAACAATTTAAGTATAAGTTTATAATAAAACATGCATATAATTTGGAAATATACTGAAATAAACCTAAGAAATGATTAAACTATATATGCATATTTTACACAATGAAAACATACATTTCTAAAACATGCACCCTAAAACATATATATATATATATATATATATATATATATATATATATATATATATATATATATATATATATATATATATATATATATATATATATGTAATAACAACTCATTGTTATTGCACTCCTCGAGATGGGTCCGACGGGCCTGGTCCACTAGGCCTCGGTTTCGGTGCAACTAAACAAACAAACGATAATAGAAAATTAGAATAAATCTAATGAAAATTCTAAAGACTCGATCTAGAATCTTAGACACAGAGTTAGAATAGAAATTCGATCAGACATCACATTTTATGAGAATTCTACCGAAAATCCGACAGAACCTCCCCTGTAAAACGGACATCTCTCTACTCAAAGAGTAGAGCCGGTCCTGCAAAGAAACACACTTCAAGAATAAATAAAATTCAAAATCCCTCGATCGAACTCCAAACTACAATTCACCGACCGAGGTCCACATTTCACGAGATAATTATAGAACACATGAAAAATATCAAAAATGCCCTTCAATACTCAAAACATAGCATTTTAGTTATTCAAATGCTAAAAATATTTATTTTACCGATAAATACACAAAAACCCTAATTTTAAATAAAATATTATCAAAAATCGATAATTCTCAGCGGTCTACCATGACCTCCATGGCCATGTCTACTGCTCCGATGCACTCACTGCTATTGTCTGTGACTTTGCTGAGCCGAACCTCTCTGCTGACTACTCGAACCAATATGAAAAATCAAATACGGAGTAGTCTGCAATCCACTTAATTGAACACCCAACTGGTAATAATCAGGCATTGCTCCCTACTTGACTAGCCTCAGCTCAATCTCCTTGGCTAACTCAATAATAAACTCTAGAGTAAGGCCTGCTATAGGCATACCAGCAAATACTGAACCCAATCTAGTAATGTAGGTAGTGACTGCAAAATACTGGTCTCACATAAAATCCTCTGCATATTTACTTAGTTAGAGGAACTCTCGGGTGTACTCCTCTACAGATCGATCATCGCGAGATATACTCATCAGTCTGAGACGATAACTCATGCGGAGTGGCTCTGGGCAAAACCTCCCATAAATCGCTCTTTGAATTGAGCCCAAGTCATTATCATCATATACGACTGGATCATCTGAATAAACCAATCAAGGGCTGGTCCCTCAACAGAAATCTCAACAATCATGATCTGCTAGTACTCAGTGTGAGCAGTCTGAGTCCTAGTCTCGATCGGATGCAAAAAATCCAATGGATCGAAAGTCCCATCGAAAGCGATCCTGCCAACTCTGGCATAAAATAGAGCTGCCTCAAGGTCAGACATACCCTGCTGATAGGCAAGCTGACAAGTGGAACAACTGGAGGTACAGGAATATCCTCATACTTAGGCTCTATAGGCTCCTCATCCTGTATCTTTCTCTGCCTACGGCAACCTGTCGCTTCTCGAGGTCTACCTCTGCCATGACCTCTACGTCTAACTGGCAGCTCAGGAGGTAAAACCTCATCTTGAAAGGACTCATCATCCTCGGCCTCAACGACTGATGGAGTGACACGCGCTCGCCTCCTCATTCTGAAAAGAAAAACAGAACGATTCAGACAAAATAGACAACAGAGGAATAATGTAGAAAACTAAAACAAGGAATACTCATTAAGACATACTCGAACCTAATTCACTGCAGTAGTTCAACAGAAAACACAACACTAAAAACCAAGGCCACAACTCATATAACTAAGGCCCTGACATAAAAATCCACTTTGATACCAACTTTGTCATGACCCAAAACGGGGGCCATGACCGGCGTTAGGGAACGGGAATTCTTTCGAATCCAGAACCCGTAGCAAGCCTTAAAATAAAATAAAACATGCAATGATGATATTAACGTAAATAAAATATTTTGCAGTGAAAATAAAATCATAAATAATAAAATAATAATCCACCAATGAATTTAAATAAACAACTCATCTCATATATAAATATTATCCTTTAATACAAATCCAGTTCAAACCTTTAAAGTACATAACTCACATAATTATAATACATAAACCCCATAACTATTTACAACAACTGCAGTTTGTAAATTATAAAGTAAAGCTCAGATAAGCAGTTTACATAGTGAAGCCGGCACGAAAGAAATTCGGTATATGGGTCTGCTACTGAGGTGTGAAGACGATGACTCTCCTGAAAAATGGTCAACGGAGGGGAGTCAGTCCTCACTAAGTGAATTGTTATAATATATATACATGTATACTAAATGGCAATGCACACACACACACACACACACACACACACACATATACAAGCAAATACACACAGATGCAACAAAATCATTTTATATATTTTTACTGAAAATCACTGTTTATGAAGGATCAAATAGAACCCTAGAAAATAGCAACCTCAAACAATGTTAGACAACACTCTAGCCATACAGGCTCACATATTCCAAATAAATTCACTTGTTCCATTTGGACAGTAGACTGGCCCCGAGATATTAAGTCAACTGAGCTCCAGCAGTCTGACTGTTAGTATGATTGGCCCCGAGACACTTGGTCAACCGAGCTCCAACAATCACACTTCCAAGTCATATCACACATCAAATCAAATCAATCCAATCAATATCCACAAATAGGTTAGTAATATAGCCTAAATGCTATTGGCGTACCGGTACGTACTCGGTCCTAGTGCTGCCCACTAGGTAGCACGTTCTATTGATATCCTTCATTTATAATATAAAACATTCATTCATAAATAAATGATGCATGTAATTGAATAAAATAGCAACATAAACCATATATATACTAGAAATATACCAAAAGTAAACCAAGTATATTTTGAGTATATATATGTTAAATAAATCCAATATAGTTACAAAATAAACTGAAAATAAACTATAAATATACTTAAAAAAATTTAAGTATAAGTTTATAATAAAACATGCATATAATTTGGAAATATACCGAAAATATACCAAAATAAACCTAAGAAATGATTAAACTATATATGCATATTTTACACAATGAAAACATACATTTCTAAAACATGCACCCTATATATATATATATATATATATATATATATATATATATATATATATATATATATATATATATATATAATAATAATAAATAATAATAATAACTTACTGTTATTACGCTCCTCGAGATGGGTCCGATGGGCCTGGTCCATTAGGCCTTGATCTCGGCACAACTAAACAAACAAACGATAATAGAAAATCAGAATAAATCTAACGGAAATTCTAAAGACTCAATCTAGAATCTTAGACATGGAGTTAGAATAGAAATTCGATCGGACATCATGTTTTACGAGAATTCTACTGAAAATCCGGTAGAACCTCCCCTGTAAAACGGACATCTCTCTACTCAAAGAGTATAGCCGGTCCTACAAAGAAACACACTTCAAGAATAAATAAAATTCAAAATCCCTCGGTCGAACTCCAAACTATAATTCACCGACCGAGGTCCATATTTCACGAGATAATAATAGAACACATGAAAAATACCAAAAATGCCCTTCAATACTCAAAACATAGCAATTTAGTTATTCAAACGCTAAAAATATTTATTTTACCGATAAATACACAAAAACCCTAATTTTAAATAAAATATTATCAAAAATTGGTAATTCTCAATAAATTCATAAATATTGACCAAAATACATTTTATAAAATCAAATTACATAATTAACCCTAAAACATATTAAAAATCGATAAAAACTCATTTATTTAGAAAAATCATATATTATATATAATTTGAAAATAATTTACGAAAAATAGTTTTAATTAGTTAAAAATACTAAATAATTTGTAGAAATCATTTTTATACCTTAAATAACTAGTAAGACCAATTTAATTACATTTTTAGCCAATTTAGTGTCAAATTACCAAAATACCCCTAGTTACGTAAATTTCCTAAAATTAATAAAAAAATTCACCAAAAATAGTATAATTACTCAAAATTAATTTTCTCAACATATACCTCAATAATATCAATAAATATACTCAATTAACCAATTACTTTCACTAAAACACATAATTAACCTAATTTTCCAAAAATTACATAAACTAAATAAATGCAAAATAAATATATCAAATTGACAAAAATTACAAATAAATTTCTAAAATGCATTTCAACACCTATAATCACCATAAAACACAATTTTATAATTTAATTAATTAATTTTCAAAAATTAGAAAATGTTAATAAAATAATCAAAATTCACAAAAATCAAAATAATTCCCAAAAATTCCACAAAAATTCACAAAGAAAGATTAAGCTACTAGGATCAAATTTTGTGAAGGGAGTTTTCATGAATCATTCAAATCAAAGCTCAAAAAAATTTAAAAAATCAAAGTGGCCGAAAATGTAAAATCAAAACCTAGGGAAATCTAGACCTTTTCAAGTGAAAAAAAGCTTGGAAATGAACTCACCGGAGCTCAAGGAGAAGATAGAGACCAATGGCGTAGAGTTTGGTGGCCGAAAATGGCTTGATCGACGGTGGAAGTGATTTCGGCTTCTCAAGGATATTTCAGCCAAAACACACCGGAAATGGAGGCTATAGGCGACAGGAATGGCTGGAGGTGGTGGTGCCAAGCTAGGAGGCACACCGATGGTGAAGGAACAGCGTGACAGGTAGCAGAACGGTGAAGGGAACGATCGGAGAAGAAGAAGGAGAGGGAGGGGCAAACTTGTAAATAATGCAAACTTTATTTTTAGTTATAATATTATATGTATATATGTATATATATATCTATACTTTATATTATAATATTATATAATATCACACACACAACAAATACTCACCACACACATATTCTAATAATATATACACATATATAATTAATTAAGTAAGATTAAAACTATATAATAAACATTAATTTAATTAATTAAACCCTAATTTAGTTTAAATAAATATACGTATTTGCATTTTTATTTAACACTTTAAAATTATGTATGAACCCATACAAATTCGTAAAACTATTTCAAATAATTAATATTAAATTATTTACGTTTTAATTTCCCCGAAAATACAATTCCTGGAAAAATTTTACGTAAATATCTTAAAATAATTAAAATGACTTAATAAATAACAAACTCATGAAAATAATCATCTATATATATATATATATATATATATATATATATATATTAACATTGCATATCCCGATGCAGTTTAAAATTATCTAAAAACTCGGGATATTACAGTCTTCCCCCCTTACAAGAATTCGTCCCTGAATTCCAGAAAAGTATAATTACAAGATCAAGAAAGGAAGAGATAATGGGTAGGGAGAATAAGGGTTGACCGGGTGGGTGGGTTTTGATATATATATATATATATATATATATATATAATAATAATAATAATAATAATAATAATAATAATAATAACAACTCCAGTAAAAAAAATAATGCTATAAAAATAATAATAATAATCAATAATAATAATGCTATGTAAATAAAATGAAATAGAAATAATAAATATATTACTAGTTTCCAAATAGGATTTTAAATTTATTAATTAAATATAAAAATTTAATGTAACATAAGATAAAAATTATTAATAACATTGCAAACCTCAATATTTAATTATATAAAATAATTTTTAAAAAATTTGAGTTATTACATATTTGTTGTCTGCTCATTTGCCCTCATGTAGTCATTCTAGTTATGCCCATCTCAAGCCAAAATCAAAATAAAAATAAAATGCAGAAACAAAAGAAACAAATTAGTACTGATTAAATAAGAAAATAAAAAAGAAGAAAGAATTAAATCAAAGAAAACAATAAATAAAGAAAGAAATAAGGGAATAGAGATGAAGAATATTGTGCATATGCTATTTAAATGCCCCTTAGATTGGAATTGTCACCATTTTGAGATTGACTTTATTGTTTTTCTTTTTGATTTTCTGGACTTAAAAAACACAAAGAACGTATTTTTCTTCCTTTTGAAAAGGTTTCTTTCAAATATGCAGTAGAAATGTTTTTTTTTTCTGTGTTAATTTTTCTCTGCTTTTTCTCCAAAATTTTTTTTTCAAAACCCTAGCCTCTCCAGAACCCCCTCTCTCTGTCACTTTCCTTTGCTTTTATCCTTAGCTAACAACTCTTGTGTGATCACAACACTGCTAACCTTTTGCGTGATTACAGGAGAGGCAGAATAAAGAAGTTCTGTTTTTTTTTCAAAATAAAAAATCAGGATAAAAGAATTTCAGAAAGAGAAAATACACGTAATGGATGAGTACTGTACACGAAAAATATTAAAAATAATTTTTTTATTAAAATAAATTAATTTTGGACCAATCAGAAAATAGAAAAATATTGAAAAATGATGGAAAATATTGAAAAAAATGCGAATGTCACGTAATACCAATTGACATTTGGCTAATGCCGATTGACATTTGGCTAATGCCGATTGGCATTAGGCCAAGGCTAGTCGGCATTAGCTAAATGCCGATTGGCAATTTGCTCAATAGTCCCAAAAAATTAAAAATTAAAAAAAAACATTTCTAGAATCAAGATTTTGCAATTAGGTCTAAAAACACTACAATTTAATCCTTGAAATCTCAAATTTCGACACTAGAGATTAATTTTTCAATTAATTTTTCATCATAGAGGCTTGAGATTAATTTTTCAATTAATTTTTCATCATAGAGGCTTTCGTCGCATTATACATAATTGCATCGCGAAATTGGGTGCTTACACCCATATTAAAGAAGAGTAGAGTCGGCTCTGATATTACTTGTCACGGGACCATCACTCTCTCCCTAAAAGACTAGTTTGTTGGGGTATACAGCGACCACATTTATAAAAACAAAACCTCCCCCACAACTTTCCAATGTGAAATTTGTGACATCGTGGTGGAAGTCGGCATTTTTTCTAAATTTCAATTCTACAATTTTTAAATTTTATTTATTATTATGGTTTCTTAACTATGTTATTATAAATTAATTATTTTTTATCATTCATATTTAATTATAAAATTTAATTTTGAATTTTATAACGTAAATATTTATTTTACATGTATCAATTGAAAAATATAAATTAAATACAAATAAGAAAATTACACATCAATTTATCAAAATTAATAAGTCATGATTAAGTAGCAAAAAAAGTTAAAGGTCCTACATTTTTTCTTGTAAACAATCAAAATGATTTATTTTAATGTGGAATTTATATGGACCACTATTTAGTTCAATTCCATTAAAAAATTCATTTTATTTTCAAATGAATTTTTAAACAAATTTCATTTGCAAATAAATTCCAAATTTATTTCAAGCAAAGACATTTCATCAATAAGAATGGATTTAGTGTTAAACAATTTAACAAAATTAAAAAGTTAAAATTGGAAATGAAATTTATAAAGTTTTTATTTAAATCAAACACACTCACTTAGACATGCAAATGAATTCTATAAAATTTTATGAAATTCATTTGAATTAAATCTATATTTCTGCTACTATGTCAGCAAAATTTAGTTAGATTTTTAAATAGTATTTCAAATTGCAAATTTGAAAAAGTTTATGAATTGTAAAAATAAAGAGATGTATGGAATTTACCAAAAATGCTTAAGCTCATGAACTTTTTGTAATTTACCCAAAATTAAATATACATCAAATAAATTCAACTTAATGACAAATTATTTTAATTTTTTAATCTAAAAAAATGAATTTTTTTCCTGAATCTAGGAATGGACATGTCCCCAGCACTGCCACCATCCACATTACCACTATGACAGTGTGACTCTAGATAGTACCAACTAGGGGTGTGTAGGACCCGCACGGTTCAAAAATTATGAGCTGAACCGAACCAAAAATAAAGAATGGGTGGGTAGCAGTTCGATCAAGTTCGTGTGGGTTATTATCGGTTATCGATGGGTGGATTGGTCTGATGGTTTATGTTACCGATCGGCTCAAATTTCCAATTATGTTAACACAAAATGTTGTGTTTTATATTTAGTATATATCTATCATAAACTACCCTCCTCACTTTAGGACCTTAACCCTAATTTCCTTAACCCTCATCTTATTTCACTGCTGCCTCTCCCCTTTCCTTTTCTCTTAATTCTTCATTTTCTCTCAACTAAGATACAACCCTAACCCTAATTTATCTAACCTAGCCAACACTCCCCTTCTATATTCTCATATCCAAACCCTTATTCCTCACCACAGACCACAGTTAGTTCACTCTAGTAGCCCCTGAACTCCGATAACCCTCTCTACTCTTTATCTGTCAACTATTTGTGTTCCATGGAAATGGATCGATCTCTTTTTTTCAAGCTTTTGTTCTTGTTATTTCATCATCTCTATTCTATTAACTAAACACTTGCTTAATTTAAAACCACTAGTGACAGATGAATACCATTTTTTTTACATGATCTGGTAAATCTATGAGCCTATTAATTGTTTAATGTTATTTTTATGTTATGTATACTTAATATTTGAGTTAAATTTGTAAGATTTTTAACTTAATGGGTTTTGTAAACCATTCTTTACTTATTTATGTGTTTTTTTATGTTTATGGTTTTTTTTTTTTGTAAATGGTCCATACAAAATTTGATTTCTATATTTTTAAAACATGCAAACTGCATTACAGGTGATTAATTTCTTTTATTTATGTGTGTTTAATTTCTTTTCTTAAAAGCAAGATTTTTAAACGGTTTACAGAGGTGGAAGCACAAATTATTTTATTTATTTTAGAAACCCTTCAATGGATTTATTGTTTATCACTTTAGATCTATGTGTTACATTATCTTTTTTGTTTGGTGTTTATCACTTTAGATCTGTGTGTTACATGATTTTTTATTGGTTGGTGTTTATCACTTTAGATCTGTGTTACATGATTTTTTTTTGGTATTTTAAAAACCCTTCAATTGATTTGTTGTTTATCACTTTAGATCTGTATCACTGTGTGTTACATCATTTTTTACATTTTTTTTGGTGTTTTAAAACCATGTAGAAGGTGGAAGAAAAATTTTTTAGTTGGTAAAAAAGCTTTATTTGCATATCGCTTAGCATATGGTGTTCAGATAATATAACAAAAGTTTGTAATTGCATATCTCTAAGCATATGGTGGAGTTTTTATTTTTATTTTGGTTCTGTGAATCACACTCATGATTCTGTGATTGAGTGTGATTATTTCAGTTTATGTATTTGTTTTTTGTTCATGCTGTCAATTAATTTGTTATCTTTCTCTTTGTTGTTGTGCGTATTGAACAGTTTCAGTTGATAAAAATCAAATGAATTGAAATTGGTGGAAGCACAAGAAAAATCTTTTGTCACTTATGGTTTTAAATTAATTTCGGTGGAAGCATTAAGGCCGGAATTCAAAAATTGTAGAGCCTTTAAAATCAATGGTGATTAGCACATCTTTTTTGCCTTAGATGTTTTTATTAAATACTTTTATTTTGATTCTTTTATATTCTCACTATTTATTTCTGATTTATTATTGTCTTTTAATTTAGATGGAAGCTGAGCCTGTTACTAATAAAAATGTTGTGCCTCAAGAAAAAGAGGTGGAAGCATAACAAAAAGAGCAAGTAGACAGTAAGTCTGATATTGGCAAAAAAAAGAAAAGAGATTGATTTGAGAAGTAAAATATAGGAGCATTTCGAGAGGGTTAAGGATGCTTCAAGGGTTACAATTAAAGGTAGATGTATCTACTGTGGTAAGACTTTAAATTCTCATTCTAAATTGCATGGCACATCTTCTTTGCAAGGTCATATTCTTACTTGCACAAAAAATCCACATTCTAAAGATAGTAGGCAATCTTTGCTAATTTTAAAATCAAATGTTGTAGAAGATTGTGATTCAGAATCTATGGGGGTATTAGGTACTTGGAAATTTAACCAAGACCTCATTAGAAACAAACTTTCAGAAATGGTTGTAATTGATGAACTACCCTTTCAGTTTGTAGAAGGGGAGGGTTTTCAATAATTCATGTTTGCTTGCTACCCTAGATTCAAAATGCCTTCTTGGTGGACTGTCAACAGGGACATTTATAGTACCTACTTAGATTAGAGACTGAAATTGAAAACATTTTTTAAAAACCACTATCAAAGAGTTAGTTTGAAAACTGACTCTTGGACCTTTAATCAGAGGCTTAACTATATGTGCATAACTACACATTTTATAAATGATGAGTGGAGGCTCCATAAGAAATTTCTATCTTTTATTCTAATTACTTCCTATAGGGGTGAGGCCATATCTAAAGCATTGGAAAAATGCTTATTAAATTAGGGTTTAAAGAATATTTTTACCGTGACAGTGGACAATGCCTTAAACAATGACACTGCCATAATCTATTTTAGAAAAAATTGCTTTCTTGGGGAATAACTACTATTAAAGCAAAATACCTCCATGTTAGGTGAATTGCTCATATTTTGAACCTCATAGTACATGATGGGTTAAAAGAGGTCTCAATTTCTGTTAAGAAAGTGAGGGAGGCAGTTAGGTATATTAGGAATTCACCTAGTAGATTAAGGAAGTTCAATGAATAATCTAATTTGGTTGGGGCTGAGTCAAAAGCTTGTCTATGTCTTGATATGCCTATTAGGTGGAATAGTACTTATAAGATGCTAAAAATTGCATGTTTATATGAAAAAGCATTTGATAATTATGATGAGATTGAGTCAGGCTTTAGGGCAGATTTAGGTGGTGAGGTGCATGATATTTTTGATTGGCTATATGTGAATGGGATGGTGGAGTACTTAAAGCAGTTCTATGAAATGACATTAAGAATCTCTGGTTCTTTTTATGTTATTGCTAATACTTTTTTCAATGAAGTATTTGATTTATATTGTGTCCTAAACAAGTGTATTAAATCAGCTGATGATAGCATGATTAATACGAGCATCAATATGAAAGTAAAATTTGATAAATATTTGGGTAATATAAAGAAAATGAATTTTCTTATTTTCTTTGCTACCATTTTGGATCTAAGTAACAAACTTGATTGTTTAGAGTTCTCTTTCGGTCAAATGTATGAGGATGGTGGAAGCAGACTATTTTATCTCATAAAGTCCTAAATGTTTGAACTGTTTGAGGACTATAAAGCCTTTTATTGTACTTCTATTGATACTGGATCTGAGTATCAGTCCTAATCTACTTCTGAAAGCACTCATTCAGTAAAACTAATTGTTATCCCTTCTACTGGAAAGACTACATCAATCTTGAAATCTAAATACAAGCAGTATAAAATGGAGATTGGTTTGGGTGGTTTTAAACAATCTAAATTAGAAATATATCTAAGTGAGGTCATAGTAGAAGAGGATAGCCAGATGTCGTACGATGGTGGAAGCTCAATTGTGAAAGATTTCCTATTTTGGCTCAAATGGCTAGAGATGTCTTAGCATTCCCAATTTCAACAGTTGCATTTGAATCAGCTTTTTCTACAAGAGGCAGAGTTCTTAATCCTTTTAGGAGTTCTTTAACTCCTAAAATTATGGAAGCCCTCATTTGCACCCAAGATTGGATGCGATACTCTAATAACCCAATTTCAGTTGAAGAGTCAATAGATGATATCGAAAATCTTAAACAAGGTTTGTCTAGCTCTTTTGTTTTTATCTAGTTTGATTTCAATTTTAAGTTTGGATTAGTACTTTCTAATATTTTTCTCCTTATCTTCTTGGCAGAGCTACCTCCATTGTGCAGTGGGCCTTTATTGACTTCAACAACTCCATTTGCATATTAGTTTATTAGCATTTTTTATTAATAACTTGAGTAAATTAATTGAACACAACTGTAACTTGATTGGTTATATGCTGATATGTTTGTGTGCTTATTTTTTGAGCCTGTGACCATTATTTGAGACTTGTGACCAACTTATATTTTGGTTGTTGTTGTTGTAGTCTCATTATGTCACTTAAAGTAAAAAATTTTGAGGCTTCGATAAATCTATCTGTTTGAGTATATTCTATATGTGAAGCCTATTTGTGACCCTTTGTGTTGATTGTGAATTGAAATGTGACCAACTTAATATTCAAGTTGTTGTTGCTATCTTCATTAAGTCACTTTCTTTTATTATTGAGGCAATTCCACTATTATGTTTGATGCAAAAAGAACACTTGCTTAAGTTTCATTGGTGACATTTCATTATTGTTGCTTAAAATGTGACATTGCTCTTTTATATGACATGATACCATATGCTCTTTTATATGACATGATACCATATCTCTGACCCTCATTTTTCTCATTGCCTCCTAGTTCTATAATTTCAAATAACTAAGACTCTTCTTGAATGTTGCATGCTACTTCATTACTTATCTAATTTATACAACTGAGACTTCTTTTTTGTTGCATTCCACTTGATTGTTTGAGACTCCTTTTATGTTTTTGTTTTGTGTTAGTTGATAATTATTTATTTTTTTTAAGGAATTTGAGGTAATGATGATGTGCTTCCACCTCTTAAATTGTCAGTTTTATGAATAACAATTTAATCAAATATCTTTGGTGGTAAACAATTAGACTTTTGTTTATCTACTGCTAGATATTTGACTGTTGGTATTCCTTTACTGAAATTTTTACAACCTGAGCCTCAAATTCATAGTAAGTTGCTTGACGTGTGATTTTTGTTGATTATCCAATACCATACTTAGAATTAATTAAATTGAAATTCTACTTTGCAGGATAGGTAGTTTACTATTGATTTTTTTATTACTGCCTGCATATGTATACTTCTATTTCATTAGATAGAATACCAAGTCCAAGTGGTTGATTGAAGCTATTGTATTGTGAGAAAAGCTATTTTTTTCAACACTTCACCACTCTTAAAGACCACTTGAATTGTGTATGCAAACTTAGTAAAAGATTCTTTTTGTAACTAATTAGGCCCTTTATTTTGGGTTGTATATGACTAGAATAGAAGCCCAATATTTTGTATGTAAATATAATGTAAATCAAAGCCCATTATGATAGGCGGTGGAAGTCCATTATTTTGTATGTAAATCGAAGCTCATAACTACTGGGCTATCACTAGTAAAAATTACAAAATATTTTATGTATGTTTAAAAAAATCACTAGAAGCCTAATAAATTAAAATCCAACCCAAGTGGTCCAAACCGAATTCCTAAACCGACAATATCCGATTAAACCGATCTTTGTCAATTAACTGAACTATCAATTTTATATTCTAATTTAGCTCAGTTCGGTTACAATTACTCCTTCGATTTATCCGATCAGATTCAAAGTTTGCCGGTCCGACTTGACCCGACCCTTCCAATGCACACCCTTAGTACCAACTGTAGCACCGCTATTTACATAGCTAGGCAACAACAAGCAAGCAAGTAAAAGAAATTGAAACAAGTCCAAAATTTTGGTAAGATCAATACAAGAAAAAAGAACCAAACACACTTATTATTATTATTATTGTCTTCAAGAAAGCAAATAAAAATCTCTTCCATGTGAAGAATAAGATGTTTGCAAAGAAGATTATTCTTTACCCCACCATGTTCTTCTAATTCCACTCTTAACCAACTTCTCTTCTCTTTCCTAAAGAATCTCCATAAGTTAATTTTTTACAAATATTTCATAGAAACACCTATTTTAATTTCTAATTTTTTTAGCGAGCTTCATCTCTAATCTTGAGGAGCTTTTATTTATTAAAAAAATGAGTAATTTCACTAATTTAAAAAGGTGGGTTTCATTGAAAATAGAGTGTAGGTGATATCCTTGATGAGATTAGTTTTAATTGAAAATGCATTTAGGAAACTTCAAAAAGCTTGCTCAAATCGAATAACACAAAACAGATGATATTAAAAAAAAAAAGAAAAAATGACATTAACCTCCCTGAAGTTAGACCTAATTTATATTTTAAAACCTCCTGTTTCAAAATTGAATATTAACCTCCTTACAGTTTCAAAATCGAACACTTAAGGACTTTTGTTGACTTTTTTTTTACAAAAAATGACCATTATACCCTTGTTTTTTGTAAGAGCAAATGACATTAACCTCCCTAAAATTAGGCGTAATTGACATTTCAAACCTCTTATTTCAAAATTGAATATTAACCTTCATATAGTTTTAAAATCAAATACTTAAGGACTTTTATTGATTTTTTTACAAAAAATGACCATTATATCCTTGTTTTAACATATGTTTTCTCTAATCTCATTACATATAATCCATATCATTTACCCCAAAGTTTATATTTGAATAACAATGATAATTGATAAAATTACTTTTAAAATATAAATTTTTTATTTTTTATTTTTTTTAGTTTATAAAAAACATTTATTAATATTTCTTAAAAATTTTTACAAAAAGTTAAAAATAATTTTTAGGGATCTAAAAATTTTACAATCAATCCATAGACATTTAATAAAAAAAATAAAAACTTTCTATACAAAAAAACTTATTTTAAAAATTAAAAGTTAAAAAATTTTTAGGTTTACAAAAATTAAAAGGAATTAACAATTAATAATTTTTAGATCTATAAATAAAATTTTTTTAAAAAAATATAAAAATTAGATAAAGGTAAATGCTAGGAATTTTATGTAATAAGGTTAGAGAAAATATGTTATGGATTATATGTAATGAGATTAAAAAAGATATATGTTAAAACAAGGGTATAATGGTCATTTTTTGTAAAAAAAAGTCAATAAGAGTCCTTAAATGTTTGATTTTGAAATTATATGTAGGTTAATATTCGATTTTGAAATAAGAGGGTTTGAAATGTCAATTAGGCCTAATTTTAGGAAATTTAATATCATTTGCTTTTACAGAAGATAAAGATATAACGGTCATTTTTTGCAAAAAATCAACAAAAATCTTTAAGTGTTCGATTTTAAAATTATAGGAAGGTTAATATTTGATTTTGAAACAGGAGATTGTAAAATATAAATTAGGTCTAATCTAATAGAGGTTAATGTCATTTTCTAAAAAAAAAAAAAGAAAAAGAAAAAGCTTCAACTTTTGCAATTACAGAGGGATGAACAAAAAAGAGCAGCTGAAAAGTAGAATGATTTTTAAATTACCAAATTTTCCTTTAAAGGTGTTACATATATTGTAGAATAAGTTTTTTCCACTAACAATATCTTAATCACTTGTGAAGAATGGTACATGTCGCTGTTTTTCATCGTCCAATAATAATTTAGCTTTTGACTAAACTTAATTTGAATTTAAACTTGTAAACGCTATTGAAATTTCCTTCTGACATGACCTGCAAATTGTATGCTACAATTAAAAACCTTAAGCTAAAAAAAAAAAAAACAAACTGCTAGCTAGTGATACATGTAGTTTGTGACATAAACAGTGTGCCATCAGTAATTATAATATAAAAAATTAAAGTTACATTTTAACCTTCATTTAATAGGTCATATAAAATAGGAGGAAGATAATAAGGTAATTTATAATTATCATGACATATTATTTATGTTGCAAATATAGATATAAATTATTATCCTAAACTTCTTTTTAAACAAAATCATTACTCTAAACTTTAAATTACATATTTCAAACTCAAAATTGACAAACTTACCGCGTTATGTATTTTAGGTGGCTTGAACAAAATAATCGAGAACCAAATGGGTCCCTAATGTATTTTTCCTGTACAATGTACACAACTCATCATCATAAAATTATCAAGTTAATGGGCAAAGCACAGTTTTAAGCAATTTAATGATAAAAGTGAGTCTAACTTTGTGACACTATAAGCATGAGCAATTTAACACTCATAAGTAAACGAATAGACAAAAAATGACTTGCCTGTGACATCAAAATGCCTTCAATCATCAACATGTCTGGTGACTCTAAGTAAACATCAACTGCATCTTTTGGTTCCAGACTAGCTTTTTTCCGTAACTTCTGAACTCCGCTCACAATCTGAACATAAGATTCTCCCATGTCAAATACATTTTAGGCACAAGCAATTTAAAGTATCAAATAAATCTCCAAACATAATAGTTACTGGTGGGTTAAAGCAACTCAAAATATGCTTAAGGGTCAACCCGGTAGCTTTGCTAGTAGTTATAGACTTCAAAGAATTGCTAATTAAAAGGGTTTAAAAAAAAAATCTTTACCTCGCGTGCAACACAAGCTTCAAACGAAGAATCGTCAGAGTGTAAATCCAGGATCACTAGAACATCACCTGACGTAACAAAAAAAATAAAAATAAAAGTTCGTTGTTGTTGTTGTTGTAATAAATTGGAATTACATCGTTGTTAATGTAGCAAAACAAAAGGTCATTACTAATCCTTACCATCTCCAGCAGCATCAATCTCTGTCTCGTCCATGTGATGGGGACATTTGAAATCACAAATAATCTAATATTTTAACCAATAAAATGAATGAATAAGAAATAAAAGCAAATGACTTGATGAAACTCTTTTAGTCAGATTGATTTTTCAAATGGTTTCTATTGCAAGTGATCCACACCAAAACACGGTAACATACTTTGATATCTGCCAACTCCAAGGAATGCCCAGCAATAGTTACTTCTCCAGTTTGTTCAAAAGCTAAAATATCTGACTGAGACATTGTTTTCACTCCCTTGGCAACAGCCCTCATGTCTATTCCGAGATGCATACCTAACACACTTCAAGTAAATAATAGATGACGTTAGTTTCATATATTCATATACCTCTACCACACCAAAAGAATGAAGTAGAAAATCATTGCATGTGACACATAATTGACACTCTTAGCCTGTGTTGTGTTTGGAAAGGAGGGAAATTGGAAAGGAAAGAAAATAGTTGAGGAAAATATGAGTGGAAAGTAATTTTTCTTTGTTTGTTTTGGGTGAAAAAAAGTGTGAAGGAAGGAAAATTACTTTTATTTTCCTCTCATTTGTGTCTCTCCAAATTGGAGAGAAAACGCACAAACTATGCGTAAAATTTTACTATTCATATAAGGTACTGACTTCGCCCTTCATTTCCTTTTTTCATCTCTTCACTGTCTTCTCTCCCAGAAATCCCTAGTTTTTCACGGCTCCCTTTCTCTATCGTCCAAACATTCTCTTCAATCTAAGCTAAAATTTAACTCTCTTTTTCATCCCATTTTTCTCCTTCTGCTTCTCAGCTCCTTCTTTCCTTCATTACTTCCCTCATTAAACCAACGTAGGTAAAACCTCACCTCTTCCTTTTTTTTTTTTGAAACTTATAAAATATATATATATATATATGTGTGTGTGTGTGTGTGTGTGTGTTGTGAATCCCAAGTTAACTTCAATGAAAGTAGATGTAAATTGTTGACATTATTAATACTATTGCTTGCAATTTTCCACTTTTGTCCTTTGTTTTTTTTTACAGGGTATTTTTTTGTTTGCTTCATTTCAAACTCTGTTTTCCCTTCGTTGCTTCATCTCTCTACTGCGTTGATTCATCTTCTCAGATTGTGGTCAGTTGTTTCTGGAATTGGTTATTTCTATTAGGTTTTTTATTTTCTTCTTCCCTCTGTTCAAGAACAAAAAAAAAGGTTAGTTTTTTTAAAAAAAAAAAATTAATAATGGGTTTGAGTGAAGTTTTGCAATCTGTATGTAATGTTTTTAGTTGCTGGTATGTTTTGTTGTCTGGGAAGTCCTACTGGTGTGGTTTGTGTGATTATAGAAGCTAATATACTGCTTTTATATTCCTTTCATTGAGCATATATCTTTCAAAATCCTTGATGTCTCTGTGCTTGTTTTGTTGAGCATTGTCAATTTCTATTTTTTCATTGAATTTGCATTTGGTTTGATGTTTGATAGTGGAGAATATTGATCGGAATGTGTATTGGGATAATTGAATTCTAATATTAACTTTGTATAATGATTTTAATTGTGGGGGAATTAAAGAACTAATCTTATTTTGGAATAGCATATTAAACCTTAGTGTAATTTCTGTAGCTGTTTGGCAATTGAAGCAGTTTTGAATTTGGATGTGGTTTAAATTTTGTGCCACCAATTATGTTGGTGCTTATTTATGGACATTCTAATGTTTCTTGATAGGTTGGTCATGTTTTGTAAAACCCTGTTTCATACTTACTTTTACCTTGTTTCATAGTTACTTTTACCCTGTTTCAATTACCGAAAAAAATGTATATTAGTTAGTCCATAAATTTGTTATAATGTATAAATTTTTTTTATATATTTATAATATTAAATGTAAATTAATATTATATTTATAGGGTTTTTCCCATTTTAGGGTTAAAAAAAATTGTTTTCTCATTTTATGGTAGTTTTTAAAATATTTCTAATTTTAGAGTAATTTACACACTTATTCCAAATTTGGCCATGCAAAAGCACTTTAGGCGCCTATATCCCTTTCTCCATTTTTGCTATTACCAATATCACTATGTATAAGAAAAAAATTTTATCTTCAAAATTTTTTTCCTTTCAATCATTTCATTAGAAAAGCAATATGAATATGTCAATATATTTTGTTAGCTCTCATTTGGTGTTTTACTCCAAATTTTACATGATATTAGTTTCATTTAATATTAGTGCATGTTATTTTTCTATTGACAAAATTACTATTCATATAATTAGATATTTTTTACTCCCAATTTGTTCATTTTTCAGTCACTTCATCAGTAGGATGAGAAGAGTATTTGTATCTATTTTATTGGTTAAAATTTAGTATATTAGCAATATATTGACATGAATTTTTATTGCATTGACATGGTTTATAGATATTTTATTATTATTATTATTTCATTTAAGCCCATTTAGTCCATTCAAATACAAAATTCATTATTGATTTTTTTTTTTTGCTTTTTTATTTTTTTTGTTTTGATTTTAATAACAATAATGATAATTACATTAATATTAACAATAATAATATCATTAAAATAATATTATATTAAAATATTTTAATTGGCGGGATTGTCTTTTAATTAAAAAAAATTACATCCAATTTTATTTAAAAATATTGACGGTTAGGTTTTATTATTATTATTATTATTATTATTATTATTATTATTATTATTATTATTATTATTATTATTATTATTATTATTATTATTATTATTATTATTATTATTATTATTATTATTATTATTACTATTATTATTATTATTACTATTATTATTATTATTATTATTATTATTAAATATTATGTTCATTAATTATAATTTTATTAGCTTATATAATTATTAAATTTATAATTAAATTCATCATTTTATTATTCCATTTTTGTATATTGTTTCTGAATATATATAATTTTTGTGCATGACCATAGCTTGAACCTTTGTTTTTCATTGCAACACTTGGTTTTCTATGATTTAATTATTTTACTTTTTTTTTAGTTTAACATTTATTTTGGTTGTGGAGCTTTTTACTTGAAACAGATTTTCATTTTTAATATATTTCATTAATGAATGAATCCATGTTTATTGAAGATGGATAGGGAAGGTAACAGAGAGAATTACTAACAAGCAAATATGGAGAGTACTTGTGATGACATGTTACTGGATACTTTAACTCTTATGCAAGAGTTTGAAATTATATGGAAAAATATTATGAATAATTGGCAACATATACGTGTTCATGTGATTGTCCAATTAGTTTGTTACATTATGCATCTTTTACATTTATTAGACATTCAATGTGTCATTTTTAATAAGTCCCTGAGCAACAATGTTGAAAGAGAAGTTTTTAGACAAAAGTTAATGACTCAACTTACTGAGAATGAAAATGATTGCCGCAATATCATACGTATGAGTCCTTATGCTTTTACAATATTATGTAAAATATTGAGAGGAATTGGTGTATTGAAAGATTATAAATTTACAACAATAGAAGAACAAGTTGCCAACTTTTTTTGCACATAATTTTAAGAATCGAGCATTGGGATTTTTTTCCCAATGCTCGGGTGAGACAGTTAGTTGTCACTTTCATAATGTATTGTGAGCTGTCATCACATTAGAAGGAGAATTCCTACACCAACCTTCTGGAGCTGAAGTTCCTTCTCAAATATTCAATAATAGTAGATTTTATCCTTATTTTAAGGTAAGACTTATACATTTAGACAAATATTAAGAATTTCAATTTTCATACATACACATACATACACATATATGACATGCTATAATTAGAGGTGAATGTTCTTTCACCTACAGGACTGTGTTGGTGCTATTGATTGTATACACATTCGTGTTAAAGTGCCATGAGAGGATGCTTCTAGATTTTGAGGGAGAAAAGATTGGCCAACCCAAAATGTATTAGCAGCATGTTCTTTTGACTTGAAATTTACTTACGTTTTGCCTGGTTGGGAGGGAACTGCGTTAGACTCAAGAATTATTAAAAATGCATTAATTAGAGAAGATAAACTCATAATTCCTCAAGGTAATTCAAAATAAACTAAAATTTTTTTTTTCTAAAAAAATTATAAAGAATATGCTTTAATTGATTTATCTTTGTAATAGGAAAATTTTATCTAGTTTACACCGGGTTCCCATTACTGAGTGGTTTACTTACACCATATAGAGGTGTTCGTTATCACCTGAAAGAGTACTCTAGATGTCCACCTGAGAATGCAAAAGAATTATTCAATCATAGGCATTCATCCCTTCGAAATGTCATTGAGAGAGCTTTTGGTGTTTTGAAGTAAAGATTTCCAATTATAGCTAGTAGCACTGAACCCCATTATCCACTTGAAAAAATGGTTGAAATAATACTTGTATGTTGCATATTACATAATTTTTTAATGGGTGTCGATCCTAATGAAGATTTAATTACTGAAGTTGATGTAGATCTTCTTCAAGCAAATGATAGTGCTCCTATATTTAGTGCTTCAACCCCATTATCCATTTTTTTAATGGGTGGCGAAGTTTAGCGCGCGTCTAGCAACCACGTCACTGTTTGAGCTCAGGGCTCTAGAGAATACACTAACCATTGTTACAAAGACATGGCGTGGAGATGAGGAGTCACCACCCAGGGTAATAACTAGGACATATCGAAAAGGTAGTACTCGATTCCCTAAAAGAAAGCTAGCACCACAACTAGGAGATTCTGGATACAGAATACCAACTTCTTTCAGTCTTGTGTTCATTTAGAATTACTTAATGAATTATTATCTTATTCTCTATTTAAATGCAATTTCATATAAATCCAAAACAATAAACTCCAAGGCAAACTAGTCATGAAATATACAAGTAAATAATGCATTCAATCTCATAACCCCTAAGTAAATCTAATCTATATGGATTTTAAATACATAGGCTAAAGTCTATATATTTTAATATATGAGTGAACCTAAAGACCTAATTCCTTTTGATTTTTAATTAAATGAACCTAAGTTTACTAATTTTAATAAAAATGGGCCTAATTCTACATGTTATGAAGGTATTTAAATTAATGGGCCTAATTCTACATGTTTTAATTAAATAATGATCCTAAATCTACAAATTATGAAAAAAAAAAGGCTTAAATTAAGTGGGCTAAGTCTAATTAAATTAAATTAGGTGGACTTATGTCTAATTAACTAAATGGGCCTAAGGATATTTCTAATTTAAAATCTAATTAATTATGGACCTAAAAATATATTTTAATTAATTAAACCTAATTAATTATTAAGTGATATGGGCTAAAGTAAACAAATCAAAATCTAAAATGGGCTTAAGGCCTAAAACACATAAAAATAATGAATAAAACTCAAAAACAACTAAAAACATAAAAGAAGTATTTAAATAAGATCAAACAAATAATTATTAATCCTTACTAAAATCCTAATTTTATTAACATGAAACCTAAATTAATCTACTTCCTCTATTGATTTTAAATGATTACTAAATTGAAACCTAATTTTACTAACCGATTCAATCAAAATAAACATACAACCACACACATAATTTTATTACTCCCACTATTGGGGCTATTACATTAGTTCCTAAAACAATTAATAAAAAATAAAAATAAAACCCTAGAAACTAAGTCTCTACGGGGCTTTATCCATAGTCTTCTGTGGACTCTTAATGAAATTCATCTCCCTCACACGATCACCATGCGTTTTCCTCTATAATCACTATAAAACGTAAAATAAAATAATAAGTAATAAATAAATTATGATAGAATAATAAGAATAGTAAATAAAAAATAAAAAAAATAAATAAATAAAAGAAGAATAGAACAATATGATATGCATATGGATGATTTAGGGTGCTCCTCAGATTTGTGATTCATCATTTTTTATAAATCTTTGAATCTTTCCCCTTAAAAATTCTTCACAAGTCTTGAATTGATTGATGAATCAAAAAGAATTTTTTGATTAAAAATAAATATAAGAAGAGTAAAATCACAATTTTATCTCTTCTCCTCTCCTTTTCTACGCTCTTCCTCTTTCTTTTTCCTCCCTTTTTTCCTCTCTCCTTAGCTCCCGCTTTTATAGTGGAATTAGGAAGCCTAACCCTAATCCTAATGTGATTCTCATTCCTAAAGTGTATTTAGGAATTTTGAACCAAATAGGATTGAATTAATTAGGAAGTTTAAACCAATTTAGGATTGAATTAATTAGGAAATTTAAACCACCTAAAACACTAAATTGGAATAATTAGAAATAGAAAAACAGAAGAGTTTAATTCCGACAAGGATTGTGCAATTTCGATTAGAATTGTACAATCCCAATCGGAATTATATAATTCCAATCGGAATTATATAATTTTGGTCGGAATTATGGAATTCTGATGCGCACTTTTTTTTAATTACTTTAAAAGCCCTAAAAATAACTTTATGATTTAGTCCCTGAAAATATTAAAATTTTCCTTTGAAAGCCCTTAGAATTTTTTAAAGATTAAGCATCGAAGAAATTTTCATCATTGGAGTCATTTGCTGCGTCCATAACATGTCATCCCAAAACTGGGTGTCTACAGATAGAATATCAAATGATGTTGACTCTAGGGTAGGAGCAATGCTATGAGACAATATTGCAAGAGATATGTGGATTGACTATTGAGGTAGCTTATATAGTCAATTTTTTATGATGATTTATGATAATATTTGTATTGCCAAATTTATGTCATTTTATTTTTCACTTGTGATGGTGTGTTTTATTATACTTCATAGTAGTTTGTAATAAAAAATTTTAATATTTTCTAGTCATATATATATATATATATATATATATATATATATATATATATATATATATATATATATATATATATGTTAATGAAATTTCCTTTTTTTTTTAATTTGTTCCTATGTTGTTTATGTTAATGAAATTACACACGCACACATACACACACACACACACACACATATATATATTTATATAGTCTTGGAATTATGAATATTATATTTTTACAGAATCAAAATGCCGAAGAGATAAAAAGTTAGTAATACTGAGGGGAATAGTTCTAACAGAGACAATGTGGTATGGACTCATGAAATGGATGATGTGTTGATTGATGTGATGTTAGATGAAGACTGTAAAGGAAACTGACCAGATGGAACATGGAGTCCTGTAAAATTATGGCACATATTAATTTTATTATTTATAAAATAATGTGGTTTAAATTTTATATACCCTTGTATATAGGCAAAACCACGAGCTCGTAAGTGGATGCATACACCAATTCAAAATTATGATAAATTATATGAGCTTTATGGTGAGCACAGAGCGACTGGTCAATATGCAGAAAGTGCAAAAGAAAAGGTCCAACGTTGGCAAAGGGAAAAAAATTCATCACAAATTAACTTGAATGAATCAGTTGATGGTTTGATGATGTCTGATAGTGAAGGAAATTGGTCACATGATATGCAAAATGATAAAGGTAACATTAATGCTTTTAGTCTAAAGCCTACACCTTCAATAAATTCTCAAGGTACATTGTCTTTTAAAATTTCCAAACGTAAGGCAACCATGATGGAACTGTTGGAAAATCAATATGAAAAATTGAATAATGGAATTCAGTGTGTTTTTGAAGTGTTGAAAAGAGGGAATATTATAGCTGAAAGATCACTAGCAATTCTTGAAAGTGGTCGACCTCATTACTATAAGGAAGAAGAGATTTATTCAGAGTTGGAATTAATAGGAATGCAACCAGATTTTGTGATGAATGCTTATTGTTATTTATTGAACAATCCATCAATAATAAGAGCTTTTTTCGGTCTCCCCCGAGCTAGACGTTTGGAATGGTTGATGAGGAGTATGAGCAACATCTGAGAAGATGGAAAAATAGTTTAATCATGGTTGATATATAATAATAAACCCTAAAAGGGATAACAATGTTGAATATGAAGAATTCAAACTAATTAGCTTAATTTCCTATTCTGAAATTAATTAGCTTAATGTGGAAAAATTTTGAGTTATGTTCCTATTTTGGATTCAATAATGAAGATTCAAGAAGATTCTAGAAGATATGAGATGATTCAAGGATATTCCAAGTCAAAGTCAATAAGTCAACGAGTCAAAGTCAAAGTCAAATAGTCAATAAGTCAAAGTCAAGGTTCAATGGTCTACATGTGATATGGCATGCTTCAATGCTTAGTTGTCATGAATTGTCATAAAGTGTAATGAGTTGTCAATTTTGACTTTTCAAAAATGAGTTGTCATTAGTTGTCCTATTTTGAAGGAAATCTCCTTAATTAAAGATTTTTCGATATAGGTATCTTTAAGAATAAGGAAGAAAACCTTTTCCTTCAAGGGTTAGGTTACATGCCTATATAAGTGCTAGACATATATAGGACGAATTTAAGAATGTATTTTTGACAATTTTAATCAATTAAGTGAGGTTTTACCTTAACTTTGTTCTTTTGAAACTTTGCAAGTTTACTTGAATTGTTTCACATCTACCTTTCATTACAATTTCTATATTAGACTTAGAATTGTGTGATTGTTCATCTTTTAATAGCTAAGTATCTTGCTTCATGGAAAAGAGATAGAATGTGCATCTAACTTTGAAATCGTTGCCCAAGATCATCAAGATGAGGTTGTGAAAATGGAGTTAAACCCCTTGCTTATTAATTTGAAGCAAGATACGTAGCTATTAAAAGATGAACAATCACACAATTCTAAGTCTAACCTAGCAATTGTAATGAAAGGTAGATGTGAAACAATTCAAGTAAACTTGCAAAGTTTCAAAAGAACAAAGTTAAGGAAAAACCTCACTTAATTGATTAAAATTGTCAAAAATACATCCTTAAATTCGTCCATAATATATATAGCCTTTATATAGGCATGTAAACAACCTAACCCTTAAAGGAAAAGGTTTTCTTCCTTATTCCTAAAGATGCTTATATAGGAAAATCCTTAATTAAGGAGATTTCCTTCAAAATAGGATAATTAATAAAAACTAATGACAACTCATCTTTGAAAATTCAAAATTGACAACTCATTATAATTCATGACAACTAAGCAAAATGACAACTCATGACAACTAAGCATTGAAGCATGCCATGTCACATGTCATGTCATATGTTGACTATTGACCATTGACTTTAACTTGGAATATTCTTAAATCTTCTCACATCTTCTAGAATCTTCTTGAATCTTCCTTATTGACTCCAAAATAAGAAAATAACTCAAAAGTTTTCCATATCAAGCTAATTAATTTAAGAATAGGAAATTAAGCCAATTAGCTTGAATTCTTCATATTTACGCATTTTTATTCCTTTTAGGGTTCATATTATTCCCTCCCTCTTGAAGATGATTCACCCTCGAATCATAGCCATCTTCTAAAGTTGATAAATTGATGAATTCTCTAGGGTCAAATACAAACACCTTTGATGAAAGCCTCTCTTTTGAAGTAAGAATCCATAGAAGTAGCTTCAATATAACTTGAACGAACATAGAACTCTTTTCCACGAACTTGTAAGGATTGTATTCTTGTTGCTTCCTTCTAAACTTGAAACATGAATATCTCAAGTTCTTCTTGTTACAAGTGAAGACTCCATAAATTCTCTTATAGGCATAAAATACTTCAACTACATCATCAAATGGATCTTCATATGGCATAGAAGTCTGTAAAATAACTTTCAAAACACTAGAAAAAGAAAGATTAAAATTGTTAGTATAATTATGATGAATAACCAACTCTTGATCTTTCGTGATGCTCCTAATCTCTAAGTTCTCCTTTTCATTCATGCCTTGCTCATTTTCTCTCACCAGTTGATTAGTGCGCATTTCTTCAATAACTGTCTTTGGTGGTGTAGTTTCAATTTGACACTCTTCCTCCCTACTCTTCTCTTTAACTTGTTGCTCAACCAATTTGGTAACTTTAACACCTTTATATTCCTTGGAATCACACACTGTCATTGTCTCCTCATAGGAACCCACTTACTTTTCAAACTCCAAAGCAAGTTCAATTACAACCTTCAAAGAGATAGAAGGTTCTAATTGCACTTCTTTCTTCAATCTCTTAGCAATATCACACTTAAGCCCACTGATGAATTTTGTAATTTTCCTCCTTTCAAATTCACCTACATCACTTGCAATTACAAATAACTTAAAATTTTTAATATAATCATTAACGCATAATTCATCACCTTGTTTAAGCCTTTATAATTTAAGACGAAATTTATCCTTAACTTCAGAAGGAATAAAATGGCTAGTCATTAACCTCTTCATTATCTCTTAATTTTTAATCTTACTATGCCTATTCTCTCTCCATGATGCCATCAAATCTTCCCACCATATAGTAGTATGACCTAAAAATTTACAAGAAGCAAGTTTACTATTTTGGAAATCACTTAATTCAAGAGAATCAAATATCTCCTCTGTTTGTTGCATCCATTCCAAATAAACATAAGGATCATCCCCACCAAAATAAGGCATGTCCATGCTAAAAAAATAAGTTTGAAAAGATATAGAAAAAAACCTCACAAAGCACTCCCTTACGTGTCTACACTCAAGGATGAGAATGCTCTCATGTTTCACTCATTTTTTTTTAATATATGAAGAATTGAGAAGAAGAAAAGAATAGATAATACATAAAAATTAAAGGATACGTAACCAAACCTTGAAGTTTGGCTCTGATACCAAACTAATATGAACTCTACCTATAATAAAGATAGAATGCGCATCCAACTTTGAAATCATTGCCCAAGATCGTTAAAATGAGGTTGTGAAGATGGAGCTAAACCCCTTGCTTATTAATTTGAAGCAAGATACTTAGCTATTAAAAGATGAACAATCACACAATTCTAAGTCTAACCTAGCAATTGTAATGAAAGGTAGATGTGAAACAATTCAAGTAAACTTGCAAAGTTTCAAAAGAACAAAGTTAAGGAAAAACCTCACTTAATTGATTAAAATTGTCAAAAATACATCCTTAAATTCGTCCATAATATATGTAGCCTTTATATAGGCATGTAAACAACCTAACCCTTAAAGGAAAAGGTTTTCTTCCTTATTCCTAAAGATGCTTATATAGGAAAATCCTTAATTAAGGAGATTTCCTTCAAAATAGGATAATTAATGAAAACTAATGACAACTCATCTTTGAAAAGTCAAAATTGACAACTCATTATAATTCATAACAACTAAGTAAAATGACAACTCATGACAACTAAGCATTGAAGCATGCCATGTCACATGTCATGTCATATGTTGACCATTGACCATTGACTTTAACTTGGAATATTCTTGAATCTTCTCACATCTTCTAGAATCTTCTTGAATCTTCCTTATTGACTCCAAAATAAGAAAATAACTCAAAAGTTGTCCATATCAAGCTAATTAATTTAAGAATAGGAAATTATGCTAATTAGCTTGAATTCTTCATATTTAGGCATTTTTATTCCTTTTAGGGTTCATATTATTCCCTCCCTCTTGAAGATGATTCACCCTCGAATCATAGCCATCTTCTAAAGTTGATAAATTGATGAATTCTCTAGGGTCAAATACAAACACCTTTGATGAAAGCCTCTCCTTTGAAGTAAGAATCCATAGAAGTAGCTTCAATATAACTTGAACGAACATAGAACTCTTTTCCATGAACTTGTAAGGATTGTATTCTTGTTGCTTCCTTCTAAACTTGAAACATGAATATCTCAAGTTCTTCTTGTTACAAGTGAAGACTCCATAAATTCTCTTATAGGCATAAAATACTTCAACTACATCATCAAATGGATCTTCATATGGCATAGAAGTCTGTAAAATAACTTTCAAAACACTAGAAAAAGAAAGATTAAAATTGTTAGTATAATTATGATGAATAACCAACTCTTGATCTTTCGTGATGCTCCTAATCTCTAAGTTCTCCTTTTCATTCATGCCTTGCTCATTTTCTCTCACCAGTTGATTAGTGCGCATGTCTTCAATAACTGTCTTTGGTGGTGTAGTTTCAATTTGACACTCTTCCTCCCTACTCTTCTCCTTAACTTGTTGCTCAACCAATTTGGTAACTTTAACACCTTTATATTCCTTGGAATCACACACTGTCATTGTCTCCTCATAGGAACCCACTTACTTTTCAAACTCCAAAGCAAGTTCAATTACAACCTTCAAAGAGATAGAAGGTTCTAATTGCACTTCTTTCTTCAATCTCTTAGCAATATCACACTTAAGCCCATTGATGAATTTTGCAACTTTCCTCCTTTCAAATTCACCTACATCACTTGCAATTACAAATAACTTAAAATTTTTAATATAATCATTAACGCATAATTCATCACCGTGTTTAAGCCTTTATAATTTAAGACGAAATTTATCCTTAACTTCAGAAGGAATAAAATGTCTAGTCATTAACCTCTTCATTATCTCTTAATTTTTAATCTTACTATGCCTATTCTCTCTCCATGATGCCATCAAATCTTCCCACCATATAGTAGCATGACCTAAAAATTTACAAGAAGCAAGTTTACAATTTTGGAAATCACTTAATTCAAGAGAATCAAATATCTCCTCCATTTGTTGCATCCATTCCAAATAAACATAAGGATCATCCCCACCAAAATAAGGCATGTCCATGCTAAAAAAAATAAGTTTAAAAAGATATAGAAAAAAACCTCACAAAGCACTCCCTTACGTGTCTACACTCAAGGATGAGAATGCTCTCATGTTTTGCTCATTTTTTTTTTAATAAATGAAGAATTGAGAAGAAGAAAAGAATAAATAATACATAAAAATTAAAGGATAAGTAACCAAACCTTGAAGTTTGGCTCTGATACCAAACTAATATGAACTCTACTTATAATAAAGATAGAATGCGCATCCAACTTTGAAATCATTGCCCAAGATCGTTAAAATGAGGTTGTGAAGATGGAGCTAAACCCCTTGCTTATTAATTTGAAGCAAGATACTTAGCTATTAAAAGATGAACAATCACACAATTCTAAGTCTAACCTAGCAATTGTAATGAAAGGTAGATGTGAAACAATTCAAGTAAACTTGCAAAGTTTCAAAAGAACAAAGTTAAGGAAAAACCTCACTTAATTGATTAAAATTATCAAAAATACATCCTTAAATTCGTCCATAATATATGTAGCTTTATATAGGCATGTAAACAACCTAACCCTTAAAGGAAAAGGTTTTCGTCCTTATTCCTAAAGATGCTTATATAGGAAAATCCTTAATTAAGGAGATTTCCTTCAAAATAGGATAACTAATGAAAACTAATGATAACTCATCTTTGAAAAGTCAAAATTGACAACTCATTATAATTCATAACAACTAAGCAAAATGACAACTCATGACAACTAAGCATTGAAGCATGCCACGTCACATGCCATGTCATATGTTGACTATTGACCCTTGACTTTGACTTGGAATATTCTTGAATCTTATCACATCTTCTAGAATCTTCTTGAATCTTCCTTATTGACTCCAAAATAGGAAAATAACTCAAAATTTATCCATATTAAGCTAATTAATTTTAGAATAGGAAATTATGCTAATTAGCTTGAATTCTTCATATTAAGGCATTTTATTCCTTTTAGGGTTCATATTATTAAAATAGGGCACATCCATAATGACCACACTCATAGATAGTTTAGAAAAAAAATTAAAAAGAAATCCTTCATCGGGCGCTACTTAACCACTCTCCCTCCATCATCTCTCCTCCACTGTCACCACCTTATCCTTTCTTCTTCTCTACCAGTAGCCTCCTTCTCCTTCTCGCTGGTAGACAGCAAGCAACAGCAGCAATGTCAACAAGTGGTTCCTCGTTATCACTCCCTCCTTCGGCTGCCACAGCTCATCTTTCCGATGTTGTTCGACTCCCGGAGTTGTGAAGAAGTAGATCATAGGCTCAGTTCAACCTCTAGCTTGTCCATTTGTAAGTTTTTCTTGGTTTTTATTTTTTTTAGTTAGAAATTAATTGCTTTATTGATTTTTGCTTTTGAAATATTGTTCTTGGTAGCTCAATCTTGCTAGAAATGAGTTTTGTTAATTTTTTTGAATTAGTTTAATTTATGGGTGATTTTGATTATTTTATTATTATTTATTGAATTTTTGTTAATTAATTATTTTAATTATGGATTTAATTAATTTAGTGTTATTATAGTATGTAAGTAATTATAATGTTGAGAAAATAATTTTTGGATATATTATATAATTTTTAGAAATATTTTTTTATTATGGAAATATTGGATTTCTTTGTTAGATTTGTATTTTTGTTGAAATATTGGTTAATTATATGTTTTTAGTAATTTTAGAATATTATATATTGATAAAATAATTTTTGTGGTTTTATATAATTTTTGAGGAAATTATTTGTATTATGTGATTTTTGATTATATAGGTTAATTATGAGTTTTTGTTGAAATTGTGGTTAAATTATATGTTTTAAATGATTTTGAACTAATAATTGGTATTAAAATGATTTTTACAAATTATTTACTATTTTCAACTATTTAATACTAATTTTTTAAAATATAGGTTAATTATGGATTTCTGTTAAAAATATAGTCAAATATTATATTTTAAATGATTTTATGATTATATACAGTATTAAAGGGATTTTTATAAATTATTTGTAATTTTTAACCAATTAATATTAATTTTTGAAAAAAATTATATTCATATATATATAATTTATTATTTTGGTGATAAAAATGGGTTTTAAATTAATTTTATTTTATCATTAAACTATTTACGTAGTTAATTGTGAATTTAACCATTTTTGGTTAATTATTCAAAAGTTTGGTTTTTAATAATATTGTATAATATTTGAGATTTTATTAGTTAATTTGTGATAATTTTGAAATATTATGTAAATAATAAATTTATTTATTATTTTGAACTTAAATGGGTATTTTATTATCTTTATGATGTTAAATTGTGATTTTAATAATTATTTGAAATTTATGTTAATTTAATTGTAAAATAGAAATTTGGTTTCATTTATGAATTTTATTACCAAATATTATTTAAAATTAGAATTTTATGTTTTCATTGGAAAATAAAGGTTTATAATATTTTTATGGATTTTTTTATGATTTTTATGATTTTATTGTTTAATATTGTTGGTTTGTATTTTGTGAACCTCGACTAGGAATTTGTGGAGTTTAGGGTCCCAACCCGAGGTGTTGTGCTTTGTGATTTTAGAAGTGTGTTTTCTGTGCAGGATCGGCCCTACTTTTGTAAGGAGACGTCTGTTTTACCACGGAGACTCTGCCGAATTTTTTGTAGATTTCTCATAAAATGTGACAACCAGTCCAAATCTAGTTTTGAAATTTTTGATTGAGTCTTTCTATAGTAATCCTAAAAGCGTAAAGTTAGAAGTTTATTCTGATTATTATTATTATTTTATTTTCTTAGTTATGCCAATACCAAGGCCTATCGGACCAGGCTCGTCCAGTCTATCTCGTGGAGTGTGGATCAATGAGTTATTATACTATATATATGCATTGCATTTAGGATGCATACTTGGAATTTTTCATTTTCATTATTTGTTTTAAAAGTAATTTAATTTATAATATGATATGGTATTTTCTATTTATTTTTAGTATAATTTGATATATATGTTTGCATATTTTCAATACATTTAGTATATCTTTGGTATATTTAGGGTTTACTTTTTACATATGCATGTTATATAATTAGGTATACTTTTAGTATATTTTTGATATATTTCAAAATAAATTCATGTTTTATCTTTGATATAGATTTAGCATGTTTTAGTATATTATTGGTATATATTTGGCATATTTTATGGTTGATTTCGAATTTATTTAGCATATATATACTTGAAATATACTTAGTTTATTTTAAGTATATTTCTGGTATATATATTGTTTATTTTGTTAATATTATCGCTATATGCATTATTTATTTTTCCATATGAATGTTTAATTTTAAATGAAGGATATCGATAGAATATACTACCTAGTGGGCAGCACTAGGACGAAGTACGTACCAGTGCGATTGATTTTAAGGTTGATTTACTAACTTATTTGACGTGATATTTGATTGATTATTTATTGAAATTGATGTGATTGAGTAGTGTGATTGCGGGAGCTCGGTTGACCTAGTGTCTTGGGGCCAATCACATTGAAAATCAAATTGTTGGAGCTTGGTTGACTTAATGTCTCAGGGCCAATCTACTATCCATAATGGAATAAGTGAATTAATTTAGAATTAAGTGAGCATGTATGGCTAGAGAGTTGTTATTGATTGAGATTGCAATTAAATAGGGTTCTATTTAATCCTTCAAATATTAAAATAAACGTTTTCTACATTTATTATATATATAAAAGCAAAGTTTGGCATTTGCGTGAAATGCGTGTATATGTATATATATATATACAGATGCTTGGTTATATATGGTTTAGATTGCATGTATATATATTATAATAATTCACTCAGTGATGTTTGACCCCCTCAATTATTTTTTTTAGGAGATCTTGTATTATCAAACCTTAGTAGTATTGCTCTTTGCCGATGTTCTTCCTCCCTAGCTAGATCATGTAAAATTTATATTTAAACTCTTATTTGTATTCTAGAAATTGCAGTAGTAGTGTTATTGTATCAAAAAAGTATTATTCTATTCTTGATACTTTGTATCTAGTATATTGTATGAACATCTTTTATTTATGAAAGGATATTGAGTATTTATATTCATATATAATTTGAAAAATTTTAATTTAGTCATACTTTTTATTTATTTATTGCATGTGCTTTTATTTTTAAGGCTTGCTACGGGTTCCAGATTCGAAAGAATTCTCATTCCTTAGCACCGGTCATAACTCCCGATTTGGATCGTGATGAAGTTAGTATCAGAGCCTAGGTTTTTGCTGTGACCTAGGTTATCGAGTCATGATTTCTTTAGAACTACTGCAGTTAAATTAGGTTTGATTATGTCTTTGAAAAGTCTTCCTTGCATTAGGAATTTCGCGTAGCCGTTAGGGTCTCTGTTGTTGCTTTTGATTGTTTGAATTACTTATTTTATTTTTGTTCATTTTTGAATGCCACGAGCGTGAGTCACTCCATTGGTCAATGAAACTAATGGCAGAAAGTCTTTTAAGCATAAGGTTTTACCCCTTGTACAACCCGTTAGGCGTAAGGGTAGAGATGGATTTAGAAGGCCAGACGATCGTCGTAGACAATGGGAACAAAAGAATGAGGAGCTTGTGGCTCAGCGTTTTGATGCTACCCATGCACCAGGAGTTTGGTAGGGTGCAATAGCTATGCTTCATACGGTACCACCTATGTAGCCTTTATTTCAATATATAGCTCAGGATGTCAATTTCGCGTATTTTCAAGTGGAGTGAATGTGAACTGCTTCTTCTATAGAGACAATATCGATAAATAGTCTTTTCAAGTAAAGGTTGTGGTTATAGTTTTAGCCTTACTACACCTATCTTGTATAGAGGTAGGTTAGAGGCAATTGTAACTCGAAGGCTAAAGTAGTTACTGTAAGAGGTACAATCAGCCCTTTGAACTCGAATTTATAGCATTTATGGCTAGGATAGAAAGGGTTAATGAGAGCTGATAGCATTTAATCAAGCATGATAATTGTTTGGAATTTGCTTTGGTGAAGGAATTGGAAGATGTTTAATAAAGAAGAATCACCTTTAGTACTCTTTGATGGCAAAGTTGTCAATTCCGATTGTAGTACATGATTAGAGTCTAAAAAGTGATTTCTATGATACTTCCATCCACCCTCAAGGAGGGATAATTACCTGTGACAACTATTGCTTAGAGTAAGAAGAACGATTAATTAAGAAGAATACTTGTAAACTCTTCAATTTATCACGTCATGCTATAGACATGATACAGTATAAAAGGAGTTTGGTAGAACTGTATGTTTATAGGATTAAGTTTAATATATATTGGCATCCGAACTGAGAACTGAAATTTAGAGAATTATTCATAAATTTAGTCTTTTAGGTGTAAATGGTTTTGATAAGATATTGAGAATGGATTTGTTATTTTAGTAGTACACAGTGGTTGATTGTCAGAGTAACGAGATGATTTTCAAAATTCTTGATGAAGAAGAATTTAGATTTATGGATAACAAGAGTTCTACAGCTCATAATCTTATCTCCATTATCACTACTAGGAGGATGCTGAGGAAAGGTTGTCATGGATATTTAGCAGTGGTCAGAGATACTATAGTGGAGAAGACTTATGTTTCAGATGTCCCTATAGCTTTTGAGTTATCAGGTTTACCACCTCATAGAGATTGAATTCTATATTGATGTGGTTCCTGATATAGCTTATATTTTAACACAGCTTTATAGAATGGCTCTTTTAGAGTTGAAGGAGCAATTGCAAGATCTATTAGACAAGGGTTTTATCAAACCCAGTGTTTCTCCTTGGGGTGCACTAGTCCTGTCTGTGAAGAAGAAGGATGATATACTCAGACTGTGCATTGATCACAGAGAACTGAACAAGATAACAGTGAAGAATAAGTATCCTCTCCCAAGGATAGATGACTTGTTTGATCAACTTTAGGGTGCATAGTTCTTTTCCAAGATTGACTTGAGGTCAGGTTATCATCAATTGTGGATCAGTAAAGTCAATGTTCCTAAAATGACATTCTGCACTCGTTATGGCCACTATGAGTTTCTGGTAATGTCATTTGGCTTGACTAATGCACTAGTAGCTTTCATTGATCTGATGAACAAGGTATTCATAACACATGTGGATTAATTTTTAGAAGTCTTCATTGATGATATACTAGTGTATTCAAAGAGTATGAAAAAGTACATATATCACTTAAGGACTATACTGTAGACATTGAGAGAATATTAGCTTTATGTTAAATTCTCAAAGTATGATTTCTAGTTAGAGAGTGTTGCATTCCTTGGACACGCGGTGTCTAAAGATGGTATTCAGGTTGATCCACAAAAGATTAAGGCAATATCTGAGTGGCCTAGACCGATGACAGTCACAAAGATTCACAGTTTTCTGGATCTAGCTAGGTATTATAGGAGATTTGAGTAGAATTCTCTAGAATTGCAGCTCCTATCACATGCCTAACTCAGAAGAATGTGAAGTTTGTATGGTCAGATGTTTGTTATAGCAGTTTCCAATTACTGAAGGAGACCGTTAATCCAAGAGTTGCATCAGTTAGTGGATCAGGATTGATGATGAAGATAAGCAGATCAGGAGCATTTTTAGCTCAGTTTATAGTCAAATATGTGTTAAGAGATAAGATTAAGACAGCTAGAGGTCGAGATCCTATTCTAGTAGAGCTTGCAGAGAATGTTCGAGTAGGGAAGTTCATTGATTTCACAATTGATAATGAAGGTATTTTGTGGGTTAGTGGTAGATTATGCATTCCTGATGTGGATAATTTGAGAGAAGAGATCCTCGAGGAAGCATATTGTGTGCTTACACAGAGTACCATTGTATATGGTAGAGGTTCAATGTTTACCTCTCATTTTTAGCAGAAGTTATAGGAAGCGATGGGCACTAGGCTGGATTTCAATACTGCTTTCATCCTCAAACAGATGGTCAGTCTAAGAGGACGATCCAGACACTGGAAGATATAATGAGGATGTATGTTTTGGAGCTGAGAGCTCCGAGTTTGTCTCAAGTGCATCTAGTGTTTTATATCTTGATGCTAAGAAAGTGTATTTTGGACCCTTTATATGTGTTGCAGCCTGATAATATAGAAGTGAACAAAGATCTGAAGTTCAGGAACGAACCAATTGCAATATTTGATCATCAAGTTCGTTAGTTGTGTTTGAAACAGATTTCGATGGTCAATGTGTTGTGGCGAAGCTACAACATAGAGGAGCATACTTGGGAGACTGAAGCTGAGATGCGAGTCACTTATCCATATCTCTTTCCTTGATAATCCTTGTATTTCCTTTCTTTCCTTTGAATTCAAGGACGAATTCCTATAAGGAAGAGAGATTGTAATGACCCATGTTTTTAAATTATAAAAATATATTTCAGGATATGCAGTATTAATAATTTTAAATTTTAATTATGTATTATTATCGTTAATTTCTAATATTAATTATGTATTTTATTTTAAAAGAATTATTTATGTAAAAATAATTTATTTATGTGAGATTTATATTATTATTATTATTATTTGTGATTAACCATAGTTATTTTATGTATATAAATTTTCTCACGAAAAGTAATTATTTTTGGAGGATTATTATTTAAATATTAAAGTTATTATTATTGTTGTTATTTTCAATAGCATTACTATTATTTTATTATTGTTGAGTGTATTATTATTATTATTATTATTATTATTATTATGAGTATTATTAATGGTTTTAAATTATTCCACTACTATTATTAATATTATTATTGTCATTGTTATTTTATGTGGGTTATTATCATAATTATTGTGTGATATTATTATCATGGTTATTATTTTTATCATCATTATCATTATTTTTATTATTTAATATTATTAGGAATATTATTCTATTATTCAATTATTTCAGTAATATTATTAATTTCAATTATTGTATTATATTTAATTGTATTTAGGTGCATGTGTGTGACATGTATGTGTCTATATACATATGTATATATATATGTGGATATTATAATAAGTGGTGGAAATTAAACTTATATAAAGTTTATATTATAATATATATATATATATATATATATATATATATATATATATATATATATATACACACACACACAAAATAAAACGCAGAATCATCTTTTCCCTCCTCGCTCCATCTAGTTTGTTTCTTGTCGGTGTGCCTCTCCCTTCGTTGGATGCCACCTAACCACTCTCCCTCTGTCATCTCTCCTTCGTCGTCACCACCTTATTTTTTCTTCTTCTCTACCAGCAGCCTCCTTCTCCTTCTCGCCAGTAGAAAGCAAGCAGCAGTAGCAACATTAGCAAGTGGTTCCTCATTGTCACTCCCTCCTTCGGTCGTCATAGCTCGTCTTCCCAGTGCCGTTCGACTCCCGGAGTTGTGAAGAAGTCGATCCTAGGCTCAGTTCAAGCTCTAGCTTGTCCATTTGTAAGTTTTTCTTGGTTTTTAGATTATGGCTATTAGAGTTTTTATTTTTTTTTTAGTTAGAAATTGTTTGATTTATTGATTTTTGCTTTTGAAATATTGTTCTTGGTATCTCAATCTTGCTAGAAATAAGTTTTATTAATTTTTTTTGAATTAGTTTAATTTATGGGTGATTTTGATTATTTTATTATTATTTTTTGAATTTTTGTTAATTAATTATTTTAATTATGGGCTTAATTAATTTAGTGTTATTATAGTATGTAAGTAATTATAATGTTGAGAAAATAATTTTTGGATATATTGTATAATTTTTAGAAATAGTTTTGCATTATGGAAATATTGGAATTCTATATTAGATTTTTATTTTTGTTAAAATATTGGTTAATTATATGTTTTTAGTAATGTTAGAATATTACATATTGATAAAATAATTTTTGTGATTTTATATAATTTTTGAGGAAATTATTTGTATTATGTGATTTTTGATTATATAGGTTAATTATGAGTTTTTGTTGAAATTGTGGTTAAATTTTATGTTTTAAATGATTTTGAACTAATAATTGGTATTAAAATGATTTTTACAAATTATTTACTATTTTCAACTAATTAATACTAATTTTTGAAAATATAGGTTAATTATGGATTTTTGTTAAAAATATAGTCAAATATTATATTTTAAATGATTTTATGATTATTTAGAGTATTAAAGTGTTTTTTATAAATTATTTGTAATTTTTAACCAATTAATATTAATTTTTGAAAAAATTATATTTATATATATATTATTTATTATTTTGGTGATATAAATGGATTTTAAATTAATTTTATTATATCATTAAACTATTTACATAGTTAATTGTGAATTTAACCATTTTAGGTTAATTATTTGATAATTTGTTTTTAAATAATATTGTATAATATTTGAGATTTTATTAGTTAATTTTTTATAATTTTGGAATATTATGTAAATAATAAATTTATTTATTATTTTGAGCTTAAATGGGTATTTTATTATTTTTGTGATGTTAAATTGTGATTTTAAAAATTATTTGCAATTTATGTTAATTTAATTGTAAAATGGAAATTTTTTTCCATTTATGAATTTTATTACCAAATATTATTTAAAATTAGAAATTTATGTTTTAGTTGGAAAAATAAAGGTTTATAATATTTTTATGAATTTTTTATGATTTTTATTATTTTATTATTTAATATTGTTGGTTTGTGTTTTGTGAACCTCGATTGGGAATTTGTAGAGTTTAAGGTCTCAACCCGAGGTATTGTGTATTGTGATTTTAGAAGTGTATTTTCTGTGCAAGATGGGCCTTACTTTTGTAGGGAGACGTTCGTTTTACAAAGGAGACTCTGCCGAATTTTTGGTAGATTTCTCGTAAAACGTGACAACTGATTCGAGTCTAGTTTGAAAATTTTTGATTGAGTCTTTCTATAGTAATCCTAGAAGCACAAAGTTAGAAGTTTATTCTGATTGTTATTATTATTTTATTTTTCTAGTTGCGTCGGGACCGAAGCCTATCGGATCGGGCTCGTCCAGTCTGTCTCGTGGGATGCAAATCAGTGAGTTATTGTACTATATATATATATATATATATATATATATATATATATATATATATATATATATATATATATATATATATATATATATATATTTATATATATATATGCATTGCATTTAGGATGCATGACTTAGGATTTTTCATTTTCATTATTCGTTTTAAAAGTAATTTAATTTATAATATGATTTGGTATTTTCGGTTTATTTTTAGTATATTTTGATATCATATTTTTAATATGCATTTAGTATATCTTTGGTATATTTAGGGTTTTATTTTTTATATATACATGTTATATAATTAGGTATATTTTTAGTATATTTTTGATATATTTCAAAATAAATTCATGTTTTATCCTCAATATAGATTTAGCATGTTTTAGTATATTATTGGTATATATTTGGCATATTTTATGGTTGATTTCGAATTTATTTAGCATATATATACTTGAAATATACTTAGTTTATTTTAATTATATTTCTGGTATATATATGGTTTATTTTGTTAATATGATCGTTATATGCATTATTTATTTTCCTATATGAATGTTTAATTTTAAATGAAGGATATCGATAGAATGTGCTACCTAGTGGGTAGCACTAGGACCGAATACGTACCGATGCGATAGATTTTAAGGTTGATTTACTAACTTATTTGAGGTGACATTTGATTGATTATTTATTGAAATTGATGTAATTGAGTAGTGTGATTGCGGGAGCTCGGTTGACCTAGTGTCTCGGGGCCAATCACACTGACAGTCAAACTATTGGAGCTTGATTGACTTAGTATCTCGAGGCCAGTCTACTATCCATAGTGGAATAAGTGAATTGATTTGGAATTAAATGAGCCTATATGGCTAAAGAGTTATTATTGATTGAGGTTGCGATTAAATCTATTTGATTCTTCAAATATTAAAATAAACATTTTCTGCATTTATTATATATATAAAAGTAGAGTTTGGCATTTGTGTGAAATGCGTGTATATGTATATATATATATACAGATGCATGGTTGTATATGGTTTAGATTGCATGTATATATATTATAATAATTCACTCAGTGAGATCTAACCCCCCTCAATTGTTTTTTTCATGAGATCTTGTATTGTCAGACCTTAGTAGTATTGCTCATTATCGGTGTTCTTCCACCCCAGTTAGGTCATGTAAAATTTATATTTAAACTCTAATTTGTATTCTAGAAACTACAGTAGTAGTGTTATTGCATCAAAAGAGTATTATTTTATTCTTGATACTTTGTATCTAATATATTGTATGAACATCTTTTATTTATGAAAGGATATTGAGTATTTATATTCATATATAATTTAAAAAATTTTAAATCAGTCATACTTTTTATTTATTTACTGCATGTTTTTTTATTTTTAAGGCTTGCTATGGGTTCTAGATTTGAAAGAATTCTCATTCCCTAGCGCCGGTCATGACTCTCGATTTGGGTCATGACATGGAGCATATGATTCCCACTACACCCTAATCAGGAAAGTGCTACATCAATGATATTATTGGCCCACCATGTATAATGATGCCCGAAATTTAACTCAAGAATGTCATAAATGCCAGTAATCTGCTCATCTTAATCACAAGCCTTCTCACCCTTTGCATCCTATTGACAACCCGTGGCCCTTCGCTATATGGGGAATGGACATCCTGGGTCCCTTCCTAACCTCCACTTCATAAAAAAAGTTCTTAATTGTAGCTACAAACCATTTCACTAAATGGATAGAAGTGGAAGCAGTTCCAACCATCACAGAAGCTCAAATCCAACATTTCTTCTGAAAAGAAATTATTTGCAGATTTGGCTTACCTCATACCTTGAATACGGACAACAGTAAGCAGTTTGACAATGAAATGTTCAGAGGTTTCTGCTCAGACCTTGGAATAAAGCTTCATTTCACCTCAACAGCTCACCTGCAAATAAATGGGCAAACAGAGGTCACCAACAAAATTGTCATGTAAGGATTAAAAAAGAGACTCAACGAGAAAAAAGGGAAACTTGGTTGAAGAGCTTAACAATGTAATTTAGGCTTACAGGACTACCCCCAGATCATCCACAAAGGAAACACTGCTCAAATTAACTTATGGCATGGATGCGATAATACCAATAGAGATTGGTTCACTAAGTTAGAGGATCAACTGCGTTTTGATTAAAACATCAATAACATTGATGCTTAGATATGTTTAGACCTACTAGAAGAGAGACAAGAGCAGACATAGCTACAACTGAAGCACATTGGCAGAGGGTAGCACGGTATCATCTCCGGCGTAGTCACCCAAGACAGTTCAAAGTAGGCGATTGGGTACTCAGAAGGGCAGATATTAGCAAAGGCAACTAAGGCACTAATAAAATGGGTCCAAATTGGGAAGGCCCCTATCAAATTTTAGAACGCACATCTAAAAGGGCATACAAATTAAAAAATAGAGGAGGCACAAACTTCCATGATTTTGGAATTTAGATTGCCTCCGAAAATACTATCAATGAATGTACTCAGAATGGTATTAAATAAAGTATATATTCATTGAAGAGACAATCATCTTACAAAGGTCAATTACAAAAAAAAAATTTTACTCTACTAATTATACATCCGACCCTTTGGGCTTGGAGATGGGAGGGGGGAAAATGCACAGAATTGATAGGCACAGTGTGCTCCAAAAAAGACTTTTCAACAAACCTAGAAGCATCCCTTGCATGAAGGGAAGTTGAATTTTATCAAGCATCCTCTTTGGCAGCAATCTTTGCCAGATCGGCTGGTGTTAGCTAATCCAGCTCCACCAAGTCTAGCTCCGAATTTTGAGAGAGCAGGATCCTCCTACTTTCAAAATGGTAAGCCTTGAGAAATCCTCCCATTATGCTCTAGTAGGATCTTTTATTATTCTTCTAAGACTTCTCATCCTCGAATAGCTTCTTCTCCAAATCTGCGATCCGGGAATCCTACTCTTTGATCCTCCTAGTCAACTAACCTTGACTATGCTCTAGATCAATAATCTTTTTCTAACCTGCTTCAACCTCAAATTTTGCTTTTGCGTATTTGGTCTGATAGATTTCTAGTGCCACCTTCGCGCTATCCAGCCTCTTTTCAAAATCAATGGCTATTGTCCCAACCTCCGTCTCCTTCAAACTGTACTGATTTTTAAGGTAGAAATATTGATCCTTGGCCAGTAGCAATGCCTAAGACATTTGTACAAAACAAAACTTCATATAATTCTCTCAATACAAGGACACGCTGAAGTTATAGGTAAAAGGCACTCACTTACCTCTAAAGAATGCCTGATCATTGAATTAAATAGCTCCTCTGGACCTTTCTTGGACTAGCGTTGCATATTGGCTAGCAGCCTTAGTGACTCAGCATATTGATCTCGAACTTAGGCATTTGAGACACTCGGAGGCTTCATTTTATTTAGGATTCGTCCCCTCACATCTGGACACCTTAACAACCTCGGACGTTGGATATATATCTCCTCATTGAGCTCCTCAACATCTAAGCCTTTATCGATCAACCGTCTTTTCCACTAACCTTCCCTGCCATAATAGGACAATCCGACTACAGCTTTTCCCTTTTGATTGATGGCCACTTCCTCTGGGGCTATAGGAGCTTTAGGCTTTAGAGAAGGGGAGACTCGTACTTCTTCTTAGGCTGCTGGTTTATTAGTTAGAAGTGAAATTCCATCTATAAAAGAAAAAAGCCTCCCATAAATAATCATAAAAATTAAAATCAAGTTAGAAAGATACCTCTTGACAAACCAAATGTACCAGAAGAATGCACATGGTCCGAATAGACTCTCCACAAGTATCTTCTGGATATGTCCTCAGTAGATCAAGCTTCGGCCAAGCCATCAAGGTGCAACCATAAGACCATCTTCATTCCGTGATTAGGTAATCTTGGAGGCGATCTCACCCTGTGGCACTCATTAGACCACATTCGTTGGACATCCAGGAAGTCTGTAGGGTGCTCAACAATAAAAAAAAGTTATGCCTCCACTTCTTATGAAAATCTGGAAGCTTTACAAATAGATTGTGGTTGGGGATGACTAATAAGGAGAACATTAATTCTCCCTTCTTCTTGGTCAGGCTATACAAGTATCAGAGGACGTCTAAGTTTGGTTCTTTACCCTCTTCATGCATTAACTGGATAAATCCAGTTAAAATTCGATAGTTATTAGAGTGAAGCTGACCAGGCGCTATGTTATATCAATTTATAAATCTTTTTACAAAGGGATCTAATAGAAACTTTAAACCCCCCTCTAAATGGAAAAAATATACCACTAGCCTACTAAGCCTTAGCATGGGGGTATGAGCCCTAAATCTCCTATCTATAATATAGAGGGTATAATCGACGGGACTGCAGAACTGCCTCTGGTACCACCCTAGCAGTTCATCATCTATTTTAGACACAAACAAGTCAGAACTAACCTGTTCCCTTGGTGCCATAATATTATTTATGAAAAGGAAAAGCGCACGTACAACAAAGAAAATAGGAAGAGAAAGGGGAAGGATAAGATCACCTAGTTACAAAATGAGAGAATCACGATAGACAAAATGTAGTAGCAGTGGCAAAGTAAATGCAACACCAGAAAAATAAAAGAGCAAAATGCATAAACTCACAATAAAGGGGATATTTATAGAGCAACAAAAGGCTCTAGAGCAAACCATTAATTGCCCTCATCATTGCTTCACTTCTCCCTACATCATTAAGGGCAGTTTGGGAAATGACAAACCCACTAATCAAGTGGTCATCATAATGGCAACAGAAACTTCTTATCTTCTAACACACAAAAAGACATGTTGGTTACACAATTCAAATTTTAAATATCTAGGCATCAAGGCGATATAGTTGTTACCTAGCCCGGGCACATCTTTGCTAACTGTGTTTTTTTTCTTTCCAACTCAGCACAATAAAATCCAACATCACCCTCTAACAACTGAAGCTGGCTCTCTCAGGTCGCTCCTATAATACTGAGGACATGCATCTGAGCTATACCTATAGCACACTTAGACTATCCAGCACTTGAGCTGTGCTTTTAATGCACTGAGACTATACGACACTTGGGCCGTGCTTTTAATTCACCAAGATTATGTCCGATGACAGAAGTTGGCACCCTCAAGTCACTTTTATAGTACTAACTTTCTGAGCATGTAAGTCTCGCGTCCTTGCACCGAGTGTCTAAGCCTTGCACATTAGTTCAATGACTAAAGCTGGTATCCTCATGTCACTTTTATAGTACTGAGGTTCGGCACTCGAGCCATGCTTTTAATGCACTAAGCATCAAAACTCTAATGGAAATTGGTTTCGTCATGTCATTTTCACACTAATGGATTTATCCATTACATTCATTTTTATAGACTTTACGCACTCTAAGGTCCAGATGACACTTCAGCAATACAAGGGTTTCAAGACTCGATATCGAGCTTTACCTTCTTCTTGTGACTGAGGTTGACCGCCTCAGTTCACCCTTCCATGTCATTATGCTGTGACTAACCACTTTCCCTTTATACAGAAGAGTAAGTGTTCGATCATTTATATACTCGGATACGTCAGACATAAATATCCTGACAGACCCACGGGGGAGACTCTTGATATCACACATATATATTCCTATTTAATTAAAGAGTTTTATTTCTTGAATAAGATTACTCAGAAAGGGAGGGTAGCTGAATCCATTTATGAAAGGGACTCTGCCTCAAGAAGATTTCTAAGCAAAGAAGGAATACTCTCTTATTTGGTTTAGGATTCCTATCCCAAGAGGAATCCTACTCTTTTCAGGTTTAAGTATCACTATAAATAGGACCTCATACCTCTCATTCTAGATCATCTTATTCTCTTATATTCTAATTGTCTCTTGCTTTCTCTTTAAATTCTCTCTTTATTCTCTGACTTAGGCATTGGAGTGTTTGTGGGAATCTTCTCCACCTCTCACCTTGCCATTTATTGATTATTTGTAGGGTTTTAAGCTCAAGAGTTCTAGAAATAAGTTATCAGTTATAATCTAAAATCTGTAAGTAAAATATAAAATATGATATTATGTGGATAAAAATTAAACCAAACACTGCCATAATTAGAAACCTTCAGCTGAAAAAATAATAATAAGCTAAAGCTATCTATATAAAAAAACTATTAAGCACTGAATATTATAAGAAAAGTTATGCCCGACCATATCATATTCTACACTTCCTATCCTATAATATTATATCTATTGAGAAAACCATTTCATTTGAAAGAAATCTCAAAATTAGAGATTTGGTTGCATGTTAGGCTCTGAATTGTTATATTATAGAACTCATTACACTGAAAGAATTAGAATCATGTGACTTAATTAATGCCAACATAAAAATTATGCTAATTCTGAAACATTAGGGATTAAAGAATTAAAGATGAATCTTTTACATTAGCAAAACGGTGTTGAACAACAAAAAATCTACGGTGCAAAAATCTCATGAGTGTTCACTAAGATTATGCCAAAATTTAATGGATATCATATGTAGGCACATAGGCTCGTGTCACAATGAAGTTTTTTGGTGCCATGTTAGCATTGCATGTCACTCAGGACTTCATAGGTTGCAAATTATGCCATGTTAAGTGAAAGCTGAAAGCTTTAAGCTTGTTCTTATTATGCCACCGTGTATTTCAATTTGGATATATATAAGCTTGTTCTTATTATGCCACCATGTATTTCAGTTTGGATATATATATTTCAGCAGGTTAATCATAATGTATAAATGCAAAAATGTCTCACGATGCACGGTCTCACGCTCCAGTCACAAGCTAGACATGGAGGTTACCGTACCAAAATGCAAATAGGATTTCACAGAGTTTCTGATGTGCAGGATCCTAATTTCTTAGGCAAGCACAAAGCATACGTTATGTTACTTAAATAATTGAAAGCAAAAATTGCAGAAGATAAAAGAAAGCTTTAAAGAAAATAAATAAAAGACATTAAAACAATAAAGATCATTGAAACTTAAACTTACAAGAGTTTGTTATATAAAAAGTCCTTTATATTCCAAGTAGAGGGAGATATAATGGTTCAAATATTTAGAATGCAGAGGCTTACAGAAATCTTTTCTACATATATTTTTATTTTGTTACTGGAGAATTACAAATTTCTTAAGAAATCTTTCAGAAGGTAGAGAGGAAGAAGGAGGTAGAAGGATTCTTTCCTAAAAAATTTTCTTTTTCTAAAAAGTTCTCCTGCTTTGAAAGCAAGAGGAGGGTTCCTTATATAGAGGACGGACACCTTGTAAGCATATGGAGAGCAGGACAAGTGGGGTACAGAGGAGCATGAATTCTTGAAGGAGTCAGGGTGACTTGTTTTACTGCCTGCCAACTATCTTTCACAACCACCACCATGTGCTTTAAAATAATTATTGATTATTTTATCCTAATAGTGGAAAGTGGGTCCCCATCCTTGAGGAGGAACAGAGAGAAGTGGGATGGTAGCTGAAGGTGGAGCCAAGTATTTGACGTAGTAGTTGAATTTTCCTGAAGGTTATCCGAGAAGGTCCCATTCAGGAGAACAATACGTCCCTGCCAAAAGGAAAATATATTAAAATACTTTTTTTTATTTGACCCTAACTTTTGCATGGGCCACATTATACAAGGTTTTCAACCCATCGGGCTTATAATTACAACTACAGACATATATTTACAAAGAAAATATTTACAAATAAAGAGGTCCTATAAGCTTTTGGGCTATGGGCCTGTAACAGCCCAGACCAACCCGCATCAGATATTGTCCGCTTTGCCCAGGCCCAGCCCGCAGCGCACGATTTTAAAACGCGTCTAATGGGAGAAGGTATCCACACCCTTATAAGGCGTGCTTCGTTCTCCTTCCCAACCGATGTGGGATATCATAATCCACCCCCTTAGGGCCCAGCGTCCACGTTGGCACACCGATCCAGGCTCCAGTTCTGATACCATTGTAACAGCCCAGACCAACCCGCATCAGATATTGTCAACTTTGCCCAGGCCTAGCCCGCAGCGCACAGTTTTAAAACACGTCTAATGGGAGAAGTTATCCACACCCTTATAAGGCGTGCTTCGTTCTCCTTCCCAACCGATGTAGGATATCACAGGGCCTTTGGGCTTAATAGGAGAGAGAATCCCAAAACAATCATCCTCATTGTCATTACCCAAATCGACTAAAGGTTCTGAGTTTTCAGAGCTGTTGGATAGCACTGCAGAGGAAGAGGCTTTGGATTGAAGGAGCTGCTACATAATCTTAAAATATTCTTCTTTAGTTTGGTAGCTGCAAGGAGAGCACTAGCACGGGACTTTTGAGCCAGAAAGGAAGTTTGTGCCGAGTTCTAAGATTCAGAAGATCCAAGGAAACCTTGCTGTTGGAGCCAAGAGGAGACAATAGATTGGGAGATCTTATCTATTTTATTATAAGAGTTCCACCATTTGACCTTAAATCTTCTCTGGAGAACTATAATACCATTGTTAGAACAAAAGTTGAGGTACCATTGAGTTACCTAAGGGACAAAGAATTTAGAGCAATAGAGGGCAAGGAAGGTAAATTTCTTTTTAGGTTGGGAAGGTCGATAATGGGAGCAAAAAAGGTCAAAACCCTGTCGAATTTCAAAGGGAAGAAAATCAAGGATTGGTCCATAGTTATTCCACCATCTGGTGAACCATGTAGGAAACTCAGAAATATTAGCATGATCACTTAGGAAGAATAGCTAAGAATAGGTGTTAAAATGGTTTTGTATAAGGAAGGTGTTAAACCATGCCTGTTCATAATCCCAATATGAGTATGTACGGCAGAAGTCTATCTTTACTGAGAAGTTTACAGGGAAAGTTTTGGGTTTAAAGAGTTCTTGTCCCCAAGCAGATAGGTGGAGGACTTTAAGAATTTTGTAGGTTGAGTAAGAAGGATTAGGGTATCCTTTATGGTAGAAGTGTTTGAATTCTGTAGAACCAGTAACTTCCAAAATAGTTTAATAATATCCTTGGGGTTTTGAAAGATCCCAAAGTTTGAAAAACCAATTTGGAGGAAAATGATTTTGCATAGTCAAAAATGGGTCTTTACTGAAAAATCCATTTTCTATAGTCAAAATATTTTTAATAGAATTCTTTATAAGAAAATCAGAAGAAGTTTTTGATTGTATACAGACAACCTGTGAACTACTTGGAGTAGCCACAACTTTTAAATCTTCTTGAGAAATGGTTTTTTGAGAGGAAGAAGATTCACGTTTTTCAATTTTAGAAATGGGAAGAGGAGCCTTACCAAGTATACCTTTGTCTGAAGGAATGATCACCTGGTTTGCTTCTAAAGTTGAAGGAAGAGGGATAAGAGTATTTTAGATAGCTTTAAGGAGTTCCAGGGTGTTAGAGATAGAATCAATCCATTGCTGAATCTGGGTTTTTTTATTAGAATCATTTGATTCTTCTTGGTTTACTATATCGAACCATGATTTTATAGGTTTAAAAGTGGAGGGAAGAGGAGGATCAGGCTTGTCAGCCTTTTCTTTCTTTGTTTTTCTGGGCATCTTTATCTATTTTGCAAAAATTCTCTGGTCAAAAATTCTGGCAAAGAATTTGACTCTCCCTTTATATATTCTATATCAAAATCAAAAATACTAAGTATAGCTTGCCATCTTGCAAAAATTTTCTTTGAAGCAATATTTTGGACATCTTTTTATAAAACATCTTTTGCAGATTTGCAATCAACATGAAGCAAAAAAATTTTATGTAGTAAATCAGATTGAAACTTTATGATGCACATGACAATGGAAAGAATTTCTTTTTTGATGGTAGAATAGTTTTTTTGAGTATCATTCCAGTGACCTGAAGTATACTGGACTACAACTTCTTTACTATTATGAACTTGTTTGAGAATCCCCCCATATCCAAGATCACTAGCATCTGTTTCTACAATCTTAGGAAGACTGGGATTAGCTAAGTGGAGACAGGGAATATTAAGAATAAATTTCTTTACGTGTTAGACTATTCTGGTATGTTCATCAGTCTAGGGAATAGGGTTTTTCTTTAGTCTATCATGCAGAGGTTTTGCTATCCTATTTATATTGGGATAGAAATCTAATATATAATTTAGACTTCCTAAAAACCTTTGAAGCTAAGTTTTGTCAAGAATCCTATCAGGGAATTTTTTTTTCCAAATTCTAAGGTTCTTTCTATAAGGACAATGGTTCCACAGTATATATAGTGTCCTAGGAATCTAACTCTAGTTTGGAAAAGAGATATCTTTTTTTCTGAAACAACAAGACCATTATTCTTAACAGTGCGAAAAAAAATATTAAGGTGCTTGAAGTGTTGTTCAATAGATTTAGAGAAGATAAGAACATCATCTATGTAAACAATACATAATTCAGAATAGGGATTGAATATGTCATTCATTATTGTTTAAAATTCTGAAGGAGCATTCTTTAAACCAAATGGCATGACATTCCACTCATATTGACCAAATGGGACAGTAAAAGCAATTTTGTAATGATGATCTTTATGAATTTGTATTTGCCAAAATCATAATTTCATATCAAACTTTGAAAATACAAAAGCAGAATGAAGTTTTTGAAGAAGATCTTTTTTGTTAGGAATAGGATACCTTATCCATTGGAGGGCTGTGTTCAGAGGTTTATAATTTATGACAAGTCTCAGAGTACCTCTTTCTATTTCAGAAGCTTTATTAACATAGAAAGCAGCACAGCTCCAAGGGGACCTAGATTTTGAGATCAATCCTTTGGACTCGAGGTCTTGGATTTCCCTTCTATAGTGTTGTTCCAATTCAGCATTCATTTGAATTGGTCTAGCCTTAGTAGGGATATTTTTTTATCAAATCCTGGTTCATAAGGCAAATCAAAAATATGTCTTTTTCTATTCCAGAAAGCATTTGGTAAATCATAATAAATTTCAATTTTTATAGAATCAAGAAGGGAAGAAATTTTATGTTTTAAAACATCAGACTTTAATCATTGTTCAATTTTTTAAGAATAAACATTTTGCTTTAAATCATGCATATCAGTTTCTTTTCCTTTAATCAGAAGATTTATTTCATTTTTATAAATGGAGTGAGCTTTAACCAGATTGAGCTGTCTAGTTCTAGGCTTTTCAAGAAAGGGAAAGGATATGAGAACTTTATCATCTTTATAATCAATAGAATGGTGATTGACAAAATAGGGAGTAATTAAATTAATGAATGTTGTTCCTAAAATCACAGTGTAATGCATGTTAAAAACAAGGAGAAAGGAAGTTTTTAATAACAAATCACTATTTAAAACACTGGCTTCTGTTTTTCCTTCAATGTTCATTTTTGAACTGTTGGCAGAAGAAAGTGTTTCAGTGGTTTTTTCTTGAAAACATTTTGGAAAAACATGAGTCTTTATACAATTTAAATCAGCTCCGGTATCAAACAGAGTTATAGTGTCGATATGAAAATTTTTATCAAACACAATAGTAACCTTTATAATATATTTTCTTGAAGTGACTTTATTAAGAGCATAGAGGAAATCTACTAAAATTTTATCGAGGTTGGCTAAGGACTGAGGTTCTAGGTTCTTGGTTTCATCACTATCACTAGAGTCTTTAACAAGTTTAGTGACAAGGAACTGGATTAGATCATAATCCTTTTGCTGTTTTTCTTTAAGTTGCTTTATATCTTACTTTATGGTTTTTATCTCTCCCTGGAGTTCCTGAATTTCTCCTATTGGTCTTTTTCCTTGCTTTTTTCTTCCTAGGATGGTAGTCAGGTCATACATACTTGTACTGGTTGAAGGTAACTTTGGAGTTTCAAGGTCTTTTTTTAAGGATTGCCTTAATTGTTCTAGATATTTTTTCTGAACATCAGGATCATTTATGTGCTGGATGACATCTAGAATTAAGGTTTGTTCTTTGGTTATCATATTAATATGCTTCCCTGAAGAGACAAAGCAGGTATCTATATCGAAGGAAGAAGAGGAGGCTATTTCATCTATCTGAAGATTTTCCAGGAAATTTACAGAATTAGTTTTAGACTCGGACTTAAAAGTTTCTATAAGAAGGGCAAAAAGCTTTTCTAGGTTCATTTCTTCTAGATTTAATTCCTGAAATTTTCTAGAAATACGACAGTACTTAGAGATATGACCCTTTTTGCCACATTTATAGCAGGTAACATCTTTGAGACCAGTTTTTTGAGTTTTAGAAGAAGAGGCTTTATGTTTTGATGATTTTTTATGAGGTTTTTTGTAATAAGGTTCTTCAAATTCCTTTTTCTTTGAGAATTTCTTATAATTTTGGGAAAATCTCTTAGACGAAGGTTTCAAAGACTTCTTACTACAATCACCTTTACAAGAATTGTTATGGGTATAACTATAATCAAACTGTTTACAGAAGGATCCTAATTCTTTTTTAGACCTTTTTAGTTCCCATTTTAAATGTTTTTGGAGTTTTAAGTCCTGACAGATCTTAAGACCTTCCTTCTGGGTAGTACTGATAAGTTCGCCGTAGGTAAGCTTATCATAGGGAATGATGTGAGATCCTATGGACTATCTAATGATATTTCTAACTCTTTCTCCTAGAAGGGTAGGGAGACTTGCAAGGAATTTTTCTTTCCAGAAGGGCTAGTTAGAATCTTTTCTGAGCATGACTCTAGTAAGGAAAGTCGATCTATACCATTGGACATCACTTAGATTTTTGCATCTGAGATTAGACAGGAGATCAGCATTTTTATCTTTAAGATAGGAAGAATGTCCAATGAAATGGAGTGCAATCTCCAATGAAATGGAGTGCTATGGTCAATATGATGGTAGAGACAGCATCTTGAATGGGGCTTCCTGATTGATCTAGAATGGGAGTATTATCATCATTTTTCTGGATAGCATGAAGGATATCTAGTTGTTGGGGCTTAGTGAGATGAAAATCCCACCATCCTTTCAATTGTCCAGAAAATCCAGCTATAATAAGTTCTGCAACAGATCTATCAGAAGTTCCTGTTTGGGCTTTATAGGAATTATAGGCCATAGTCATTTGTTGGAGAAGAGTAAGGATTTGATATTCAGACATGCCATCGATGTTCCATTCATATATGGAATTGGCACTGAACTTCGATTGGACAAGCATATTAGGGTGAGAACCTATTTCAAGTTCTAGCAATCTAGACTGAATATAAGCAGGATTGGAAGAGTGAGGAATGATAGGCCAATGAATTTTTGATATCTTAGGAGACTATCCTTGAAAATCACCATCTTCAAAAGAGGTTTCTATATCTTTATTGAGAACACTAATACTTTGATTAACAGACTATGCAGAGTCGGGAATAACTTGTCCCGGGGTTCTACTAAAAGAAGGACTGACTTTACTAAATTGTTGTCTAACGGCTTCTAGGAATTCAGACCTATTACTTTTAATTTCTTGTTGAGCACTAGAGGATATCTGAAAGGGTTTAAACATAGGATTTTTAAGTTTTTCAGAAGGAACAGAGACAGAAAGTTCCATAGACTTTTGGGATCTATTTTCTATCTTAGACAACTGTTTACCTATGCTATTAAGGTGAGCATTGGTGAAGTTATTTTAAACTATTATATTTTTTAGGTTCTGAGAATCACTATCCTGAGGATTTTTATAGGGGCTAGCATCAACAGTGTCATTTCCTACAGAGATCTTTATTTGCCTAAGAGGAGGATGATCAGACTCAATTTCCTGACCATTAGTTATTTCCCAAACACTTTTCTTATTTCTAATAGTGACAGGATGAAGAACTTTAAAAGGATATGAAATATTATTTTCTGATGCGTATATTTCAAACCATTCAAAAAACAGTATATTTACTTTATTCTTGTAAACAAAATCATAAAATTCCTTTCGAATATTTTCTCTTATATGTAGGAAATTTGTAAAAAACCATGTTCTTCTTTCCAAATTATAAAATGCATAAAAGTCTTTATGTAAAGATTCTTTATTAGGAAGATGATTTTAAAATCCGTTGCTATATTCAATTAATATTTTTTCAAAACTAATATATTAAATTTAGTAATGAAATTCAATTTTTATCTCTAAATTAGCAACAAATTTAATAATTCGTCACTAATTTAGCAATGGATTTCAAATAGCGACGGATTTTGTTTTCCATCGCTAATATATTAAATTTTTTGTCTACCTAAATAGTACTATTTCTATTTTTAAATTTTTTGTTCCATTCAATAATTGTGTTAAAAAAAATAATTGAATTAAATTTTTTAAATTTACTAATTTACATATGAAAATTATTTTTATGTTATTTTTAAAAATGAGATTTCAAAATATGTTACATTGAATTTATTATTTACTATTTGTAGTTACTTTTATTTTTTTTATTATAACCGTTAGTTGTAAATATAATTTTTTTAAAAATTGCTTATAAACTAATTATTTTAATAATATACTAATGACTAATTTAGTTATTAAAAAATTATCTTTGTAACAAAATATAAAAATTTGGTATTGAAATCTAAAAAGACCAAAAAATCCAAAATAAAATTGACATAAACTTTAAACTGAAATTTGAGACTCTAAATGATAGAATTTGGGTTTGAAGTTAGACTTAATCATTAAAAGATTGCTTAAAAGAGCTGAGCCACTCGCAAGACATGTGTTTGTGTTTATTAATCTGATCAACAATGGTATGATAAAGGTTAGGTTTTGTTATGAATGCAGAAACTGATTACCATCAATGTCGCTGTAATTCTGTTATTTATTTATTGAGATAAAGGGCCTTCATGGATAGAACCCTCGATTTACCTGTATTATTGACACATTGTGAATGTATATTTTTTAATTAGAAATTATAAAATCAAAAAATAATGCTTCCTTTTATTTTAGCACAAACCAACTTTTTTTTTTCATTCAATTGATAATTATCAATCTTTTGCCTTTAATTTTTTTAATTTTTACATCCTAAACTTGACGTCCATTAAACTTAAACAATATGTCTAATCAAATTATTGCAACATCATAATTTTGAATTTCATTTTATAGGTCCTTAATGAATTATTATATTTAATTGGCTCTTTGAGCTTTTATTTTTCTAATTTTTACGTTCTTTATTAAGATAATATGAAACACATCTCAATATACATTGTATCTTCAACTATAATATGGAATGTATAGCATGTTTTTTTTTTTGTAAATAACTCAAGTTTGGATTCTAAAAACTTGAGTTCCACTCAAATTTAGCAAATATTTTTAATTTAAAATATTTTTAAATTAATTTTATATGTAATATAAATTTTAAAAATTTGGTTAAATTATTTTATAAATTTATTTAAAAAATTTAACTTAAATACTTCAAAGTAAATTAAACTTTTATTATTTATATAATTAGGATTCAATATACTGCTTTCAATATTAATTAATTCTCCTGTATAAATATTTAAAATTTATGAGTTCAATTTTTAAAACTTTTTAGTTTATAAGTACTAATGTATATTAACCTAACATACTTCTAAACAAAAATAATATAAATATAATATTAAGTTATTAACCTAATTATTTTTAACATAATATTAATCTAAATTAATTTTAAGTTTTAACATTAACCTAATGTGCATCTGAACAAAACTACATAGTTTTGAGTTTTGATATTTAAATATGCCCCAAAATTATATCCAAAAATGCCTTCAATTTATTTATAATATAATTTTAATATTATAATATAATGATTATAAACTAACTATATAATAAATTTAATAAATTAGCTATATAATAAATTAACTTTAAATTGAGGAATTACTTACTCTAAATAATCTTAACACCTCAAAGAAATTTATAATTATTACATAATACTAATAAATGCAAATTTAATTAGTATTGAATACAAAACTACATAGTTTTGATATACAACAAATAAATATAAGAATTATACTTATTAAGTTTAGTTTAAATCAAATTTAATATCAATATTAAATAAATATTATTTATATTAATAAATAACTACAATATTAAACTAAATATATTACTAAGTTAATTTAATTTTAAGAAAATATAAATAAATATAGAATACTATTAACTAAATATAACTATAATTAAAATTATTATATAATACTAAATTATTATTAAATAAATATAATATTAATTAAAAATATTATTAAATTAATAAAACTAAACTATTAAGTATTAATATTTGATAAATATAATTGAGATTATTAAATATACTCAAAAACTCTTACTTTCTTTTAAAAAAAAAATCTCTTACTAACACAAAACTACATCGTTTTATAATAAAACAATGTAGCTTTATTCTAAAACTAAACAACCCTACAAATAAAAACCTAAAACACATATCATTTTCATCATTTCCCTAAAAACCTAAATGTCGTCAATTCCATTGCTCTACCCCTACCTTCCCTCGATTCGCATTGCCCTCCCCTCGATTTCAATCTCGATTGCATATAATCTCGCCATTTATCTCCGCCATTAGTGTTTTTTTTTGTTGAATGCCCTATCAATTCGATTAAGTTCTCCATCTGCATGTAACCTCAGTCCGTTCTCTCTTACCAGTTGTAACGCTCGTTAGTACTAGCATATCGTAGATCGCAACCACCATTCATCATCATCTTCTTTTACTTCTGTCACCCTCGCCCTCGTCATGGTACATCAAAACCCTTACTTCTCCAATCATAGCTCTCATTTGTTCATCAATAAGATAATTTGGTTGATTTTTTTTTTATTCTTTTTAGCTTAATTTATTGGGATTTTTAGAAATTCTGTTTGGTTGGTAAGAAAAATTAGTTAAGTAAAGGAAATTGAAGTGAAATTATATATAAATTTAAGGCTTTTTTTCCAATTCTTTATTTTAGAAGATATCCATATGCATTTTATGCGAACATATAATATAAATAATTTTTAAATAAAAATAGAAAAACTTAGAATAAGGCATCTAATGCTAATTGTATCTTGTTTATGTTTTTTTGGTGCTACAAACTTTAGCATTTTTTTTGGTACTATAGCTTTAGCTTTTTTTTTTTTTTTTGCAAAATAAATTCTATTTGTTTTATTGTACAATGCCATTAATTATGGTACAATTTGGACCATATAACTACAATTTATGATTCGGTAAAAAAAAACTGGAATATATAAGAGTTGTTTGGCTTGCATGTCTCAGTTAATTCTATTTGCTTGATTCACTCATAAATTGTATAGTAATGGGAGGAGGTTTTGTTAGTTCTTGTTTCAAATGAATGATTTGCTTACAATATTATGCTAGTTCAATACAACCATCTAAGGATAATTTATTAGCTATCGATTGAATGAATGTTTAAGTGATTAAATATGGTTATTTGAGGTTATACATGCATCTTCTAGTTCAGTTTGGATGTGAGAAACATTATCAAACTAATTTTTTTACACCCCTAATAATAAAAATCTATTTCTTTGAAACTTTGGTAGAGCTTTGCTATCAAGTTCATTTGGTACTATATATATATAAATTTCATTATGTTTGGTATTGGTCTTGGTTCCATCATGTTGTTTTCATTGGGTTATGTGGTGAACTTTGAATAAAATAATTAAGACACTACCAAGGAAATGAAAAGAAACTATATATATTTATATAATGATTATAAATTGAGGCTACAAGGTTTGGGACACAAATGGATGAAATATGAATTGAGTTATAACAACATTAAAAATCTATAAAAATGCTTAAATTATTACAAATTCGATTGCCTGTCATGAATAGACAATAAAGTCTCTTAATGTATGATACGACCTTTTACATGAACAAATCATATGTAGACACGGGGTGATGCTTATGCACATATGGGTCGTCACTTGTGAATTTGTTTAATTGTCTCTTGGGTCTATAGCCTTGTTATAGAACCTAATTAACACTAATTCTAAAGGGAAAATTCAAACCATGCTATGAATGACACACCTACAACCTGGAACTTAGCAACATATAGGCTACGTGTGGATGTATTTATGCATCAATATATGTATATATACATTGTGAATGTATTTATTTACACCCTCAATAAAAGGACAACATTTAATTGATAGCTTATGAAAAACAATAAAAGTGGGTTTTGACACCTTTAGCATTCCTTTAGGATCGAGTGGATTTATAGACTCTAGAATATCAAAAACTAATCGCCCAAATGTCTTTAAGATTAAAGCAAAAAAATAAGTGTCTATTTTTACCTTTCCTTTTAAATTGGAAGCAGTCAATTTGTGTTGTTTCAAAGCATTCATGAAGTGTCATTATTCTAGTTATAATTTATTTTTTTATATATATAAATTTAATTATTTACTTATGTATTCTCTCAATTGGTTGACTTGTTTCATTTCATTGTCAAATTATAGGTCGTATAACCTCCCCTCCATAATTTAACATTAGTTGCCCAAGGAGTTATGTTTTCCACTCTCTTCTCTCTTCCTCTGCTCTATATTCAATTCAGACATGAAAATTATTAAAGTATTTATTTATCTCATTATTAGCTTGATTAATTATTTGATTTTTTTGTTATGCTATTGTGACTCATTTAGGTGTTTATCTTTTAGTAAATAGGTGTATGCATGAATTATTGCCAAAATTTTTGCCGTATGGATTGAAAATTAAACTTCAACATTGTATCAATGGCCAATTTATTGGTTATAATTTGAGGTTATGAAATCAGTTTATGAAAGCTCTTAACTTGATTTCAATATCTAGTTACATTATATAACTTGATTTCAAAATTAGGTTATAATTTGTTAAATTCGAGGAAAACTAAAATTTTCATGATTTTTTCTTTTCAAGCTTATAGGATGATATTTTTTTAATCAATTTATAATTTTTGTGGTATTTATTCAATTAACTTTAAAGGAAAACTTTTATTCTATTTATTTTTTATGTAATCGAGAAATTTATTTGTTGGATTATTATTTTAGTGTAGGCATAAAGCTAGGAATATAGACATTAGAGAAAATGAGACCAGATCAACAATGGAGAGATGAATGAAAATATGAGAAAATATAAAGAGCAAGTTAAACATGATCAACAAAAGATGAATGAAGACATGAGAAAATATAAAGAGCAAGTCGAACGTGATCAACGTGAAATGCAGGAACACATGGAGAAGTTTATGCATATGTTTTCACAGTCTCAACCTAACTCTCAGCTTCCACCATTTACAGGTCCAAATCATTATGCTACAGGTCCATAATCATTTTGCATAATTGATGATGTAGTTAATTTGGATAACTAATGATGTTAAGTTGTGTGGGTTTTATGTTTGGAACAATGTATTGAATTTATGGTTGTTTTGAAATAGATGTGTAATTTTATAAAAAATATTTAATGGTATCTGATTTCAATTATTAGTTTAAAATTTCTAAATTACTATAATTTGATTTTAAAAAATATTTAATGTTATATTAGGTACTAAATTTAATTTTAAGTGACAAAATATGAATTTAATTTTTTTTCAATTTGCTAAATTAGCAACAGAATTCAAAAATTCGATGAAATTCTAAACTCCATCGCTAATTTTACCGATGGATTTTTTAAATCCGTCGCTAATTTAATGATGAATTTTATAATTCTGTCGCTATTTTAGTGATAAATTGTAGAAATCCATTGCTAATTTTACCGATGGATTTTTAAAATTCGTCGCTAATTTAGCGACTAATTTTCCTATTTTAGCGATGGAAAAATCTGTCGCTAAAACACATATTTTTTATAGTGTCAGTAGAAAGCCAAAGCTACTTTTGTATTGATGTTGAACTGAATATATATGAGTACAACTATGCATTGGGTTTGTTACAGAGTTATTTATCTCATAATAAAACTGAGCTAATGAGATAAATATAACATGTTACATAACAATGTGATAAATTCAATCATAACTGATGTATAAGTCTAACACCCTTCTACAAGTTGCACAGAAATGGAGAAGATGTTCAACTTGGTGCGAAGATGGATATGGCAAGTCTTATGCAGCGATTTAGTAAGAATATTTATGATTTGATCATTAGATGATATGTATCAAACTTGAAGTGATTTTAGGTGAACTTTTTCCTTGACAAAATGGTAGTCAATCTCTAAGTGTTTAGAGTGAGAGTGAAATACTGGCATGGTGGTAAGATAAGTAGCACTTAGATTATCATACCATAAAGTTGGAGTTGTCGAATATGAAATGCCAAGTTCTTGGAGTAGAGATTGGAGCCAATTTAATTCCTGCACTGTGGTAGCTAAGGAACGATATTCAAATTCTCTGAAGGACTGAGCTACACATTGTTGCTTTCATGAACTCCAAGAAAGGAGATTGTTGCCAGGATATATAGCATAACATGTGATTGACTTCCTATCATCCAAAGAGCTAGCCTAATTAGCATCACTATATGCCTTAAAAGAGAAGGAAGAGAATTTGCATATGAGAAGTCCATGAGCTGAAGTTGATTGGAGATAGTGTAAAATTCACTTTACAGCTTGCCAATGGTCGTCAGTTAGTGCATGAAGAAATTATGTTGCTTTATTAACTGCATAAGAGATGTCGGGCCTTGTGAAAGATAGGTATTGGAGATTATAGACAGCGGGTTTAGCGTGCGTCCAAGATTTTAGCAACTGCGACACTGTTTGAGCTCAGGGCTCTAGAGAACACACTAACCGCTGTCATAAAGACATAGTGTGGAGATGAGGAGTCACCACCCAGGGTAATAACTACAACATATAAAAAAGGTGGTACTCGATTCCCTAAAAGAAAGCTAGCACCAATAACCAGGAGATTCTGGATATGGAATACCAACTTCTTTCAGTCTCGTGTTCATTTAGAATTACTTTATGAATTATATATCATCCTCTATTTACATGCAATTTCATATAAACTCTTACTCTAGCAATTAACTCCAAGGCAAAGTAGTTATGAAAATACAAGTAAATAATATATTCAATCAAACATATAATCCCTAAGTTAGTCTAATATACATGGATTTTAATTAACTGAACTAAATCTACATGTTTTAATTCATGAACCTAAAAGACTAATTCCTTTTAATTTTAATTAAATGAACCTAAGTCTATTTATTTTAATTCTAAAAATGGGCCTAAATCTATAAATTATGGAGGTATTTAAATTAATGGGCCTAATTTTACATATTTTAATGCTAAAGTGATTTTAAATCTATAAATTATGAAAAAAGCTTAAATTTAAATGGGCTAAGTCTAATTAATTTTATTAAATTAAGTGGGCCTATGTCTAATTTACTAAATGGGCTTAAGTTATTTCTAACTTAAATCTAATTAATTATAGGCCTAAAATGCATTTTAATTAATTAAACCTAAAAAACCTAAATTTATATGGGTGGATTAGAATCTAAATGGGCTTAAGGCTCAAAACACATAAGAATAAACAAACAAGCACAAAACACATCAAAATAAATAAACAAACCCAAAAAATAAATAAAATATATCAAAACAATTAAATTAATGATCAAACAACTAATTAAATTATTTCCTTCTAAACCCTAATTTTCATTAGCATGCAACCTAAATTAATTTATTTCCTCCATTAATTTTAATTAATTACCCAATTAAAACCCTAATTTTACTAACCAATTAATCAAAATAAACAAACAATCACACATAAATAATTACATTATTCCCACTATTAGGGCTATTACAATAATCTATTAAAAATAATAATAAAAATAATTCATGAATTCCCAAAAATAAATAAATAAAATAAAACAATAAAATAAAATAATAATAATAAAATCCTAGAAATTATATCTCTACAAGGTGTTATCCATGGCATCCTATGGACCTCTTATAGATTTGATTCTCCAAGTATGATCATCATGTGTTTTCCTTCAAAATCACCATAAAAAAAGAATTAGTGAGTAAATAATAAAAATAATAGAACAAAATAAAAATCAAAAAAATAAAATCAAATAAATAAATAAATCAAATAAAAGAGAACAAAGAGAAAGTGATGCTTATGAATGTTTCTTAATGAAGTGCTCATCAGATTTGTAGAATAAATGTTCTTGATAGGACTTCGGATATTATTCTTCAAATATTCTTCAGAGATCTTTTAATCAAGCAATTAAACAAAAGAAATTTTGTAGAGAATAATATATTTTTTTCTCTTTTCTTCTTTTTTTCTCTCGCTTTTCCTCCCTTTTTTCTTTTCTTGGTTCCTTTTTTTTCCTTTCCTCCTTTCGTTTTTACTCCCTTCTCCCTGTTTTTCTTTTTTCAGAGCTAAAACCCTCCTTATATAGGGATACATCTTAAAACCCTAATTATAAATTGATTCCTAAAAGACTTCTATTTCCTTAAAAAAATATTAAAATAATTTTAGGAGAATTTCAGACCAATTAGGACTCAATTTATTTAGTAAATTCGAGCTTTATCCTGAAAATTCAAGAATTTATGGAAGGAGTCTAATTCCGACCAGAATTATGTAATTCTTACTGAATTTGTGTAACCCTTATTGGAATTTCATAATTTTGATTGGAATTAGATATTTTTTTAATTACAGAAAGGTCCTTGAAAGAATTTAAGTTTTACAATTAGATCCCTAAAAAGCATTGCAATTTAGTCCATGAAAACCTCAAATCCTTTCTTAAAAAAATGCAATTAGACCTTTAAAGTTTCAAATTTTAAATATTGAAGACCTATTCATGACATTTTTATTATTTGATTCTTTTATCACATCCATAGCTCATCATTCCGAAATTGGGTGTCTACAGAGACCAGCAATGATGCTTCTATAATAAGTTGCATATTGAAGTCGCTCACCTTTGTACAAGGATAATTTATATGACACACATAAAGGAGTAGTGACTCCTTTAGCAGAAGCCATATGTGCTCGGTGTAAAAGGTCACGAATGTATTTCTTTTAGGTGAGTAGGAGATCGGATGGAGTGAAAGTGGCTTTAATGCCCAAGAAATAATGCAAGGTGCCAAGGTCTTTGAGAGCAAAATGAGTGGTGAGAGAGTGAATGACCTTATACATAAACTTTTGAGATGAACTTGTAAGTATTCAATCATCAACATAGATCAAGAAAAATGCTAAAATGTCTCTATTTGAGTAGAAAAATAATGAGTTGTCCATTTTGGAACCCTTAAAGCCTAGTGTTTGAAAAGCAAAGGTTAAACACTTGTACCATTGAACAGGTGCTTATTTCAAGCCATAGAGGGAGCGCTTGAGTTTGCAAAAATGAGAGGGAAATTGTTTACTCATAAATCCTGAAGGTCATTGCATCTATACTTCTTTATCAAGATGTCCATGAAGGAAGGCATTTGAGACATCAAGTTGCTTGATATCCCAACCTTTGCTAATGGCCAAAGAAAGAATGAGACGAACAGTGCCTGGTTTAATTACTGGGCTATAAGTATGATTAAAATCAAGGCCAAGCGTTTGATGAAACTCTTTGGCTACTAAGCAAACTTTATAGCGATTAATTGTGCCTTCCGGTGTATATTTGATGCAGTACACCCACTTGCAATCGATCAAGTTATGAGCAGTATATGTAAGGACAAGAGTCTATATATTGTTTGCAATAAGAGCCTTGTAATTATTAGTCATTGCATTTCCCCAAAAGGGTAAGAGGAGGGCTTCTCAGTATGATGAAGGTTCAGAATTGGAGGTTGTATTAGTGTGAAAGGTTTTTGGCTTGAGATTTCCCATTTGAGAAGTGGTGATCATGTGATGTTGATAGCTTGGAAGAGGAAGGGAAGGTTGAGAATTTTGTGGCGGATATGCTGTTAAGTCAATAATTAAAGGGAGGTCGGGGTTGTTGTGTTGAGAAGGGGAGTTGTATGAAGATTTGAGTTGGATATGGGATCAAAGGGGTTGGTAGGACATGGAGATGAAGTTTGAGTTTTAGTGGTAAAGGAAGATAAGTTGTTGTCTTCGAGTAGTGGTATGGATGGATAAGGATTTGGTTGCAAAGTTTGTTAGAATTGGATTGTAAGGTAGATAAGGAGAAAAAATAGGCAAATAGGAAAAGGATGTGGAATTTAACGTTTTACCTAGAAATTCAGTATTGGAACATGAATGTGAGGCAACTCTTTCACGTTGTTGATATGGGAATATCTGTTCATACAAAATAACATGACGTGAGATGATAATTTTCTAGTAAGCATGTCAAGACAATAGTAACCTTTTTGAATTTTACAATAGCCAAGGAAAACACATTTTGAGGAGTGAGGAGAGAATTTTGTAGTTGTTTAAGAATGTAACCATGGGTAACAAAGACATTCAAAAACACGAAAGTCATTGTAATTTGGTTTATCTTTAAATAATTTTGCAAATGGTGATTTATTTTAGAGCACAAGTATTAGAAGCCTACTGATGATGTAAAGTGTTGTGTCAAAGGCATATGGCCAATAAATATGGGGTACTGAAGAATGATTTAGAAGGGAGAGAGCAGTTTCCACATTGTGATGGTGTTTGCGTTCTACACAACTGTTTTATTTAGGAGTGTAAGGACAAGAACTGCGTTGAGTGATTCCATTTTCACTAAGAAAGGAAGTGAAGCTCTGAAATTCACCTCCCCAATCTGATTGAAAAATTTTAATTTGATGACCAAAAAACTTTTCAACAACATGTCTAAATTTAATAAAAGTGCTAAGAACTTCATATTTGTATTTTATAAAATAAATCCAACTATATTTGCTATAATGATCATAAAAGATAACATAATAGCGTTTTCCATCAATAGAAGACACAGGAGATGGACCCCAAAGGTTTGAACAAATCAACTCTAAAGGTTTAGAAGCACTAAAGAAAGATCTGGAAAAAGGAAGTTTGTGACTCTTGCTAATAGAGAACGAATCACATAAAGGAAAATCATTACTACAAGATTTAATATTGGACTGAAATAAAGCTTGTTTGACAGTGTGGATGGCAGCATGAGCAAAACGAGCATGCCAAGTGGATAGTGAACAAAGAAGGGCACGTGGAGAGGTTGCTAGAGATGGATTTGGTGTCATGGCCAAGGAGTATAGTCCACTCTTATTTTGGCCTGTAAGAAGCAAGTTCCTCATGCGGATATCCTTAATCTCAAAATAGGAAGGGAAAAATTCAATAGAAACATCGTTAGTGTTGGTAAAGGAAAAGATAGAAAACAAATTATGACATATGTCAGGAGCATGGAAAATATCATGTAAATGAAATAATTTATTCTTGAAAGAAAATTAAGAGTTATCAATATGAGAAATTGAGATGGTATTACCATTGCCAATTGTGATATCATCTAGGCCATGATATTCTTTTCAATGACTAATATTCTCAATATTAGGAGTAAGGTGATGAGTTGCACTAGAATCCAAGATCCATTACTAAGTGTTTGGAGCATAATTGGTAGCCAAATTAGAGGATGGTTTATGGTTGAAAGATTGGGTGTTGCGATTTAGTTTTGAGGAAGAACATGTGCGTGCAAGGTGTCCAATTCCATGACAATTATGACAAGTGAGTTGAGTGGGATCTTGAGAAGTAAAGGATTGCAACGATGAAGCATATGAAAAATTTCTAGAATAATTACTAGAATGATATTGTGGTGGATGAGAACCTCCATAACCTCATCCTCTGAATGGGTGGCCACCTTTGCCTTTGAAATTTGAGGAACATGATTTGAAGAATGCAGTAGGTGGTGTAGGCAAGAGAGGCTCTTTGCGTTTGGAAGCAGCTTGAAAACTTGCCTCTTCACTTAACAAGAGTCTGTAGAGATCATCAAACGTAATTGAGTCTATTCGATTTTCCAAGGATCGGATGAGTGGACGATATTATGGTCCCAGTCCATTGGTGATGACATAGATGATGTCATCCTCATTCACTAGGTTTTGAAGAGTAGCTAAGCGATCAGCCATGCTTTTGGCTCTTTGTGTGTATGCAGCCATAGATTCTGTTGGCTCTTGGTAAAGCTTAAAAAATGCTGACTTAATGCTATTTGTTGCTTTTGAGCCAAAGGCATATGTGCGAGCCAATTTATCCTAGGCGTCTTTTGCATTCAAGGCTCCAACAACTTGAGGAATAAAAGCTTCTATAATTGACCTATGATCCAGCTTAGGACTAGTTGGCCTTCACGAAACCAGGCTTCATATTGCGGATTAGGTTGATTTTTCACTATTGGTGGGGGAGAAGAGAGACGTCCATCTATGTGCTTTGATAAGTCATAACTGTTGAGAAGGGGAAGAATTTGTGCTTGCCATAATAGATAGTTTGTGGCATTTAATTTGATGGGAAGATGGGTAGCAATATTTGGTAATGTTGAGACTTGAAAGGTAGAGGTGATAGGTGCGTTGGAAGAAGAATGCAGATTGGTTTGGTTGCTTTCGCTTGTAGGACTACCGTTGGCCATTGATAATTTTAGAAGAGATGGTTGTTAAACCTTGAGTTGGCTCTGATACCATTTGAAAGTATCAGTAGAAAGTCAAAGCTACTTTTGTATTAATGTTGAACTGAATATATATACAGAGTACAGTCATACATTGGGTTTGTCACAGAGTTGTTTAGCTCAGAATAAAACTGAGCTAATGAGATAAATACAACCTGTTACATAACAACGTGATTAATTCAATCATAACTGATGTATAACTATAAAAATATATAGTCTGGCATCAGGACTTAATACCCCAATGATCACAACGCCATAAACTTCTACTTTTGTACTTTTCATGGACTTAACATAAATAATATATATTTCCACCAAACTTCTGTTTTAATTTGTTGTTTTGCGTGGGCATTATAGAAATAACATAATTCCACATTTTCATAGTTCTTAACATCCCTAAACATCTAGTTTAAGGTGATTTATTTTTGAAGCACAAACATGTTGGTATGCATTACGTGCTTCGAACTAGCAAAGCATATGTGCAACAAAACAAAAAACCCATAAAGCAAGATAATAACTTAATTAAGCATTGACAATCATACCACCTGCGTGTAGAAGAACGAAAAAAAAAATGTCAAATTAGCAATCAAGTGATACTAGTCATGTAAAACGAAAAAAAAAAAAAGGAATTCTAAGGATTGTTGAATTGTGTTAAATAGTCACCATTAGGGTGTATAACTTGGCCAGTAATGTAGGAGGAATATTCATTGGAGGCCAAGAAGACATAGGCAGGTGCAACCTCACAAGGCTGTCCTGCTCTATCCATTGGCGTTTCGCTTCCTCCTCAACAGGCAAAGCTGCTGGTTGCAGTGGCGTCCACATTGGACCTGCTGCCACTGCATTTACATGAATTCCTTTCTCTATAAGCTGCGTTGCGAGGCCTCTCGTGAAGGTTAAAATTGCCCCTTTACTAAAGCTATAGTCCAGCAATCGAGGGTGGCCTTTATAGGCTAGCTACAGATGTTGTGTTGATGATGATGCTCCCCTTTTCATATGCTTAAAGCATGCTTCCATGCATACATAGCAATCAATTAAATCATTTTCTATTCCAACTTCCAACCTTGATTGATAAAAATGGAAAATTTTGAATTCAAAAACAGGAAGCTGAACGTGAACATACATGACATATATATATGTTTCGTCTAAAATTTGAATTCAAAAACTAATCCTTGTTTTCGTCTGAATAACAATTTTTATATTAACCTAATAAAACAATAAATCAATATTGATTGTGAGCACCTTAATTAATTTCAAAATTTCCAATTGATAAATCCAAATCTATGACTACTCTAGCACATATATTAAATAGATTTGGCATTCTACCAATAATTATTGAAATCAGTTGCAAGAAAACTATTTTCGTTTAAACAATATTTTGGATTTAAGCAATAGTATATGTAATCGCATTAAATTAATTGTTGAAAATTTTTATTACCTTTATAATTCTGCTCATATTGAAACAAATTTATTAGAGCCTATGGAGTCTAAATACCAGAGACAAAAAAAAATGATAAATTTAAAAGGAAACTATTTTCATTTAAATAATTGTTGGTATGCAACTTAAAAAAAAGGTTTTAGGAGTATTAATTTTATTTCTCTATATATCTTGTATTGTTAATCTATATGAAGGATGTATTTTGTTTAAAATGATAATTATTTATAAATTTAATTACTTTTAAAAATAAACTTAACTTTTAAATTATAATTAATGAAATCAGATATCATATGTTGGTAAAAAAAAAAAGGAGATATTATATGAACACATTTTCTTCAATTGTAATATTTAAGTTAAAAAATGTGTCAAAATTATTAAAAAAAATAGATCAAAATATATATTTTCCTAAAATTAAAAAATAATTTAAATTGGTAAAAGTAGTAAATATTTTATTTTTATCAATAGTCCTAAATTCTTTAAGTAAATAGAAAGACAATTACTAGGCAGCACGATCCTTTTCCATTTATACCATTACCATTTTTGCAGCAATTTTTTCTTTGATGATAACTTGACAAAGATCTCATTTGCACATAATTTTATTACATTTATTTGGTCTAAACCACGACCATTATTAGTTTTATTAGTTTACATACACCAATAAGATAAATTCAGAATACATATATATATATAATTTAGTATCGATTGCTTTATAGTATAGATTCATAAGTCAAACTGAAACCGAAATTCAGCGAAAGAAACCCGGAGAAAAGATCAAGCATTAACAATCAAACCCCCTGCAAGCGAAATCCAAGAAGAGCAAATATTTTGTAAGTGAAAATATATACAAAGAAGCAAAAAGAATATTTATGATGAGAAAAAAAAAATTAATTAGCATATATAGCACATATATACCATTAGGATGCAGAACTTGGCCAGTGACGTAGGAGGAAGAGTCATTGGAAGCCAAAAACACAAATGAAGGTGCTATCTCGTAAGGCTGTGCTGCTCTATCCATTGGTACTTCGCTTCCTAATTCTGCTACTGACTCAGCAGGAAAAGTTGCAGGTTGTAGCGGTGTCCACACCGGACCCGGTGCAACTGCATTCACACGAATTCCTCTGTCTATAAGCTGTAGTGCTAGACTCCTTGTGAAAGCAACTACGGCTCCTTTAGTGGAACTATAGTCTACCATCACTGGAATGCCAGCATAGGCTGTAACAGATGCGGTGTTGATGATACAGCTCCCTTCTTTCATATGCCTTAAAGCATGCCTGCACATATCCATTATAGCAAAAACATTAGCTATAACGTAACAACTTATGCTTGACTGAAATTAGAAGGAAAACTTTTTAACAATTCTTTACTTGGACATGAAGAAATGAGCAAAAATGTTGGTCCTGAACACCCTCTCGAGCTTAGACTCAGCGATGTCTTCGATAGTAGTAGTGTAGAACGCCTGACCTGCGTTATTAACCAGAATATCGATATGCCCATATTCACTCATAACTTGATCAACAACCTCTTTACAATTTTCTTCAAATCCAACATCAGTATGTATGGCAATAGGGTCTTTTGCTCCTTCTACTTTCACCTCTTTTAAAATTTTGAGGATGTGGTCTCTGTCCTTGTCCTCCTGGCCTTTCACATATGTAAAGGCTACAGTTGCACCCTCCAAGGTAAAGAAGTAAGATACAGCCCTTCCTATACCAGAATCTCCCCCTGTCACCAGAGCCACCTTTCCCTGCCACGAATTTTCAGTACATATATAATTTAGATCACTGGCATCCACACAACAATAAGCATTTTTTTTAAAGAGAAAAGACTGTCAATTATTTCAAATGTTTAGTTGCAAGTAAGCACAACAATTCAAGACATGCATTTTGTTTAGAGACCCGCTACGTGAATAGCAGTATCACGGAGAAGAGAAGTTCTTTTTTATCTCTATTTTTTTTTTTGTTTCCAATAAAGCAAAAATAGGGTAAAAAAGGAAAATAAAGAAAAATACTTTTGTCTTTTATAGTAATCTAACTTATCATAACCCGCGACATATATTATTATTCTTTAAATTATTACATTCTGCATTGCAAAATAATTAACATATTGCTTAATTAAGCTCAAAATTTGAAAGGATTTTGAAAGGTATAATGGTTAATGTTGCAGGTTTCGATAACAATAATGTTTTTACAGACCTACAAAATGATAAAAAAATTATTTAAAAAAAAAACTGTTATGATGTGATTTGCTACACCATTCAATATCATTACCCAAATTAAAATTATATTCTAATTATAAGGCAAACATTTCACATTTAGTTGAAAAAAAAAAAGGGTTTTACATGGAGCTTGTTGGAAGGCTTGTAGTGAGGGTTTATGAATTGAGGAAGAGGGTGCATCAGATATTCTTTGCCTGGCTGCTTGTCTTGAGTCTGTGGTGGAAACCGGTAGCCACGTTCGGTTGCCATATATTATCTTTTATCAAAAACTGAAATTTCTGGCTTCTAAAGTAAACTACAGCCAAGGAAAATCAGAAAGGACTGTCTATAAATGCAACTGCGAAAAAGAGAGCTTTGGTTTGGAGTGGATGAGGTTGCCATAGAAGGATATACATATAGATACGAAGTTAGTTGATCTATCCACGCAAGTGTTAGTGATGTCGTGCAAGATGTGTCGTGGAAGCCGTGCTTGAATTATTATATTTTATGTAGAAAAAGTACCCATAGTTTAGGTGAAAATGTTTTTACATTCAAAAGTTAGATTGATACAAATTTAATATTTATATTAATATTCTGTTTATTTATATTAATATTTTATCTCTATTCAACTGTAATCCAATTATGACATATGAATTTTAATTTTTGATTTGGTCTTGTCTTATATTTTTATTAGTTAAATATAAAATTTTTAAAATATGCATCATAAATTTGATAATTGGATATAATATACTGAAATAGACAAAAATTTCCTTCTTTAAAAAAATTTGTTTGAATTATTAATCAACTTAGAAGGAGCTTGTAAATATTTTCTTAGTTTTAATATAATTTCTAAGACTAGAGGGAGTATTATATGTATTTCAAAACAATCATTATATCTTATAAAATAGTAGAGGCCGCCGATTTTTCTTCTTTTCACATTGAAATGCCTTGATATATCTAGAACATAAAATCAAATTTACATTCAAAAGAAGAAATCGAGATCATCATGGCCAAAAATTTTTCCCCCTAGCCTTTTTTCGTGTTGTTATTAAGTCTAATCTTTTACCTTATCCTAACTGTATAAAAAAGAAAAATCAAAATCCCACAACTCCATGAAATCCAAAATTCAGTGGTTTGGAATAGTTGAATTAGACTAGTTCAATACATTTTATTAATTCAATTTATTTCTTTTTTCTATTTAGACTCCATTTATTTGTGAAAAATATATTATCTTTGAAACAAAGAAAATGTTTTCCGATATTTGGTTGCAATATTAGAAAATATTATCATTTGTGACAATAACACTTTTTATTATTCAAATTATCTCTTTGTAATGGACTTAATGTATATTATTTATAAATTATCTCTTTATAATGGACCTAATGTATATTGTTTAAAAATTATCTCTTTATAATGAACATGATCTATTGATACAAAACCTATATAAAAGAATGAAAGGAAAAAAGAAAGCGATGAGAGAAAAAATGAAAAAAAAAAAAAGAGGGAAAGGAGGAAAGAAGGAGAGAAGGCAAAACAAATAAGGAGAAAATAAAAATAAAAGAGAGAAAGGAAAAAAAAAAGAGAGAAGGTAAAAAAAAATGAGAAGAAGGTAAAAAAAAAGGGAAAGGAGAAAAAAAGAGAGAAGATAAAAAATAAGGAGAAAATAAAAAAAAAAGAATGAGAGAAGGAAAAAAAAGGATAAAATAAAAATAAAAAAAGAGAAGAAAAAATAAGGAAAAAAGGACAAAAGTAAAGAAAAAATAAAAAAGAAAAGCATTTTAGGTAAATTTCTTTTATTTTTAAGTGTTAGAAAATAATTTCTCATTTTAAAGATGAAAAATTATTTTTTTGTTCTGGAAAAGTTTTTTCTGCAAACAAATGGAGCCTCAATGTCTTCGATATTTAGTAATTATAATGGTTGTAACTGATTCGGAGTTCAAACCAATGAACCCTCAAAAAGATCAAAACTCTCTTAGCACCACCTATTTTTTCCATATACCTTGACCTTAAGATCTTATTTGGAGGAGTAACATATTGGTATTCAATTTATTTCTGTGATAATAACTTGATGAGTATATAATTAGATACAAACATATGACTCTAGCCAGATTAAGATGGGTGCTTACTAGAACACCTACCTAGTTACATAAACATAATCTCCTTTATTAATCAATATAATCCAACCCTATCTCATTTCAGTAATAGTAGTACATACCGCTTGCATCATGCATTTACAGTATAGCACCTGTGCACAATATATAGAATATCAAATATTTGGTTAAGTGAATGTTTATGTACAAATAAATAGTTATATATACAAACAAAAATATTTGGTTATAAAAAACACACCGTTAGGATGCATAACTTGAGCCAGTGATATAGGACGAACAGTCACTGGAAGCCAAAAAGACGAAAGAAGGTGCAATCTCAAAAGGTTGTGCTACCTGTCCATTGCCACTTCACTTCCTAATTTTGCGATCTTCAAAAGATGCACTCTCAGCAGGCATAGATGCTAGTTGTAGCGGTGTCCAAACAGGACCTAGTGCAACAACATTCACACGAATTCCTGTCTATAAAATGCAGAGCTAGACTCCTTGTGAAAGCCACAATGGATCCTTTAATGGAGCTATAGTCTTGCAACACTGGATTTCCAGCATAGGCTACAATAGAAGTAGTGTTAATGATGCAGCTCCCTTCTTTCATGTGCTGCAAAGCATGCCTACGCATTTAATTTATGCAGCATTATAAGTAAATCGTTTAGTAAAATTCCTCTTTGTTATGCAGCATTATAAGGACAAATTAGCCACATTTCACTGTTCACTTGAAGAATAAAGAAATAATTGTAAGCTTTGACTGAATGGTAATGGCCCTTGAGCTGTCTCGAGAGTGGTGATGTTTCGAGTTTACACTCTATTTTATCACTGAATTATCTTTACCTGGTCATGAAGAATGAGTAAAAATGTTTGTTCTAAACACCCTTTCGATCCTAAGCTCAGTATATCTTGAATGGTATGAGGGTGGTACTGTTCAGCTGCATTATAAACCAAAATATTGATATGCCCATATTCACTCATAACTTGATCAACAACTTTCCTACAATTCTCTTCGAATCCAACATCAGTAGGTATGGCAATAGGGTCCTTTACTGCTCCCCCTGTCACTAGAGCTACCTTTCTCTACCATGCCATATCTATAGTTTAGATCATTGGCATTCACTTTTAACAGCTTTTTTTTGTAAGTAAATAAATAAAAAGTTTACATGGAGCTTGTTGGAGGGCTTGTAGCAAGGATTTATGAATTTTGGAAGAAGGCGCATCAGATACTCTTTGTCTGGCTGTTTATCTTGAGTCTCTTGTCACGGAGCTATTACTTTCTCCTCAAAAAATTAGTTTATTGGAATGTGCAGTGCCCACATTTATAAATCCAAGAATTTCTCCACAACTTTCTAATGTGAGATTTATGACATTCTATCCCACATGATTGTGCAATGCCCTCGGACCTACCTCAATCCTGGTGTCTCTCGTGAAGGCCCCATTGTAGACAGTAGGGTTTAGTGTGCGTCCAAAGTTTTAGCAACCGCAATACTATTTGAGCTCAAGGCCTTAGGGAACACACTACTATATCATAAAAATAAAGAGTGGAGATGAAGAGTTGTCATCCAGGGTAATAACCGGAATAAATTGCTTTAGTGGTACTCGATTTTCTAAAAGAAAGCTAGTACCACAACTAGGAAATTTTGAAAATGGAATACTAACTTCTCTTAGTCTCTTGTTCATTTAGGATTACTTTATGAATTATTACTTCATTTTCTAATTACATGCAATTTTATTAAACCCTAATTTGAACATCCATCTAACCCTAAGACAACTAATCATAAAATCACAAATAAAAAAGCATTCATGCAAGGTGTAACGTCCCTAAATCTAAACTAAGTTAATTTTATTTAAAAGTTAGCTAATTCTACATTTTATTTACAAGTGAAGTGGGCTAACAAACGACCTATAATTTTATCAATTTTAGTGAACCTATATATATTTATTTTAATTTATCTAAAGAAATGGGCTTAAGTCTATAAAATTTTAAAGGAAAAGTTGAATTAGTAGGCCTAAGTCTAACTTGATTTTATTTTAAGTGAAATGTGTGCTTAAATCTATTTATTTTAAAAGTAATGAAATAAAATGGGCTAAGCTAAATCTAAATAAATTTTAATTAACTAGAAAATGGGCTTAAAGTCTAAATTAATTTTAAAAAAAATAAAAATGTTTTATTGGGCTGGGCTAAATCTAAATTGATTTCATTAATTAAAATGAGCCTAAATCTAGTTAACCTAAAATGGGCCTACATTGATTTTAATTAAATTAAACCCTAAAATCAATTTAAGTATATTGATTAAGTGGGTTTAGACCTAATATGGACTTGGAGTCCAAAAGACATGAAAACAAAAAACAAAACCCAATTCAACAAACATACCAAAAATAAATCAAAACAACAATTTTTGCATTATTTTTCTAAGAAACCCTAATTCAATTTCATGTAATCCTAAAATTAATCTACTGTCATCATTGATTTTATCAGGTTTAATCAAGTGAAACCCTAATTACTAATTAATTTTAAGAACACAAAATTAAATAATTATTATTCTCACTATTAGGGTTATTACAATTCCTACGTGAATAAAATAAATAGGAAATTATATACAAACCCAATAAAAACAAATAAAATAAAAAGCAAAATCCTAAAAACCTACGTTAAAATGTTACAGGTTTTAATCCATAACATTCAATGGATCTTGTCACGACCCAAATCGGGAGTCATGAGCGGCGCTAGGGAACGAGAATTCTTTCAAATTAGGAACCCGTAGCAAACCTTAAAAATTAAAAAAAAAAAAAAGCATGCAATAAATAAATAAATAAAAACACCAGAATTAAAATCTTAAATTAATATAAAAATAAATACTTATATCATATCATAAAATAAAAATATTTCATACAATATTTAAAGAAAGGTCTCTAACATAAAAACCATTCTGCATATTCAAACTACTACTACTACTACTACTACTGCAGTTTTCTAGAGTACAATAAAGTTCAGGTAAGTAATTTACATAAACTAACCGGGGCTGAAGAAGTTCGGTGGATGAGTCTACTATTAAGGTCTGAGGAAGAAGAATTTTCTATAAAATAAACAATTGAGGGAATTCAGACCTTACTGGGTGAATTATTATATCATAGATACATGCACCTCCTAATGTCATATGCAATCAAGTATCAGTATATATAATAAATATATACAGGCATTTCACATAGATGCTAAAATCACTTTTATGTATAATAAATGTTGAAAAACATTTATATTAATGAAGAATCAAATAGAGCCCTAATTAATCGCAACCTCAATAAAAAAAATATCTCTTCAGCCATACAAACTCACTTAATTCCAAGTTAATTCTCCTATTCCATTATGGACATTATACTGGCCTCGAGACACTAAGTCAACTGAGCTCCAACAATCTTATCGTCAGTGTGTTTGGTCCTGAGACACTAGGTCAACTAAGCTCCCACAATCACACAACTCAATCACATCAAATCTTAAAATCAATCAATCAATAAATGTCACCTCAAGTGATTTCATAACTCAATCCCTAAAATCTATCACACCGGTACGTACACGGTCCTAGTGCTACCCACTAGGTAATCGATATCCTTCAAATAAAAATATTGAATATACATATGAAAAATAAATAATGCATAGTTAAACATAATAACATTCATAATAATAAAATAAACCATATATATACCAGAAATATACCAAAAATATTTTAAGTATATATATGCTACATAAATCCAAAATCAACCCTAAATATACCAAATATAAACCATGAATATACCAAAAATATTCTAAGTGTATATTGAAAATATAACATGCATAAATGTTGAAATATATAAAATCATATATTGAAAACATATCTAACATATACTACAATATATAAAATCAAATACATATTAAAAACATGAATACTCAATATCATGCATCCTATATGCAATGTATATATAAGATAATAACTCACAATTTCGCGCTCCTTGAGACTGGCTCGACGGGCCCGGTCCGATAGACCTTAGTCTCGATGCAACTAGAAAATAAATAATAATAAATCAAAATAAATCTAACTTATACTTCTAAAAGAGACTTGATCTAAAAATACAAAAACTAGACAAACACAAAAACTCAGGATTACCCGATGTTACGTTTTATGAGAATTCTACAAAAAATTCAGCAGAACCTCCTCTATAAAACATACATCTCTCTATTAAAAAGTAGAGCTGATCCTGCAAAAAAAACACACGTCTAACATAGATTGCACAACACCTCGAGTTGGTACCCCCAAATTACACAATTTCCCAACCGGGGTTTACAATTCACCAAAAAGAAAATAATATAAAAAAATATATAAAAAATCATTAAATCCCATAAATATCCTCAAAATATCAAAATATAATATATTTAAATAATAAAACATCAAATACAATTATTTTCACAATAATTAAATAAAAATCTCAAATAATAATATAATATTAATATTACTATTAATTAGTTAAAAATAGTAAATAATTTATAAAAATTATTCTAATACTCTATAAAGTTCTAAAACCATTTAAAATATAATTTAATTATATTTTCAACCAAATTACATAATTACCCCAAAATTCCAATATTCACATAAACATAATAATTCCTCAAAAATAATATAAATTTACTAAAAATAATTATATTAACAAAAATTACTAACTTAATTTACTAACACTAATTAACTCAATATTCAACCCAAATAATTAATTAACATAATTAACAAAAATTACAATTTATTTTATTAAAATATTAAAAAATAGCCATAATAAAAATTAACTAAAATAATTTTAAATCAACTAATTACATATAGATCAACTCAAAAATCAACCAAATATTAAAAATAAATTAAGCAAAAATTATATTAACTAACTAAAAATTAAGATAAACACAAGAACTAATAAACAACTAACAATTAACTAACAAAATCCACTAAACTAACCTAAAACAGAAATCTAAGATAGGGAGGGCTGCTGTTGTCATTGATGTTGTTGTCCCTACTGTTCTTGTTGTTGTTGTCGCTGATGCTGTTGTTCTCGTGGTTGTTGTTGATATTGTTGTTAGTGTTGCTGTTAGAGAAAGAAAGAAGTAAATGGTTGCTCGAAAAAAAAAAAAGAAGAAAGACAGCAAGAAAAGGGAAAAAAACGGGAAAGAGTTGAAAGAAAATGGGTAGGAGAATAGGGGTTGACCGGGTGGGTGGGTTTATATATATATAACAATAATAATAATAATTCTATGTAAATAAAATGAGATAGAAATAATAAATATATTACTAGTTTCCAAATAAGATTTTAAATTTAGTAATTAAATATAACAATTTAATGTAATAATAACAACATAAGATAAAAATTATTAATAACATTGCAAACCTCTGTATTTAATTATATAAAATAATTTTAAAAAAATTCGAGTTATTACATATTTGTTGTCTGTTCATTTGCTCTCACGTAGTCATTCTAGTTATACCCATCTCAAGCCAAAATCAAAATAAAAACAAAATGCATAAACAAAAGAAACAAATTAGTACTGATTAAATAAGAAAATAAAAAAAAAAGAAAGAATTAAATCAAACAAAACAATAAATAAATAAATAAGGGAATAGAGATGAAGAATGTTGTGCATATGCTATTTGAATGCCCCTCATATTGGGATTGTCACCGTTTTGAGATTGACTTTATTGTTTGTCTTTTTGATTTTTTGGACTTAAAAAACACAAAGAATGTATTTTTCTTCCTTTTGAAAAGGTTTCTTTGAAATATGCAGTAGAAAGTTTTTTTTTTGTGTTAATTTTTCTTTGCTTTTTCTCTCAAACTTTTCTTCAAAACCCTAGCCTCTCCAAAACCCCCTCTCTCTGTCACTTTCCTTTCCTTTTATCCTCAACTAACAACTCTTGTGTGATCACAACACTGCTAACTCTTGCGTGATCACAACACTGCTAACTCTTGCGTGATCACAACACTGCTAACCTCTTGCGTGATTATAGGAGAGGCAGGATAAAGGAGTTCTATTTTTTTTTTCAAAATAAAAAATCATGATAAAAGAATTTCAAAAAGAGAAAATACATGTAATGAATGAGTACTATACATGAAAAATATTAAAAATAATTTTTTTATTAAACTAAATTAATTTTGGACCAATCAGAAAACAGAAAAATATTGAAAAATAACGAAAAATATTAAAAAAATGCTAATGTCCTATAATGCCGATTGGCATTAGGCCAATGCTAGTCGGCATTAGCTAAATGCCAACTAGAAATTTGCTCAATAGTCCCAAAAAAGTAAAAATTAAAAAAAAAAAACATTTCTAGAATCAAGATTTTGCAATTAGGTCTAAAAATACTACAATTTAATCCATGAAATCTCAAATTTCGACACTAGAGATTAGTTTTTCAATTAATTTTTCATCATAGAGGCTTTCATCGCATTATGCATAATTGCATCGTGAAATTGGGTGTTTACACCCATATTAAAGAAGAGTAAAGTTGGTTCTGATACTACTTGTCACGGGACCATCACTCTCTCCTTAAAAGACTAGTTTGTTAGGGTATGCAACAACCACATTTATAAACACAAAACCTCCCCCACAACTTTCCAATGTGAGATTTGTTACATCGTGGTGGAAATTGGCATTTTTTTCTGAATTTCAATTCTACAATTTTTAAATTTTATTTATTATTATGCTTTCTTAACTATGTTATTATAAATTAATTTTTTTTATCATTCATATTTAATTATAAAATTTAATTTTGAATTTTTCAACTTAAATATTTATTTTACATCTATCAATTGAAAAATATAAATTAAATACAAAGAAGAAAATTACACATCAATTTATCAAAATTAATAAGTCGTGATTAAGTAGCAAAAATAGTTAAAGGTCCTACATTTTTTCTTGTAAACAATCAAAATGATGTATTTTAACATGGAATTCATATGGACCACTGTTTAGTTCAATTCCATTAAAAAATTCATTTTATTTTCAAATGAATTTTTAAACAAAATTCATTTGCAAATAAATTCCAAATTCATTTGAAGCAAAGACATTTCATCAATAAGAATGGATTTAGTGTTAAACAATTTAACAAAATTAAAAAGTTAAAATTGGAAATGAAATTTATAAAGTTTTTATTTAAATCAAACACACTCACTTAGACATGCAAATGAATTCTATAAAATTTTATGAAATTCCTTTAAATCAAATCTATATTTTAGCTACTATGTCAGCAAAATTTAGTCAAATTTTTAAACAGTATTTCAAATTGTAAAAATAAAAAAGTTTGTGAATTGTAAAAATAAAGAGATGTATGGAATTTACAAAAAATGGTTAAGCTCATGAACTTTTTGTAATTTACCCAAAATTAAATATACATCAAATAAATTCAATTTAATGACAAATTATTTTAATTTTTTATTCTAAAAAAATGAATTTTTTTTCCTGAATCTAGGAATGGACATGTCCCCAGCACTGCCACCATCCACATTACCACTACGACAGTGCGACTCTAGATAGTACCAACTAGGGGTGTGCAGGAGCCGCTTGGTTCAAAAATTTTGGGCCGAACTGAACCAAAAATAAAGAATGGGTGGGTGATTGTTCGGGTGGGTAATGGTTTGATCAAGTTCATGTGGGTTATTATCAGTTATCGATGGGTGGATCGGTCTAATGGTTTATGTTACCGACCCACTCGAATTTCCAATTATGTTAACATAAAATGCTACATTTTATATTTAGTATATATTTATCATAAACTACCCTCCTCACTTTAGGACCTCAACCTTAATTTCCCTAACCCTCATCTCATTTCACTGCCACCTCTCCCCCTTCCTTTTCTCTCGATTCTTCATTTTCTCTCAACTAAGATACAACCCTAACCCTAATTTATCTAACCTAGCCACCACTCCCCTTCTATATTCTCACATCCAAACCCTTATTCCTTGCCACAGACCACAGTTAGTTCACTCTAGTAGCCCCTGAACTCCGATAACCCTCTCTACTCTCTGTCTGTCAACTATTTGTGTTCCATGGAAATGGATTAATCTCTTTTTTTTAGGCTTTTGTTCTTGTTATTTCATCATCTCTATTCTATTAACTAAACACTTGCTTAATTTAAAACCACCAGTGACGGATGAATACCCTTTTTCTTATATGATCTGGTAAATCTATGAGCCTATTAATTGTTTAATGTTATTTTTATGTTATGTATGCTTAATGTTTGTGTTAAATTTGTAAGATTTTTAACTTAATGGGTTTTGTAAACCATTCTTTACTTATTTATGTGTTTTTTTATGTTTATGGTTTTTTTTTCGTAAATGGTCCATACAAAGTTTGATTTCTATATGTTTAAAACATGCAAATTGCATTACAGGCAATTAATTTCTTTTATTTATGTGTGTTTAATTTCTTTTCTTAAAATCAAGGTTTTTAAATGGTTTACAGAGGTGGAAGCACAAATTATTTTGTTTATTTTAGAAACCCTTCGATGGATTTATTGTTTATCACTTTAGATTTGTGTGTTACATTATCTTTTTTGTTTAGTGTTTATCACTTTAGATCTGTGTGTTACATGATTTTTTTTGTTGGTTGGTGTTTATCACTTTAGATCTGTGTTACATGATTTTTTTTAGTATTTTAAAAACCCTTCAATTGATTTGTTGTTTATCACTTTAGATCTGTATCACTGTGTGTTACATCATTTTTTTATAATTTTTTTGGTGTTTTGAAACCATGTAGAAGGTGGAAGCAAATTTTTTTAGTTGGTAAAAAAGCTTTATTTGCATATCGCCTAGCATATGGTGTTCAGATAATATAATAAAAGTTTGTAATTGCATATCTCTAAGCATATTGTGGACTTTTTATTTTTATTTTGGTTTTATGAATCACACTCATAATTCTATGATTGAGTGTGATTATTTCAGTTTATGTATTTTTTTTTTTGGTTCATGTTGTCAATTAATTTGTTATATTTCTCTTTGTTGTTGTGCGTATTAAACATTTTCAGTTAATAAAAATCAACTAAATTGAAATTGGTAGAAGCAAAAGAAAAATCTTCTATCACTTATGGTTTTAAATTAATTTCGGTGGAAGCATTAAGGCTAGAAGTCAAAAATAGCAGAGCCTTTAAAATCAATGGTGATTAGCACATCTTTTTTGCCTTAGATGTTTTTATTAAATACTTTTATTTTGATTCTTTTATATTCTCATTATTTATTTCTGATTTATTATTGTCTTTTAATTTAGATGGAAACTGAGCCTGTTACTAATAGAAATGTTGTGCCTTAAGAAAAAGAGGTGGAAGTATAACAAAAAGAGCAAGCAGATAGTAAGTCTGATGTTGGCAAAAAAAGAAAAGAGATTGATTCGAGAAGTAAAGCATAGGAGCATTTCGATAGGGTTAAGGATGCTTCAGGGGTTACAATTAAAGGTAGATGTATCTACTGTGGTAAGACTTTAAATGCTCATTCTAAACTGCATGGCACATCTTCTTTGCAAGGTTATATTCTTACTTGCACAAAAAATTCACATTCTAAAGACAGTAGGCAATCTTTGCTAATTTTAAAATCAAATATTGTAGAAGCTTATGATTCAAAATTTGTGGGGGTATTAGGTACTTGGAAATTGAACCAATACCTCATTAGAAACAAACTTTCAGAAATGGTTGTAATTAATGAACTACCCTTTAAGTTTGTAGAGGGGGAGGGTTTTCAATCACTCATGTCTGCTTGCTGCCCTAGATTCAAAATGCCTTCTTGGTGGACTGTCAGTAGGGACATTTACAGTACCTACTTAGATTAGAGACTGAAATTGAAAACATTTTTCAAAAACCACTGTCAAAGAGTTAGTTTGACAACTGACTCTTGGACCTCTAATCAGAGGCTTAACTATATATGCATAACTACACATTTTATAGATGATAAGTGGAGGCTCCATAAAAAAAATCTATCTTTTGTTCCAATTACTTCCTATACGGGTGAGGCCATATCTAAAGCATTGGAAAACTGCTTATTGGATTGGGGTTTAAAGAATATTTTTATCATGACAGTGGACAATGCCTCTAGCAATGACACTGTAATAATCTATTTTAGAAAAAATTACATTCTTGGGGAATAACTACTATTAAAGCACAATACCTCCATGTTAGGTGCATCGCTCATATTTTGAACCTCATAGTACATTATGGGTTAAAAAAGGTCTCAATTTCTGTTAAAAAAGTGAGGGAGGTAGTTAGGTATATTAGGAATTCACCTAGTAGATAAGGAAGTTCAAAGAATTATTTTATTTGGTTAGGGTTGATTCAAAAGCTTCTCAATGTCTTGATGTGCCTATTAGGTGGAATAGTACTTATGAGATACTAAAAATTGCATGTCTATATGAAAAAGTATTTGATAATTATAATGAGATTGAGTCAGGCTTTAGGGCAGATTTAGGTGGTGAGGTGCATGATATTTTTTATTGGCTATATGTGAATGGGATGGTGGAGTACTTAAAGCAGTTCTATGAAATGACATTAAGAATCTCTGGTTCTTTGTATGTTATTGCTAATACTTTTTTCAATGAAGTGTCTAATTTATATTATGTCCTAAACGAGTGTATTAAATCAGCTGATGATAGCATGATTAATACGGACATCAATATGAAAGTAAAATTTGATAAATATTGGAGTGATATAAAGAAAATGAATTTTCTTATTTTTTTGCTACCATTTTGGATCCAAGTAACAAACTTGATTATTTAGAGTTCTCTTTGGGTCAAATGTATGAGGATAGTGGAAGCATACTGTTTTATCTCATAAAGTCCTAAATGTTTGAACTGTTTAAGGACTATAAAGCCTTTTATTGTACTTCTATTGTTGTTGGATCTGAGTATCAATCCCAATCTACTTTTGAAAGCACTCATTCAGTGAAATTAATTATTATCCCTTATACTGGAAAGACTATATCAATCTTGAAAGCTAAATACAAGCAGTATAAAATGGAGATTGGTTTGGGTGGTTCTAAACAATCTAAATTAGAAATATATCTAAGTGAGATCATAATAGAAGAGGATAGCCTAGTTGTCTTACGATGGTGGAAACTCAATTGTGAAAGATTTCCTATTTTGGCTCCAATGGCTAGAGATGTCTTAGCATTCCCAATTTCAACGATTGCATCTGAATTAGTTTTTTCTACAAGAGGCAAAGTTCTTAATCCTTTTAGGAGTTCTTTAACTCCTAAAATTGTGGAAGCCCTCATTTGCACCTAAGATTGGATGCAATACTCTAATAACCTAATTTCAGTTGAAGAGTTAATAGATGATATTAAAAATCTTGAATAAGGTTTGTCTATCTCTTTTGTTTTTATCTAGTTTGATTTTAATTTTAAAGTTTGGATTAGTACTTTCTAATATTTTTCTCCTTATCTTTTTGGCAAAGCTACCTCCATTGGGCAGTGGCCCTTTATTAACTTCAATAACTCCATCTACATCTTAGTTTGTTAGCATTTTTTGCTAACAACTTGAGTAAATTAATTGAACACGACTCTGACTTGATTGGTTATATGCTGATATGTTTGTGTGCTTACTGTTTGAGCCTGTGACTATTATTTAAGACTTGTTACCAACTTATATTTTGGTAGTTGTTATTGTAGTCTCATTATGTCACTTGAAGCAAAAAAATTTGAGGCTTCGATAAATCTATCTGTCTGAGTATATACTATGTGTGCAACCTATTTGTGACCCTTTGTGTTGATTTTGAATTGAAATGTGACCAACTTGATATTTAAGTTATTGTTCCTATCTTCATTAAGTCACTAGAAAAGAGGTGACTATGAATTAAAATGTGACCAACTTGTTCTTCAAGTTGCTATTGTTATCTTCATTAAGTCACTTTCTTTTATTATTGAGGCAATAATGAATGTTTTCACTATTATGTCTGATGCAAAAAGAACACTTGCTTAAGTTTCATCGGTGACATTTCATTATTGTTGCCTAAAATGTGGCATTGCTCTTTTATATGACATGATACCATATCTCTGACCCTCATTTTTCTCATTGCCTCCTGGTTCTATAATTTTAAATAACTAAGACTCTTCTTGAATGTTGCATGCTGCTTTACTGCGTATCTAATTTATACAACTGAGACTTCTTTTTTGTTGCATTCCACTTGACTGCTTAAGACTCCTTTTATGTTTTTGTTTTGTGTTAGTTGATAATTATTTATTTTTTTTAAGGAATTTAAGGTAATGATTATGTGCTTCCACCTCTTAAATTGTCAATTTTATGAATAACAATTTAATCAAATATCTTTGGTGGCAAACAATTAGACTTTTGTCTATCTGCTGCCATATATTTGACCGTTGGTATTCCTTTACTGAAATTTTTACAACCTGAGCCTCAAATTTATAGTAAGTTGCTTGATGTGTGATTTTTATTGATTATCAAATACCAAACTTAGAATTAATTAAATTGAAATTTTGCTTTGCAGGATAAATAGTTTGTTGTTGTATATTTTTTATTACTGCCTGCACATGTATACTTCTATTTTATTAGATAGAATACCAAGTCCAAGTGGTTAATTGAAGCTATTATATTGTGATGCAAGCTATTTTTTTAACACTTCACCACTCTTAAAGACCACTTGAATTATGTATGCAAATTTAGCAGAAGATTCTTTTTGTAACTAATTAGGCCTTTTATTTGGGTTGTATATGACTAGAATATAAGCCCATTATTTTATATGTAAATATGATGTAAATCGAAGCCCATTATGATAAGCGGTGGAAGTCCATTATTTTGTATGTAAATCGAAGCTCATAACTACTTGGCTATCACTAGTAAAAATTACAAAATATTTTATTTATGTTTAAAAAAATTGCTAGAAGCCTAATAAATTAAAATCCAACCCAAGTGGTTCAAACCGAATTCCCAAATCAACAATATCTTATTAAATCAATCTTTGTCAATTAACCGAACTATCGATTTTATATTCTAATTCGGTTCAGTTCTGTTACAATTACTCCTTCCATTTATCCAATCAGATTCAAAGTTTGCCAGTTCGACCTGACTCGACCCGTCCAATGCACACCCCTAGTACCAACTGTAGCACCACTATTTACATAGCTAGGCAACAACAAGCAAGCAAGTAAAAGAAATTGAAACAAGTCCAAAATTTTGGTAAGATCAATACAAGAAAAAAGAACAAAACACACCTATTATTATTATTATTGTCTTCAAGAAAGCAAATAAAAATATCTTTCATATGAAGAACAAGATGTTTGCAAAGAAGATTATTCGTTACCCCACCTCGTTCTTCTAATTCCACTCTTAACCCACTTCTCTTCTCTTTCCTGAAGTATCTCCATAAGTTAATTTTTTACAAATATTTCATAGAAACACTTGTTTTGATTTCTAATTTTTGTAGCGAGCTTCATGTCTAATTTTGAGGAGCTTTTATTTATTAAAAAATGAGTAATTTCACTAATTTAAAAAGGTGGGTTTCATTGAAAATAGAGTTTAGGTGATATCCTTGATGAGATTAGTTTTAATTGAAAATGTGTTCAGGAAACTTCAAAAAGCTTGCTTAAATCAAATAACACAAAACAGATGATATAAAAAAAAATGACATTAACCTCCCTGAAGTTAGACCTAATTTACATTTTAAAACCTCCTATTTCAAAATCGAATATTAACTTACCTACAGTTTCAAAATCGAACACTTAAGGACTTTTATTGACTTTTTTTTTTGCAAAAACTGACCATTATACTCTTGTCTTCTATAAGAGCAAATGACATTAACCTCCTTAAAATTAGGTGTAATTGACATTTCAAACCTCTTATTTCAAAATCGAATATTAACCTCCATATAGTTTTAAAATCAAACACTTAAGAACTTTTATTGATTTTTTTACAAAAAATGACCATTATATCCTTATTTTAACATATGTTTTCTCTAATCCCATTACATATAATCCATAGCATTTACCCAAACGTTTATATTTGAATAACAATGATAATTGATAAAATTACTTTTAAAATATACATTTATAATTTTTTAAAAAAATTTTAGTTTATAAAAATCATTTATTAATATTTCTTAAAAAATTTTAAAAATAATTAAAAATAATTTTTATGGATCTAAAAATTTTACAATCAATCCATATACATTTAATAAAAAAAATAAAAACTTTCTATACGAAAAAATATATATATTTTAAAAATTAAAGGTTAAAAAATTTTTAGGTTTAAAAAAATTAAAAAGAATTAATAATTAATAATTTTTAGATCTATAAATAAAATTTTAACTTTTTTAAATTTTTAAAAAAAATATAAAAATTAGATAAAGGTAAATGATAGGGATTTTATGTAATAAGGTTAGAGAAAACATGTTATGGATTATATGTAATGGGATTAGAGAAGACATATGTTAAAATAAGGGTATAATGGTCATTTTTTTGTAAAAAAAGTCAATAAGAGTTCTTAAGTGTTTGATTTTGAAATATATATAGGTTAATATTCGATTTTGAAATAAAAGGGTTTGAAATATCAATTAGACCTAATTTTAGGGAATTTAATGTCATTTGCTCTTATAAAAGACAAAGATATAATGATCATATTTTGCAAAAAAAATCAATAAAAAATTTTAATTATTTAATTTTAAAATTATAGAAAGGTTAATATTTGATTTTGAAACATAAGATTTTAAAATATAAATTAGGTCTAACATCAAGAAAGTTAATGTAATTTTCTAAAAAAACAAAAGCTTCAACTTTTGCAATTACAAAAGGATGAACAAAGAGAGAGATAAAGAGAGAGCAGCTGAAAAGTAGTATGATTTTTAAATTACCAAATTATCCTTTAAAGTTGTTACATATATTGTAGGATAAGTTTTTTCCACTAACAATATTTTAATCACTTGTGAAGAATGGTACATGTCGCTGTTTTTCATCGTCCAATAATAATTTAGCTTTTGACTAAACTTAATTTGAATTTAAACTTGTAAACGCTATTGAAATTTCCTTCTGACATGACCTGCAATTTGTATGCTACAATTAAAAACCTTAAGCTAAAAAAAAAAAAACAAACAAACTGCTAATTAATGATACATGTAGTTTGTGACATAAATAGTATGCCGTCAGTAATTATAAAATAAAAAAATAAAGTTACATTTTAACCTTCATTTAATAGGTCATATAAAATAGGAGGATGATAATAAGGTAATTTATCGTTGTCGTGACATATTATTCGTGTTGATAAATCATTATCCTAAACTTCTTTTTAAACAAAATCATTACTCTAAACTTTAAATTACATATTTCAAACTCAAAATTGACAAACTTACCGCGTTATGTATTTTAGGTGGCTTGAACAAAATAATCGAGAACCAAATGGGTCCCTAATGTATTTTTCCTGTACAATGTACACAACTCATCATCATAAAATTATCAAGTTAATGGGCAAAGCACAGTTTTAAGCAATTTAATGATAAAAGTGAGTCTAACTTTGTGACACTATAAGCATGAGCAATTTAACACTCATAAGTAAACGAATAGACAAAAAATGACTTGCCTGTGACATCAAAATGCCTTCAATCATCAACATGTCTGGTGACTCTAAGTAAACATCAACTGCATCTTTTGGTTCCAGACTAGCTTTTTTCCGTAACTTCTGAACTCCGCTCACAATCTGAACATAAGATTCTCCCATGTCAAATACATTTTAGGCACAAGCAATTTAAAGTATCAAATAAATCTCCAAACATAATAGTTACTGGTGGGTTAAAGCAACTCAAAATATGCTTTTTAGGGTCAACCCGGTAGCTTTGCTATTAGTTATAGACTTCAAAGAATTGCTAATTAAAAGGGTTTAAAAAAAAAATCTTTACCTCGCGTGCAACACAAGCTTCAAACGAAGAACCGTCAGAGCGTAAATCCAGGATCACTAGAACATCACCTGAGGTAACAAAAAATAAATAAATAAATAAAAGTTCGTTGTTGTTGTTGTTGTAATAAATTGGAATTACATCGTTGTTAATGTAGCAAAACAAAAGGTCATTACTAATCCTTGCCATCTCCAGCAGCATCAATCTCTGTCTTGTCCATGTGATGGGGACATTTGAAATCACAAATAATCTAATATTTTAACCAAAAAAATGAATGAATAAGAAATAAAAGCAAATGACTTGATGAAACTCTTTTAATCAGATTGATTTTTCAAATGGTTTCTATTCCAAGTGATCCACACCATAACACGGTAACATACTTTGATATCTGTCAACTCCAAGGAATGCCCAGCAATAGTTACTTCTCCAGTTTGTTCAAAAGGACATTGCTTTCACTCCCTTGGCAACAGCCCCTATGTCTATTCCGAGATGCCTACCTAACACACTTCAATTGAATAATAGATGACATTAGTTTCATATATTCATATACCTCTACCACACCAAAAGAATGAAGTAGAAAATCATTGAATGTGACACATAATTGACACTCTTATAGTTATGCTCCACCCGTAAAGAAGAATATTTCAATGTGTCATTGCTTGGGACAAGTGTTTTTACATTGAGCGCTTCCAACACATACTGGAAAAACAACAGAGAAAAATTTAAAACCAAAAGATGAAAAAATGGGGAAAATGAAAAAAGGTCAAATAATCACGAACCACCAAAAAGGAAAAAGAAATAAAAGGTAGTTCATATCACAATTATAACATGAAATAGTAATTATACTTGAAAAATCTTAACCACAAGTACAACAAGTAAAAGTAATATCAATAGTTGGCCTAAGTTGCTTCTAGCAAATCAGTAACATTTTGACATAAATATATAGATGATCAAGAATAATCCACAAACCCCTCTTAACTTCGTAGCTATATCATTAAGTCAGGATCTGGATGCACAACAACGATGTCCCTGCAATTAAACAGTAGGAATGAGAAGTGCGAAGCCACCAGAGTATAACAAAGCAGAAAGAAGTAATAAGCTAACCTGAGAGGAGCCTTGAGGGGCTTCTTTTGACAGTCGCCAATATTGCATGCGAGATCAATGACTTTCATCATCCTAGCAGCGGTTTGTTCAATTTTCATATCCCTCTGACACAAGAACATGTAAATAATAAAAGCAACAATCAAGGATAAGAAATAAATTTGACACTGAAGAAGGTTTGCAACGCTGTAAATACCTAATGCGTTATGCAAAATATGTTGAACGACGGATCATTTGTGAAATTTATGACAACTTGAACATAATAAATATATTTCATTTATTGAATTAACAGAGAATCCTAAAATAGCTAATAGTACGAGATTGAGCAACACCTTTGCTTCGACTTCAGGGAATAGTGAATGCTTTCCTCTAATCCACCAGTGGCCTTTATGTAGGACTTAACATATATAAAAAATAAAAAGAGTAATCAAACTTTTCAAAGCAGCAAAATGTGACTTTCCTTTATCCTTTTTTAAACATGTGGGCTCCACATAGGAGGAGGGACCACAACAACAAACTCTCATATTTTGATTCACAGCTTCTATAAAGAATGGCGTGATAGGAGCCATAACTTTACATGTAATTAGAAGCACCTGAAACTCACAAATATTAATTATAAAAACATCATTGACGATGAACAAATCCACCATAATATCTCACCTAGATCCTTAATACTCCCTCTCATCTATCAAAAGAATGAATACTGGAAATAATATATGAAGTAAGAACCATTGCAAGACGAGTAAAGAAATAGATTCCATACGTTGTACAGGGTGGAAAGAGCTGTTCGGCAGTCTTCCTCTCCTGTGAGGCCTTTGAGTCTCTTGCGGTTGAAATGCACATATATATTTGTCAGATTGTCAAGAAACTTCAGCAGATACAGAACAACTTGAAAAACGTAGGAATCCACTCGTTAGTTTGATTGCAATGCAACACGTATTACTCTTCACATATCACAAAATCGATATCTCCTGGTTCATATCACCACCATTAGGCGAAACAAAGTGATTGTGTAAAGTCGATATAAAGGACAGCGGATGATAGCAGTGTCAAAATAAAAAAAAAATAATGTATATAAAATAATGTTATAAATTTCAGAAAATAAAATATTCATAGACATGACCGTGTAAAATCGATATCCGTCCATTTCTTGGCGTATAAAATGAACTAGACTATTTGTTGCTGACTTGATCCACTGATCTAACATATTTGATGACTTTTCGACAGTGGCTATATCATAAGGGATAAATGGTGCATAACCCTCAGTGTTTAGTCTCTTTGAGTTTTGAACTAGGAATCTATAAACATTATACCAAGGAAGAAATATATCTCGAACATATATCTCGAACCTGTTATGAATGTGATTCAAATCACTAACAGCTAGTAGGAAGTGGTCTTGATGATTTTTTAGTAAGCTCCTTGATTGTAGGAACTGTCATTAGTGATCCTTATTTAATGGGATCATGATCCCACGTTATCATGTAGTGTTCTGGTTTTTAGGAGTTTAGTTATTTAAAGTTTAGCTATTTATTAGCTTGTTCCTCTGTTATGTTTTATGTAGTGTGTTTTTGAATCATCAAATAAAAGGATCGCTTTGTTCTTGTATTGTGTTACTTTTCATATCTTCTACTATCTTTAAAGTTTTACTCTAACATTCTGGTATCAGAGCCTCGCTCTGACTTGAACAACAATGGCCTCATCAGGATCCAACTCAATGCAGTCAATGATTCCAGTCATCAAGGGTGAGAATTTCGATTTTTGGAGGATTAAGATGAGGACACTTTTCAAATCTTAAGAGCTTTGGGAGGTAGTAGAAGATGGGTATAGTGAGATTGATGATGAAGCAAAGTTGAGGAAGAATAGAAAGAAAGATGCAAAAGCACTTTTTTTCATTCAGCAAGGACTTCATGAAAGTGTTTTCTCTAGAATTTCAGCAGCAAAAAGTGCAAAGGAGGCGTGGGAGATTCTGAAAACTGAATTTGAGGGATCATCTAAAGTTATTATGGTCAAGCTCCAATCATTAAGAAGGGAATTTGAGACATTGTCAATGCAATTCAATGAATCTGTTCAGGATTTTCTATCAAGAACAAGAGCAATTGTCAATCACATGAAGTCTTATGGAGAGAATATCAATGATGGGACTGTTGTTGCAAAGATCTTGAGAAGTCTCACTCCAAGGTTTGATCACGTGGTTGCAACAATTGAGGAGTCAAAGGATCTGTCAGTCTTCATTGTGGATGAACTCATGGGGTCACTGCAGGCACATGAGGATCGATTGAACAGATCACAAGAGAAGAGTGAAGAAAAAGCCTTTGCCATGAGAGACTCTACTCAAGATGAAGGGAGAAACAACAGCAGCAGCAAAGGAAGAGGACGTGGAGGTTCAAGAGGAAGAGGCAGAGGCAGAGGTTGGGTGGAGCAAAGAAAATGTTACACGTGCGGCAAATAAGGTCATCTTGCAAAAGACTACAGAAGCAGTTAAGCTGAGTTTACTGAGGAAACTAAAGCAACAGAAGAAGACTTTCTGTTCATGGCACTAATGGAGCATGGAAAGGAAGAACAAGCTGTATGGTTTATAGATAGTGGTTGCTCTAACCACATGACAGGGGTGAAGGAGATGTTTAGAAAGCTTGATGAAACTCGAAGAAGGGTGATTCGCTTAGGGAACAACAAATAAATCCAAGTAAAGGAAAAGGGTATAGTTGAGGTAAAATCTATTTCTATGAAAAGTAAACTCATTTCTAATGTTCTATATGCTCTAGAGTTGGCCCGTAATCTCTTGAGTGTGGGACAACTTTTACTTAGTGGTTTTACTATTTTATTTGATGAAGCATGTTGCACTATTACTGAGAAGGCAACAGGTCACGTTTTGGCCAAAGTAAATGTGGCTGAAAACCACATGTTTCCTTTAGTTTTCAACAAATTGGAAAGTTACGCAATGGTCACTACGTTTAAAAATACCTCTCAACTATGGCATCTTCGATATGGTCACCTACATATAGCTGGATTGAGATTGATGAATCAAAAGGAGATGGTGAGTGGTCTTCCACAAATTAAAGTTGTTGGGGCAGTATGTGAGGGATGCATGTATGGGAAGCAAAGCAAGAGGCCATCTCCTGTTGGTCAATCCTAAAGAGCAACTGAGCCGTTAGAGCTTGTACATGCTGATTTGTGTGGCCCTATGAGGACTGAGTCACTAGGTGACAGCAAATATTTTTTACTGTTTGTCGATGATTACAATAGAATGAGCTGGGTGTATTTCCTCAAATTTAAGTCAAAAGCCTTTGAGCAATTTTTCAAGTTTAAGGCTTTTGTGGAAAAGCAGAAGGGCAGCAACCTAAAGACATTACGCACCGACAGAGGAGGAGAGTTCACTTCTGGAGAATTCAATCAATACTGTGAGAAGCATGGAATACACAAAGAGCTGACTGCACTATACACTCTAGAGCAAAACAGAGTAGTAGAGAGGAAGAACAGAACAATTATTGAAATGGCAAGAAGTATGCTAAAGAGTAAAGGGCTGCCTTATAAATTTTGGGCGGAGGCAGTGACTACTGCCATTTATTTGATTAATCTCTCACCAACAAAAGTTGTTCTTAACAAAACTCCTTACGAGGCCTAGTTAGGTAGAAAACCTTCAGTTAAGCATCTTAAAATTTTTTGGTGTATTGTTTATGTATTGATTAATGCACATGAAAGACATAAGCTAAAGGAAAAATCAATTAAGTGCATTTTCATTGGCTATTGCTCACAAACTAAGGCTTATAGGGTCTATAATCCAGCAACTGGTAAAGTGATTATAAGCAAGAACACAGTGTTCAATAAGGAAGACAGTTGGCAATGGGAAGACAAAGGAAAAGCTCTTGTATTTTAGATTGAAGATGGTGAAGAAGTATATAACGGGGAAAAGAGAAGCATGACCACGTTAAAATCAAATTCTACCGTGAGTCCAGATGGCTCGAACTCAGTGGGCAGATTAATTTGCACGTCCTCAACACACCAGGGTAGCAGCTTAAATTCATTTAATAGTGGTGCATGTTCTGCAGATGGAGATACAGACAATGGCGATGATAGTAAGACACCACCTAGGAAGTTCAAGTCACTTAAAGAGATCTATGAGTCTTGCACACTTGCTCTCTACATATCTGAACCCTCCTCATATGAAGAAGCAGTAAAGAGGTTAGAGTGGAGACTAGTATGGAGGAGGAAATTACAGCAATTGAGAAGAATGAAACCTGGAGTTTGGTTGATCTACCAAAGGATAAGAAAGCCATAGGTTTGAAATAGGTATTCAAAACCAAATATAATCCAGATGGAACTCTACTTAAGCATAAGGCAAGGCTAGTGGTAAAGGGCTACTCATAAAGGAAAGGGATAGATTTTGAAGAAACTTTTTCTCCTGTGGCAAAGTTTGAAACAATTCAGGTGGTACTATCAATAGCAACATTTCTCAAGCTTTGTGTTTATTAATTTGATGTCAAGTCTACTTTTCTTAATGGAGAACTAAGTGAGGAAGTTTATGTAGCTCAGCCTAATGGGTTTGTTAATCAAGAGACTCCAGATAAGGTCCACAAACTTAAGAAAGCCTTATACGGGCTTAAGCAAGCTCCCAGGGCATAATACATGAAAATAGATACATATTTTCTACAATTTAGCTTTAAAAGAAGTGAAAATGAGCTAACAATGTACATTAAGAGCTGTGGGGAGTATGATTTTTTATTAGTATGTTTGTATGTTGATGATATGATATATGCAGGGTCTAACAGCTCTTTAATTGCAGAATTTAAAAGCCAAATTATGTAAAATTTTAACATGATAGATATGGGCCAGCTTCACTACTTCTTGGGAATGGAAGTAAGGCAATGTAAAGAGGGGGTCTTCATAGCTCAAAGGAAGTATGCAATGGATCTTCTGAAGAAATTCAGCCTGAACAGGTGTAATACAGTAAAAACACCCATGAATGTGAATGAGAAACTTCATGAGGATGATGGGTCCGGAGCTATTGATGCATAAAAATTCAGAAGTTTATTGGGAGGTTTAATTTATCTCATGCATATAAGGCCGGATATCATGTTTGTAGTAAGTTTAATATCAAGATTTATGCACAAACCAATAAAACACCATTATAGAGCAGTTAAGAGAGTGTTAAAGTACATCGCAGGAACTCTAGCAATGGGGATTTGGTATTGTCAAACTAAATCTCTGAAACTGAAGGGTTATTATGACAGTGATTGGGCAGGTTCATCAATTGATAGAAGGAGTACAACAGGGTTTTGCTTTACTCTTGGATCAGGTGTAGTCACATGGAGATCAAAAAAGCAATCTACGGTTGTCTTATCATCGTGCGAGGCAGAATATGTAGCTGGGGAAGCAACAGCGTGCGAAGCCATTTGGATGAGAAAGCTTCTACTTAACCTGGGTATGAAGCAAGAGGGGGCAACTAAACTTCACAATGATAGTAGCTTTGTTATAGCTATGACAAAAAAACCCCATCTTTCATGGTCGAGCTAAGCATATAGAAATAAAGCATCATTTTATAAGGGAGCTAGTAGCTAAAAAGGAAATCAGCTTGAAGTTCTGCAGGACAGATGATCGGGTTATTGATATCTTCATAAAAGCATTGTCATATTCCAGATTTAGTTATCTAAAAAGTAAGTTTGGGATGGGGGAGTTTGAATCAAGAGGGGGAGTTTGAATCAAGAGTGGGTGTTATGAATGCGATTCAAACCACTAACAGCTAGTAGGAAGTGGTCTTGATATTTTTTTAATAAGCTCCTTGATTGTAGAAACTGTTATTAGTGATCCTTATTTAGTGGGATCATGATCCCACGTTATCATGTAGTGTTCTGGTTTCTAAGAGTTTAGTTATTTAAAGTTTAGCTATTTATTAGCTTGTTCCTCTGTTATGTTTTATATAGTGTGTTTTTGAATCATCAAATAAAAGGATCGCTTTGTTCTTGCATTGTGTTACTTTTCATATCTTCTACTATCTTTAAAGTTTTACTCTAACAGAACCTAGATATAAGATGAAATTTAAAGATTATGACTTAAACATTCATGTAAAATAAAATAATAGACTATAAGAATTAAGGTGTATAGAGATTAGATATGGAAGATGACACAATATCTCTAGCCCATAAGAAACACTCACAACACCATTTACTCCTTCCTTTTTGAAACACAAATCTTTTGCACAAACAACTGGTGAGTTTATAAGGTACAACCGCAAAGCGTCCTGTACAATTCAGCAAAGTTATCTCAGTCCCCAAAATATCACAAGCCAACAAAAAAAATTATAACTAAAGATAGGAAAATAATAAACAGAAGAGGACTTACAGCCCCATAACCATCAATGACATCCACTAGTAAAAATTAGTTATTTACACTTTTACTTATTTTTTTTCCATCTTTAGCAAGAACAAGTCCATTGCAAATTAGATTCCTAAAGGTAGGCTTTCCAAATAATACAGTTGAAACTACTGTAAGATTATATGTAATATCCCGTGTTTTTAAAAATATTTTTTTACACTGTACCGGGATATGCAGTGTTAATAATTTCTATACATTATATGATATTTTTACGAGTTAATATGTATTTAAAATCTATTTTAATTACTGTGTATTATTTTCAGTGTTTTACGTAAAATTTTCCCGGGACTTGCATTTTCGGGGAAATTTTCACGTAAACAATGTATTATTAATTATTTTAAAAATACTTTCGGACTTGTATGTACTCATACATATTTTTAAATTATTAAATAAAGCATGTGTGTGTATATTTATTTAATTAGGGTTTATTATTACCCTAATATTTTATTGATTATTTATTTGTTTTATTGTTATTTAATTAATTTTATTTAGTATAAATTATTAAAATATTAGATTTTATGTGTGTGGTGTATATTTGATGTGTGTAATTTAATATTATTTTAATATACAGTATAAAGTATATATATATACATATATACATCAAAAATCAAAAGAATTAGAAAATTACCATTTTGCCCCCCGAGTCTTCTTCTTCCTCCCGATCCTTCTCCTCGCCGTCCGGTCGCTGCTACTGCCATTTCTTCACTGTGGGTGTGCCACCGCCTTCCCCAACCATTTCCGCCGCCTGAGGAAGCCGTTTCCGGTGCCTGGAAGTCGATTTTGGGCGGAGAAGCTGAAAATCGATCCACCGTCGATCACGTCGATTTCGGTCACCGTTTTTGACACCGCTGGTCTCTTTCTTCTCCTTGAGCTCCGGTGAGTGTGATTATAGCTTTGGTTTGAGCTAAAATGGTCTAGAATTGCTTAGGTTTCGAATTTTCAATTTCGGCCTATTAGGGTTTTTGATTTTTTTTGAGCTTTGAATTGGATGATTCATGAAAACTACCTTCACAAATGTTGTTCCTAGTAGCTCAATCTACATGTATGAATTTTTGTAGAATTTTTGGAGATTTTTTGGATTTTTGGGTATTTTTGAATATTTTAATATTATTTTCTAATTTTCGGAAATTAATTATTTAAAATATGAAATTGGAGTTTATGGTTAAATTAGGTGTTGAAATGAATTATATGAATTTATTTGGAATTTTTATGAATTTCTAAGTATTTATTTTGAATTATTGAAGTTTATGTGATTTTGAGAAATTAGGGTTAATTGTGTTTTAAATGAAAATTAATTGGTTAATTGAGTTTAATTATTAATATTATTGATAAATATGTTGATAAAATTAATTTTGGATAATTTTATGATTTTTGGTGAATTTTTGAAGTAATTTAAGTATATTTATATATATAAGGGTATTTTGGTAATTTTACCCTAAATTGGCTAAAAATGTAATTTAATTGGTTTTAATAATTATTTAAGGTATAAAAATTATTTCTACAAAATATTTGATATTTTTAACTAATTAAAACTATTTTTCGTGAATTATTTTCAATTATATATATAATATACGGTTTTTCTAATAAAATGAGTTTTAATCGGTTTTTACAGTGTTTTAAGGTTAATTATGTAATTTCTACGTATAAAATGTATCTCTATGATTTAAGGATATTTTTGGTATATCTGGAATATGTTCTGTGTTTGTGGACCCCGGTCGGTGGACTGTAGTTTGGAGTCCGACCGTGGGATTTTGATTGTGTTGAGCCTATTTTTCGAAGTGTATTTCTTTGCAGGGTCGGCTCTACTCTTTTGAGTAGAGAGATGTCCGTTTTACAGGGGAGGTTCTGTCGAATTTTCGGTAGAATTCTCGTAAAACGTGATGTCCAGTCGAACCCTAATTTCCGATTCTGTGTTTAATACTCTAGATTGAATTCTAGGATTTCTGTTAGGGTTTATTCTGATATCTATTATTTATTGCTTGTTTAGCTGCACCGAGACCGAGGGCTAGTGGACCAGGCCCGTCGGACCTGTCTCGTGGAGCGCATTAGGTGAGTTACTATACTATATATATATGCTTAGGATGCATGATTTAGAAATGCATGTTTTATGTTGATTAAATATGCATAAATAATTTGGTTATTTCCTAAGTTTATATTAAGTATATTTTTGGTTTATTTCTGGTATATAATAAATTATATACATGATTTGTTAATAAAATATATTTAAAATGTTTTTAAATATATTTTTAGTTTAATTTATGATTTGACTGGATTTATTTGACGTATATATACTCGAAATATACCTGGTTTACTTTTGGTATATTTCTGGTATATATATGATTTATATTGTTATTTCATTTAAATTCATGCATCATTTATTGTGAATGAATGTTTTATATTATTTATTAATGAAGGATATCAATAGAACGTGCTACCTAGTGGGCAGCACTAGGACCGAGTACGTACCGGTACGCAGATAGTATTTAGGCTATGTTACTACCTATTTGTGGATATTGATTTGATGTGATTATCGATATGTGAGATGTGGTTTGTGGGTGTGATTGCTGGAGCTCGGCTGATTGTGGGTGTGATTGCTGGAGCTCGGTTGACCAAGTGTCTCGGGGCCAATCACACTAGCAGTCAGACTGCTAGAGCTCGGTTGACTTAGTGTCTCGGGGCCAGTCTACTGTCTAAATGGATTAAGTGGATATATTTGGAATAAGTGAGCCTGTATGGCTAGAGTGTTGTTTAACACTATTTTCTGAGGTTGCGATATTCTAGGGTTCTATGTGATCCTTCATAAACTGGAATTTTCAAATAAATATATATATATAAATGATTTTCTGCATTTGTGTGTATTTGCCAGTATATATATTAGATATATATATACTGTTGATTGTATGCATTATCATTTAGTGTGTATGTATATATATTATAGTAATTCACTCAGTGAGGTCTGACTCCCCTCCGTTGACTATTTTTCAGGAGAGTCAACTTCTTCAGACCTCAGTAGCAGGTCGATACGCCGGATTTCTTCCGCCCCGGCTTCTTTATGTAAATTGTCTACTTGAGTCTTATTTATTTTATCTAGACACTGCAGTAGTTGTGAATTAAAGTATTGGATTTTATGTATTTTATTTCAAAGAGATGTATTATATTGAAACTGGATTTGTATTAAAAAGATTATATATCTCTGAGACGAGATTTTGATTTAAATCCAGTTGATGCGAATAATATTATGATATTATGATTTTTATTTCCGCTGCATATTATATTGTTATTGTTATTATTGCATGTTTATTTTATTTTTAGGCTTGCTACGGGTTCCGGATTCGAAAGAATTCCCGTTCCCTAGCGCCGGTCATGGCCCCTGTTTTGGGTCGTGACATTATAAAATCTACAATAATAAATGAGGAATAGAATCCCATCACCTTGTTTGGCAGTTATTATCATTGAGAAAAGATGAATAATGCAATAGCAATTATAATGAGTTGCTAAATTTAAAGAAAAAAAATTGCAACCTATGACAAACTGAAATCAAAAGAAATTTTTTTTGAAGGACAACTGACATTAGCAATGTCACAAAAAAGCCATATATATATTTTAATTAAGAAACAAACCATCCACGGGTTTGAAATATCCCCTCAGCCACTAATTGTCTAGGAAAATTGTTCTTGAAAAGATCTACATTCTCAAAGGGATAACGAATATAAGCATAAGACATCGATCCACTCTCAAACCGACAATTGAATACCTGCCAAAAAATAAGTGAGAGCAAACATCAATCATCGAACTCCACATACCGTAGTACATAGTTGGAAAGGAAATCATAAGTGCAAACAGAAGGAAATTTAAGCAATCATTGTAGAATATGTGGAGGATTTTGATGTATAATAAACTTATTTTTATTATAAATATGTAAAATTTAATACAAAAATATTTGCACACACTTGCACTTTCACAAATCCTCACGCATCACTTACTCATATGACACATACTCATTGTTTTCACTAACTCTCATGCACAACTTCATGCATACCTCTCATGCATTCATACTAATTCTTCATTCACACTCTTGTACCATGCATACAATGAAGTTAACATACTACATATATTTATAGTTGTTTAAAGTCGGTGATTGAAAGCTTGAAGAAGCTTCATGATTGGCGGTGGAGATGCAACTTGTCAACTTGTAAGTTTAGATAGTTATAGATAATTCTAGAAAAATATGGAGAGTAAGTCAGTGCTTTCTCAATACTCCCCCTCTACAAACACTCTCTCTTAATATATGTTTACTTACTACACTAAGTTGCCTTCTAAAATATTCGAACTTTGCACCATTGAGTCCTTTAGTGAATATATCCGTAACTTGATCTTCAATCTTAATGTACTTCATCTTAATCTCTCCATGTAGGACTTTTTCTCACACAAAGTGATAATGCACCTCCTCATGTTTAGTTCTTATGTGGAACACTGGATTCCCAGTTAAATGTATAGTTGACTGATTATCATAGTGTAGTTTTTCACGACCCAAAACAGGGGCCATGACCGACGCTCGGGAACGAGAATTCTTTCGAATCCGAAACCCGTAGCAAGCCTTAAAATAAAATAAAACATACAATAATAATAACATAATTAATATATTATATAGTGGAAATAAAATCATAAATAAATAATTAAATAATAATCCGCTATGAAATTTACATTAATAACTCATCTTACATATATAAGTAAACTTTTAATACAAATTCAGTTCAAATCCTTAAAATATACAACTCACACAAATATAGTACAAAACCCCTTTAACAATTTTATAACTACTGCAGTGTCTAGATTATAAAATAAAACTCAAGTAAGCAGATTACACAATGAAGCCAGGTCGGAAGAAATCCGATGTACGAGTCTGCTACTGAGGTCTGAAGACAATGACTCTCCTGAAAAATAGTCAACGGAGGGGAGTCAGACCTCACTGAGTGAATTTGTCACGACCCAAAACAGGGGCCATGACCAGCACTAGGGAACGGGAATTCTTTCGAATCCGGAACCCGTAGCAAGCCTAAAAAATAAAATAAAATAAAATAAACATGAAATAATAATAACAATATATAATGCAATGGAAATAAAAATCATAAATATAATAATAGCATATGTGCCGACTGGATTTAAATCAAATCCTCATCATTTCATATATATAAATCTTAATACAAATCCAGTTCAAATATAATACAACATCTCTTTAAATATTTAATGACTACTGCAGTGTCTAAATAAAATAAACCCAAGACTCAGAGAAGCAGTTTACACAAAGAAGCTGGGGCGGAAGAAATCCGGCGTATAGGCCTGCTACTGAGGTCTGAAGATGATGACTCTCCTGAAAAATTAGTCAACGGAGGGGAGTCAGACCTCACTGAGTGAATTACTATAGTATATATACATGCACACTAAATGATAATGCATACAATCAACAGTATATATCTAATATGTATATATACAGGCAAATACACACAGCTGCAATAAAATCATTTTATATATATTTCATTGAAAATCATCGTTTATGAAGGATCACATAGAACCCTAGAATATCGTAACCTCGAAAACAGTGTTAGACAACACTCTAGCCATACAGGCTCACTTATTCCAAATATATCCACTTAATCCATTTAGACAATAGACTGGCCCTAAGACACTAAGTCAACCGAGCTCCAACAGTCTGACTGCCAGTGTAATTGGCCCCGAGATACTTGGTCAACCGAGCTCCAGCAATCACACCCAAATCACATCTCACACATCAGATAAATCAATCAATATCCACAAGTGGTTAGTAATATAGCCCAAATGCTATAAGTGCACCGGTACATACTCGGTCCTAGTGCTGCCCACTAGGTAGCACATTCTATTGATATCCTTCATTAATAAATATAAAACATTCATTCACAAATAAATGATGCATGAATTTAAATAACATAACAATATAAACCATATATATACTGGAAATATACCAAAAGTAAACCAAGTATATTTCGAGTATATATACGTCAAATAAATCCAATCAAATCACAAATTTAGCTAGAAATATATTTAAAAACATTTTAAATATAATTTATTAATAAAACATAAATATAATTTAATATATACCAAAAATATACTTAAATACAAACCACATTATTTATGCATATTTAATCAAAATAAAACATATATTTCTAAAATCATGCATCCTAAAGCATATATATATAAAATAGTAACTCACACTTAGTGCGCTCCACGAGATGGATCCGATGGGCCTGGTCCACTAGGCCTCGGTCTCAGTGCAACTAAACAAACAAAAACGACATAAATCAGAATAAACCTAACAGAAAATCCTAGAACTCGATCTAGAATATTAAACACAGAAACGGGATTAGGATTCGACCGGACATCACGTTTTACGAGAATTCTATCAAAAATTCGGCAGAACCTCCCCTGTAAAACGGACATCTCTCTACTCAAAGAGTAGAGCCGACCCTGCAAAGAAACACACTTTAAAAAACAAGCTCAAAACATATCCACAACCCCTCGGTCGGACTCCAAACTACAGTCTACCCACTGGGGTCCACAAACACATAACAAAATAGAAATACCAAAAATACCCTTATAACATAGAAATTCATTTTATAAGTAAAAATTACATAATTATCCTTAAAACACTGTAAAAATCGATAAAAACTCATTTTATTAGAAAAATCGTATATTATATATATAATTGAAAATAATTCACGAAAAATAGTTTTAATTAGTTAAAAATACTAAATCATTTGTAGAAATCATTTTTATACCTTAAATAACTATTAAAACCAATTAAATTACATTTTTAGCCAATTTTTTGTACAATTACCAAAATACCCCTATATATATAAATATACTAAAATTACTTCAAAAATTCAAAAAAAAATTATATAATTATCCAAAATTAATTTTCTCAACATATTTATCAATAATATCAATAATTAAACTCAATTAACCAATTAATTTCAATTTAAAACACAATTAACCCTAATTTTCCAAAATTACATAAACTCAAATAATTCAAAATAAATACTTAGAAATTCATAAAAATTCCAAATAAATTTCTAAAATTCATTTAAATACCTATATTTACCATAAAACACAATTTCATAATTTAATTAATTAATTTCCGAAAATTAGAAAATAATATTAAAATATTCAAAAATACACAAAAATCAAAATAATCTTCAAAAATTATAAAAAAATTCATACATGTAGATTAAGCTAAGGGGAACAACATTTGTGAAGGGATTTTTCATGAATCAAACAATTCGAAGTTCAAAAAAATCAAAAACCCTAAAATGGCCGAAATCGAAAATTAAAAAACCTAAGCAAATCAAGACCATTTCAGCTCAAACCAAAGCTAGAATCACACTAACCATAGCTCAAGGAGAATAAAGAGACCGGCGGTGTCAAAAATGGTGGCCAGAATCGCGAGGTGTGAAGAAATGCAACTTTCGGCCGAAAATGGTGAAATTGGAGCTAGCCGGTGCCGGGGAAGGAAGCTAGGGGCGACGGAGCAGCTGGCTGGGGAGGGCGGAGCTGCTGGTGGCACACCGACGGTAGGTGGTCGGGATTTACAGCGGGAGGGGGAGAAGGGACGGCTCGGGAAGAAGAAGACCGAAGAAGAAGAAGAAGAAGAAAAGAAAAGAAAAAGAAAAAAGAAAAAGAAAAAGAAAAATAATAATAATAATAAAATATTTGGGAAAAATCACACACCACACATTATTATAATAATTTAAAATTTAATAATAAATAAAATAATTAAATAACAATAAAATTAATAAACAAATAATAAAATATTAGGGTAATAAATTAAACCCTAATTAAATAAATATATACACACATAGGCTTTATTTAGTAATTTAAAAATATGTATGAGTTCATGCAAGTCCGTAAATCTATTTAAAATAATTAATAATAAAATATTTATGTGAAAATTTCCCCGAAAATGTAAGTCCTGGGAAAATTTTACGTAAAGGACTTTAAATAATACACAATAATTAAAATAGGTTTTAAATACATATCAACTCGTAAAAATATCATAGTATATATATACAAAAATTATTAACACTGCATATCCCGATGCAGTATAAAAATGTTTAAAAATACGGGATATTACAGAATTGTTATAATATATATACATGCATAACTAAATGACAATGCACACAGTCAATAGTATATATAATAAATATATGTATACAAGCAAATACACACAGATGCAACAAAATCATTTCATATATTTTACTGAAAATCACTGTTTATGAAGGATCAAATAGAACCCTAGAAAATCGCAACCTCAAACAGTGTTAGATAACACTCTAGCCACACAGGCTCACTTATTCCAAATATATTCACTTGTTCCATTTGGACAGTAGACTAGCCCCGATACACAAAGTCAACCAAGCTCCAGCAGTCTAACTGTCAGTGTGATTGGCCTTGAGACACTTGGTCAACTAAGCTCTAGCAATCACACTCCCAAACCATATCACGCATCAAATCAAATCAATCTGATCAATAATCCATAAATAGGTTAGTAATATAGCCTAAATGCTATCAGCGTACCGGTACGTACTCAATCCTAGTGTTGCCCACTAGGTAGCACGTTCTATTGATATCCTTCATTTTAAATATAAAACATACATTCATGAAAATAAATGATGCATGAATTTGAAATAAACAGCAACATAAACCATATATATACTAGAAATATACCAAAATTAAACCAGGTATATTTCGAGTATATATACTTCAAATAAATCCAATTAAATTACAAAATAAACTAGAAATATATTCAAAAACATTTTAAGCATAATTCATTAATAAAACATGCATATAGTTTAAAATAAACCAAAAATAAACTTAAATACTAATTAAATCATTTATGCATATTTATCAAAATAAACCATATGTTTCTAAAACATAGACCCTAAAATACACACGCACACACACACACACACACACACATATATATATATATAAAATAACAACTCACTATTTATTGCGCTCCTCAAGATGGATCCGACGGGCCTGGTCCACTAGGCCTCGGTCTCGGCACAACTAAAAAAATAAATGATAGAAGAAAATCATAATAAATCTAACAAAAGTTCTAAAGACTCGATCTAGAATACTAGACATAGAATTAGAATCAAAATTCGACTGGACATCACGTTTTATAAGAATTCTATCGAAAATCCGGCAAAACCTCCCCTGTAAAACGGACATCTCTCTACTCAAAGAGTAGAGCCGGTCCTGCAAAGAAACACACTTCAAAATAGACACAGAATTCACAACCAAAACCCCTCGGTCAGACTCCAAACTACAATTCACCAACCGAGGTCCACAATTCACAAAATATTACAGAAATATCAAAAATGCCCTTATATAATAAAAATACATTTTATAAATCCAAATTACGTAATTAACCCTAAAACACATTAAAAATCGATAAAAACTCATTTATTTAGAAAAATCGTATATTATATATATAATTTGAAAATAATTTACGAAAAATAGTTTTAATTAGTTAAAAATACTAAATAATTTGTAAAAATCATTTTTATACCCTAAATAACTATTAAAACCAATTTAATTACATTTTTAGCCAATTTAGTATAAAATTACCAAAATACCCCTATATATATAAACTTACTAAAATAAATCCAAAAATTCACCAAAAATAATATAATTGCACAAAATTAATTTTCTCAACATATAATTCAATAATATCAATAAATATACTCAATTAACCAATTTATTTCAATTAAACACATAATTAACCGTATTTTTTAAAATTACATAAACTTAATAAATTCCAAATAAATAAATAAAAATTCACAAAAATTAAAAATAAATTTATATAATTCATTTTAACACCTATAATTACCATAAAACATAATTTCATAATTTAATTAATTAATTTTAAAAAATTAGAAAATAATAATAAAATAATCAAAAATACCCAAAAATCAAAATAAATTCCAAAAACTCTAAAAAAATTACAACACATATATTGAGCTTCCAGATCAAGTGAAGATATTTTTCATGAATCAACCAAATTGAAGCTCAAAAAAATTTGAAACCCTAAATGGCTGAAATAAAGAAATTAAAACCTAGAAAAATCTAGACCATTTTAAGTGAAACAATGCTTGGAATCACACTCATCGGAGCTCAAGGAGAAGATAGAGACCAGTGGCGTCAAATTTTGTGGCCGGAATCACGACTATCGGAGCTTGATCGATTTTCGGCTTCTGTGAGAAAAATCGATCAAAACTCACTGGAATAGGGAGCTTCAGGCATCGAGAATGGCTGGCAAGGGAGGAGGAAGGCTGAGGGGCACAGTGACGGCAAGAAAAATAGGTCACAGTGGCCAAAAATAGTGGAAAACTGTTCGGGAGGGAAGAAGATGAAGATAGTGGTAAAATTGTAAATAAAGCAAACTTCTGATTTTTGATAAATAATAATGTATATATGTATATATATATATCCACACTTATATTATAATATTATATATATTCCCACACACAAATAATACTCGCCACACAAATAATTTAATATATATAATAATTTATACACTTAAAATTAATTAATTAATATTAAAACTAAATAATAAAAATTAAGGTAATTAATTAAATCCTAATTAATTTAAATAAATACACATATATTCATTTTATTTTAGCACTTGAAAATTATATATGAGTTCATGCAAATTCGTAAAAATAGTCAAAATAATTAATATTAAATTATTTACGTGTCAATTTCCTCGAAAATACAATTCCCGAGAAAATTTTACGTAAAATACTTAAAATAATGTAAAACAATTAAAATTAACTTTAAACAAACAACAAACTCATAAAATATCATAAATATATACAAAAATTATTAACACTGCATATCCCAATGCAGTATAAAAATATTTAAAAACTCAAGATATTACAGTCTTCCCCCTTTACAAGAATTCGTCCCCGAATTCCAGAAAAGAATAATTACAAGATTAAGAAGGGAAGAGATACGGATAAGAAGCTTGCATCTCAGCTTCAGTCTCCCACATATGCTCCTCAACTCTGTTGCTACACCACAGAACCTTGACCATTGGAATTTGCTTCGACCGTAACTGTCGAACTTGATAATCAACAATCGCCACTAGTTCTTCCACAAATGTCAAATCTTCACTCACTTCTACATTATCGGGCTACAACACATGTGAAGGTTCTGAGATATACTTCCTCAGCATCGAGATATGAAATACTGGATGCACCTGTGACATACTCGGAGGCAAAGCCAACCGATATGCAACAATGTTAATTCTCTCTAGAATCTCAAACGGTCTAATATATCTCGATGCTAACTTACCCTTCCTGCCAAATCTTATAACACCCTTCATCAGAGACACCTTCAAAAAAACAAAGTCTCCAACCTGAAACTCCACATCTCTGCGCCTAGGATCCACATAGCTCTTCTACCTACTAACTGTGGTCTCTAATCTGTGCTTAATCACGGTAACTTTCTCTGTAGCATCCTGAACCATCTTAGGTCCAGTCAAAGCTCTCTCCCCAATCTCATCCTAACTCATAGGGGATCTACACTTTCTTTCATATAATACCTCATATGGTGCCATAACAATACTGCTATGGTAGTTGTTATTATATGCAAACTCTACAAGAGGCAAATGATCATCCCAACTACCTCCCAAATTCAGAACACACATTCTCAACATATCTTCCAATGTCTAGATCATCCTCTCAGACTAACCATCTGTCTGAGGATGAAAAGCAGTACTGAAATCCAATCTAGTGCCCATCGCTTCCTACAACTTCTGCTAAAAACGAGAAGTAAACATTGAACCTCTATCTGACACAATGGACACAGGTACTCTATGAAGGCACACAATATGCTTCACATATAGCTTTACCAATCTAGCTACAAAATAAGTGGCTTTCACAGGCAAGAAATGTGCAGACTTGGTCAACCTGTCTACAATCACCTAGATGGAATCGTATCCATCCTTAGAACGAGGTAAACCAACCACAAAATCCATAGCTATCTTTTCCCACTTCCACTCGGGAATAGGAAGAGGCTGAAGCTTCCTATAAGGCTTTTGATGTTCAGCTTTCACTTGCATACACGTCAGGCACTTAGCAACATAATCAGTGATATCCTTCTTCAATCCGTCCCACTAGTATAAATCTCTGATACTGTGGTACATCTTAGTGACACCCGGATGTACGCTATAAGCTGTAGAATGTGCTTCCTCTAGGATCTCTTCTCTCAAATTATCCACATCAGGAACACACAATCTACCACTATATAGTGCTGAGATAACCAATCCATACCCAGAATAACATCAAACTCCATCACATCCAAAAGAATCAAATCAATAGATAATTCTCTATCTCCCACAAGAACTGGACAACCAGAAAGAACAATATCGACATCCAAAGAATCGCTCAGAGGAGTGGCAACAGACAAAGGAAAAGCCATCCTAGAAGCTTGCCAATAAGACTTGGAGCAAAAATAGGAGAAACGAACGAATGTGTGGCACCCGAATCAAACAGAACACATGCATCCAGGTAACAGACAGAAACTAACCTGCCACAACTGCATAGGATGCCTGAGCATCCTACTGAGTAAGATGAAAAACTCTAGCCTATCCTCGTCCTCCCTGCTGACTGGTAGAAGCCTGGCCAACACCTCTGGCACCTCCTCTAGCACCTCTACCATAACCCTACTGTGGAACAAGCTGAGTGGAACTCTGATGCTGGGCTGGAGGCAACTGAAATGTTACAGGTGCAGCACTAACAATCGACTACTGTGGAAATCGTGGAATCTGCGGCTGCTGATACCTGGAGTAAGGACACGATCTGGCATAATGTTCTATCTGCCCGCATCTGAAGCATGTCAGTGGTGTCAAGTAACTCGAAGGGTGATACAAGTGGTGCTTGTGGTAGCCTGTTAGTCATATGAGCAACTGTCTTCATGCAGTCCGCCCAAAATCAAGGTAGAACATTCTTTGCATATAGTATACTTCTGCATATCTCTGCAAGATGTTTGTTCTTTCTTTATGCTACTCCATTATGTTATGGCGTATTAGGACAAGTCAGCTGCTCGAGTATCTTGAAATTTTTAAAATACTTTGAAAACTCATATGAAGTATATTCGCCTCCATTGTTAATACGAAGATAATGAATCCTTTGATCAATCTCTTTTTTAACTATCTCCTTACACTCTTTAAACTTACTTAAAGCTTCAGATTTCTCCTTCATAAAGTAGACCCATACCTACCTTGAATAGTCATCTCATATATCAAAAGCCACTTATAGATGGTTGCTTTATAGGACTAAATGTATCTGAGTGAATTAGCTCAAGAGCCTCATTTGCACCATACTCAAAATCTTTATATGGAAGTTGGTGTGCTTTTCCATACTGGCATCTAGCACATACAATATCATCTCAAACATTAAGTTGAGGAAGTCCTTTGAACATAGATCTCTTCATCATCACCTTTAACTTATAATAGTTCACGTGTCCCAGGCATGCATGCCACAAGTCAGCTGTCTCATTCCTTCTAGTTATGTCTACATAAGTTGTTTATGCTGACATTATGCAGACAGACTCTAGTTTTTATCCCTCTATAACTGGTGTGCCTATAATTTTTAAACTTCGATAAACCTTTACATCTTCCAGCCCAAAAAGCATATAATCTCTCGAGGATGTCAACTGTGACACTGATATCAGGTTTTTCTTCATCCTCAGTACATGGAATAAATTATTCAACTGCACCCTTCTCGCATTGTATAGAGGCACTACCTTTATCTTGTCGATGTGAGTAATGGGTAGCCTTGAGTTGTTTATTGTGACAATAACTCTTCCCCCTTGTATTTTGACATGCTTAAAAAAAAATTTTTATCTCCTGTCATATGATTAAAGCATCCAGAATCTACAATCTAATCATCATTATAATTTATGGATTTATCACATATAATGATAAGTGCTTTCTCGTCTTTTAACTCAAGTGTGAAAAATGGTGTAGCCTCATTAGACTTGCTTGTGACTGGCTCTATAATGGAACATAAAGCTTGAAAATCCTATTCATCTTCACTTTCAACTCAAGATTGGGAGGACGTTGCAACATTTCCTTCAGCTCACATAAACCGACAGTCTCAAGCATAGTGGCTTCATTTGCGAAAATTGTAACTCTGGTCATTCTTACGACGACTTGCTTTATCCTCCAATTAATGGTTATGATAAGCTCCCCCTTATGATGTTTTTTTCGTTCTTCCTCCTTTGGCTTGCCTCCAATGTTTGTTCTCGCAACCTTCCAATCTTTAACCATTTTTATTGCTAAAAAGGGCTTTCTTATTTTCTTTAATTGAGACTTTATTCATTTTCTTGTTTAAAGCCTCTTGATTAGCCAATACGTTCTCTAACTTATTTATAGTTGACTCCTTAGCCCATCCACGAGTTACTGTGACGAGTGCATTAAACTCGACACGTAACCCATGGATTATGATCCTCCTTATCCTTGTCTCCATGATTTGAGTTTAAGGATCTAATTTTGAAACTTCTTGACATAAAGCTTTAACTTTAGTGAAATATTCACTCACCGTCATGTCTTACTACAAGATTGATAATAACTCATTCTCGAGTTGTTAGAGCTTAGTGTCGTTTGTCTGAGCAAATCATCTAGTAAGAATGTCCCATGCCTCTTTAAGTGTCTTTGCATTCTTGATGTGCTGCAACAAATCATCCTCCACTAATACGAACAAAGCATTCATCACTTTTTCGACCTTGATCTTCCATTTCTTAAGATAATCTTGATTTGTTGGAGCTGAGGTCTCATTGCCTCCAACAATCTCCCATAAATCTTGACCATGCAAGTAAAATTGCATACGAGTACTCCAAGTGCTATAACTATTACTATTAAGTTTTTCAAGATTACTTACCGATGTATTTATGTCCTCCATCATGACTTGGTTTATTTACTCTAATTAACCAAGTAAGTTTGGTCCTAGACCGACGACCTTTACAGTCCTAGACTCCACACTAGCGATATCTTAACATAACATGATCCTTAATCGTTTGCTCTAAATGCAGTTGGTAGTCGGTCCCCAACCGCTTACTTTGATACCACTTGTAGAATATGTGGAGGATTTTGATTTATAATAAACTTATTTTTATTATAAGTAAGTAAACTTTAATACAAAAATATTTGCACACACTTGCACTTTCACAAATCCTCACGCATCACTCACTCACATGACACACACTCATTATTTTCACTAACTCTCATGCACTCACACTAATTCTTCATGCACACTCTTGTACCATGCATACAATAATGTTAACATACTACACACACTCTTGTACCACCCGTCGAAGAACACCAAACTCAGGACCACGTGCAGAAGGGATACTGATACAATCTATGTTTTCGCGATGAAGATCAGATACTTGCACAGAATTATATCAAACCAGTGACTATAACAAAATCTTCTCTACAAATTGCGAATACAGTAAAGAGATGTCAAAGCAGCCTTATATTTTGTGGGGGGAAAACTCAGAGGCAGAGATAAAGATCACCCCTTAACACCAGAAAACCTTTCAAGCTTATCAACAGAATCTATTGCCAATATTTCCGCACCATCCTCGCTAATCCATAGAGGAATAGGAGTGCCCCAAAATCTACTTCGACTGATGGGCCAGACTCGTACGTTCTCAAGCCAATTATGGAAACGTTTATCCTGTAATGCAGTGAAGTGCAAGGAGTAAGTCTTAAAGCCAAGTTCAAATCTAGAGCAGATAAAAAAGGCAGTCCTACTTAAATGGCCGAACAGAGACTAAAACATAAAGAAAAGTCTATACTATTATAATGAAGAACTAAAATGTAATTCAACTGAACTCACAAACATTAGGGAGTATAAATTATTACATGAAACTGACCCTAAATGCACAATCACAATGAACTGTTGAAACAACTATAAAAAGAAATATCAAGGAGAGTGAATACAAGAAGTAAGCAGGGACAGCACCCATTTGCATTCTTTTAGGCCCCGAAGAGATAATGCCCGTCATAATTTAGAAATGGCCTTCACATAAGTTTAATAATCTAGTAGAAAAAAGAGAAGAAGATGCATATGCTAAGGAGAAGAGTTTCCTCACCTTCACAAAATCAGGTACCCAGTGAGTCTGTTTGGTAACTTCTAGTAACTCATCTTTCAACTTTTCCACTTGAACAAACCTAACCATATAATATGTGTCGTAAGTTTGATTTTAAATGGAAGAGCTTCATAATCCATTTAAACACAATGAAACGCATACAAAATGCTAAAGCAAAATGGAGAACGCTAATGTCAATAAAAAGAAAAAAGTGAGAACTTAAAAAAAATGAAAATTCATAAGATCAGTGCATTATATCTTCAAAATCATCCAGTAGAGGACGCTGGTGCCAATGATACTTATATTAAAAGTGAAGCTAAGTATTGGTCTCACTTTGATCTCACTCCACCATTTAAATTTCTAATACAAAGTATGCTACATAGCAGCATAAAGCAGCCCTATAAATCAGACGAGTATCAGATCTCCAACATAAAGCTTTTAAATGCTCCACAGTTCCAGACTTGACGAGTCTGCCTTTTGCCTGAATAAAGGAAACATGACTTTAGTGAAATATAAAAAAGTGAATGTGAAATTCATTTAAGAAGACAGTCCTTCCACAGTTTTAATCCATCTATCTAGCCACAACAATTTTATGAAAGCACTACAAGGAGGGGAAAAAAAAACAGAATATCTGGGAGGAATCAGTTGGAAATAAGAATAAAAATTAGGTGGTTGCTTATCATGGTAAAATGTTCTTCACTTGATAACAGTTGTTTGAGTCCATAATTAGTTAAAATACCACATGAAGAGCAGCAAAAAAAATAAAAATAAAAATCATAGAACTCACCTTAACTCTTTCAATAATACCTTTATCTACATCCTTGAAATACCGACCTCTATAATCATAGATTTTCTCAGTAAAGAGGCATGCTTCATTGACTGTTACATCCAAATTCGCCTAAAAAGCAAAAACAAAAGTAGGTTACACATGCAGAAAAAATAATGGAAAAAAATCAAAGGAACGGCAAACGGAAACCAAGTATAGAAACATTCAAAAACAAAACAAAAATGGAACATATGAGTAAAAAAAGTAGCCAGAGCAAACCTTTGTGACAGTTCCATTCTCCAAACAAACACGGAAACCATCCTCACCAATTTAGGAGCATAGTGGACGACTCCAGTGCCACTTTGATTAGATACAGAATTGTCGGCAACAACTCTGAAAGCGACATCAGAGAACTCTTAGAAGTAATAAAAAAGAGGCTCGTACCTGCACCCATATGTATGTGTGTTTTTCTCTTCAATTCATTACCCAATTCAAAGAACATAAAAAGATGCAGCTATGAACCACAAGATTTCCGTTGTCACGAGGAACAAGACAAACTAAAAGCAGTGTCCTAGAACCATATGGAATTATTAGTTATGGACTAGCAGCAAAGCGAAACATAGTTATCAAACAGCTAAGATAATTATTTGAGGGCAATGAAGGTACTTCATATCAACTGGCGAAGCCCCAGGAAATCTGTCCAAGACTTCATAAGAATCTGTGGAATCACCAGTGTGGTTTCCTTTGGATTTTGGTTTTTCATGGGGAGTTCTGATAAACGACAGAAAGCAACCACATAGACGTTTCCAGAAAACTTGTTGCAAACCTGCAAATGAAAAAGAAAAAAAAATTGAAAGAGAAAAATATAAATAATGTAACATAATATAATAGCCTCTGCATATTCTACATCCGGATGAACACAAAGTACAAGGTTAGATGGAAGACTCCAAGGGGTAGTTGTCCAGGCTACAAAAGCTGAATTGAGTGGATCATCAACTATAGGAAAAGAGACCAATATAGAAGGGTCGACGACCAATTTTTTATTAAACTCGGCTTCATGGTTTGACAGCGGCGTTTGCAACGCTGTGCTGCATGGCATAATCTGCATAACAACATCAAAACCAATCAAGTTTTGTTCTTTCTGACGATCTTCTAATTTTATGGCAGAAAGGTCCGACCTTTAACGCCCCTTAGCATAGAGCTGTCTAAAAACCCACCAAACTGATTCCATGAAATTCAAGTACATTGTCTTATAGTCATCCTTAAAATCTATCCATCGGCCAGTCCGTTGGACCACCGTTTCCCACTCCGCAACATACCGCATAACGATTTGTCGACAGGCGTTGTTGTATTTGTCGACCCCCAAATTCAAAATGTCGTCTTTGCTCACAATTCCCAGCTCCTTTAAGATTAAATTTTCCACTGGAACGCCGTCGCAGTCCCACACAAAACGGCGAGTGACGTGGTAACCTGTCATGGACTTGTAGCGTGTGACGATGTCCTTGATGGTGCTGGTCAGAATATGAACGAAATGGGCCAAGCCGGGGACAAAAGGAGGGCCATCGTAGAATACAAATTCTGGAAAGCATTTAGTGCGATCTAGCTGTGTATGGAAGGCATCAATTTCACTCCAGAAGCGTAGGATTTTTTCTTCCTCGGACGGGAACGAGAAATCCTTGCTCTCGCAAACGGCTTCCATTAGAGGGTTAACTTTAACTTTGACTTTGAGTTCAGTAGCCGCTTATTTATAGGAGTGGCTGTTACTTGGGGACAAAGAAAGTGGAAAACTTATAATGTTACATACTTGACATATATGCTTAATCAATCAACACCAAGCTGGACTCTTGTGCGATGCCGATAGAGTCTAACTAGAATTTTTCCTTCAGTTCTCTCAATTTCTATCTTGCGGTTTCTCAAGTTCCTTCTGTGCAATTCTTGTAATTAATGCTTTTGTGATAGTGTTGTTTTCTCTTCCTTTTTAGTGAATATTCCCCCTTTTTTTTTTGTAACAAAGACGAGGCAAAAGCCTGGGCACTAGCAATCAGCTAAACGACTATGGCCAACGCCAATCAGATCTTGGTTCAACCAATCTAACGCAATTAACGGGGGAGACTTCAACACGCCACGGATTCTGAAGCACAGTTTGTATTGCCTAGGTAATTGCAGTATGCAGATACGGGCCTTGATCCTTAGAAGCAAAGAAACTGCACTATTACTATCTGACTCTAACTGGTTTATGAAAGAAACTCAAACCAGAGCTTTTTATTAGCCTATCTATGACTAAAAAAAACATTAGTTTAGAGATCAATCGTTTGATCTCAAAAACTCAATAGTTAAAGCATCACTCCAAGCTTCATGGAAATTACGTATAGATTTTCTGGTCCAGAAGAAACTGCCGAATAATGAGATAATTTATTCATTTATAAATAAAATAAAATTATTTAAAATATAATTCTAATTTAATTTAAAGTATATTTTTTTTATTTTAATTAAGTTCATTTCTATTTTATTGTAAAAATTAAATTAATATATATATATATATATATATATTAAATGTTGAGCCCTAAAGTGATTAAGTAAAAAATTTGATAATTGTCCACCTTTATATTTAATCATTCACTTGATGTTAAATTATTAAAAATTCTAATTTTTTTATTAAAAATAAAATATTTTTAATAGTTATTTAATATTATTTTTTAATTAAAACACTATTATACATATTTAATACTACTCAAATTCTAAAATTATTTATATATTATGTATTTTTCTACCTACAATCACTCAAAATATTTTTTCTAAACCATTAAAAAAATTATAGTAATTACTTAATATTATTTTTTAACTAAAACACTATTATACATACTTCAATACTAATCTAATAATTCTAAAAACAAATCTTATTATAACTAAAAATTTAAGGCAATAAAAATTAAAGAAAATAAAATTAATGTGATTTGTTTTATTTTTAACTATTCCACTCAAATTATTTATATAATCATTTTATTTCACAATCTGCGTATTGTGCAGAATCACGACTAGTTATAATTTAATCGAAAGTATGTAACTTATTTTACCTTAGTTAATTCCTATTTTTAATAGCTTAACTTCTATATTATTTCTAATAAAAATTAAATTAATTAAAATTTTAGTTGTGATTTTGTTAAAAAATATTTTTTTATTTAATTGGGTCTACTTATATTATATCTAATATAAATCAAATTAAATAATATAATTTTATAAGTCTTAGTAAATTAAATTTAATAAATAAATAATTGAAATCAAAATTAACAAATTTTATAAAATAATTAATTATGAAAAAAAATGTTGACTAGTTTGAATTTGGTTCGTTCATAATTAAATCAAATTCAAATTGAACTTATTACGTCACTTAGTATTCACGAATTGTTTGTAAATTTAAATGAGTATAAAAAATTTTAAATATAAATTATACATAAAAATTAAAAAAAAAATTATAGTATCGTAGGCGGTAAGGTTTAGAGCGCGCGCCCAAATGTTTGGAGATCATGACACTGTGTGGGCTTGAGACCCACGTAGAAATACGAGATAGGTCATAAGCCTAGTCAAAAATGGAGTTCCCACTCAGATGAAAGTCAGGACACACTTATACGGTAACTGAACTCTATGAAGGTTCTCAGAAGCCGTCATCAGAGAACGGGTTCAGAAACTGGCTATGAACATTCGAATGCTCACCCAACCTTGCGGTTGGCCTCCGTTTATGTTTTGTGAATTATTACCTTTAATTATTCGATTATTTCTTTATTATCACATGGATTGTAATTTCCTTCGGATAATTGTCAAGTTTTATAATTAGATCCAAATTTGCACATTAATCTTTTTCATGCATTTTGTCCCAACATTCATCACAATCGAAATAAATAATCAATATTTATAATCATTCACTCAAAATCAAAAAAGGAAGGGATTAAGGATTACAATGCTTTGAAGTGATAGAAGTATAATATAAAGAAAATAAACCATACATATACCAAAATAAACCAAGACTAACTAGTTCTTAAACCCATGAAAATCGCTTAAAAACTAATTAAGGGATACTTCCTTAACAGTTCAAGGGGAATCAGTCTCAAGGATCCTACAGTCATTAAAATGTTAGTCCTGAAATGCATAAAATCTCTTAAAAGAAAACATTTAAAAACAATTTACAAAACAAACTCATGCGAATGGAAATTAAAGACTTAATAAATTAACTTAAAAGACATTATACAAACAATCATGTCTAAATGAGTGAAGTATGAGAACCTAAACATGCTTAGAAATCAAGATCATGCGTACATATTATAGAAATCTCACGACAAAGGCATGGGTCGCCCTGTCTGAGTGGCGATCGCCACTGTGAAGAGGCGATCACCTCATGACCATAAGGCAATGCCCCTTCCAAGAGGTGATTGCCCTATCAGTAGGCCGAACAGCCATGCTAAACAAGAAAAGAAAAATAAGACCACATGGAGGCCTGTCGAAGTAGCAATCGCCACTATGAAGAGGCAATCGCTACAAGACAGTGGGTGATACCTTTATAAAGAGGTGATGCCTAATTAATAGGCTTAGATGACTCTCAAAATGATGAAAACTTACGTTTCAAGAAAATGCTTACTAAAATGAAGACACTAATAACACTCCTATACTTAAAACTCAACCAATCATGCTAAATCATGGCAAATCATAGACAATAAACACAAGGAAGATAAATGAATAAACAATGTCTTTAAAGACGAACTAACTTAACCAAGAGATTCATAGGCCGATCAAATTGGGTGTCTATAGTTCGCCCCCCTGATTTTTCAAAAATCAAACACACGCAAAGCATTTTTTTGAGAAAATCACATGCACAATGCAAACAAAAGCAAAAGATAGATAACGTCCCTAAACCTCAAGCTTCACTCGAGAGGTGAGTACTTCGACTCAAAACATGACCTTGATCCTCGAGTTTTTTTAGCCCGATTATCGCTCCACTAGGGACGTGACTCTCGGGTTTTCTTGGCCCGCTCATCACTCAACTGGGGATGTGATTCTTGGATTTTCCCGATCCTCATCACTTTGACTTTGAACACGATTCTCGAGTTTTACTGGCTCGATCATCACTTAACCTTGACTTTGATTCTCGAGCTTTCCTGGCTCAATCACCATTCCATTAAGGATTTAATTCTCGGGTTTTCCTAGTCCAATCATCACTCAACCTTGACTTCGATGATACTATTTAAACAGTCATCTTGGTCTTCAAGCTTCAAGGATATTACCCGAATAACCCTCCCTTTAATAACGACGTTCAGGGATACAACCCGAACAGCCCTCTCTTGATCTCGAGCTTCAGGGATACAAACTCGAATAGCCTTCTCTTAATCTCGAGCTTTGGGGATACAAACCCGAACAACCCTCTTTTGATCTTGAGCTTCAGGTATATAAACCTGAATAACCCTCTCTTGATCTCAAGCTTTGGGTATACAAACCCGAACAACCCTCTCTCGATCATAAACTTCAGGGATATAAACCTGAATAGCCCTCTCTTGATCATGAACTTTAAGGATACAAACCCAAATAGCCCTCTCTTGATCATGAGCTTTAGGGATACTAACCCGAATAGCCCTCTCTTGATTATTAGCTTCGAGGATACAAACCTGAACAGCCCTCTCCTGATCATAAGCTTTGGGGAAATAAACTTGAACAACCCTCTCTTTACCGCAGCATGTTCTTCAAGGTTTTCCTGGCCCAACACGTCACTTGATAAAAAACATCGACTAAAACTTTCACTTGTCAACCTTGATTCCCAAGATGTGCCCAAAGGAATCTCATCACCAATCATCATTTTTTTAACTTACCCTACCCTACCATTTACTATAAAAGCGTACTTTTCTCCCTGTTCTTCTTCTACTTCTTCTTCTTCTTTTCCTCATTTTCTTCTTTATTTTCCACTTTCCACGCTTTCACTTTTTCAAAAATGGACAACGAGAGAATGCCCTCGTGCCCAAATGGGATCGTGTCCCACCTTTTTCTAACACCCCACGGAGTCTCAGATTGATAAGAGGAGATTTGATTCCTCTTTTAGTGGATCTAGGGACCCATATTTATTCATCAGCGTTCAGAGAGGTTAGTACTCGATTCCTTTTTATTTTTCCTGTAAATCATATCGATTCAGTGTTCACTCATGCTTACTTATCATTTATGATCAAAAAATGGGTCATTTAATTATTGGATTCATAGATTTTATAGGAAAAAATAAGCAACCGTCCACTGTCTGCATTGTGTAGAGACGATCACCTCTTTGATAAGGTGATCGCTTCTTTATAAAAGGTAATCGCTACTGTGATAAAGCAATCGCCTCATTACTAAGGTGTCATGCCTTATTGACAGGGCGAACCGAACCTCATTCTCTATTATTCTTTATTTTATTTTGTAAAAGATAATAAAATACATTACACAAATTCAACTTCCTCAATTTTCTTTACAGTATGATGCACAGACATTTAAAGGTGCTGAAAACTTTCATGAGGGTCGGGTCTTTTAAAATGAATTGACTGAGGACCAAAAGGATTAGATTCAAGAGACCGGGTTTAAGGACTTCTTCCTCTCGCTTCCTACTGAGCAGGGTCGGACAGACTACCAGTCGCTTCATGCACTGATGGAGAGGTGGTTTGACACGACCTACACCTTTCACCTCCCATTTGAAGAGCTCACTCTAGATCTCGTGTCCTTTTTTGCCATCACTGGGATAGCCTATGTTGGGGATTCCGTTCCTCAAGCGCCTCTTGACAAGGCCGTGTTCATCGAGCGCATCCTGGGTATAATCCCAGACATAAAGGGGAATCATAACCTTAAGCTTGAGTTAATATGGAGCTTTTCTACTCAGGAGAGAGCTGCAGCAATGGTCACACCACTCAAGGTCAACCAGGTGGTATGGGCCTTTCTGCTTTACCTACTCGGCACCACCTTCATTGTTGATACTGCTAGCTCCATAGACTTGATATTCCTGTTATCTCTTCGGGACTTAGACCAAGTGTTTACCTTTGATTAGGGTAGTTGTGCCCTCACATATTTATACCAGAGCATGGATGAGGTGGTGTACGGCGCTAAGAGATTCTGTAATTTTTTACACGTCGTTCTGGTAAGCTACAACCCTTTTTTTCTTCCTGATTTGCTTCTATTTTTACTCATTAACATTGGTTAACCATTTTCCTGATAGGTCTGGGCCTTGGAGCTAGAGCTGCTCATCAGGGATCACCTCCCTACCATCAGCATATGGGGTGGCAGCCGAGTCTTGAAGAGGCATCTCGCCTAAACTCATTAACACAAGATGCGATACCTACAAAAACATATTTACATTTATTAGTAACCTACATGAACTTAATCCACTTACCTCCTAATGCCACTACTCCTACAGATTCGGAATGACATGTTGTGATGACCCAATATTTTAAATTATTAAAAATTATTTTGGAAAATGCAGTATAAATAATATTTTAAATTTTCATATATTATAATTATTAATTGTGTGTGTATATGTTATTGTTGTTCTTGTTCTTGTTCTTGTTCTTGTTCTTGTTCTTGTTATTATTCTTGTTGTTCTTCTTCTTGTTGTTCTTGTTCTTGTTGTTCTTGTTGTTCTTGTTCTTGTTGTTATTATTGTTGTTATTGTTATTGTTGTCCTTATTCTTATTGTTGTTCTTATTATTATTATTAGTATTATTATTTTATATTTGTGTTAATGTGGTGTTATATATATATATTAAAGTTAGTTAATATATATATAAGGGTCAAGATAATTTTTTTCGGTATTCTTTCTTTCTTCTCTTTCTTTTTTCTTTTCTTCCCCTATTTTTTCTTTTTCTTCCCATGAGTTGCAGTGCCACCTAGCCCCGCTGTGCACTACCACCACCATCACCTCCCCTCCTTCTCTTCTTATCACCTTTAGTGTGTCTTCCTATCACTGAAAAATAGGAGAAACAACAACGGTAGTTCAGCTCGTCGCCGGGTGGCAATTCCGACTTCTGATCCTTAACTCTTTTGAACCCTCTTGGTCCGAGCACGCTAGTTCTAAACTCGATTCAAGCTTAGATCGTCTCATTTCTAAGTTTTCTTCAATTTTAGTTTAGGTCAATTTTGTGTTTTTCATTTTTTTGAACTTGATTTTCTGTTATTTAGGCTTAATGTCTTTAGAAATGTTATTGTGTGTAGTTTAAGCTTTCCTAATATATTTTTTTGAATTATCTTAATTTTTGAGTTTTGAGTTTTCCGGTGAGTCACTATTCCGGTGATCCTCGCCAGAAAATCTTTTTATTTTTAATAAATTGTATGAATTATTTGGAATATAGTTTGTGAAGGAGGTTTATGAAAATTTTGATCCAATTATTTATTGTGAATTTTTGAAACTTTATGTTAAAAATTAATTTTTGGAAAAATTAATATAAATTAGTGAATTTGGTGTTTTAATTGAAATTATTGTTAATTAGTATGTTTTTAACAATTTTGGAATAATAATTAGTATTAAAATATTTTTTACGAATTATTTACTATTTTTAACTAATTAATAATAATTTTTGAAAATATATTCAAATAATAAAATTATTTACTATTTTTGTGATTTAATGAATTTTTAACTATTTTTATTACATATTTGAACTATTTAAGTAATTATTTGTGAATTTTACTATTTAATTTTGAAAAATTAGAAAATTGGATTTTTACTAATATTATATAATTTATTTGAGATTTTATTAATTAATTTAGAAATAATTAGCTTTAATGTTTTTGTCATTAAAATGAACTATATTGTGGTTTATTATTGAAGTGTATGGATTTTAATGATTTTTATTATATTATTATTATTATTAAATATTAATTTTGAAAACTGTGTTCCTCGGTTGAGAAATTGTATAGTTAGGGGTCTCAATTAGAGGTGTTGAGCTTTTAATAATTTTTGAAATGTGTTGACTTGCAGGATCGACTCTACTTTCAGTAGAGAGATGTCTATTTTATAGAAGAGACTCTACCGAATTTTTGATATAATTCTCGTAAAACATGACATCAGGTTGATCCTGACTTTTTGAATTTAGATCAAGTTTTTCTTTAGAATTCCTGGAAGTGTAAAGTTAGGGATTTATTCTAATCTTGTTATGATTATATTTTTTTATAGTTGCACCGAAATCGAGACCTATTAGACTAGGCCCATCAGGTCTGTCTAAAGAAGCGCACAACTGCGAGTTATTATTTTATATATGCATTGCATGTAAAGTGCATAATTATGAGCATCCATGTTTCCATAATGTATTTGAACATGAATTATTTGATTAAATGATTAAGTATTTTAGCATATATGTGACACAAATATGTGGTATATTCTTAATATAGATTTGGTATATTTTTAGTATACTAATGGTATATTTTGGTATATATATTTGAAATATTTTTAGTATATATTCGATATACTTCTTATATACAATTGGTATATTTTCAGTATATGCTTATTATATAAGTGGTATATTATTTTAAAATGGATGTCATTATGTTTTAATTATGCATTTTATTATTTCCAACATTTATACGATTTATTTGAAGGATATCAGTAGAACATACTACCTAATGGGCTGCACTATGACTGTGTACGTACTAGTGCGTTAGATTTTAGGGTTGAGATTATGAAATAATTTGATGTGATATGTGATTATTTGATTATTGAGAATTGTGGTGAGAGAGTAGTGTGATTGCAGGAGCTCGGTTGACCTAATGTGTCGGAGCTAATCACACTGACAGTGAGACTGCGGGAGTTTGGTTGACTTAGTATCTCAGGGCCAGTTTATTATCCATAAATGGAAAAGAGAATTATTTTAGAATTAAGTAAGCATATTGGCTAGTGAGATATTTTTATTAAGGTTGCATAATATTTTAGTGTTCTATTTGATCCTTCACTTAAAAAACTTTTTTTGTATTTATTATTATATAAAAGCGAATTTTAGCATCTATGCGAAATGTCTGTATATGCATATTATTATATTGATTCTTGACCGTATATGACTTTAGGTTACATATATATATATTATAATAATTCACTAAGTGAGGTCTGACTCCCTTCAATATTTTTTTTACAGGATCTTCTTCCTCTTCATACCTTCCCAGTAGTACTTTATGTCGGTTTACTTTAGCCCTAGTTAAATTATATAAATTTTATATTGAAACTCTTGTTTGTATTCTAGAAACTACAGTAATAGTATTGTTGTGATAGATGTATGTTGTATTAGTTTGAGATTTTTATATCTGAATATTGTATGAGATATTTTTATTATGTTATAAAATAAGATTGCTTTTGATATTAAATAAATTTTTAATTCTAGCATATTTTTTTATATTATTATTATATGTGTTTTTATTTTTTTAAGCTTGCTAAGGGTTCTAGATTTGAAAGAATTCTTTTTCCCTAGCGCCGGTCATGACTCTCGGTTTGGGTCATGACACTTATAGGGTCCCAAGGACAGTTGGAACATCAAGATGACTCGGTCTAGACCTCTAGCTCGAAAGAGGGTACTTCTCTATGGACAAGCCTATCAGGCTTGGTACCTCGGTGAGTGGGTCATGAATTGGCATATGGGGGTGCTAGAACGAGGCGTGTCCCCAAGTCTCCTCCTGGTAGCATGCTTTAGACACACGAGTTGGAGGGTGACAATCTTGCCTAGGTTGTCATTAGTTCCCCGGCTGTGGATCATATAGTTCGGGTTAAGATCTGGTACGTAGAATTCGTTTGGACTCATTTTTTGCTTATGGTTCTCTTTCATGCCACTTCTACCTCTCAGGTACATCTTTGTCGCCTTCCTCCTTTTTATCTTCAAAATTACCTATATTTTCATACAATCCCCCTCCCTGTCTTCAGGCCAGGCCTGCTAGACCTGCAGCTCATACCAAGCTTTAAGTACAGGAGAAGGAGCCTCTAAGATGTCATCTCGACCCAAGCAGAGAGAGGACTTCAACTGTTGCTGAGCAGATAAGGCCTCCTATCACTTCTAGCTCTCAATTTGTTATTGGCAGTTTTATTCACATTCTTGAACCATTGGCTCATTGTGACGTCCCTCCTAGAGAGTTATCTCATCAGTTCCTGACTTTGGACGAGGACCTCACGCCTGTATACACTCCTGGTGGTGCTACTCATGTGAGTTTGCTCTCAACCTATTCTCACAATCATTCTTGACATGTTTATTAGTGCTAACACTCATTTAATGATGTAGATTCCTTTAGAGCAAGGCCTTTACATGTATCGAATGATAGAGGATCAAAGGGACTACATGCTGGATATCACCCAACAGTGGAGGGTAAAAACCTTTTTGTACCTATATGTATGCATACTCATATGGTTTACTAACCTATGGTTTATTTGAACAGGATCATGATGAGGTCAGTAAGGTGAGGATTGCCACCCTCGAGCGCCAGATTAATGTGTTCCAAATCGATGAGGATAATGACAATGAGGATGAGAGAGGCGATGATGCTGAAGGAGGAGATGACCTTGAGGGCACCAAGTCTGATGCTTGATAAGCTAGGGCCTGTGAACTATTCTTTTGATTGATGTTTTTTCATTTGTTTAACTTGGATGATGAACACATGTTTTTTTTTATGAATGTTTACAGAATTTGGCTTTTTATTCCAATCAGTTTCATTATTTATGTGTAATTTAGCTCTAATGATAGCACAAATGTATGTCTACTTTGCTAGGTTCTGCTTTGCACTACTAAGACTATACAATTCTGCCAAAAGTTCATCACCTATCACTACTAAAGAGGTGATCGCCTCATTATCGTCTATTAAAGAGGTGATCGCCTTTTAGCACTAAAGCAACACCTTTACGATAAGGGGATCACCTCATTGCCAGGGCAATTCCTCTTCTTCAAAAGCTCAATCTCCTCATTTCAACCTCATTATTAAAATGTCTTTCTTCCTAACCTCCATTTTCTCTCTCTAAATGCACTGAAAGCTTGAATCATGACTAAACAAAGCCTTAAATTGTTGCAACCAAACTTGAAGAGCCTAGACAATGGATCATGGGCTAGATTAGAGCCATTTTACCTCTCAATCTTTAAATCATAACATGCTAGGAGAATCAATTTCCCTTTCCTTCATGTTGTGGCTCAATTCTAGGATCCTTAGAAACACATCTTTCGGTTCAATACCGTTGAAATATGTCCCTTACTAAAAGAGTTTAAGGCCATTCTTGGTTGCCAAATGGACTCCACTTGTCAACTTGCAGTTCCTAACCTTATGATCCCAGACGCTCATTCCATTTAGCACCAGATGGCCCAAATGTTCAATCTTCCACTGTAGTCTTCTTCTTATTGTATTTGTCATGACCCAAAATAGGGGTCATGACCGGCGCTAGGGAATGACAATTCTTTTGAATCCGGAACCCATAGCAAGCCTTGAAATAAATAAAACATGCAATAATAATAATAACAACATAACCAAAATATTTTACAGCGAAAATAATTTCATAAATAAAATAAAGTAAATATCCACCAATGGATTTAAATAAACAACTCATCTCATATAAATGATATCTTTTAAATACAAATCACAATTCAAATATTTATAATACAAATTTCTTATAACCATAATGTAATACATAATTCTCACAACTGTCTACAACTACTGCAGTGTCTAGATTATAAAATAAGGCTCAGGTAAGCAGTTTACATAGTGAAGTCGAGGCAGAAGAAATCCGGTATAAAGGTCTGCTATTGAGGTTTGAAGATGATGACTCTCCTGTCAACGGAGGGGAGTTAGACCTCACTGAGTGAATTGTTATAATATATATATATGCATAGCTAAATGACAAATGCACACATTCAATAGCATATATAATAAATATATATACAGGCAAAATCACACAGATGCAACAAAATCATTTTATATAAATATTAAGAAATACATCCGTATATGAAGGATCAAATAGAACCCTAGAAAATCACAACCTCAAACAGTGTTAGATAACACTCTAGCCATACAGGCTCACTTATTCCAAATATATCCACTTGTTCCATTGGACAGTAGACTGGCCCCAAGACACTAAGTCAACTAAGCTCCAGCAATCTGACTATCAGTGTGATTGGCCCCGAGACACTTGGTCAACCAAGCTCCAGCAATCACACTCCCAAATCACATCACACATCAAATAAATCAATCCAATCAATATCCATAAATAGGTTAGTAATGAAGCCTAAATGCTATCAGCGTACTAGTACGTACTCGGTCCTAGTGTTGCCCACTAGGTAGCACGTTCTATTGATATCCTTCATTAATATATAAAACATACATTATTAAAACAAATGATGCATGATATTAAATAAAATATCAACATAAACCATATATATACTAGAAACATACCAAAAATAAACCAGGTATATTCCGAGTATATATATACGTCAAATAAATTCAATTTAATTACAAATGAACTAGAAATATACTTAAAAACATTTTAAGTATAAATCATTAATAAAACATGCATATAGTTTAAAATATACCAAAATATACTAAAATATACCAAAAATAAACCTAAGTAATACTTAAATTTATTTATGCATACTTTACTAAAATAAACCATACATTTCTAAAACATGCACCCTAAAACATATATATATATATATATATATATATATATATATATATATATATATAAAATAACAACTCCTTGTTATTGCGCTCCTTGAGACGGGTCCGACGGGCCTAGTCCACTAAGCCTCGGTGCAACTAAATAAACAAACGATAATAGAAAATCAGAATAATTCTAGCGAAAATTCTAAAGACTCGATCTAGAATCTTAGACATAGAATTAGAATAAGAATTCGACCAAATGTCACGTTTTACGAGAATTCTATCAAAAATCCGATAGAACCTTCCCTATAAAACGAACATCTCTCTACTAAAAGAGTAGAGCAGGTCCTGCAAAGAAACACACATCAAATATACTCATAACACAATTCATAATCCCTCAGTCGGACTCCAAACTACAATTCACAGACCGAGATTCACAATTCACAAAATAATTACAGAAATATCGAAAAATATCAAAAATATAAAAATGCCCTTAAATACTCAAAATATAGTAAATTTAGATATTCAAATGCTAAAAATATTTATTTAACCGATAAATACACAAAAACCCTAATTTTAAATAAAGTATTATTAAAAATCGGTAATTCTCAATAAATTCATAAATATTAACCAACATACCTTTTATAAATCCAAATTACATAATTAACCCTAAAACTTACTAAAAATCGATAAAAACTCATTTATTTAGAAAAATCGTATATTATATATATAATTTGAAAATAATTTATGAAAAATAGTTTTAATTAGTTAAAAATACTAAATAATTTGTAGAAATCATTTTTATACCTTAAATAACTATTAAAACCAATTTAATTACATTTTTAGCCAATTTAGTGTCAAATTACCAAAATACCTCTAGTTTTGTAAATTCACTAAAATTAATCAAAAATTCACCAAAAATAGTATAATTACTCAAAAATTAATTTTCTCAACATATAATTCAATAATATCAATAAATATACTCAATTAACCAATTAATTTTAATAAAACACATAATTAACCTAATTTTTCCAAAATTAAATAAACTAAATAAATTCCAAATAATCATATAAAATACAAATAAATTACAAATAAATTTCTAAAATTCATTTCAACAACTATAAAAACCATAAAACACAATTTCATAATTTATTTAATTAATTTTCGAAAATTAGAAAATATTAATAAAATAATCAAAAATTCACAAAAATCAAAATAATTCCCAAAAATTCTAAAAAAATTCACAAAGTTAGATTAAGCTACAAGGATCAATTTTTATAAAGGGAATTTTCATGAATCATTCAAATAAAAGCTCAAAAAAATCAAAAACCCTAAATGGCCGAAAATGATAAATTGAAACCTAGGAAAATCTAGACCGTTTCAAGTGAAACAAAACTTGAAAATGGACTCACCGAAGCTCAAGGAGAAGATAGAGACTGGTGACGTCGAATTTGGTGGTCGAAAAGTGCTTGATCGATGGTGGCTTCAAATTTTGGCTTCTCGGCTAAAATAGGGTGAAACGACGCCGGAGAAGAGAAGAGAGAGTGGCGGAGCTGTTGGCTGGGAAGGGCGGAGCTCAGGGTGGCACACTGACGGTCTGAAAATGGGATGACAGGCGGTGAGGATGAAGGGAGGGTGTCGGACGTGAGGGAGAGGGTCGGTGGCACAGATTGTAAATTTGATGAAGTTTTATATATGTATATATATATTTATATAATAACTTTAATATTTAATTATTAAAATATACAAATATTATATTCAGAAAAATTACACACCACAATTTAATAAACATATACAAATATACATATACATATACATATATATATCACATATTAAAAATAATAAAAACTATATAATATATACATAATTAAATAATAATAATAATAAACCCTAAAATGTTAAATAAATAAAATATATATATATATATATATATATATATATATATATGCATGTATATGTATATATGTTAATATGCAAAATATAATCATGCATGATTACATGCAATTTAATAAAACAAGCTAGCGTAAATAAATAATTAATCATTTAGATTTTATTTTTCCAAAAATATAATTCTCAGGAAAATTTTATGTAAGAAACTTAAAATAATTAAAAATAACTTTAATAATTAACAAACTAATTAAATAATCAAATATATTTATTAAAATTATTAACACTGCATATCCTGATGCAGTTTAAAAATATTTAAAAATCTGGGATATTACGGTATTCTCGACTCAGAAATCGCACTAGAAACCTTTCTTAAAACCATAAGGGGTACAAATAAGGGAGTAGTTCATTAGCCCAAGATGATGGCCCTCTACTTATATACCTAATTTTTACTCGTTTCACTTTTTGGGAATTATGATTTAAAGATCGTTTCAACCCTTTTTCTCTCATTTTAGTAGAAACAATCATTAGACTGGACAATTTCATAGAAATAAAATGATTCTCTAAAAGTCCATTTTTTTTGGAGGTAAATTCATTTATATAAAATTCTTGTTCCCCTGTCATTTATCATTACATTCAACTATCTAACACTTTGCAGATGTGGCTTCATGAGAAACTGGGCTTGTTAGAACCTCCTTAAGATGTCGGGTGTTATAGAGCCAATCATTACCATACTAAGAGGCTGCACCTATGTTCACAGCTGGCTATCGACATTCCCCAACACCCTAATCCGCTGGATATGCCCTTAGTGAAGATTGTAGCACATGACTATCCAATCTTATATATATTGTGTTCCCATTACTGGCCTCCATTTTGCTACCTTTTATAACCCAGCCTGTCTCTACCATCAATATGGTCACAAGCAACTAATCATAGAGTTGGTTCATGAATTCAAACCAGGACCCCTCTCTCAAAACTTCTTGGATCAGTTAGTGGCTACTTGACCTTACAAAACCATCGAAAGAAACTTAAACTACAATGGAGATCAGACTACTTATGATCATTATAAAGCATGGGTCTACTTACAACAAACAGAAAGAGATAAGTTCATTAGAAATAAAAGAATGAGGGAGTTACAAGCATCGAGTGCTCAAGGTGATCAACAAAGAAGAGAATGCAAAATTAACTCATAAAATTAATTTGTCATTTTCCTATTTGTTAAATGGTGTTTCCTTTCCAGTTAAACAGTTTGTAATAGACATTTTATGTAATGTTTAACAGTAATCAAAGCAATTTATTTCATTTAACTTAAGCATAACATGCATATACATTTTACTTATAACACATCTCATGTCATTAGTTGGCTTCCCCTTACAAGTTTTCCAACTAACTATTTTATTTCTCCTTCTCTTTTTGTCTTGTCCTTAACTTTTATCTGGACTGGCTCTTTGTGAGGTTTTCAATCCAGTAAAACTCTTTAATTTTTTATGCTTTTATCTCTAACTTTTGCCTAGATAACCTCTTTACGAGATTTTCTTCTTAGCAAGACTTTTACAGAAAGAATTTTTTGAGCTTGTCCAGGTTGATGGGCTCTCTGAATTCATTTCCTTCCATGTCAGATAAGATAGAAGCACCCTTAGAGAATAAATTTTTCACCAAATACGGTCCCTCCTAATTTGGTTCAAATTTTCCTAGTGGATCGGTCATGATTGGCCTTATAAGCTTCAGTACTAAATCCCCTTCTCTGATCTTCCCTGGCTTGATTTTTTTATTATAAGCTCGGGCTATTCTTTTATGGTTCAGTTAGGAGTGGTACATAGCTTTCGCCCTCTTTTCATCTAATAATTTCAACTGTGCCAATCGACTCTCTACCCACTAGTATTCAGGGATTTTAGACTCTAACATAACCCTTAGCGACTTGATCTCAACTTCCATTGGCAATACGACTTCACATCCGTATACCAAGGAATATAGAGTGACCATTGTTGATGTTCTAGCAGTGGTTCGATACCCCTATCGTGCAAACTACAAGTATTTTGCCCAATCTCAATATTTCTCCATCATCTTGGCCGGGATTTTCTTCACATTCTTATTTCCAGCTTCCGCTACTCCATTTGCTTGTGGCCTGTACAAAGACGATATGTGATGCTCAATTTTATAGTCTTTTAATAGTACAGTCATCTCTACTCAAAATTGAACCCCATTATCAGTAATAATGTGGTACGGTAACCCGTATTTGCAGATTATTTTTTTCTTGATGAACCTCAACATTTGCTTTGAGCGAAAAGTAGCATAGGACCCAGCCTCAACCTATTTAAAGAAAGAGTCTATGGCCACGATAATGTATCAATGACCGTTAGATGCCTTCGGCCTTATTTCTCCTATGATATCAATTCCCTATATGGTGAAGGGCCATGGAGAGGTCATTCCTTGGAGCTCTATAGATAATAAGTGACTGACGTCTCTATAAGTTTGACAGTTATGGCACTTTTTCACGAATCTAACATAATTTATTTCTATGATGAGTTAGAAATAACCATGAAGAGATATCTCCTTTAACAAGACTATCCTATTCATATGTGGCCCATATACTCCTTCATGGACTGCTTCCATAAGTTAATAGGATTCATCTTTATCAACGTATCTTAAGTGCACTCCAGTTGGCATCCTTTTGTATATCATCCTGTTATAGTTGATGAACTATTGAGATAACAATCGTAGGGACATCCTTTCTTTCTTCTCAGTATCCTCAGGGAACTGTCTTTTCTAAGTACTTCTGTAAGTCATAAAACCAAGGCCTCTCAGTTCGGCATCCTCAGGGAACTGTCTTTTCTAAGTACCTCTCTAAGTCATAAAACCAAGGCCTCTCAGTAGTATCAACTGGCATGACCCTTATTTCCTCGTAATAAGGAATTTGAGACTGTACTAGAATCAAAGGCTTGGCTTCTGTCTATTTTCCACTTTCCCATATGGAAGCTAAGGTAGCTAGAGCATCAGCTATTTGGTTTCCTTCTCTCAGCAGATGGATAAATTTTTATTAAGCAAATGATAATGAAATGGTAGCCAAGTAATCCCAATACAAACATGGCCTATCTTCTATTCTTTAGAGGCTTGTTTTATAATCAATATGGAATCCCCATATACGGTAACATTCTTCACCTTTACACTATGTAGCACTTCTAAACCAAAAATATAGGCCTCGTATTCCACTTGATTATTCATTATCTCAAATTCAAATCTTTTTGCCATCAGGATTGTTTATCCTTCTAGCGTAACCATAATTACATCAACACGAGCTCCCTTATTGTTAACAACTCTGTCAAAGTACATTTCTCATCCTTGTATCTCTATCACCCCTAAATGTTCATCAGGAAACTTCAACTCCCATTCTTGTTCATTGTCTATTGGGCTCTAGGCCAGAAAGTCTACTACCACTCTCCCTTTTACCACTTTCTTACCTACATAGTCTATGTCGAATTCTATAAGCAAAACCAACTATCTAGCCAATCTCCTTATAAGAGACGGGGTTTGCTAGAGGTACTTGAGGGGATCGTGCTTAGAAATTGCCTATACTTTGTAGGGCTGGAAGTAGTACCAGAGCTTTTTTATTACCCAAATCACTACTAGGCATGGCTTCTCAACAAGGTTGTAATTTTCTTCGTACTACAAAAGCCTTTTGCTCAAGTAATACATAGTGTGCTCTATCTTTCCTTCATTTTCCTAGGCTAACATTGCCCCTATTGCATCCTTCTTTATTGCCAAATACAAGATCAAGGGCTTTCTCGGCTTTGGTAGTTGTAAAACTAGAGGATTCATCAGATAATTCTTAATAGCCTTAAAAGCTTATTGACACTTTTCATTCCATATTACTGATTGATCTTTCTTTAGGAGCTTAAAGATCGATTCATAAACCATAGTTAACGTAGCTATGAATCTACTAATGTACTACAGGAGCCCTGTGAATCCTCTAACTTCTTTTTCATTCTTTGGTGGGGGCATTTCTCTGATCACCTTAACCTTATCTGGATCCACTTTTATTCCCTTCTAATTGATGATGTGTCCTAGCAGTTTCCTAGATGTAACCCCAAAAACACACTTCTTCATATTTAGTCTGACATTGTACCTTTCTGCCCTTGTTAGGAACTTGTCTAGAGCTTCAAAGTGCCCTTCTCTGGTTACAGACTTCACCATTATATCATCCACGTACACTTTTATTTCCTTATGGATCATATCGTGCAACAGAGCAGTCGCCATTCTCTAGTAAGTGGCTCCAACATTTTTTAATCCAAAAGGCATCACCCGATAGTAATAAACACCTCATTTAGTGGTAAAAGATGTCTTTAGCTTATCTATTACTGCCATCATGATCTGGTTGTACCCTAAAAATCCATCCACGAAGGAGTACATCGCATTGGAAGTTACGCTATCAATCAATATGTTAATGTGTGGCAATGGGAAATCATCTTTAAGGCAAGCTTTACTCAAATCCCAATAGTCCATGCATGCTTTGACCCTTCCATCTTTGTTGGGGATTGGGAGTATGTTTGCCAACCACTGGGTGTCTTCTACTACCTCCAAGAACTTTGCTCTCAACTTTTTCTTTAACTAAGAGAGGCCATTCCGGCTTCAGCCTCCTCCGTTTCTACTTTTATTTATGATACATGAGTATATATAGTGATTCTATGTTCTAAGATCTTCTTATCGATTCTAGGCATATCCTCGTAACTCCAAGCAAATACTTTCTGTCTCTTTATCAATACTTCTTTTATTTTTTCTCTCTCATCATGAGTTAAATTAGAAGCAAGAAATATATTTTTGGGGTTTTCATATATGCCTAAATTAAATGATTCAGTTTGCATGGAATTGATGTCAAACATATGCATGCAATGATCATTACATATAGAATAACCATTAGGAAACACATCACACAAATAAGCAAAGTTGGACTTCATTGCATTCACTTTTGAAAAGAATAAATTATCAATTTCAAATAAAGAAGTAAGAGAAATATCATAATCATCACAAAAAAAATCTATGATGGAGTTGAGGACATAGGCTTTGAGATCCAGCTCTTTGTATTGATCATTAACATCTTTCAGCTCCGGAGTAGCTTCATTCCCTATAGATTCTTCTTCGACCAGTACCAGCTCTTCCATAGGAACTTCCTCAGTAGCATCTTTCTTAATGTCATTCATAAATTTAGCAAAGATTTCAAATCTTAGGATTACTTCTCCAGTTGTCAACAAAGGTTCAAGAGCCCCATCGTACAGATACTCGGTACCTTCCCTCATAAAGGTTTCCTATCTTTTTCTCAGCGATAACCCCTCCTTTTCTTTCCTTAAATTATTGCCAAATGTCCATCTATTCTTCAGAATCACCAGCTTCCTCATATCCTATCCTATGCTTCAGAATAAGTACTTTGTGTTCCACAAACTCTGAAGGTCCATTTTAATCCTTTCCCAATCCCATGCCTGGCATAAATTTCATACTACGCATTATATTCAGAACCCTTTTATCTTTCTCATCTGCGTAGATTATGCAAATCTCAAAACTCGAGCTTATGGAGATCTCTTTAGGAGCTAACTTCAGGGTAGCCATGACAGCTTTAGTCTCAATGGAGATGGTGATAACCCTTCCTTCATCAAAAAATTAATTCTCTAATGAACAGTGGAGGGCACACCACCCAAAGGATGAAACTATAGCCTTCTTAACAAGATAGTAAAAGTCACAGGGATGTTAATCACATGAAAATCAACCCAAGCTTCAATGGGTCCTATCTTGACCAAAGCACTGAACGTCCCTTCAACGGCCCTTTTGGTGTCATTGTAAGCCTTGATGACTACCTCAAAAGGTTTTAGGTCGGCCACAGTCAACCCTAACTTTGGCAAGATCTTCAATGGACACATATTAATAGCAAAATCATTATCCACCATCACACAATAAGTCATCTTTTCCTTCACCTCAGCTTTAATGAATGAAGCCTTATGGTGATCCCTCCCATCCAAGGGTAAATCATTATCAAAGAACATTATGGTGCCTTGGGGGGTTTCCGTTAATGAACTGGCCATTTGCTCAGGGGTGCAACTTGTGGAGATCTTTTTTTAATTTATAGCCAAAAATAGTGCTTCCCTGTGATCCCTGGAGTGCATAAGTAGGTCCCAGACACTGGCAATAGTTTCGTTACTCTTCTTTACCTCTTTCCCTTTCTTTAAATTTTTTATATTTTCTGGTTCAGACTTAGTAATTTTAACTTCTCCCTTTTTCTCTTCAACCTTTCCCACAGACTGGCCTAGCCTATTTTCCTTATTGTCCCATAGATCAATCCTCCCCTCATCCTCACTATTAGAAGTCCAAATGTCCAAGATATGCACATATAGTTCCATGGGTTATTTGCTTGGGTTTTGGTCCTCAGGTTCGGGTTCTAGTGGGTCATGGATAATATCTACAAAAGAGTTCAAGACTTGCTCTTCTGTCAAACCGATGTTGATCATCAGGATAGGTGCATTTAGTGGTGGCATGTTTTGGTAATTGGGTAAAAGGTTATTTTGGGTGTTTGGCTTTCTGTTTTTTAGGTCGGTGATTTTGGCTACATCAATTAGGTCTTGGATTTTATGTTTAAATCAGGCGCAACTGTCAGTGTCATGTTTGATGGTCTGATGGAATTTACAGAAAAGCTTTGGGTTGGTACCGAGTGAAGGTCATTATAAGGGTAAGGGTCGTAGCAGGTTTTTCTCAATAAGTTTCTCGAGGACCTTAGATAAAGGTTATCCTAAATTTGAGAATCTTCATGGTTTCCTAACAGCGTTAATCTGCATACCACTGTTTGGTTGCCATATGGTATTAATTTGGACATTACTGTTTGAACCGGCCCCTTCTTTACCCTTAAATCTCCCTCTGAAGAACCTTTTTTCTTAGGCCAAATCTGACTCTTTCTAGACCCTAAACTTGTACAACTCCTCAAAATTCTAGATCCCTAAGTCCTTCAACTTCCTAGATAATACCGAGACACATCCTTCTATTGCCAGAACCAGTTGATCTGACTCAGTAGGCCTATACCTCATTAAAGATAACTTTCCTCTACAACGAGTTAGATAGTCAGTGAAGGACTCGTTAACCTCTACTTGGTGTTCTGTAAATCCCTTAAAGACACCTCCAATTGAATGTTAAGGTCGTATTATTTCATAAAAGCAATATATAGTTCCTTCCAATCAGACTAAACGTATAGTTCCAAAGCGTAATACCAATGGATTGGTGCACCCTCCAATGACATAGGAAACTGCTTGATGATTTGAGCCTCAGTTAGCTTGGTGGCCTTCATATAAGTCACATATTTCTTTAGATATAAGTGGGGATCTTCGGTGCCAGAATACTTCTTCATGTAGGGAAATTTGAACTATCGAGGCAGCAGTTCATCCTCCCTTTCTAAATTCAAATTGACATAATCCAAAGGAGCAATCATGCCTTTCTCTTTCATCATCATTTACATTTAACTCATAGCCTACTCAGTTTGTTCAATGTCCTCGGCTGGATTCATATTCCTCTGGCTTAATGGATTGGCCAGTAACCTCAAGTCTTTTTTTTTCCTTTCTCTGACTGGGATTTCTTCATCGAGATCTACTGGGTTGACTGGTTGTACATTGGGTGGCTGTTAGCTAGTTTTCTCTAATAAACTTGGTTATTTCCCCCATCATCTCCTTCATCATAAACCAAATTTCAGTGAATACTTCCTCTTTTAACTGTGCCTTAAAAGCCTCTGGATCAAAACCACCTACCATTTCTACTTCTAAGTTTCTAATTAAATGGCCATAACTAGCTCGGACCCACTCAGATGAGCTTGAAGGATCTGTAGTGCTATAAAACCACATGTTAAAATAATACATGGCATGTATGCATGATATGTAGGTTTACTTTATTATTTGAGGAAATAAAGAAAGAAAGTTCAAACAGACATGTTTAATACATACACAAGAACAAAATATGAAGCCTAAAAATGATAACCTCTACCCTTATTCCTCTCATACACGTGTTCAATAATGAGTATCTTATCCTAGGATTTTTTGTCTGAGTTTTAATTATCAACAGGGGATAATAAAACTGACGTATGCAGGATAACTCTTAGAATGATTCAAACAAGTAATGGGTCTTTTGAATAAAGCCCAAGTCCATCTCTAATGGACCAAGGTGCTTAGCATTATAAGTTTACATTGTCAAAGCCCATTTAAAATAGGTTATGAATAGGCATGAATGGCCCATCTTAACATAGCTAACTTATAATGGGCTTGGATTGGGCATGAGGGCCTATTTTTCCTTAGGTCATTTGTTGATGGACTTAGGATTTATGCCAAGGATTCATTATATGGCAAAATATACACACATTTGGGAGAAATCCTAAGAAAAATTGCTAAGACATTACATGGGCTTAAGTCTCAGGTATTAGGCTTTAGCTCCCATAATAATATATGTCCATGTATGTCTCCCCACTTAAGGTCAAACAATGCAGATTGGTACGTGTTGTGAGTGATAATAATTAGATATCCCACCACCAGGTTTGAATGAAATGTAAGTAGCGAAATACTGATTATTATGGGGTTAATTTGGGATTGAAGTGCTCATTGTGTGTAAAAGGTGTAGTGAATGCAATAGGAATGCAAAAGGAACAAAAGAATAATTAAAGATGATAAATCATAAAACACTGGAATCAATTTCTCTCTCCCTAGTGAAGTCACCACTATAGGCAGTGAGATTTAGCGCGCACCTAAGTGTTTGGCGACCATAGCACTATGTAGGCTTGAGGCCTACTTGAAAATATGAGATAGGTCATAAGCCTAGTTGGAGATGAAGTCGCCACCCGAATGAAAGTCGGGACACACTTATACGGTAACTAGATTCCATGGAGGTTCCTAGAAGTCGTCATCAGATAACGGGTTTAAAAACTGGTATGAGCATTTGAATGCTCACCCAACCTTGCATTTGGCCTCCGTTTGTGTTTTATGAATTATTACCTTTAGTTATTCAATTATTTCTTTATTATCACACGGATTGTAATTACCTTCAGATAATTGCCAAGTTTTATAATTAGATCCAAATTTGCACATTAATCTTTTAAATTCATTTTGTCCCAATATTCATCACAATTGAAATTAATAATCAATATCTACAACCATTCACTTAAAATCAAAAGGGGAGGCGATTAAGGATTATAATACTTTGGAGTGATAGAAGTATAATATACAGAAAATAAACCATACATATACCAAAATAAACCAAGACTAACTAGTTCTTAGACCTATAAAAACCTCTTAAGAACTAGTTAAGGGATACTTTCTTAACAGTTCAAGGGGAATTAGTCTCAAGGATCTTATAGTCATCAAAATGTTAGTCCTAAAATGTGTAAAATCTCTTAAAAGGAAACATTTAAAAATAATTTACAAAAAAACTCATGCTAATGGAAATTAAAGACTTAACAAATTAACTTAAAAGACATGGTACAAACAATCATATGTAAATGAGCGAAGTATAAGAACCTAAACATGCTTAGAAATTAAGATCATGCATACATATTATAGAAATATCATAACAAAGGCATGGGTCACCCTATCTAAGTGGCGATCACATTATGACCATGAGGCGATGCCCCTTCCAAAAGGCTATCGCCCTATCAGCAAACCAGACAACCATGCTGAATAAGAAAAGAAAAGTGAGACCGCGTGGAGGCCTGTCAAAGTGGCGATCGCCACTGTGAAGAGGCAATCACCACAAGACAGTGGGAAAATGCCTCTGTGAAGAGGCAATCGCCTGATCAATAGGCCTGGACAACTCTCAAAATGATGAAAACTTACATTTCAAGCAAATGCTTATTGAAATGAAGATACTAAGCACAGTCCTATACTTAAGACTCAACTAATCATGCTAAATCATGGCAAATTATAGACAATAAACACAAGGAAAATAAATGAACAAACAATGCCTCTAAAGACTAACTAACTTAACTAAGAGAGCATCCAAGCTTATAACATAACCATAAGAAAGAGATAAGAAAAGTTACTAGAAAATAAGCTTTTGATCCAAAATGATTGGCCCTCAGAGATGAGTGTAGGTTGGACTTCCTTTTAAATGCAAGTTCCCTCTCTTTCCTCCTCTAAAAAATGGCCTTTTTCTTGATTTCCTCCTCTTCTTACCTATGAACGTTCTTCCTCTTACTTTCAGAGCCTTTTTTTTTCTTTTTGGTTTTTTCCTTCCTTTTTTAGTTTCAGCCCCCCTTTTTCTCTCTCTTTTTCCCTTTTTAATCTTCCTCCTAGGCCATGCCCCTACTACCCCTTCTCATCATTACTTTTCCTAGCTCTTCTCTTCCTCAAAAATTTCTTTTTCTTCCTCTCAGAGACTGAGTTTCAATCGAGGTAGGCCCACTATCAACCACCATTGTCACCTCTATATTTAATGCAGACGCAAGTGTCTGCCACAAAGGCAGCACCTCTATGATGAAGTGATCGCCTCTTCACAGAGGCATCAGCTCTCTGGCCTGCCTTGTATTGGGCCTAATGGGCCAGGGGCGACTTGGGCTATTTTCAAGATGGTTTTGGGCTTAGTTTAGAGGGGCCTAGGGCTTATTTTCAAGAGGATTCTGGGCTTTTTCCTTTGTATTCAAAGTTCGAATTTTCTCATCATCGGGCTTTGGTTTAGGTTGATCAAAACAAGCACCTGTGGTCCGCCCTCGATTCATGGGCTTATCAAACCGGGTGTCTACAAGTATATTTAATAAAAAATATAATTTTGTTCTAGTAATATATTTTCAAAATTATTTTTACAATAAAAATTTATATATTATATATTTAAAATTAAATTATTAAACATTAAAATTAAGAGTTATTTGCAAAATTTTATTTGAATTTCTTTGTAAGTTTTACAAGTTGAGTTTTATATAGTTTAAGTTCGACTCGTATATTAAATGAATTTCATACTTGTAAGCAGCTCGACTCATTTACAAACATTAGGTGATGCTGAAATGGTCTTTGAAATATTAATTACATATAAATATTGGTTTAAATTTTCAAATGGATATGAAAGAAACCTCCCACCCACACCAATTAGCTAAATAATTATAGGGATGGATGACATGGACCATTGGCATTGATAACGGAAATTCCAATTTTACAGATTTAAAAGATGAAGAAGAATCAAATTTAGTGGACATGTTTAAACCCACTCTCTTCCATTTTTGTGGGAAAATGGAGAGTTATAAGTAATTAATTAAAAGTTAGGCAACATGTTGAGATTTAGTTAAATTTTTGGCTACTGTAAAATTATTTTAAATATTTTTAATGAAAAAGTGATGCTAAAAGGATAGAATTTATCCATAAATTTTGGATAGAAAAGACTATCGAGGATATTTTACATTAAAATCTAAAGATATTAATGTACTTTTATTAAATTTTTTAACTAAAATATCCCTAAAAGTATATTAAAATTTAAAATTTAAATATTTTACATTAAATATAAACAATTTAGAATCTCAATGCATTAATTATAGTAAATTTCTTAAATAAGTTAACTTTTTTCTATCTTAATTATGGTTTTTATGTTCATTTAGTTATATATCTTTGGTTGCTTTTATATCTATAAAGTTCATTAAGGGCTGATTTAGTATTTTCATTTGATTTTAATTAATTAATTATTCTATTTGGTAGGACTGACCATGGGTTAGTTTGAATTTAAAACTAGACCATAATCGGTTTGAAATTACGGATGATCAGCTTATGGCTGGTTCATCCTATGGAACTGGAACTACTATCAACTTTTCGAACCAGCCAAATCGAGAAATTGAATCGAAACTGGACAAACTGACGAATTAAACTAAAATCAATCTTGAACTGAGGTGAGGCCGATTCTAGTTCAATTTCACCTTTACTTAAACCATTATCTGAACCGATGGTTTAATAAACCGTAACCATCCCTACCGTTAGGTGTGAAAAAAATAGTATATGATAATATAGTATAAAAGTAGTTACAAGTGCCTATAATATGAATATATATATATATATATATATATATATATATATATATATATATATATATATATATATATATATATCACTTAAACCATTCATGAATGTAAAAATTTTATTTTTGTTTGTCAAAATTTTCTTATGATAATATATATAAATAAAAATAATTAGGTTTAACGTTGAGGTAGTCCATCAGCATACATATGCCATGTAGGTTAGAGCTAAAAGCCATGTACGAATAAACCTTAACGTTAAAAGCATGATTATATTTTATATACAAAAAACATGATTTAGAATTATTTTTCTAACCGAGCCAAATTAACTAAACTAAAAATTAAATTAAAATGAGTCAAAGTAATTGAACCAACTGAAATAGAAATCAAATCAACTAAACCAAACTAAATTTTATAAATATTTATTATTTTAATATTTTAATATTAAATTATTATACTATTAAAAAAATAAAAATGTATAATTTCAGTTTATTTAGTTATTTCGATTAATTGATTTTTTTAGTATAAAATAGAACCAAAATTATAATTTGGTTCGGTTCATAAAATTTGAAAATATAAAGTAATAAAATTGAATCTAGTCGGTTTAGTTCATTCGGAAGCCTTACTGTATAAAAACATGTAAAGTGAAAAATATTTTTTTTTTCCTCCAAAAATACTTTACCATCAATTTATTCCTTTTTACTTATAGAAGGTTATATTAGTCAAATTATAAAGCAATTAATATTTCTAGCCAAAATGTTTTGGATAGAATCTTATCCCTGTAGATTTACCCATTATATCATTAGACTATTTAATTTTGGACAACTAAAATACTACTTAATAATTACCCAAGATGGTGTTGATAAGTTAGTTTAGAACTTTTCCAACTTAATTAGAAATTTTGGATTCGAACTCTCGGTATGTAACTATTTAAAACTTTTGAGGTAGACCTTTATCATCCTTTGGGATCCTTTCGAAATTGAATCTGAATTAATTAAATCTTATGGGATACCGAATACTAAGTGCTCAGATGCAAAAAAAAAAAAAACTACTTAATAATTGTTTTAACAAATACTACTTGATAGATAGGTAGATTATGGATAGACACATACGTATTTATGTGTTAATTATAGATTAGCAAAATTTGTTGCACCTATCATTTTGTCACTTTGGAAAAGAAAACAAACTTCACAGAAAACTGAAACCATAAAAATCTCATCCGAGCGTTAAATGTTGCCTGTGACTCAAAAATCAGAAGAATTAATGGGAGTTGCTTGTCAGGATGGAGAAGAGAATGGAGACTGTGTAGGGTGGAAAAAAGATTGAAACTTTTTATTAACAAAGTAATTACTTTCTTGTACAAGCATATTCCAATTAATTTAAACAGCCGAACATATATAGCCACAAAAGTCATAGTGGTAAAAAATATAATAGATACTTGTTTAGAAGAGATTAAAGATGGAATCTCTCACTCTCATTATCTCTTCTTATAATTTAACTATTTAATCCAATTGTTAAATATATATATATATATATATATATATATATATATATATACCCATCGAATTCTCCACAATTCAAAAGTGATCAATTTGGAATATACCAATGTAATGCCATGGACAAACACAAAAGGGAAAAAACAAAAGCGTAACATGAATATATAAAAATTGCTAAGTCTTTGAGCAATTAAGCATGAGATCATATGTAGATTCATACAAATAGGAAAAAAAAAAGTTCAAGAAAGATTCTGAAAAGTCAAAACTAAACCTTATTATACACCTCTTATTAGCTTCCAATAAAGATAAGTACAGTTAAAAACATACAAAGAAATCAAACTCAAAATCCACCACCATCATCAAAACCTGCATCATACCCACAATCATAAGCCGCAGCATCAGACACCATGTCTCCAATCAAAAGCCCACCAAGTGCTCCTCCCAGCAACCCAGCTCCCAATCCCATTCCAAACTTGCTCTTCTTTTTCGGCTGTTGCACTGGTGGCTGGTACCCATATCCTGGCTGAACCGGTGGGTACCCATAACCTGGTGGTGGTGGTGGATAGCCATAACCTGGAGGAGGTGGCGGCGGAGGGGTAACCAGCATATGGTGGAGGTGGAGGTGGAGGTGGAGGCGGATAAGCATAACCTGCCGGTTGTGGTGGTGGTGGATATGGACCACTAGGTTCACCGTAAGGTGCTGCTGCACTAGAACCAACAGGGGCAGGGTATGCAGTGACTGGCTGGTGTACCTTGTCACTTACTTTTTCAGGTCCTGAAGAGACAAACAGATCACTGAACGTGTAAGAAAAACTCAACTCACCTTTAGCTTTTCCTGATGGTTTTCTGACCTGATAATTAACGAACTGCATAGATTTGCCATCCCCAGTTGAATCCAATAGCTCCTTGATGGGAACGTTGACTTCACCAATATCCATGTCACCTAAGGTACGGTCACAGCGCAGCTTGATCACAAGATTCAAGCGGTTCTGCTTGGCAGGAGTATCTAAGATTGTGAATTTGGCAGGGAAGTTCCATGTGGGATTGGTGCCGCCGTCACGGTCTACTGGGGTCTTGGTCTTTTGCTTGGGTTGCTGGGAGTCGCCTGAGATTGAAAGGACCGCATAGACATCCATCTTGGAGAAGAGATTGACATCTTTTAGGTCCTTGGCAGAGATGAGTTTGATCTCTAGAGTTCTTTGTTCCATGTTGGGGCTGGGAAGGGATTGAAGGAGAGAGGGTGGGTTGATAACAGGGACTCGCAAACTTGGTCAAGTTGGGAGTTGATGACTTGATGAATGATGATTATATCTTAAGGGAGCAAATTGAACTAAAACTGGCGATGGCGTCAACGGCTGTGAGGTGTGACTTTTGGTCGGAGGCAGTAATCATGGTTAAAATTAAATCAATAAGCCTACTGTATGATTAACCATGGTTTGGTAGGTTCTTTCTTTATTAAATTAAACCACCTAATATTTATAAATAGTATAATAAAAGATTAATTTTTTCCTAGTAAACCTAACCAAAAATTACTATTATTATTATTTTTTAACTAAATTATTTTTTTTTTAAAAGGTAAACCTAACAAAAAATTAAGTAATATTATTAAATTATTTTTATTGGAGTTTTTTTTTTCATCTTTGTTTAATCAAAAGTCCTACTAGTATTTAAATTCTATTAAATTTTAGCTAATCAAGATTAATAATGAAAACCATAACAATAAAAAATTTTAAACAATTAATATTATTTTATTAATAAAAAGGTGTGTAACACGATAAATTTTTTTTTTTCTATATTTCATGGTGTTTTTAAAATAAATGAAATAAGGTAATGATTTTATTATTATCTACCTCATATGGACAGTGATAAATGCAATCGCAACCGGCTACAATATTAAAAGAGATTTTAAAATTTTTTTACACATTCAATATTTTTTATTAACCATGGTTTGGTTGATTTTTTCTTTAATAAATTAAACCATCTAAATATTTATAAATTGTATAATAACTTTTTCCTAGTAAATCTAACCAAAATTAAGTAATATCATTAAATTATTTTTATTGAAGTTTTTTTTTATCTTTGTTTAATCAAAAGTCCTTCTAATATTTATTTGTTCATAAAAAAAGTCCTAGTATTTAAATTTTATTGAACTTTAGTTAATTTAGATTAATAATGACAACCATAATAATAAAAAATTTTAAATAATTAATTTTTTTAATTAATAGAAAAGTATATAACAGGTAAACTTTTCTTTCCATATTTTATGATGTTTTTGAGATAAATGAAATAAAGTCATTATTGTTGTAGAATTAAGATTGAATTGCTTAGTTTGTTAAAAACTAAACTTGAATTTAGTAGTATTTAGTTAGAAGAAAAATATTTTATAGTAGAATGATTTTAAGAGAATTTAGAGAGAATTTGGAGAGGATTTGGAGAACTATAATATTGAAAGAATTTGAAACATAATCTATTTTTTTCTCTATCTTCTCATTAATGAATTTCAATTTCTTTATATAGAGATTTTCTTTTCACTATTTGAGAACTATTCTCTCATAAGCAATATATTGTTCATTCACATTCATAATACTCCCCCTTGAATAACAATATTTTGCAACTGTCTCGTTAAAACCTTACTAAATAAAACCCAGTAGGAAAAACTTTAGCTTAAGAAAAAAGAGTACAATGCATAATTTTCTCCCCCTCAAGTTAATATGTATAATCTTCCTTCACATAGTATGCAGATGTCGCATTCCAATATTGTAAACATGTTTTCTAAAGATTGTAATTGGAAGCGCCTTTGTGAAAAGATCAGCTGAATTCTTGTTAGACTGAATATATTTGATATATATATGATTGTCTTTTATTAGCTCATGAGTGTTTGAAAAGAATCTTGGAGGTATATGTTTGGTTCTATCACTTTTAATATATCATTCCCTTAACTGCGCAATGCATGCTGCATTATCTTTATACAAATTGTTAGACTTTTGTTGACTAGAAAATCACAAGATTCTTCAATATGAAGTGTCATTGATCTAATCCACACACACTCTCTACTTGCTTCAAGTAGTGCAATAATCTCAGAATGATTTGAAGAAGTAGCGACAAGCATTTGTTTCTAGGAACGCCAAGAAATTATAGTTCCGTTATTTGTGAACACATAGCCTATTTGAGATTTCACTTTAAGAGGATCAGATAAATGCCCTGCATCTACATAACCAATCAATTCTTGTTTTGAATTGTTAGAATAAAATAAACCCAAATCAACATTTTCTCGAAGGTATCGAAGTATATGTCTGATCTCTTTCCAATGCCTTTTTATTGGAGCTAAACTGAACCTTGCTAATAAATTGACTGTAAAAGAAATGTCAGGTCTAGTACAATTAGCAAGATACACTAGAGCTCCAATGGCACTGAGATATGGAAATTCAGAATCAAGAATTTCTTCATTTTCTTCACAGGGTCGAAATGGATCAGTCTCAATATTGAGTGATCTGACGACCATTAAAGTACTTAAAGGATTTGCTTTATCCATATTAAAGTGTTTTAAGATCTTTTCTGTATAATTTGATTGATGTACGAATATCTCATTGTGCATTTGCTCAATTTTTAAACCAAGGCAATACTTGGTTTTTCCAAGATCTTTCATTTCAAATTCTTCCTTTAAGTATACTGTTGCTTCATGGATCTCATTTTCTGTTCCAATAATATTTAAATCATCAACATATACAGCTATAATCACAAATCCAGATATTGTTTTTTTAACAAAAATGCATGGGCAGATAATATTATTCACATATCCTTTATTAATCAAATAATCGTTTAAACTATTATACCACATGCGTCCAAAATGTTTTAACCCATATAAAGATGTCTGGAGATTGATCGAACACTTTTTTTTGGGTTTTATACTTAATGCTTCAGGTATTTTAAATCCTTTAGGGATTTTCATATAAATGTCATTATTAAGTGATTTGTACAAATAAGCAGTTACAACATCCATAAGACGTATTTTTAATTTCTTAGAAACTACTAGGCTAATCAGATTACTGAACGTAATTGCATCCATAATAGGAGAATACGTTTCATCATAATTAATTCTCGACCTTTGTGAAAAACCTTGAGCTACAAGTCCAGCTTTGTACCTTATTATTTCATTTTTATCATTTCTATTTCGTATAAAAACCCACTTGTATCCTATAAGTTTTACAATTTTATACATAGGAATAATTGGCCCAAAAATATTTTACTTGTTTAGTGAGTCTAATTCAGCCTGCATAGCATCTTTCCATTTTATCCAATCATGCCTATTTTGACATTCCATGATTGATTTTGGTTCAGGATCATCTTTGTCATTTATGATTTCACATGCAATAGTATATGAAAATATTTTATCAATACTTTTCATCTCATTTTTATTCAACAGTTTTCTTGTATTGGTATAATTTATCGAGATTTCTTGATTAATATCATTTATACCTTCCATTTGAGGACTTTCTTTGTTTTCTATTTCTTCAGGGATATTTTTCTTGCTATCAATATGATTATCTACTACCTTTATCTTTTGAGGATTTTATCCTTAGAACCAATTGATCTTCCACGTTTTTGGCGTGTTTTAGACTCATGAGTGTCTTTACTCTCAGATTTTATTTTTGGAATTTCAATATGAGCAGAAGCATTGGCTGCTGGTATATATGATTTAGTCACTCTTTTTGTATCAGTAAATGCATCTAGCAATTGATTTGTAATTGCTTGTAAGTGCACAATCTTTTGCACTTTTAATTCATATTATTTTGTGTAAGAATCCAGATGCAATAATGATGGTTCATTCTATGAAATATCCCTTTTTCCTTCTTTCTCCTTTTTTCCTAATGTTGGGAAAATAACCTCATTAAATTGGCAATTAGCAAAACATACTGTAAAAATATCATCAATTAAAAGTTCAAGATATCTAATACTCGAGGGTGTTTCAAACCCAATATAAATTCTCAATCTTCATTGAGGACCCATTTTTATGCGTTGAGGTAGTGCAATGGGTACATAAATTGCACAACCAAAAATTCTGAGATGGGAAATATTTAGCTCTTAACCAAATGCCAATTATAGTAGGGAGTATTTATGATATGCACTAGGTCTGATGTGAATTAATGAAGCAGCATATAGGATTGCATGACCCCAAACTGAAATGGGAAGCTTTGTTCTCCTTATTAATGGTCTAGCAATAAGCTAAAAGCGTTTAATCAATAATTCAGCTAAACCATTTTGAGTATGTACATAGGCAACAGGATGCTCAACAATGATCCCAGTAGACATACAATAATCATTGAATGCTTGAGATGTAAATTCATCAGCATTATCAAGTCTTACCCTCTTGATTGTATAATCAGGGAATTGTGCTCATATAGTAACCTTACGAGTTAATAATAAACAAACATGTGACCATCTACTAGATGCATCAATTAATACCATAAAATATCTTCATGTTCCACATGGTGGGTGAATTGGCCCACATATATCACCTTGAATTCTTTCAAGAAACATAGGTGATTCATTCGAAATTTTAGATGGTGAAGGCCTCAAGATTAATTTTTTGAGAGAACAAGTTGTACATGACGTTTCATTTGATTGAGAAATTCTTTGCCCCTTCAATGGATGCCCATATGAATTCTCAATTATCCTTCACATCATTACTGATCTAGGATAACCTAATCTGTCATGCCATAAATTTATTGTTGAAGGATCATAAGATTTTTCTTTTACTGCCATATGTGATTCAATTACATGTATATATGTGTAATGTAATCTAGTAGGGAGTTTTGGTAGTCTTTTCAATACTTGTATTTTTCATGATTCATAGGAAACTATATTTAAATATTTATTACCATTTATAGTAATGGATTGGATATCACACCCATTTCAATATATGTCATCAAAACTTAATAAATTTCTTATTGATTTTGGTGAAAACAAAGCTTCATCAATTATAAATGTTATTCCATTTGGTAACATAAATTTAGCTTTTCCAATTCCTTCAATCAGATCTACAGGACTTGATATTGTTTTTATAGCTGCCTTTGTGGGCTTTATTTTAGAGAAATAATCTTTATTTTTCAAGATAGTATGTGTAGTACCACTATCTGGTATGCAGAGATCTCCAATATTGTCTTTATATTGAGTACAATTCATATTAAACTTCAAAATAAATAAACACATAATTAATCAATTAAGGTAAAAACATAAAATAATTGTAAAGTAGAACATTTTATTAATATGAAAATAACATACATACCAATAACTTATTCTTCAGAATTGAAAATAAAATAGGTAATAACAACATCCTTAAAATTATAGTTGCCTTAATTTTCATTTTCAGTAAAATTATCAGTAAAATCAGAAACATCTAGATGAGTTGTATCATTAACAGGGGTATGATGCTCATTGAAGTTTATTTTCTTTTCTTTTTCTTTCAATGATACCTTATAAAGTTGGCAAAGATGTGGTAGTGTACGACAAACTCGTGCCCAATGTCCTTTACTACCACATTTGAAACACACAGTTTTAGACTTATGTTGGGCCTTTTCTTAAACACCACTAATGACTAATTTTAACTTCTTTTGAGGTTGAGTCTGAGTTTATTGTGGAGTATTATTATATTTATTTCCATGACCACGGCCAAAGAATTGACCTCTTCCATGTCCACGACCTCTACCTCTCCTACATCTATGGCTATTGTAATTTTTATGTCTAGAACAATTTGTAGCATTTGCTTTTAGAAATGCTACTGAGCCAATGGGATGAGACTGGTGATTTTTCATCAAGAGTTGATTATTTTTCTCAGCTACCAATAGGCATAAAATTAGTTCAGAATATTTTTTAAATCTCTGCATCCTATATTGTTGTTGCAGTGTAACATTTGATGCATGAAATATGGAGTAAGTTTTCTCCAGCATATCCTCATCTGTGACTATCTGTCCATATAATTTTAATTGTGATACTATTACGAACATTACATAATTATAGTCACTCACTTTTTTGAAATCTTGAAAGCGTAAAGCTCTCCATTCATCAGTGACTACTGGTAATATTACATCTCTTTGATGATTATATCTGTCTTTTAGATCCTTCCAAAGAACACTTGGATCTTTGACAATCAAATATTTACATTTTAATACTTCATCAAGATGACGACGGAGAAAAATTATAGATTTAGCCTTATCTTGCAATGAGGTGTTATTATTTTCTTTTATGGTATCAATTAACCTCATTGATTGAAGATGTATTTCTACATCTAGAATCCAAGACATATAATTTTTTTCCCATGATGTCAAGAGCAACGAACTCAAGGTTTGCTAGATTTTTCATTATGATAACTAATAAAAGAAAATATAACTCAATTAGAATTCATAAATTTGATGACTATTAAAAAAAATCAAACATAATCATAATTTACTAATTAATTATATCATGAATGAATATTGTAAGAAATAATAGCGGTACAAAAAATGATACAATAATACTTAAAATTATATTAAATAGAAAATCATCTTCTATATGAATTATTCCAAAAACTGTTATAATAGTCATGATCAAAATACAAATATAAATATACCAAATCATGTTTACAATTTAGAGTAAAGAGAGAAAGAGAAAATGTATGAATTTGTGTGAATAAATAGAATTTATAGCTTGTTTATTTATAATAAAAAATATAGTCGTTTATTACTATTATGTTACTGTTGGTAAAATATAGCCGTTAGATTTTTTTTTTTTTTGATATAATATATTGAGAGATAAATTATATAAAGTAAAATTAATAAATAATGTTGATATGATTATTTATAGTAAGTGAGTTAACATAACGATATATATAAATATGGAGTAAAACTATCCATTAATATAAAATGGGGTATAGCCTTCCATTAATATAAATAATAAAAAAATATAAATATGCATAAATATAAATTGGTAAGAGGCATAATCATCCATAAGGTTAGAACCATTTCTAACAATATTTACATCAATAGTATAGTTAGTAAAACAAAAATAAAAATAACAATTAATATAAAGTTAGATTGAAGAAATAAATATAAATTAGTAGGAAGCATAGTCATCCATAATAATATATAATCAAATAATATATTCATAAATATTAAATATTAAGAAATATGTACATTATTGTTTTGATCGAGAACTTTTCATGCTGATAACATGTTATAGAATTAAAATTGAAATGTTTAGTTTGTTATAGAACTAAACTTGAATTTAGTAGTATTTAATTAGGAAAAAAATATTTTATAATAAAATGATTTTAAGAGAATTTAAAGAAAATTTAGAGAAAATTTAGATAACTATAATATTGAAAGAATTTGGAGAATAATCTATCTTTTTCTCTATTTTCTCATTAATGAATTTCAATCTCTTTATATAGAGATTTTCTTTTCATTATTTGAGAATTATTTTCTCACAAATAATATATTGTTCATTCACAAACAATATATTATTTATTCACATTTATAATAATTATTATATTATTATTTAACAGTGATAAATATAGTCAACTTTGTTTAAAAAAAAAGTCACAACTCCCTATAAAAGTTAAAAAATATTTTCAATTTTTTTTAATGCACCATAACATAAAAAGACATTCTACTAAATATGGCAAAAACGATAATACTATTTACATTTTAATTTGTAATATTAAACATTATCTGAACTAGGATTTAAATTTTGATATATACACTTTATTATTTTTTATTTTTCAAATTGTTATATTTAATTGTTACAATAAAAAAAATAACATACACCATCAAATTTTAAAAGATTCAACCATTAATTTGGTGAAATTATAAATATAAATTTAATTAAAAAGTAATACATTTTATTCAGAAAATTTACAAAAAAATAAACAATTAAATTTTTGTGAAATATCAAAATTTTTTGTAGGTATATAATTTTTTCTATTATAACTTCATATATCTTTTATTAAACTGTTATTTTACATAAAATCTTTGGAAATATAAATCTTTTACATTAAACTGTTATTTTACATTATCTACTTTAGGCACCACATGGCGTCACATGCATTTCTTTCTGGTGCCTCCTCAATATTCAACAGACTCATTTTCTGATGAACATTCATCATCTTCAATTCACACACACATAAGCAAACTCAGATCACAATCAGACCTGTTGGTCTCATGGAAATCCTCCAGCATTCACAAGCTATTTCACTTATATATATATATATATAGGCAATAGAAATGAACAATACCCACAATTAAACTAAAAGAAAAATAGTTGAAAAATGTGTACTGCCTGTATTTCTATGGTATGATGTCTTAGTAGAACCAATATTCTGTCAACTGCACAATATAAATCTCTTTCAAACATGTAAATTTCAGGATAAAAATGGGTCAGATCTTTGCTGCTAAGTTTCTGAATATCTAACATGCTATCACCAGTATTGTGTACTATATAGCTGTGTGCATCAAAGATTGTATGGCATATGCCCTAAGAAACTCTTCAAGTCAGCCATAATGTTGTTGCACCTTACGAGAAGCTTTAACATTGCACTAGAGACATCAACGTTCTGGTCAGCAGGCTGCATTTGATTGTTCGTTTTCTCATCTTCAAGATATCTCTCATTGCAAGATTCAACAAATTTGCAAACCTCGTTGTTCTCAAGTGCTTTTGAAATCCAGTAAGAGTGTGGAAGCCATGGAGGTAAAGGAACTACACCCTTCTTGAAGTTGATTGCAGTACCATCACGAATTGCATCAGAACATGATGAGGTAACATCTGGATGATCGCCCTTTGGCCTTTGGATAATATTGTTAACTGCCAACTGCTCTTCCATGCTACCTTCCTCCCTCCTCAACATGAAATTTACATATAGATTGCTCCCAGGATTAGCCTTGGTAAACCCTTCTCCATCTGCCTGTGGCTTCTTCCCAGCCAGTGCTTTGGACCTTAAATCAGTAGAGGAATTAGAGTTCATGGAAGTTAATCCTGGAACCTTACAGCAAGTTGCTTCCAGAGACTGCTTCCTTGGTTTAGGTAAATCTGGAGTTGGCACTTCCAGGACTTGCACATCATAGAGTATCTTTTCAGCGCCAAAAATGGACTTTTTTAGCATTGCATATTTTCGTGCTACCTGAGCATTGTACTCGTATTTGAACAGAACTTGGCAAGTTGAAGATTTCCAGAACACACGTGGGGAATTCTCAAAGGGTCCAAAAGGTGCAAATTTTGCTTTCAGCTCTGAAACTGAGGGCAACTTTGACTGTCGAGGAAATTGCATCGCTAGCATTGTAGGTTTTGCCACTGTTCTTGAAGTTTCAATCTTCCTAAGCGGTTTTTTAATTGGCTTTGCTTTAACCATCAGCGCTGTGTCTTTTCCATTTGTCCCCTGGGACATCAAAGGCCTCTCACCTTTGAACTTCTTTTCTGCAGGCAAGACCTTCAGCCTGTTCAGATTCTTGAGCCCTTCTAACGGCATCTTTTCTGCAAGAGATGAACAACTTTCCCATCCAGTCTTGCAGAAATTATCAGGTTGGAACCGCTTTTTTGGAGGTTTCAAAGAGGAAGGCAGGTCATGTGCACAATTAGGTTCCCAGCCAACTGTAACATCAACTAGGCCACTTCTTTTAAGCATGGATCTTTTATCCACAGTTGCAGGTTCTTTACCGGCTAGACATAAACTCAGAGCATCCTTCCCACAACCAGAAATATCAGTTCTCTTTTGGTGGCACTGAGACTGTCGTTTGTTAGGAACAAATTCATCTCTTTTTTCCAAAACAGTTTTAGCTACAGGGGATGCTTTCCTATGAGATGAACCTAGAAGGCTTTGCTGCCCTTGACAACCATGATTGACATTCAACATATCCAACCCATCTTTTTCCTCGTACAGAGCTGGGCCTCCCTCACGTTGGTCCTTCACCATCACAGGCCCTGCAGAGATCTTCCTCATGCCTAGAGAAGTATCAATCTCAATTGGAACACTAAAGGAAGCTGCATCAGCAAAGGATAGTAAGAGAATGAACTTTACACAACCAAGAGAAGGGTGCATATGTACAACACCCTTTGTTATAATAAAAGTAAATAAATACAATTCACGAGTCTTCCATAACCCCCAAAGTATGGTATCTGTTTGGCTTATGGATATAATACAAAGAGAACAACACATTTAGCATTTGTAAAAATACTCAAGTTGAATGGAAATCTACCTCGAGGTGCTACTTTATCCTGCCAAGTCAAAAACATCCTCGAATTGACAGGGGACGCAGGGTGCACCCCAAAATCTCCAATTGGTATCTCATCTCGAATTGGTACTTCATGATGTTGAGACAGAGCAAGCACTGGATTGACAAGGGATGGCGCTTTCCCCCCAAATGCCTCAACATATGCATCATCATACTCCTCAAAAAGCACTCTCCGATAAGCAAGAACTGTAGCCACATTCTTAATCCAATGAAGACTTCTTTGAAATTCCTTACGGGGCATTAATCCCAACTGCTTTACAAAATTGAGCATCACAACTGGCTGAAATCCATCTCTGGCAATCTTAACTTGCCTAACTGAATACAACCCACCAGGCACATACCCACAAACATCAACTCTAAAGAACCCTTTAACGCTGGTATGCCTAAAGCTAATAGGATTCCTACATTGACACAACAAACCAAGTGCAGCCCTCCTCCTAAGCTCCAACTCTGCCTCCTTAACAGCGTTCACAAAATCCCTTGCATTTGTTTGCTTTGATTTCTCAAAGTAATTAGAATCAAATGGGACAATGTCCAATTGATCAAGCCATCCGTAGGTACCATCCCCAAAAAATGCAACCAAAACATGACCATCTATCTTAGTTTTATACACATCAGACACAGCAAATGCCTCATTGAATACCTGTCCTGGCCACCAAGGGTAAGATTTAATCTTCCCCCATACCATATCTCCAAACTCATATTTATATCTCACTGGATTGGTCACAACTTTTTCAAAATGATAATTCCATTCCCTATTTCTTTCAGTTTGTTCTCCTAGTCCTATTCCTACCCTTTTTGTTAAATATGCAGCTCCATTGTTTTGAACCTCAAGTTCCCTTTTTTTCAATGAACTATACACCCCACTGGCAACCATTTCTCCATAATCAGAACCCACTTTCATCAAGCAAACAAATAATAACAACCCACATCAAGTTTTCAATTTTAACATCAAAATCACCATCAAGCCTTATAACTGGACAGAAACGAGCAAGCAAAAGGCCTATATATTAGAAGGAAATTTCTTTTTTAAATATATGATAAGAGACAACGTGAAGAATGATACTGCAAATTGTGAGCAAACTGTGAAAAAATAAAAATAAAAACTTCAAGTGCAGACCTTCATTTTAGTGCAAAAAAAAAAAAAACTGTATAAACCTTAGAAGCTGGTCACATTCTTTTAGCCATTTCGTCTTCATTGCATATACCCAGAAGGAGATGCACTTTATTGTTATATGTATATTTAAAATAACCGTAAGGAAGAAGGAGACTGGAGAGCTTGTGTGTAAGGTGGTGTATGGTGACTGGGTCTGGCAGTGACAGAGATATATACTGTAAAAAGCAATGCAGAGACCAGAGCAGTACTAATGTGTGGTGTGATTGGTGGGGGCGATGATATAGTAGTGTCAAAACGTCCTAAGCTCTTTTGGTAGGTCCAATTCACTACTCTTCTTAACTGCTTGACACGTGTAATTATTATTTTTATAATTTTTTAATGAGTTTTTTAAATTATGATAGATATTATTTTGCTATTAATTTACATTGATACAATGTATAAATTGTAAATTAATATTTATTTCATTTAATTATTTAAAAATTATAAATAAAATAATGTAAATATATTAAATAGGTAATTTTAATTAAATTATAAATTATAAATAATTAGATAATTTTTAAAATGGGCATATTCAATTTGAAAAAAAATAATTCAATTGGCTAAATAAGATTTATAATTTTTTCCTGACCAATAATACTGTAACTAACTTTTTTTTTAAAAAATAAAAAGCCCCATCCAAGCATTTAAACCAAAAAAAATCCACCCCAATAAGTAGGAGTGTAATCAAGCCAAATTAGGCTGAAATTTAGCTAGTTCAAGCTTGATTCGTTTATAAATGAGCTGAGTTTGCTATCTTATTGTGTTCATGAAATGTTAGTGAATTTATTTATTAATAAATTGTAATATATTTAATAAAAATTGTGATTTTATTCTAATAATATATATATTTTAAATATTTTTGTCAATACAAATTTATATATTATATATTTAAAATTAAATTACTAAACATTAAAATTATGAGCAAACTCACGAGTTTCTATTTGAATTTGTTAACAAACTAAGTTTTGTATAGTTTGAGCTCAACTCATTTATTAAACAAGCTTCAGTATACAAGTTCAAACAATCTTTTATCGAGTCAAACACTTAACAGTTTGCGAGCAGTTTATGTTACGACCCAAAACAGGGGTCATGACCGGCGCTAGGGAACGGAAATTCTTTCGAATCCGGAACCCGTAGCAAGCCTAAAAATAAAATAAAACATGCCAGTAATGATAGCAGTATATAATGCAATGGAAATAAAATCATAATTATCAAAATGATAATCTCCCACGGGATTTAAATCAAATCCATCTCATATATATAAAACTTTTAATACAAGTTTCAGTTCAAATATTCAAAGTACATATCTCTCACAGATATAATACATAAAACCCAATATTTATTACAACTGTTGCAGTGTCTAGATTATAAAAATAAAACTCAAGACTCAGATAAGCAGTTTACAGAAAGAAGCCGGGGCGAAAGAAATCCGGCGTACAGGCCTGCTACTGAGGTCTGAAGATGATGACTCTCCTGAAAAATGGTCAACAGAGAGGAGTCAGACCTCACTGAGTGAATTACTATAATATATATACATGCATACTAAATGACAATGCATACAGTCAATAATATATATCTAATATGTATATATACAGACAAATACACACAGATACAGTAAAATCATTTTATATATTTTATTGAAAATCATCGTTTATGAAGGATCAAATAGAACCCTACAATATCGCAACCTCAAAACAGTGTTAGACAACACTCTAGCCATACAGACTCACTTATTCCAATATATGATCACCTGATCCATTTGGACAGTAGACTGGCCCCGAGACACTAAGTCAACCGAGCTCCAACAGTCTGACTGTCAGTGTGATTGACCCCGAGACACTTGATCAACCGAACTCCAGCAATCACATCACACATCAGATAAATCAATTCCAATCAATATCCTCAAACTGGTTAGTAATATAGCCTAAATGCTATAAGCGTACCGGTACGTACTCGGTCCTAGTGCTGCCCACTAGGTAGCACGTTCTATCGATATCCTTCATTTATTAAATATAAAACATACATTCATAAATAAATGATGCATGAATTTGAATAAAATAGCATTATAAACCATATATATACTGAAAATATACCAAAAGTAAACCAGGTATATTTCGAGTATATATACATCAAACAAATCCAATTAAGTTACAAAATAAGCTAAAAATGTATTTAAAAACATTTTAAACATAAATGGTTAATAAAGCATGCATATAATTTAATATATACCAAAAATAAACCAAAAGTAAACTAAAAATAAACTTAAGTACTAATCAAACTATTTATGTATATTTAATCAAAATAAAACATGTATTTCTAAATCATGCACCCTAAAGCATATATATATAGAATAGTAACTCACACTTAGTGCGTTCCACGAGATGGATCTGACGGGCCTGGTCCACTAACCCTCGGTCTTGGCGCAACTAAACAAATAAAAATAACAGACATCAAGATAAACCTAACAGCAAAATCCTAGAAACTCGATCTAGAATATTAGACACATAATTAGAATTAGAGTTCAACCGTACATCACGTTTTACGAGAATTCTATCGAAAATTCGACAGAACCTCCCCTGTAAAACGGACATCTCTCTACTCAAAGAGTAGAGCCGGCCCTGCAAAGAAACACACTTCAAAAAATAGACACAGAATTACAATCACAACCCCTCGGTCGGACTCCAAACTACAGTCTACCGACTGGGGTCCATAAACACAGAATAATTATGGAAATACCAAAAATACCCTTATATCACAAAAATACATTTAATAAGTAAAAATTACATAATTAACCTTAAAACACAGTAAAAACCGATAAAACTCATTTTATTTAGAAAAATCATATATTATATATATAATTGAAAATAATTCACGAAAAATAGTTTTAATTAATTAAAAATACTAAATAATTTGTAGAAATCATTTTTATACCTTAAATAACTACTAAAACCAATTTAATTACATTTTTAGTCAATTTAGGATAAAATTACCAAAATACCCCTATATATATAAATATACTAAAATTCGTTAAAAAATTCACCAAAAATAGTATAATTATCCAAAATTAATTTTCTCAACATATTTATCAATAATATCAATAAATAAACTCAATTAACTAATTAATTTCAATTAAAAACACAATTAACCTAATTTTCCAAAATTACATAAACCTAAATAAATTCAAAATAAATACATATAAATTCATAAAAATTCCAAATAAATTTCTATAATTCATTTCAACACCTATATTTATCATAAAACACAATTTCATAATTTATTTAATTAATTTCAGAAAATTAGAAAATAATATTGAAATATTCAAAAATACCCAAAAATCAAAATAATCTCCAAAAATTCTACAAAAATTCATACATGTAGATTAAGCTAAGGGGAACAACATTTGTGAAGGAATTTTTCATGAATCAATCAAATTTAAGTTCAAAAAAATCAAGAACCCTAATAGGCCGAAATTGCAAAATCGAAACCTAAACAAATCAAGACCATTTTAAGTGAAACAAAGCTTGGAATTACACTCACCAGAGCTCAAGGAGAAGAAAGAGATTGACGGTGTCGAAAACGGTGGCCGGAAACGTCGTGAACAACGTTGCTCCCACTTTCGACTTCTCCGGCCAAAAATGGCTTCCAAACATTGGAAACAGCTGCAACAGGCGGCGGGGAAGGCTGAGGAAGGAGGTGGCACGCCGGACGGCACACCAACGGCAAGGAAATGGGACTGCAGTGGCCGGATTTGCGTGGGGAAGGGAATCGGGGAAGAAGAAGCTTCGGGTGGCAGAGTTGTAATTAACCAAACTTTATAATTTTGTTAATATTAAATGTATATATGTATATATATATATATACTTTATATTATATATTAAAATAATATTAAATTACACACATTAAATATACACCATACACATATAATTTAATATTTTAATAATTTAATACACCTAAAATAATTAAATAATATTAAAATAAATAATAAAATATTAGAGTAATATTAATTAAATCCTAATTAAATAAATAATTACACTAACATACGTTATTTAGTATTTTAAAAATATATATGAATTCATGTAAGTCCGTAAATCTATTTAAAATAATTAGTAGTAAATTATTTACGTGAAAATTTCCCCGAAAATGCAAGTCCCGAGAAAATTTTACGTAAAACACTTAAAATAATAATAAACAATTAAAATTAGCTTTAATTAAATAGCAAACTCATAAAAATTTCATAAATATATACAAAAATTATTAACACTGCATATCCCAATGCATTATTAAAATATTTAAAAACTCGGGATATTACAATTTAACTCATTTACACTCATACTAATAAGTAATCATTCATAAATCTTAAGTAGAAAAAATAAGTTTTGGATGTAACTATCAATTTACAAAATTATTTTTAAGAAATTTTTATCATAACTCTAAAATCAATCTGCCATTTTCTAAAAAAAAAAATCAATCTGCCAAAATTTGTAATAGTTGTTATTTATCATTAACAACTTTATTAAAGCAATTGGAACTATTTTCAATGGGAACAAAGTTGGGTTCCTACCAAATTTGGCTTAGATATAAAAGAAAAAAATATATGATTTTAATCGTAATTTAAAAAAAAAAAAATATCAAGTTGGATGAGCTATCTTCCAATAGATGATATACCAAAATCAATCATGCTTAAACACATTAACAAAATTATTTGATTTTGGAAAGTTGAATTCTCCAACTTGCCAACATGTCATGTGTATATGAAGCCACCAACTTTAATTTATCTCACAATTGACAAAATTTCTTATACCTTTTTAAAAATATTTACAAAATTTTGTATAGCCATGCAATAAATACCACAACAAAAACTCTTAAGAAATTTTTTTACTAATAATAAAATTATAAACAACTTAAATTTAACTAAAATTAAAGGTACAATCAACAAACAAGAATATTAATTTTTTAATACCTTCAGAATTTGAATCCATGATATTTTAATCATGGTCATTCACCTTGCCATCTTAAATATGCAAATGAAGGTAAATTTTAACTTTACTTCGAAAATCAAACTGGAATTCTTTAAATTTTTGTTGATTGTTGTTTTGAGATAAAAAATTAAAAAAATTCGATTAATGTAAGTAAAGTTAAAAACAATTGAACTAAAAATTATTTAATCTTAATATCTTTTTTATAATTATATAATTATAATAATTAATATTTAAAATTTAATAAATTTAATTTGATTAAATAAAATTATAAAAATAATAAATTTAATGTGACTGTCTATAGAATGATTTATATCGAAGTAAATGCGGCAAGAAATAAAAAAAATGGAATTGGACTAAATAAGACAAGGAATAAAAAGAAAGATTATTCCCCAATCAGAATCACTCGGTCAAGCTCAACGCTTTCGTAGACTTCTTTTCTAACAGTAACCCCAATTTCTCTGAAAAAGGACGCCAACCGCAGGTCGCCGCTGATAAAGGAGGCGGGCGGCGAAAAAGCGATTATAATTAATGGCGGCCCTTCCCTCTCTTCCCAATTCAAGGTAATCTCAATCTCAAACCCTAATTTCATTCTCTCGAGCTTTCTTTTTCTTCTTCTTCTGCTTCTGCTGGTTGTCAATGGTGCGTCTAATTTGACTTTTCGGGGATTTTAGGTTATAGAGCCAAAACGACGTAGCGTATTGAGGAAGATTATGGGTGAGGCGGGTCAGCTAAAACGAGCACTGATTGATTCAACTGCCGGAGCAATCTCTGGCGGTATATCGCGTACCGTAACTTCGCCTTTGGATGTTATTAAGATTAGATTCCAGGTTATCTATCTGCTGCTATTTTGTTTTGCATACATTTGCCTCTTGTTTTTGGGTTTCAATTTTGCATGCCGTGTCTTGATGAAATTTAATTAGAGAGCTACAAATTGTTGGCAGGTTCAACTGGAGCCAACGACATCATGGGCTTTGGTTCGTGGAAATATGGTTGGACAATCGAAGTACACTGGAATGCTGCAAGCAGCTAAGGATATTTTTAGAGAGGAAGGTTTGCCGGTATAATTTTGTTGATGTTTTCATATATATATGTATCTGTGCTGTTCTGTCCTTGACAGAAGCTGTTTAGAGCAACTGTGGTACTATTCGAAATAGTTCCTGCTAGATATTTTGGTATTCAATCCAAGAATGTTCCTTCTTGTAGGGTTTTTGGCGTGGAAATGTCCCAGCTTTACTCATGGTTATGCCATACACTGCCATACAATTTACTGTCTTGCACAAATTGAAAACTATTGCGGCTGGTTCTTCAAAGTCAGGTATTGTTTAGTTTTATTTACCAGAATAAAAAAATATGGGCTCTTTATCCATATGAACAAAATAAGTTGTAATTTTTGAAAACTAAAAACAATAATAAAAAAAAAAAAGTCTAGATGGTTTACCTTCTTTTCCTTGATTATTGGCTTGTTTCTTTGATATTTATAGAGAAAACACAACAACATTAGCATAAAAAAACACCTTTTTAATTGCCAAAACTTTACTTGAAACTTTTTTCTGGCATGCAACTATATTTTCAAATACAGGTTGCAGTCATATGGACCTAGCTACTGTCTCTAGTTTATAAACAAGTATGATTATTGTACTAATTTTTATCAAATGGGCTGTTGGATCTGTTTCTGTTTGGACATCTTGAACCTTCATTTGCTATTCTCGGTATTTCTTTTTTTCATTTTCTTATTACCTATTAACTTACTGTTTTTATGCAGAGAGTCACATTCAGTTGAGTCCTTACCTCTCTTATGTCAGTGGGGCATTAGCAGGGTGTGCAGCTACAGTTGGATCATACCCATTTGATCTTCTAAGAACCATTTTGGCTTCACAAGGTGAACCTAAGGTACAGCTCTATACCGTTTGGATTCAATTTTTACTTTTGTTTGACAAAATCACTATTTCTGAAGCCACCCTTGAAGTTTTATCCTATTATTTGACTAATAAATGTCATCATTTAGGTGTATCCAACAATGAGATCTGCATTTGTTGATATAGTCAGAACCCGTGGCTTTAGAGGCTTATATGCTGGATTAACGCCAACGCTTGTTGAGATTGTTCCATATGCTGGCCTTCAGTTTGGCACCTATGATACATTTAAACGCTGGAACATAGTATGTATCTCTTCCCTAAGTATGGCTAGGGGTGTAATGGAGTCGAGTCGAGTCGAGTTAACACACTGCTAAGCTTAATCTTGCCCCAACTTTCAAACTCAGAGCTTGAACTCGACTCAAACTTGATCAAGCTTTTATTTTGAAGTTTGAGCTCTACTCGATTAAATAATTAATATACTCGAGCTTAACTTGATTCAACTCAACTTGATTAATTAATAAAATTTGTAAAATATTTATTATGAAACATTCAAACTCGATTTGGGTTTGAACTCAACTCGTTTCAATAAGATATTTTTATATTTATATTAAAATAAAAGGGTAAAATGGTAAATGTATACAAGCTCGATTAGGCTCAATTAAGCTCATTAGTCTATCAAGTCATATATTTAAAAGCTTGAGCTTGACTTGATGCCTACTCGAGTAGCTCGAGCTTGAGCTTGACTTCGAGTTTTTCCCGAGTCATTCCTAAGTAACTCGTGAGTCGGCTTGACTCAGTTATGCCTCTAAGTATGGCATATATGATGTCTTTTGGAGTAATGATCAGAAAAAAAGTAGAATGTGTGTCACCGATTTGATAGGTTGGAAACGGTAAATAGTCAGCTTATATGCTCTAACCAGTAATTTTTATTCATGCAACCCTGTTCTGAGCTTTTAAATGGTTATTTTAGCTCTTTTTACTAATTAATATAAATTAAGATGCATTTAAAGAGTTTTTGTCCCTACAGAGGGCAGCTGATTTAAAGATTTTTTTGGGAGTACTATTTTATTTCCATAAAGGTAGCCAAATATAATAATAAGAGCAGCTGTACTGTGCTCAAGATTTTCATTGGCTAGTTATAAATAATTAAGTTTCATAAATGGTAAAATAGTGCTATGAGTTATTTTCTTGTTTTGGAGAAAAACAACTTTTAAAAGGTATATTTGATGGTGTTGTGTATACCTGTGCATTTGTGTTAGTCAATGCTCCTTCTGCTTTCTGCTTATATGTACAGTCCTGAGTAATTTTAGTCTGTCTTATATGTGGTGTTGTCTATAAATGCTCCTTTTGCTTATAAATGCAGATTTTTTGACCATGATACATTTGCTGCATCTATTGTAGGCCTGGAATCACCACAGGTCCTTAACCACTGCTGATAACAACCTTTCAAGCTTTCAGCTGTTCGTGTGTGGATTAGCTGCTGGTACATGTGCCAAACTTGTCTGTCATCCTCTTGATGTGGTAAAGAAAAGGTTCCAGGTATCTTTCTGGACTTCTTGAAGTACTCTACATAGAATCAATATTTGCTGGAAATTATGATTTATCAGAAATAGTCCTTGGAAGTGTCTAAATAGGCCGAATGTCAGTGGGGTAATTGTTTGGGGTATGATGTGAATTAGCTATGACATTCTGGATTTGAGCTCCTTTATCAATGTCAACTCTACATTGCTTAATGTGTGGATAGTTCTTTCTCCTAAGTAGAAATTGGTTCTCAAGTAGGTACAATGATGGGACTGGTTGATGGATTCAACTTTATGCCACTAGAGTATGGGTCTTCGTGGAGATCCAAATCAAAGAGACTGGGTTCATAATATTTAGTACTTCATTTGCTAAGTAATATAGACTGGGTTCAAGTTATACTGAAGTTGGGGTGAGGAGGTTCATGGAGTCATTTTGATATTAATTGTTGAAGCAATCAGTTGAGAACTGCAATAATTTGTTTTGCAGTTTTTTGTAGCAAAAAAATTTCACTTTTGGTCCACTTTCTGTGTAAATCTCAGCGCTTAATATGACTCTTTTCATTGCTGTTTTTGGCTGTTGCAGATTGAAGGCCTAGCAAGGCATCCAAAATATGGTGCTCGAGTGGAGCGCCAAGCTTATAGAAATATGCGTGATGCCCTTCAACGAATCTTGCAGGCAGAGGGTTGGGCTGGTCTTTACAAGGGCATTGTCCCATCAACCGTCAAGGCTGCACCAGCTGGTGCTGTCACATTTGTAGCTTATGAATTTACTTCGGATTGGCTAGAGTCCATTTTAACTTGAAAGTAGCAATACCCAGCTTTGATACGTTTTATCAATCATTGGGTCATCTCATTCTTTTTTCTTGTAATTTCAGATGTCCCCCATGGAAGGAAATGGGGTTCATTATTGTTTCACTTCAACTTCGTCATTACAGTAGTCATATTAGTCATTACAGTAATTAGTTTATACGTTTGTAAACAAAATAGATGTAGAGCTCAAAGGAAAATTTTTGTAGATTTTTTTGAGATTGACAATAATAATTCAGATTTCTGAATTTGTTATCAGTTACCAAATAGGTTATGTGAATTTACAACTAGACAATATTGATCAATAAGAGCTACGTGGTTTCCTGTTCACCTCTGCAAGTAACCTTATTCGTGTTACCTGCTAAAATGCAAGTCATTTAAGCCCACTGCCTGCAGGCATGCCTAGCGCGCACAGCCTAGCCTCAAAAATATCAATTTTCCAAAAAGGTATTGTGTTTAATTGCCGAAGACATAGTCACTGGATATTAAAATACCAATGCCAGTAGTCGCCAATTTCTGCCATTACAACATTGACCAGTTGAAAGTTTTAACATTTTCGTCCAAAAACGCCAGGGAAAAGTTCCCCAACTCTATGTTCAAACAAAAACAGTATTGTCAAAAGGGAACTTTGTTTGCAACACCTTGACATCCCACACACGGTCCACATATAGCTTTTTGGAAATTTCAAATTGCAGCATCATTGCAAAGCACAAGTGAAAGCCTGTTATCATTTATTTTTCTTTTTGTTGCCTTCCTCCGGAGGCAGCGATACAAACTGCAAGATCTGCTGAATCTGTGCAACTTCAAGTTGAAACTTCTCAGCAATCTGGTGGATATCCATCGACCTGCTGTGATCAGCAGCTTTTCCTTGATGTAGAAGCATAATGTGGCGCAACTGTGCTACATTCAAAGTCCCCGGAGGAGCAGATCTTTCCTCATACCTGGAAGAATCAGGTTTTGTGTTTCGCAGCTTTGGCATGGGCCTATCATACCTTTCCACCACAGCTGCCTGTTAACAGAAGTTCGAAAAACTTTTCAAAAGACTATCCAACAGTTCAAATAAGCAAACTCTTTATTGTAACAAATGCATGAACACATATCTCTTGTCATTTAATCAATTTGTTCCCACGAAAATCTTTGTCAATTCACTGCCTATCAAGCTGCATAACGATGGACTTATTAAGGTAACAAGAAATTTAGCAGAAAAGTCTATAATCTACAAAAGAACAAGTTCATATTACAGATAGCACTTGAGTGGAATTGAACGAAAGTGAAGTGCACACGATCAGCAAATTCCAAGAAACTCACCTCACCCATCTCATGTTTGCCTCCAGGATTTGTTCTAATTCTACCCACCATTTGGTTAAGCATTGCATCAAATTGTGGATTCCTTTCTTCAAGGACATTATCATTGTTAACTCTTGGAGTACCATCTTTACTCAAACCACAGCAAAGAAGACAACAACAGTTGTGAAATAACATAAGGTTAGTAGTTCCCTTTCTGCGTAAAAATCACATACACATACATGATCACATGAAAAAAACAAAAACAAAAACAAAAAGACTCAATTTTTTTTTTTTTTTTGTAATCTCACTCCACAAAACCAATCAATGATAACACCATAATCATCTTTATTTTCATCAAGAATTAATGGAATGTGTTGACTTTTAATCAAAATTAACGAAAAAGTTCAGGTGATCAATAGGGCTTTTAGCAATGAACTACACAGAAAAAGTATTCTCAGGAGACATTGAACTAGTTTTCAACAAAAGATAAAACGAAATTGAATCAGCTTAACAGAGCTAACCGGAACTAAGATGGTCCTGATTGTTATATTGGCCGGTTGTCCTCGGAATCTCCACCTTCTCGGTGTTACTTTTTACGGTAGGCCTGCGGTTAAGTGTGGTGTTTGGAGTGGGAGAGGGATCGGTGGCTCGGATTCTACCAGATGCTCGACGAAATGCCTGACCCATTTTTTCTTTTATTTTTAATAGCGCCAATCAGCAGTTGAACTGCTCACAAAATGGGCGTTGATGTTGCTACTAATCAGTTGTTTGCAAAATGGGTGTAACACAAGAAAATGTACAGAATGCTAGAATCCGAGCTCGCGGTTGTGGGAGTTAAGCAGTAACTAACAGAACAGACAGAGAGAAGAGGGAAAAGGCTGTTTTGTGTACATGGAGAACACACGCCGATTTTATATAAACCTTTTGCTTTTGGCATAGAATTAGTCGCCACGTGGTTTCCTCTATGGAAGGCGACAACTTCAAGTTGGGCCTTTTTATGGGGCTTGGGATGCCATGCAGAATCTTGATCACTGGATCAGAAAGCTCAGCCGGCAAACAGGTGGAGCCGAATCTAAAGATTTGGATCAGAGCTTCATCTACAACACTGGTACTTAACAAAATGTAGGAAAAATATAAAGTTCTGTATCATCAGTCAATTTTTTTTTTTTTTTTGAGGGATATCATCAGTCAAATTAATTAGAGACTCGTGGCCATCAAAACTTCTATGAAGCCACAAAAGGCAGGTGATCAAAATGACGACATGAACATCTAAAGAATTATTTGCTCTGTGTCCAATGTTGCTAAACTAAAAGTTTAAGAAGTATAAATGCATCTGGCAAGCAAGTATTTGCCCTGCCGGACCATGTTTCACGTATGATGAGGAGCTTGCTCACATGGGATTTTGTATGTCATAGACACAGCCGCATGGAAGGCACATTGCTATCAATGGATGCCTGAGAAAACAGAAAAAGGGGTTGCTACACTACTCATGTTACAGATACTTAAGAAAGCAGCCAAAAAGCGCTTATTTTCGCATAGCTTATTTGCTGATAAATATACTAACCAATATGAGTCTAATTCATTCTTTGCTGCATAATGGCAAAATCAGTAGCATCCGATCATATTGGCAAAATCATTGATACATAGTGGAAGCTTCAAAAAAGAATTATATCTTTTGTTCCTATATCATCTCATAAGGGGGACTAAATTGCAAAGGCACTAGAGTCTTGTTTGGGAGGGTGGGGGCTTAAAAATATTTTTTCTTTTACACTTGACAATGCATCTTCAAATGATACAGCTGTTGGTTTTTTCAAAAAGAAGCTTTTAAGTTGGGGTACCATCGGTGTAAATATGTGTTGTATTGCACATATTCTAAACTTGATTGTCAATGAAGGATTTAAGGAGTCTAGCAAATCTGTCAAGAGGGTGAGGGAGGCTGTGAGATATGTTAGGAATTCACCCTTAAGGTTGAAAAAATTTAGAGAGTGTGCGGATTTACTTGGCATTGAGTCAAAGGCTTCCTTGACTCTTGATGTTCCAACAAGATGGAACTCAACCTATTGGTGCTCCAATCTGTTTGTCTATATGTATTTGAAAAGTTTGATGAATGTGAATCATCTTTTAGAGCCAATCTTGGTGATGAGGTGCCTAATTTTCTTGACTGGGAAATTGTTCAACAACTCGTTGATTTCTTAAAGTGTATGAAATGACTTTAAGGATTTCAAGGTCACTTTATGTTACTGCCAACACATTTTTCTCTGAAATTTCTTATCTCTTTTGTGTGTTAAATGATTGGATGACCTAGGATGACCCTTCTAAAAGGGTAATGAGGTTTTCATTGAAGTCCAAATTTGATAAATACTTGGAGATCTTGATAAAATGAATCTGTTGATCTTTATTGCCTCTGCTTTCGATCCTAAAGAGAAGCTGGAGTTTTTAGAATTTTCTTTGTCTCAAATATATGGATTTGATCTTAGTGGAAGCGTATTTTCTTCTGTGAAAAGTGCAATTCATGAATTGTTTGATGATTATCTTGCTATGCATACACCTGCTCTTGCTTCTTGTGAATCTGCTAGTCAACCAACTAACCTAAGTCCCTCTGATGATTCTATGGGTGCTACTACTGCATCTCTTCCTAAAATTTCATTGCTAAAAGCTAAATTCAAGAAGCAGAAATTGGAGTTTAGAAAAAGTGGAAGCAAGAAATCAAAATTGGATATTTATTTGGGTGAAAAAATTTTGGAGGATGAGGGGAATTTTAATTTGCATCGATAGTTGAAGCTTAATGCATAAAGGTTCCTAATTTTGTCCAGATTTGCTAGAGATGTTTTGGTTGTTCCAATATCAATTATGGCTTATGAGTCAGTTTTTTCAATTGGTGGAAGGCTACTTGATGTCTTTCGGAGTTCTTTGACTCCTAAAATTGTTAAATCACTAGTATGAACCCAAGATTGGTTAAAGAAGCATAAACAACCAATCAAAATTGAGGAATCAATTGAAGATTTAGAGAAGCTTGAGAATGGTAATACTGTTTTAATTGCTTTTTTAGTTTTAATTTTAATTTTAATTTTACTTTCTTATTTTCACTTATCTTAATGGTAATACTAATTTATCTTTTTCTTATATTCTTGGCAAACTTACCCTCAGTTGGCATTGACCCCAATTTAGAACTAACTTAAGTACTTAACTGCCAGTGTCATTTTGCTGACTTTTTTTAGTAATGTTGCTCATTAGCTAATTCTTTCATTTTTAACATTCTAACTGCTTGATTCTTTCTATGCATTGATTTTCCTGGGTGTGTTTGTGACTGTGAGAATGTGAACATGTGCAACCTCTACATGATGTGCCTTATGGTTGTTTGGTGCCTGTGGTGTTTTGCTTTGTAGCTTTGCATACTACATGTTTACGAGCCATGAACACCATATTTTGTGTCACAGTCTAGTTGGTGCCTATGGTGATGTTGCAAATGGGGGCCATGACGATGCTTCCACCATTTCATTGTCTGAATATTAAAATTTTAAAATGTTGGCCTCTTTCCTTGGTGACTTTTTGTTATAACCCAAGTTTTAGATTATTTTATTTTAAATCGGGATATGCAGTGTTAATAATTTTAAAACTATATTTGATTATTTTACTATTTTTTGAATAATTGTTATTACTTTTACGTTTAATTAAAAATTTTCTACGTAAATAATTATTTTAAAGCCTATTATTTTAGGAATTTATTTGCGTCATATTTAAGTACTAAGGTTATTTTATTTTAAAATTATGTTTATTTTTTATCATTTTTATCATAATTATTATTATTATTATTATTAAATACATTATTTTTGCATGATTATTTATCGTGATCTTATACATATATATATACACATATATATATTAGGGTTAGTGTTATTTTATATATGTGTTATATATGTGTGTGTGTGTGTATATATATATATATAATAATTGTGTGGTGTGTGTTTTTGTGGAATTATATATTAAAGTTTATTATATTATAATGTAAAGTTATATATATATATATAAACCTAAAATATAAAAAACCTACCCTTTTCTCCTTCTTTTTCCCGAAACCCACCCTCACCGTCACCCTCACCACTGCTATGCCAACTAGCAACCGTCGGTGTGCTTCCCGAACTTCCACCTCCTCCTCCAGCAGCTCCGCCACCTCCAGTCACCTTCCCCGATGCCGGCAACAGTTGAACTTCCATTTTTGGCCAAAAATCTTCACCACCACCGTTCAAGTCGATTCCGACCATCATTTTTGACACCACCAGTCCCATTCTCTTCCTCTCTTGTCAGTGAGTGTGAATCCAAGCTCCCTTTAGTTTAAAAACTCATTTTGGTGAGGTGTTGATCAAGTTTTAGTTTCGGTCACTATGAGTTTTTTGATTTTTTTTTAACTTGATTCCTTGTGATTCATGAGAAGTGCCTTCACAAAAGTTTATCCCTCTAGCTTAATCTACAACCTAGAATTTTTGTGTGATTTTTGAAATTTATTTTGATTTTTGTGAATTTTTTATTTTTTTATTATTATTTTATTATTTTCATAAATTAATTAAATAAATTGTGAACTTATGATTTTTAGTGTTTTTGGTGGTTGATATTAATTTTAGAAATTAATTTATAATTTTTGTGATTTTTGTGTAATTTTTATAATTATATTTAGTTTATGTTATTTTTGGAAATTTAGGTTAAATATATATTTTGTTAGTAATTATTGGTTAATTGAGTATATTTTTTGATTTGAAAATAAATTTTGAGTAAGTACATAATTTTTATTGAATTTTTGAATATTATTAGTATTTTATGTGTATTTTTATATACTAGGGGTATTTTGGTAATTTGATGATAATTTTAGTTAAATGTTAAATTTAATTGGTTTTAATAATTATTTGAGGTATAAAAAGGATTTTTACAAATTATTTTCTAATTTTAACTAATTAATATTGTTTTTTCAAAAATTATTTTCAAATTATATATAATATACTATTTTTGTAAATAAATGGGTTTTTAGTAATTTTTAATATATTTTTGGACTAATTAAGTAATTTAGATTTATAAAATGAAATTTTATTAATATTGGTGTATTTATCATGAAATATCGATTTTTAATAATATTATATTAATATTAGGGTTTTTAAATAATTATCGGTGAAATAATTAATTTTGGTGTTTTTAATGTTTAAATTGCTATATTTTGGAACTTAAAGGGTATTTTTGGAACTTATTGGATTTAATATATTTTATTGTATTTTGTTGTGAATTGTGGACCTCGGTCGGTGGAAATTACAGTTTGGGTTCCAACCGAGGAGTTTTGTGAAATCTATTTCGAAGTGTATTTTTCTTGCAGGACCGACTCTACTTTTTAAGTAGAGAGATGTCCATTTTACAAGGAGATTCTACAGAATTTTTGGTAAAATTCTCGTAAAATGTGACATTCAGTCAAATTCGTATTCTCTGTCTGTGTTTAGAATTCTAGATCGAGTCTCTAGAAGTTAAGTTAGAATTATTATGATTTTTATGTTATTATTTTATTGTTAGTTGCACCGAGACCTAGTGGACTAGGCCCGTCAAACCGATCTTGAGGAGCGCACAACTGTGAGTTATTATGATATATATGCATTGCTCAGGTTGTATGTTTTAGAATTCTGTGTTTTAAATATAAATTTTGCATAATTGCCTAGTTGAATGTTTAAGTTTAGGTATACTTTTAGTATATTTTCGGTATATTATGAAATAAATGCATGTTTTCCTTTTTAATTAAATCTAGCTTATTTTCAAATATATTATTGGTTTAATTTAATATATTGAATGATTTATTTGAGTTGATTATACGTATATATATCTGAAATATACTTAGTTTATTTTAAGTATGTTTTTGGTATATATATGGTTTATTTGTTTATTTTAAATATCATTATACATCATTTATTTTTCTGAATGTATGTTTTAATATAAATGAAGGATATCGATAGAACATGCTTCCTAGTGGGCAGCACTAGGACCATGTACATACCGATGTGATAAATTAGAGTTAAGTGAAAATTAATTGTGGTAATTATGAGTGATTGATTTGATTGAGGTTGTTGTGATTGAGAGTGTAATTGGTGGAGCTCGGTTAACCAAGTGTCTCGAGGCCAATCACACTGACAATTAGACTGCTGGAGCTCGGTCGACTTAGTGTCTTGGGGTCAGTTTACTGTCCATATGGATTAAGTGAATTTACTTGGAATTAAGTGAGCCTATATGGCTAGAGTACTTTCTATTCGTATTGAGGTTACAATCATATAGGGTTCTATTTGATCCTTTATAACTGATGATTTTCAGTATTAAAATGATTTTCGTTGCATCTGTGTGTATTTGCTTGTATATATATTTATTATATATATACTTTTGAGTGTCTGCATTTGACATTTAGTTATGCGTGTATATATATTATAATAATTCACTTAGTGAGGTCTGACTCCCCTCCATTGATGTTTTTACAAGAGAGTCCTCTTCTTCAGACCTCAGCAGTAGACCTGTCTGCCGGATTTCTTCCACTCCGACTTTATTATGTAAATCGCTTACTTGAGTTTTACTTTGTACTCTAGACACTGCAGTAGTAGTTGTATTTGACTCTATCGAGATTTGTTTTTTTTTTTGTGTTTATGCATGTATGAGGATTTTACTTCAGAGTGTTTCTATGAAGATTGTATTAAAAGATTTCTATTTATGATATATATGATGTGATTTTATGTTATTAAAGGAAGTTGAGAATTTATTTTATTATTTGAGATTTAATTTCTGTTGAATAATATTTTATTTATTTTATTTTATTACATGCTTTTATTTTAAAGCTTGCTACGGATTTCGGATTCGAAAGAATTCTCGTTTCCTAGCGCCGGTTATAGCCCCCTGTTTTGGGTTGTGACACTTTTTTAACCTGTTGCTAGAAATAAGGTTGCATTTGTTTTTTTATTACATTTCATAGCACTTGAGCCCCTTTGGTTTGTTGCATGATTTTTCACTTTAAAGCTATGCCGAGAGCTTCCACCTTTATTTATTTGAGTTTACAAATGTGTGCCTCTATTTCTTTGGTGACAATTGATTTGTTGCTAGAAATATAGCTAGCTTGCATTTTATGTGACTTGATAATAACAAATTTTGAGCCTTAAAGTTGTTTGCATTTTTATTTTCACTTAGAATATGTTTAGTTGTTTATACTTGAACTAATTTTTTGAATATGTATTTGCAATCTTCCTGCAGGACTTAATATTTTTTTTGTAGGACTTTCAATATATTTTCTTGGGTGTAAGCAGTTCTTCACAACTTACAAATTGTCTCTTCAATTTTTTGATAGAAACTGGAAGTTTCATTATATACAAGTTGTAATTAGAAATATTATTTTTGTAATTAATCATTTGTTGTGAGGCAATTTTTTTTGTATCTAAATAGTATTAGTTAATATATACATGCAATATACACAACATATTAAAGATTAGTGTATTTTAATCTATATTGTAATATGTAATTTAGGACAAATAGGTATTATAAACTCAAATTAGTTAATATTTATTTTTATTTTTTTGTTTTTTTATTTCATAATTTTGTATGTGGATTTAAAATTTTAAGGCCCAGCTTAGTGAAGTCCAAACATATTTTTTGCCCTGAATTTTTAAAACAAATTCAATCAGTCTGAACTAATATTTTGTCTTATGCTTCGGATCGGTTTAGTTCTATTTACCAAGTCCCTAAAACCGATCGGTTTTCACCTTCGACCACCCGATTTGACCGATGCTCACCCCTAATCTCAACTTTCAGTTTTGTCGTTTCAACATTTAAATTTGTTTAAAATACACTAATATGCACTAATTAAATGATATAATGCATGTATCACCCCCTATATTTGTTACTTTTTATCAATTTGACACCTCTACTTGCAATTTTTTGTTAATCAAAACCTTGAGACATAAGACATGCTAATTTGCTATTACATATAAAGTGTGCTAACAAGGATTTTAAAATTATATTTTTGACTAATTCAGATGTTAAAATGACAAAATTATAAATTGAAGTATCAAATTGATAAAAAGTTCCAAATACAAGGACCATAGATGAATTCTGCTTTAAAAAAATTAGGAAAAATATAAATTTCTATATCATAGTCAAATTAATTAGAGACTCGCGGACATCAAAGCGTCTATCAAGCCACAGAAAGGCAGGTCATCAGAATGACGACATGAACATCTAAAGAATTATTTGCTCTGTCCCCAATGTTGCTAAACCAGAAGTTTCAAGAAGTATAAATGTATCCGGCAAGCAAATATTTGCCCTGCTGGACCATGTTTCACAGATGATGAGGAGATTGCTCACATGGGATTTTGTATGTTATAGACACAGCCGCATGGAAGGCACATTGCTGTCAATGGATGCCTGAAAAAACAGAAAAAGGGGTTGCTACACTACTCATGTTACAGATACTTAAGAAAGCAACCAAAAAGTGCTTATTTTCGCATAGCTTATTTGCTGATAAATATACTAACTAATATGAGTCTAATTCATTCTTTGCTGCATATTGGCAAAATCAGTAGCATCTAATCAAATCTTGCTCCAGAGCTAAACTTGAAGTTGGCTGAAAATGTCTCCTTCATTGCCCTTGCAAACACCATTTGCTTCTTCACTCATTCTCATCCTACTCCGTGCCCGTCTTGAAGGCCTTGACAGTGGATACTCACTACCCCTCCGCTTCTGCCTTATGCTCAGGAATCCACAAGCAAGAGCTTCCAGTGCCTTTGTAGTCAGTGGTCGGTTTCTAGTGCTTTGTCTACGGGAATGAGTTTGCTCTGAATTAGAATCCGGCTTTATCGAGGTGGAGGCTCCCAGCAGACCAGAGTCCTCTAGCCGTTCATTTGCTTGATCATGCCTTATTTCTGTCATTTCCATTATTACATTTTCCGTCTCCGCATCTTGAGGGAAAGGCATGTTCAGGTCAATCAATGTCTGAGAGGGGTATTTATCATTAGATACAAATGAGTTACCGCTGAGATTGAGAGTGCATTCGTCAGTGATATTAAGGCTGTCCCCGGGTGAAGAACTGGTGGATGATGAATTCACCTGACATGGTTCCTGATAAGGAAGAACATTCTCTTGCAAATGAGCCTCATCTTGTTTTAAACTGAGATCAACCGACGCATCCATTATACTACAGCTTTTGCTCACTTTGTTACAAGCACCTATTCTTCGTCTGCGCTTAGTGATGGGAGGAGCTAAAATATTTCTATCGCAAGGTTCTGTTCTTTTGATTACATGACCTTCTTTAATAGGCTTTCTTGGTTGGTTGTCATCATACCTGCCAGCATTCTGTTCCTTGGGGATTTTTTCCGGAACCTTGGCCAAGCTTGAAACAATGACAGGTGAACTATGCTCTAAAGCGTTATTTGCAAAATTATTCATGTCAGAAGAAGAGTCTCTCCTGTCATCATTGACTTTTGTTGATTTTGAGATACCAGTGTTCTGATCAAAATATAAGCTATTAGAGGAATCTGATGCATTTGTTGTATCCTTGGAAGAATGCTCATCACTTTCTTCAGAATCACTTGTAAGAGTGGCAATGTTCATCATTTCAACAGGCAGACTTCTCAGTTCTCTCACTCTGCTGGTTTCTCCTGTAGCCATACTTGTATCCACAACAGTAAACCTTATGACTTCTGTACTCCGGCTTGGAGTTCGTGGCTTGAGATAACAATGGCGTTGCTGATCAGGAAACTCTCCTTGGTCCAAAATTTTCTCATTGCTCCACCCATTTTCTTTCTTGTCACAACTGCCTTTATCTTCTGCAAAGTCCAGCTCAAGAAGAGCTGGATCTAAAGTAACTTTATTCAGAACATCACTGACAGAATCAAAATAGTGGTCTCCTTTCACTAGTTTCCTTCTTGAAAACTTTTTGATCCCAGGTATTAGAAAGACCAGACAATTCCTGGAAGCAACAGCAAAACCATGATCATTAGGCTGCTCAGAGTGCCACCCTCTTGCAAGTAAACGAGGCCAAACAGCTTCCCAGAAAAGGTCATTTGATCGAGCTTTGCTTAATCGATATCCTCCAGTTAAGAAGTTGATGATTTCTAAAGGTGTAAGGGTGGCACAAGCTTTGCCTACTGGTATTTCTGGACGGACAGGAGCAACTTGATTGGATTTTAGATGCTCTAAGGCCATGCCTGTGAGGTCTTGCTTCCCTTTCCCAATTCCCACAGCCTCCACAAGGGCGTTCAGTCCAACTGTTGCCTTCAAAGTAATTACATATTCTTCAAGTAAGATTTTTCCTTCTCCAAATTTCTTAGCAACCTACAAATAGAACAGATTAATAATTAAATGGAAAGACATAAGGACTCATCATGAGTTGTCTAGAATAACAACTTTGGCTGCATCAATAGTAAATGCTTATTATGATTCATCAAGACAGACATGTCTATAGCTCTATATTCAAAATCAAAAGGAACATGAAGCATTTCTGCTAATAGCACACATTAAAGGAGTAGATTAGATGACTAGTTTGCAACTACAGATTAAGGATGGTTAAAGTGCTCAAAATATACTTCCTCAACTGATTGGTTTATGCAATGTGAATGTCTATGTATGACTGTGTATCATATTTAACCATTGCATCCTCCCTTGGAGATCACAACTTCAAAGATTATAGAGCATAAAGAAATACTCCATTAAGTACCTCTGTCAAAGTACTTTGGCATTCCTCTGATACATGCAAGAACAAACGAGAGAGCAATTCTTGTTGAGTAGATCCTGTAAAAATTCTTTGTCCATATACGCATCTCCTGCTTCTTATTTTTCGACATTCAGACCATCTATTGTAACTGTTAGACTTATAAAACTTCCCATAATAATATGAAAGGATATCTCCCATCTGTTTGCTCTCAACAAATTTCTTCACTCGAACAAGATCCTTCCCGAAAATGTATAAACCAAGAAGTAAACTGGCTTCCTCTAAACCATTCCATGTGCTGCTTGCAGATGCAGGAACCATGCAGTAATCTTTGACTCCATGTTGCTGATGTATGCAAGTCTGTCTTTCTTCTTGCAAATCTAATTTTACAGGTTCTCTGACCTCTACCCCACTGTCTAGTGTAATGACCATAGACTCAGTGCAGACTTGCAAGTCACATTGCAATTCTCCACTACTTTCAAATTTTATGGATTCTCTTCCAGTTGATGAGCTATTCAAATCACCAGGAAATTCTTCTGTTTCATTTTTAATGTTCTCAACTTCCTCCTTGATCCACAAGAGTAATATAGGCAATCCAACTGAAAAGTCATTGTAAGTGCTGGCAAGGAGGTATTTTGGCTTTGATAAAAGAGGTGGAATTTCAACCTGGTACTGTTCTCCAATGCGAGGAAGCAACTCAGGATCTCTGAAGGCATCACTTATACCAAGAGCCTCTGCATAGAGTGATTGCTCAGCAGACTCATCCTCAGTGCAATCCCAAACGTGGTCCCCTTGAGCAATACCCATCTGCAAATGGATTTAACAAATGAAGGTAATAAAATATGCAGAAACTGGTTTACATCCCATGTGAAGAGAAACACAATAAAAAAAAAAGAAACCATTCTCAAATTCACAGAATATATCCAGCCTTGTTAAACTAAAATTCCAATCTTTCTCCTAAAACTAATACTCTATTTTGATCTACTAACAGTACTCTCCTTTCTGAAAAAGAAATGATGATCTTGTCTAGAAATAATGATCTTGATAAACCATTTTTTATCAACATTCAGTGAAATCACATGAAACTATAAATGTGCGAAAATTCAGCTATTTTTCCAGGTGAAAGCCTTTGCTTCTCTCATAACAAAATCAGAAAAAAAAAAACTCGTTTCCAATAAAGCAGCTGCCAAGAATCAACCAGAATTAGTGAAAAGAATCAACTTTCACTATCATTTAATAAGATTAAAAAAAAAAACTCATCTAATTCCCACAGAAAGTAAAAAACACAATTCTAAGCAAATTCGACATGCTAAAAAACACAGCATATATAAAACATAATTATAAAAAAATAAACCAAAAACACCAACCCCAAAAGGCAGAGGCGAAGAGAGTATCAGAAGTAGCTATCAAAACTCAAAGTAACCAACTACAGATCCATTTGAGAAAAAAAAAAAAAAAACTGAAAAAACCAAAACAATAAGAACCGAAACTATCCATCAAAATATTAATAACCCATTAAGCACATTAATCTCCCAAGTTCTAAAAACCAATCCCAAACCAAACCAAAACAAAAACATTCATTCAAAAACTGTTATAAACTGAAACACCTTACCTTATCTAAAACAAACGAAAAACCAAGTACTGCTCGAAGTTCGAGAATTCCAAAATGATCCAAAATTCAAACTTTTTCTTTTCATTTATTTTTGTACACTTGCCATGTATAAACCGTTAACCATACCCACAAGCAGTAAAACCACCATAAAAAAAATCCCAACAACAAGCAAGCAAAACCAAGTACAATTACAAATCATAACAATTAAAAAGAAATGAAATTTTTACTACACAGACATATATACATATACATATATTACCTCCATTGATACATAAAATACGAAACCCGTCAAAACCCAAGTGCCCAAAAATAAAAAAAGAAGACAACTTTGAGAAAATGGGTATGCTTTGTTTAGTTTTACGCACTCGATTAACGAGTTTTTAGATTAGAAATAAACAAAACGTGACCCTTTTTTTTTCCTTTTTCTTTTTTTCTCTTTTATACACCCACAGGTTAAGAGATACCAACCGTACATATATACACAACATAGAACACAAAACTTTACATACCTGCATCAAAAAAGCTGCGCTTTCATGGCAACAGAGATTCAATTTATATATATGTATATATATGTATGTATCTGTGTGTAAGCGAAGAGAAGATGAAATAAGAGAAAACAGAAGCAAAAGTTCCTCTCTTTACTTGGCTTCTTTGGTTAGTAGCATTCGAGAATTTTTTTTTTTCTTAAATATTTTATAAGAGAGAGTGTATGTGTGTCTGGTCCGTTCTTAAGGACGAAAATGATATATCTCTACGCTCGTTTCCAGTGCGTGATGCTACAATGCTTTACATGTGGCTTTTTAAATATAGATAATTACTGTATTTACAGTGAATTATAATATTTTAATTTTAATATTTAAAAAAATATTTATTTATTTTTAATATTTATAACAATAAACAATTATTAATAATTTTTAATAATAAAATAGGACACAATTAGAATAAGTAAATATTTTTTATTAATCAAAAATAAAATAATATAATAGATAAAAATACAAGTAATTATCCCTTGCAATTAAGATTCTTTTTTTCATGTATATTTACCCACCAAATGGTTTGTTTACTCTTCCAATAGTAACTCACCACGTGGGAGATACACAAAAAAACCTTATTACAACAGGCGAGGGAGAGAAGGTTTGAACTGGAGTTCCCATAATGCCCTCTAAAAAGACTTGACTATTAGGTCACTGTCGCACCTTGTTAGCCACATACAACAAATTTTTAGGCCTTTTTTTTTAAAAAAAATTTGTACTGGTAAATTTTTTTTTTAAGTTACTTCTTTATTTAAATTTTAAAATAATAAGTAAATTAAATTATAAAAAATTATTTCAAAATTTAAATTAATAAATGTATATTAACTATAATATAATTTTTTTGTGTGTTTATTTTTAAAATTTTTTTATTTATTATTTGTAATTTTGCATGATTAAAAATTGTCAAAGAATAAATGGCCAAAATTTTGAACATTCAAAAATATTATGTAAACTTTTGACTTAAATAATCATTTATATTTTTGTGAAAATTGACTATGATTATGCGCATGATCGAAGTGATTATAATAGGGCACAGGTAAATACTTGAAATAATAAAAATGAAAAAAATATAAAACAAATAAATTTTATGTGAAAAACACTAAATAAATTGAAGAAAAATCACAAATAATATTAGAAGAATTTCACTATGAAAAATTATAAAAATTACAAAATATTTCTCACTATCATCCAAGGAGAATATAACAAAACTAAACACTCTTTGAAAAATATGAGGAAAACCCCACTTTCTATATTTTCTCACACAAGGAAATTATTTTCTTATACTCACTAACTCACTTTCTCTATTTTCTCTCTCTAGTTCATCTCTCGTGGTTACTACAATTCACTATCTTTATATTGTGCTCATCAAACTTATTTATAGACAATACAGTTTTTAAAATAGCTAAGTAAGATGACAAAACCAACTTGCAAACAACTGAGGTTAAGTTAGTTTTGGCAATCAACTAGCAAATAACAAAGGTCAAATTGGTTTTGGCAACCAACTAGCAAAAAATGAAGGCCAAGTTGGTTTTAACAACTAACTTGCAAATAATTCAAGACCAAGCTAAGTAGAAAAAAGAAAGCTAATAGATAAACTCTACTCAAGTCTTATTTCTATGACAAGTTAAGTTTTGTCGTGTCTGTGTGATTAAGTTTCTTTTTGTTTTCTTTTTTCGCTTTCGTCCAAAAGTTCTCTTTTATTTCATTTCCCTTTCGCTTTTGCCTAATAGATCTCTTTTATCGGTTTTAAGTAATGGATCCTCACAATAGCAACTGTAGTTAATCTATTGAGGAAGTCTATGCCTCTATGACATTGGCAGAGGAAGAGAGTAGCGGACTAGAATATGAACAAGAAGTAATTGATGCACCTATCAAGGATTTTAAGTACTGCTTGGTTGGTCATTTTTTATTGGATAAGAATATCCATTTCCCATCCATGAAGAACATGTTAGCCTCATTGTAGAGGCCAGTCCGAGGCGTTATCATTAGAGAGATTAGGAATCACCGTTTCCTGTTTTAATTCTTTCATGAATTCGATATTGCTAAGGTCATTGAGAGTGGTTCATGGTCATTCAAACAAAATCTGCTAATTATTAAATGTCTAAAGGATGATGAGCAACCTTTAGAAGTCTCGTTATTTCATTTTGATGTTTGGGTTTAGGTTTTTAATTTGCCAGTAGGTTTCTTTTCTGAGCATATTGCAAAGAATGTTGGAAACTACATTAGTTCTTTTGTTGCTTCGGATCTTAATAATTTCACTGGAGTTTAGAGGACTTATTTACATATATGAGTTACTTTCAATGTTCGTAAACCTCTTGTTCGAAAAATGAAGATAAGGAAGGCAGGTGGGGAGTGGCTTTGGATTGATTTCAAGTATGAATATTTCTAGCATTTTTATTTTTTTATGGCAAGTTTGACCGTATTGAAAAATTTTACCCTATTGTTTTTAACAATTCGACTGGGCAAATTGTTAGGGACTGTAATCCTTAATTGAAGGCTTCATCTCGACGAGCAACCAATAATTTTAATAAGAAGTAGTTGAGGAATGCTCTGCTAAAGAAGAAGGAGGGTGGCGGTGTTGCATATGCTGCTATAGGAGTGAGCAATTTGAAACCTCTTTTAGCAATTAGTAAGATTAGTGGTACTGGTAGGGAAAGTGGCTCAATTATTGGATTGAAAGGAATCAATGATCCCATGATTTTAGGAGATAATTTAGGAATGATAAGGGATGTTTCCTTTATTATTAGTGATAACAAAATTGTTAAAGGAGTTATTATTTCTAAAGGTAAGAAAAGGAGAGTGGGGGAAAATGTGGAATTTTTTGCCTTAATGGATGGGCTTGAGTCTAACCCAATTAATGTTAGTATTTTATATTTAAAAAATATAAAAGTGGCAGACTCTAGTTTCCAAGCCCGTTAAACCTAGTGAGCACTATTGCTTAGAACTATCATGGTTTGGGCAACCCACGAGCTATTCGGTTCCCTAAAGATATTATCCATGATAAAAAGCCTAGCATTATTTTTCTTATTGAAACTTTAGCTAATTCAAAGAAGGTTGATAATATTAGGGCCTAGTAGAAGTTTGAAGGTATGTTTATGGTGTAGAATATTGGGCACAATAGTGGGCTTACTATGTTATTTAGGGATAAGGGTATGGTGAATGTATTGGACTCTTCTCCTAATTTTATTAATTGCCAGGTTAGTATTGATGGGTTAGGCAGCTGGAGGCTCATGGGTTTCTATAGGTACCCAGATTGGAATCAGTGTTCTAATTCCTGGAACTTGTTAAGGGCTTTGGCTGGGCACTCATCTTTACAGTGGTGTATCTTAGTTGATTTTAATGACTTGCTCCATGAAATGAGAAGAGAGGTTATTGTTCTCATCCATTTTGGTTAATTAAAAGTTTTAGAGATGTGGTGCATGATAATGGGCTAGTTTATCTAGGTTTAGTTGGTTATCCTTTTACATGGGAGAGGTCTCGAGGGTCGGTTAATTAGGTGAAGGAGTGGTTAGATCTTGCCCCTGCTTCCAGGGATTGGATTTAATCATTTAGTGAGGGTCAGGTTTTCTCTTTATGTAATTCCCTCTAAAATCATCTTCTAATTTCTTGATGTTAATAAACTTGTGTATATTCCTTTAGCTAAACGTTTTCACTTCGAGAATGTTTAGTTGTGTAAGTCTGATTGTAGGGATATTGCTAAATATTGGCGCAATCTTAATGCTTTGCCTATTGAGGATAAAGTGCAGTGGTGTGGTGCTGAGCTCTATCATTGGGGTTAATCGCCAGTTTCTGACTTTCAGGGCAAGCTATCTAAGTTTCACCATCAACTTTAGTCTCTTCGAGGAAGGCGTGATCCTAATGGTATCTCTGAGTTGAGACAATTTGAGCATGAATTTGATGAATGTCTTAAATAACAAGAAGTGTACTGACAATAATGTGCGAAGCAACATTGGTTTCAAAATGGCAACATTAACTCTAAATTTCTTTCTATTTTTATAGTTCTAAGTAGAGGAAGACTAATCGGATTACTAAGCTAAAAGATAATTCTGAGGATTGGGTCTCTGATGTGGCATCTCTTAAAAACATTATAAGGGACTATTTTATCAAGTTGTTTACTTCTAATTCGATGAATGTTGAGGAAATTTCTCATCTGATCTCTGCTAAAGTTATAGTAGATTAGAACATTAATCTTATAGCACCATTAACAGAGGAAGAAGTGTCCCTTACTATTTTTGATATGCATCCAAATAAAGCTCCGAGTATGGATGGAATGAATCCGAAATTTTTCCAAAGGTTTTGGTCAATAGTCGGAGTTGATGTTATTAATCTTTATAAAGATTTCTTTGATAAGGGTTGGTTCAATGGTTGTTTAAGCGAAACTTCAATAACCTTAATCCCTAATTGCAAAAATCCTAGCAAGATGAGTGATTGGCGCCCAATCTCTTTATGCAATATTCTATATAAAGTGATTGCAAAAGTGTTGGCTAACTTTATGAAAGGAATCTTGCCAGGTATTATCTTAGAAAATCAAAGCGCTTTTGTGAAAGGGAGATTGATTACTGATAACAATCTAATAGCATTTGAGACTACTCACTTTTTGAAGCGCAAGAAACAAAGTAAAGAGTGGGTAGTAGCTTTAAAGATTGATATGAATAAGGCCTATAACCATATTGAATGACCATTTCTTTGCGATATGATGCGTAGTCTGGGGTTTTATGAAGAGTTTGTGCAGTGGGTTATGTTTTATGTGAGTTCAGTTAGCTACTTTGTGTCTCATAATGGTAACTACTTGGCCCTATCACTCTGAGTTATAGGCTACGACAAGGGGACCCCTTGTCACCCTACTTGTTTATTCTTTGTGAAAAAGGCGTCATTGTATTATTGAAGGATAAAGAAGATTGAGGTTTAATTAATGGTTGTCGGGTCGCATAGCGTGCTCCTTCTATTTCTCATATGTTCTTTACAAATGGTTCTCTCCTTTTTTCAGAGCTAATGATAAGGAGACAAATGAGGTTAAAGGTGTTCTTCAGGTGTATGAAAGGGCTTCAGGTCAATAAATTAATTTCCAAAAGTCTTCTATGTTGTTTAGTGCTAATTCTTCTTCTCATTGTAAGGAATCTATCTGCATTAAATTGAATGTGGTGGAGACTGATCACTATAAAAAGTATCTTGGGTTTCCCTCCTTTGTTGATCAAAATAAGAAAGATATTTTTTCTTATATTAAGGAGTGAGTTTGACAGAGAATCCAAAGTTGGGACTGTCATTTTTTGTCCAAAGTAGGTAAGGAAATCCTCATTAATACAATCACTCAGGTGTTACCAAACTTTGCGATGAGTGTGTTTTTATTGCTTAAAGATTTATGTGTTGAGCTTGAGCACATGCTTTATTCCTTTTGGTAAGGGAAGCAGAAGAATCTTGGTAGAGGGATCCACTGGTCTCGATGGGAAAGGCTTTATTTGCCTAAAAAGATGGGCGGTCTTGGTTTCAAACATCTTAGAGACTTCAATATTGAAATGGTTGGGAAGCAAATCTAAAGGTTATTAAATTCTCCTTCTTCTTTGCTTAATCGTATCTACCAGGCAAGGTATTTTCTTGTCACGACTAAAATCAGGAGTCATGACCGGTGTTAAGGAATGAAAATTCTTTCGAATCCAAAACCCATAGTAAGCCTTAAAAAAAATAAAACATGCAATAAATAAATAAAATATGCACCAATATCAAAATCTCACACCAATATAATAAAATAATAATCTTTCATATCATAAAATAAAATATATAATACACAATATTCAGAGAAAGGCCTCTGAATTACAATCAACATACAGTAAATACCAAATACAACTCATTACTGCAGTTTTCTAAAGTATAAATAAAATTAAGTAAGTAGTTTACATAAACAAGCTGGAGCTGAAGAAATCCGGCGGATAGGCCTATTGCTGAGGCCTGAAGAAGAAGAATCTCCTGAAAAATCAACTGAGGGGAGTCAGACCTCACTGAATGAATTGTTATAATATATATACATGCATTTCCTAATGTAAAATGCAATCAATCGTTCGTATATAATAAATATATATATAAGCATTTCACACAGATGCTGAAAATCATTTTATATAATAATACTGAAAAATATAAGTTTATGAAGGATCAAATATAACCCTATTTAATAATAACATCAATCAGCAATAACATCACTCTAGCCATACAGACTCACTTAATTCCACATAAATTCACTTATTCCATATGGACAGTAAACTGGGCCCGAGACACTAAGTCAACCGAGCTCCAGCAGTCTGACTGTCAGTGTGATTGACCCTGAGACACTAACTCAACCGAGCTCCAGCAACCACATTATCAATCATATTACATCTCAAATCAATCAATTAGTCTCAATTAAATCATAATACCTCAAATGATTCTCACTCAACCTTAAATCTATCGCACCGATACGTACACAGTCTTAGTGCTGCCCACTAGGTAGCACGTTTTATCGATATCCTTTATTTAAATAAAACATTCATACGGGAAAATGAATAATGTAGAATAACAGTCATAATGATAAAATAAACCATATATATACTAAAAATATGCTTAAAATAAACTAAGTATATTTCGAGTATATATATGTCAGATAAATTCAAATCAACCATGAAATATACCAAAAATAAACCAATAATATACTTAAAAACAATTTAGGTATAAATCAATAGTATAACATGCATTTATTTCAAAATATATCAAAAATATACTAAAAATATATCTAAAATATACTTAAACATTTAATAAAACAATTATGAACAAATACACATTAAAACATGTATATTCTAAAACATGCAACCTAAGTGCGATGTATATATAAAATAACAACTCATAAGTTTGCGCTCCACGAGACTGGTTCAATGGGTCCGATGCACTAGGCCTTGGTCTAAGCGTAACTAAACAATAAAATAATAACAGAAATCATAATAAATATAACTTAAGCTTCTAGAGAGACTCAATCTAAGAATACGGAATACAGACAGACACAAAATTTTAGAATCAACTCGATGTCACATTTTACGAAAATTCTACCAAAAATTTGACAGAGCTTCCTATGTAAAATGGACATCTCTCTACTAAAAAGTAGAGTCAGTCTTGCAAGAAACACACTTCTAGAAACAGAATACTCAACACCTTCAGTTAGAACCCCGAACTACACAATTCCCAACTGAAGTCTACAATTCCACCAAAAATACAAATAATATAATAAATATATTAAAAACCAATAAATGCCATAAATATCTTCAAAATATCAAAATATAACATATTTAATATTAAAACACTAAATATAATTATTTTCACAATAATTATATAAACATCTCAAAATAATAATATAATATTATTAAAAATCAAATTTCTCGATAATTCAATATAAAATAGTAAAAATCACTTTTATATATTCAAATAGCCAAAATAGCCAAAATATATATTAAAAGCAATTAAAAACTCATTTAATCATTAATTTAGTAAAAAATATATTATTTGAAAATAAGTTTCAAAAATTAGTATTAATTGGTTAGAAATAGTAAATAATTTATAAAAATCATTTTAATACCTTAAATAATTCTAAAACCATTTAAACATAATATTTAACTATAATTTTAACAAAATTACACAATTACCCTAATAATTTCAAAATATACATAATACTAAATAATTTTCTCAAAAATTCTATAAAATCATTAAAATTATTTTATCAACATATATAATAATAATATTAACTAAAACACATTATTAAATAATAATTTCAACAAAAATACATATTTAACCCAATTATCCAATATTTGCATAAACTAAAAATTATATAAAAATCCCAAAAAATTATTTTCTTTACTCTAAAATTAATATCAACTCATAATAGCACCAAATCAACAAATTTTAAAATTAAATAAATTAATTTACGAAAATTAAATAAATAATAATAAAATATTCAAAAATTCACAAAAATTAACATAAATTTCAAAAATTCAAATATATATATATTCATGAAGATTAAGCTACTAGAATCAAAATTTGCTAAGGGAGTTTGCATAAATCAACAAAAAATCAACTCAAAAAAAATAAAAAGCATAAAAGCTTAAAACCGAAAAATTGAGAAAACTCACAAACGATCGAGTTTAAACTCAAACGCAGCTTAAAATCAACTTTACCGAAGCTCAGGGAGTTGATAGAGATCTAAAACGTGCAAAATGGTGGCCGAAATCAAGAACGGCTAGAAAAATGAAATTACTATCGTTGCTTTGTCAAAGCAGCTACCAACACTGGAGAAGGAGGAGGAGGGCAGCGGAGCTGGCAGAGGAAGGAGGGCAGTCCGACGAGCAAGGGGAGGAGGCACACTGACGATGCAGGATTGGACATGCACGCAGGGAAGAAAGGAGTTTTGCGTTTTTTTTTCTTATTTTCGATTTGTATATATATATAACTATATATTAAAATACTATATAATATAACTTTATATTGTTAAATCTCCACCATACAATATATATCCATACACATATATATATAAACACACACACATGTACACAATAATATACACAAACATATTTTAATATATACATAAAATAACATTTAACAATAAATAATAATAATAATATCAATAATACTAATAAAACAATTTAATAATAAAATAAATAATGTAAGTTGATAAAAAAAATAGTAGAAATAATAATGCACATAAATTAATATTATTAAAATAATACTATCCGGAAAATTAATCATCAATAATGTCAAATAAATGCTAAAGTATAAGTTTCTAAAATAAAATATTTACGTAGAAAAATATAATTTAATGTAAAATAATAATCATAAATCATAAAATAGTAAAATAATTAAATATAACTTTTAAATTTATTAACATTGTATATCTCGTTTTATATTAAAAAAATTTAAAAATTAGGATTATTACATTTCTAAAATCTTCTTTTCATGATGCTTCTCTTAGTTATAATTCCAGCCTTGTGTGGAGAGGGATTTGGGAAACAAAACAAATTATTATGCATGGGTTTCATCATCGGGTGGGCACTAGTTTGAATATCTCTGCTTGGTTGCCACGTGATAACAATCCCTGAGTCACTACATTGCTATTAAGGGTCTTGAGAATGCTGTTGTGGCTAGGTTGATTTGTGTGGATTGTAAGGCTTGGGATATGGATTTGATTGTTGACTTGTTCAATCTGAGAGATTTCAATGTTATTGCTAAAATTCCCCTGAGTTTGCGTGATGTGTGTGATTATTGGTGTTGGTATGGTGATTCTAATAGGTTATACTCTGTTAAGAGTTGCTTTCATATGTTGCAAGGGAATATGGAAGAAATGAATGGTGCTTTTTGGACCAAACTCTGGAAATTACAAGTTCCACCAAAGGTTAAAAATTTTCTTTGGCATGCTTCTTCTAATTTGATTCTAACTGTTGTGGTTTTAAAGAGTAATCAGGTTCCCGTAGATGAAGTTTACACTATTTATCGTGATGGTGTGGAATCCTTGCTCCATATTCTTGTTCATTGTGTTAAAGCTCGTGATTGTTGGTTAGCCTCAGGTATGGGTTTAATGTTTACTAGTATGTATACTTTTGTTGATTGGGTGGAAGCTTGTTTTGGTAAGTTTGCATTGTCAGAATGTGCTTTAATTGCTATGATATGTTAGAATATTTGGAATAATAAAAACAATATGGTGTGGAATAATAAATGTAATTTTGCACGCCAAATTGTTAACAGAGATGGTAATTTGTTATTTCGTTGGTCTTTTGCCCAATCTAATGGTTTGGATGAGGATCAAGCTAATGGTGAATTAAGGGTTGATGAAGTTAAAGGTTCAGTTGCTTGCAATAAGCCTCGTCTGGGGTTTGTCAAGGCTAATGTTGATGTTGCTCTTTTTCAAAATGCTAGTAAGATTAATGTTGGTTGTGCAGTAAGGAATAATCAAGATATTCTACTTGTTGCATTCTCCAATTCTATATGTGGGGATTTCTCTGTGAAAAAGGCAGAAGCTATTGCCATTCGTGAGGCGTTGAGTTGGCTTAAGAAGAGTCAATGGTTGCAAGTTATCATGAAGTCAAATGCTAAACAGGTGGTTCTCCAACTTCGTCTCTTGGATAATGCTCGTTCTAGTTTGGGTCTGATTATATAGGACTGTAGAGTGTTGTTGTCTGATTTTGCTTACATGCAAACTAGGTTTGTGCGGAGGTCAACGAATGAGGTTGCACATTTGTTAGCTAAGGTAGCTCATTTTTTGTAGCTTCTATGAATGGGGGTCTATCCCTACTTTTATTTATGATCTTTTTCATTATTGATAGTTTCTCTTTTGGATTTTCAAAAAAAATTTAAAATCAAGTTAACAATTTTTTTTTAATAAAATAAGTCGGTTAACATTACAAATCTTTAAGTAAAATTTGATAGATTTTCAAATATAGATAAAAAAATTGTGATGCATAATAATAATAATAATAATTATTATTATTATTATTATTATTATTATGTGAAGTTGCTAAATCCATAGGTCTTCACTATTACCGGTGGATTTTGGTAAAAAACAAAATTACTGGTGGATGTAGTGGGTTGCAGCGATATAAGAATAAGAGTATTCATAATATTTCTTAAAGCCTGTATGATAGGCACATAGATAATTGCTGAGGAAATCTTGGTAAAAAAAAAAAAATTGCTGAGGAAATCTTACTCGCGGTGCATGAGAGTGAGAATTGAAAATGGCTTTTTCAATGGATTTGTTTGTGGAACTGACAAAACTGCCCTAGCTGGATTTGTTTTGCTTAGAATATATTTAACATAATATTTTCTTTTTCTTAGAATATATTTAACATAATAAATTTTTTTGACCAACATAATAATTTCTTTTAATGAAAATATTATATGAGTTAAATATCAATATTGTATAAAAAATTTTATGAATTGAATTTTTTATTTTATGATATTTTAAAAAAAAATATTACTTTATAATTCTTTACAGATAATATAATTACTAATTAATAAATTATCATTGAAAAAATTATAAATTTTATTAAATTTTTAAATTTTAAACTTTTACATTAATATTTATTGATATTAATAGAAATTTATTATATTTAAGAAAAAAAATTTTAAATTTTGATTACTTCCAATTGTATAATTTCAACGTCTATATAAATTTTTTTTTATCAATCGTGTATGTTGTGGACCATGATGAAATACATTAGGAAAAATTACAAAAAATTATTCTATGATTTGAGCTCTAATTACTTTTTGATCTGTGATTTAAACTCTAATAAAATAATACTTTATATAATGGTCTGTTAATAAAGAATAAAAATTTAACTAACACTGTTAATAAAGTTGACGTGGCGAAACTTAAAATCGTCTTGCCACTTAAAGTCAGAAAGGGGGGAATTCTTTTCACTTAAAAGCCCTAAGGGTTACAATATCTTCTAAATCTTAACATTTCTTTCCCTCCTTTGTCTTCTTTTTCCTCTCCTTTCTATGAAGAATAATGATAAGCGACGATCAACAGAATCATCATCATTTCATCAATGGCGAACCATAACAATACCCATCATGTTCTTGCTCCAGATGTGATCAAAGATATACTTTTGAAACTGCCCATCAAATCCCTTAAAAGATTTGAATGTATTTCGAAATCATGGTACTCTTTAATCACTTCGTTTATGCCCATTTGCGTCGCTCTTCTCACCTTTCTGCTCTCCTTATTCACCATTTCCATAAACTCACTCCTCTAACTTTTCAATCATTCAGATGGATATCAGAACCACTATCTCTCGCGATCTTAGAATCCCATTTCTTAATTCTTCAGTCTGGTTTCCCAAGATTATTGGTTTTGTGATGGTCTTCTTTGTCTTGATATTTCCCTTTGTCGTGGGTTTGGTCTTGTGCTTTGGAATATTTCTATTAAGCAAGTTAGGTTTCTGCCTAAACCCAGAATCAATGACGCTGTTAAACCCATTTGGACGGTGTCTACTGGGTTTGTTTATAATCGATAAATTAACGATTATAAATTGGTAAGGATTGTGAATTTTCATTGTGATCAAGATGGTAATGGTGATGATTGTCATGTTATTAGTGCTGAAGTGTATTGTTGGCATAACGGTTCTTGAAGGATTTTGGATTAAGAATGATTAAGGAAACAATTGGTGTTTATGATATTCATGACGGATGAAATGCTGTTGCTATTAATGGGTCTTTGGATTGGTTGGCTAATGGGTTTGGAAATTTTGGTAGTCGCAAATGCATTATTTCTTTTGATATGGGTATTGAAGAATTTAGAAAAATTGACATGCCCGATTATGGTTCTGGAATTTGCGCTAAAGTTATGGAATTTAAAGGATCACTTGCTGTGGCTTTCAAAAAGGGGGGACAGTAACACTTTTGCAACCTGATTAGCCATCTTATTAATCTTTTTAAGTTGAAATCCCTTGTTATTCTGTTGCAACAGTTCCTGTATCTCCTCCACTACTGGTTGGATTTCCCATTAGACCTCTTATAAAGGGCTAAGGACTGCTGTAATTGTTAGTGTCGAATGTGAATCAATAATTACATTACTCAATCCTCAATTATGTGTAAATCGAGTAGCTTCTCTTACCGCCAGTGCTTCTGCAACCAAAGGGCTACTGCATATGAATTTGCTTGCTTCAGCTTAAACCATTTCTCCTTTGTGATTTCTACATACAAACGCCACTTGGGCTTCTGATTTTTCATAATTGAATGACGCATCGCAATTATCTTTAAGTTGATCACAGTTTGGAGGCATCCATCTCCGATGTATTTCCTCAGAATTTAAATTGGAGACACTGCTCTCTTTATCTATCTTCTTGTCCACCCATTCACTTCATTGAAGATGAGCTTTCTTTACCTCCTCCACTGGGTCCTTTGTTCGAACAATACCTTGTTTCTACATCGCCATATATTCCAGCAGATCGATGCCACTAATTCCATTTTGTTGTCTTGAGTACTTCGACTCAACACATAGGTTTTGGGTGAAAAGAATTTCCCCACTTTTTTAAGACACATATTGGATTTAAGTGTTAGGGCGATTTTGCCATTTGTCATGTCAGCTTTATTAGCTGAAATTCCGTTCTTTGTTAATCGGTTGTCACATATGATACTATTTTGTTAGAATTCAAACCATAGGTTAAAAAGCTCAAACTATAGGATAATTTTTTGTAATTTTCTCTATTTATTATGTATAGTGTCATAAATAATGATGCCAAAATCCATTGCTTCTTTGTTAAAAAAAAAAAAAACCATTGCTTCTAGTGGGAGGTTCGAAACCTCCCCTCCAACAAGGACGACAAGCCGTGTGCAGTCGGAGGTTTGCTTGCTTCTAGTTTTGTTTATCTTTATGAGTAAAAAACATTTCATCTTGCACGTTGATTGATTGTTGTGGGAATTTTTTTTTAATGGCTAAGTACAATTTTGAGGTAATTACTTAAAATATCAATTTAAGTCCCTCAATATATGTGAAGAGGCGACCGTTTGGAAAATCACTTGAGCTTCAACATCATAAATGGATAATATATATAAAAAAAAAAAAAATTTGGAGTAGATCGACTACTTTTGATAAAATATTGACTACTTTTAATAAAATATATATCATCATTCTTTACTATTCCAACAATTGACTAAAAGAATTTGCCAACAAATCAAAGCAATGCATGTCTAAGCAATATCAAAATCAAAGCAAATTTCCCAATTTGTTTTCTTTATTCCTTTTATAAATTAATTCAATTTTTTTAATGTTTTTCCAACTCAACTACGTTTTTTTTTTCCTAAAAAAAAGGTACACCCATTTGCAATTTTTTTTTTATTTTAACGGAAAATTCATTTTCAAATTAAATAAACCACAAATTTGACAAAACTTGAGCAAGGGTATAATCAACTGCTGTATATTGGTTAGTCATAATTGATATCCTATATACATATTTTAAAATGTTTATTTTTCTATATAAGGGTGATTTACAGATGAACGAGGTTCAAACTAAATAGGAAATAGATTTCCAATTAAGGAGATAAATTTTCAATTAAGAAAACTCTCGGCCAAAAAAAATACTCTCCAAATAGACACATAACTTCTATCAAAAAGTAATTTTATTCTTTTCAAATTTGAGCATTACTATTTCTATATTCCTCATTTTTATTCTCTCATACTTTTTATTCTCTTTATTTCTCTAAACTCTCTCTTTCTACACTTTCTAACTTAGATATCGGAGAGTTTATGGAGATAATTCTCATCTCTCATTTTTCCATTCTTTAATTCCTTACAGGTTTAAATTCAGGAATTCTGAAAACAAATTATAAGAATAAATGCAACAAAATGTAATAATTAACTATATATGATTAATGGCAGAAGTTTAAGTTAGCTGCTAATAAAAAAACCACATCTTAAAGTATTAAAAAATTATGAATTCCGATATGTGTTCTCATTTCTTTTATCTCAAATATATAAAAAAAATTGGTTAATAAGTTGATTAAACAAGTGTTTTTTTATTTAAATTACTAATAAATTGTATTAGATTTTAATTAATTTAGTTCAAATTGGACAAGAGAATAAGAATAATAAAAATATATTAATAACTAATTTAAGATAATTATGTATACTACAATTTTTAGTTTATTTCAACCGTTATTGGTATTAAACAAATGTATTTTAATTGTTTACAATTGAATGTTCTTTTATAAAAAATGTGTGTAATGAGCTGACTCGACCTTAATGAAATTGGACACACATGTTCCCTATACTATCCATGCTTGTAAGGCCCATCTCAATGCGATTATTGATAGAGAATTGCTCCTTTGTTTTTTGGGCTTTTATTTTTCCTATTTAAGGAGGATCAAGATTAATCTTGCGGTTTTTACATAAATGTGTAAAAAATTAAAAATATTTTCAAAAAAATTATTGAGTCAAAAATTTTTAAAAATATTATTTTAAAATTAATTTTTTTAAATATAGCTCATTTCTTTTATTATTTTTATTTTTAGAGTTATTTTTTTTCTTTTTACTGATTTTTTTGAACTTTTTTTTACTTTATACTTTTTTTTAATATTTTATTTATTTTTTTCAACAATTTTTTTTACTTTATATTATTTTCATTAATTTTTTTCTTAATATTTTTTTACTACATTCATCTATTTTTTTCTCAATATTTTTTTGCTCAACATTTTTTTCTAATATCTTCATCTTTTTTTTGCTCAACATTTTTTTTTTATTTTTAAGGTATTATCTTCATTTTATTCTCAAATTTTCTTTTTTTTTTCTATATATTTTTTTATTTTAAGATCTTTCTTTGTTCAAATGAATAATTATGAACTAAATATTTTCAATTGTTGTTAAACTAAGTAATAAATATTTTCAACTATTGTAACAACAATAAATAAATAAAATTTTCTACTTTGATATTTCTAAAGAATAAGGATTTTATTATATTTTTTACTTTAATTTGTTTATCAAAATGTCTAACAAATTTTTTAAAAAATTATTTGATATTTATTGATCGTCAATATGTAATAAGTTTGCAATCATTGTGATGTATTTGTAACATCAACAAAAAAAATCCAAAAAAATTAAAAAATCAACAAACCGAAACAAAAAAAAAAACTAAAAACAACAACTGAAACAATAAAAATCAACAAAATTTTATGTTGTTAATTGTTGTTGATTTTTGTTGTTTGTCAGTTGTTGATTGTTATTTATTTTTTAATATTTTTATATTATTTTTTCATTATTAATGACAAAATTAAGGCCATAAATAAAATTTTTTCTTTTCTTAGTATTAATTATAAAAATAATAATTTTTTTATAAATATCTCATAATTTTTATTGTTTTTTATTTTTTTATTTTTAACAAAAATCAATAACTATAAACAAAAAAAAAACAACAAAAACAATCGAAATCTACAACTGAAAACAGCAAAAACTACAAAAATCAACAAAAGTAAAAAAAATTACAGTTGTTGATTTTTGTTGCTATTTATTGTTTTTCCAGTTTTTTATCATTAATAATAAAATTAAGACCATAAATATAATTTTTACTTTTATTAGTATCAATAATAAAAGTAATATTTTTTTGATATATTTCATAATTTTTTTTGTTATTTTTTATTGAAAAAATAATTATTGAATACTATGGGTAATTTTTACTTTAATTAGTTTAATTTCTAAATTATAAATAATTTTTAAAAAATAATTATTGAAGATTAAGGGTGATTTTTTATTTAATTAGCTTAATTTTTATATTCTAAATAATAGTAAGTTTCAAAATTTAAAAATATTGTTATTTAGAATATAAAATTAAATTACTTAAAATATACAAATTAAATAAAACACATACAAAAATTAAATATGCCTAGATAAAAAAATTATTAAAAATGATAAAAAAAAAAAGATGAAAAAAAAGCAAAAATCCCTGAGGTTGTTGATCAACTTTCAAAAATGGCCCAAAATCAAGATAAAAATGAAAAGAGCAAAGTTAAAATTGAAAAAAAAAAAAAAAAAAAAAGGCGCCACCTACAAATGATATTAATAATGTTCACTAAGTCATGAGGTGAAATTTCCTCATTAATCTTCTTATTACAAGCCCATGATTTTTTTGAAATTGGACAGGCTTTTGTAGAAAAGCCCAGTTGTAGTTTCTCCATGAATTAAGAAAAATTGTTATTTCCTCTTTTATTTAGGCATATTACATTAATTTGTCTATGAAACTTTAAAAATATATTTATTTATTCTTGTAATTTGATGAAATAAATTAAAAAGTCCATAATATACTATTACCATTAACTAGGCGTTAAATGGCTATAAAAAACTAAAATAACCCTCTTATATTTTGTGGCCGAGAAAGAAAAGAAAAGGAAAAAAAATAGCAGAGAGAGCAGGGTTTTTTTCTTAGACAATTTCAAAGTTTTGGGTTTTGTTTTTTTCTCTTTTCTTCTTGAGTGTTTTTTGTTCTTGACTTCGTGACGTATGATATAAGGCTTGGTCTTTGTTGACGGAATTTCGATTCGTAGAGATTAAAGTAGTGCCCATGATCGGAGAAAAGAGTTAAAGCTAAACGACGAAGCATGGGGATGGGGATGAACTTGTGTGGCTTTAAGGTTTTGGAACCAAAATCAATAGTGAGATTTCGAAGAGGAAAGATTTGATTCCACCAGGAGCAAAGGCTTAATATAATAATCCTAATTTTTAAATTATTTTAATATATACAGTGTTAATAAATTTTAAAAGTTAAATTTAATTATTTAATTATTTTATAATTAATTATTATTTTTTTTAATTAAATTTTTTATGTAAATATTTTTATTTTAAAATTATTATTTTAAATATTTAAATTTCATTGTATATATTTATATATTCAGATAGTATTATTTAATAATATTTAGTTTGATGCATCATTATTTCTACTATTATTTTTATCAACTTACACTATTTATTTTATTATTAAATTATTTCATTATTTGTATTATTATGTATATATATGTTAATATATGTGTGTGTGTATATATATATATATATATATATATACATGTGTGTGTGTGTGAATATATGTGGTGGAGATTTAATGTTATATTGTATAATACTATAATATAAAGTTTTATTATATTATTATATTATAAAGTTTAATATATACATATATTCATACAAACATACTAACAAACATAGAACAAAGCACAGCCTTTTTTCTCCTCGCGCATGTCGACCCCAACCCTCACTGTGCCTTCTGTTCAAGCACATCGAACCACCTTCCTCTTGCCATCACTGCCGTCATCTCCTCCCCCATTCTTCTTCTCCTTCCTCGTGACGCCGAACAACAAGGAGCAATAGCGGCAGTAGCTGCATTATCGGTCGCCGGAGACGTTACAGACGGCGGAAGCTCATGTTTCTAGTGTCTAACGACTCCTCTAACTCCAGTGAGCTTGAATCTAGCTTTGGTTTTAGCTCCAAGTCTTCATTTCTTGAGTTTTCTTGAATTGTTAGTTTTGAGCTTTAGGGTTTTTCAATTTTTTTTAGGTTGATCTTGAATGAATAATGCAATCTTCCTTAACAAAAGTTGTTCCTAGTAGCTTGATCTTCATGAATGATTTTTTTTTTGAATTTTTGGAATTTATTTTAATTTTTGTGAATTTTTAAATATTTTATTATTATTTATTTAATTTTTGTAAATTAATTTATTTCATTATAAAATTTGTTGATTTAGTGTTTTTATGAGTTATTATTAATTTTAGTCTTGAGAAATTAATTTTTGTGAATATAATATAATTTTTAGTAATATTTATAGCTTATGTAAATCTTGGATTATTGGGTTAAATTAGTATTTTTGTTGAAATTATTATTTAATAATGTGTTTTAGTTGATATTAGTATATTATATGTTGAGAAAATAATTTTTATGATTTTATATGATTTTTTATAGAATTTTTGAGTAATATTAGTATTATTATGGATATTTTGAATTATTAGGTTAAATATGTAATTTTGCTAAAATTATAGCTAAATATTATGTTTTAGTTTGTTTTATAATTATTTAAGGTATTAATGTTTTATAATTATTTAAGGTATTAAAATGATTTTTACAAATTATTTACTATTTTTAACTAATTAATACTAATTTTTAAAAATTGTTTTCAAATAATATATTATATATTATTTTGATAATAAAATGGGTTTTTATAAATTTTTGTTATATATTTGGGTTAATTAAGTTATTTGGATTTATAAAATGAATTATTATTATTATATGTGTAATTATTGGAAAATTGGATTTTTAATAATATTATATAATTATTTTGAAATTTTTACTTAATTATTGTGAAATTAAGTATATTCAGTATTTTAGTATTAAATGTGTAATATTTTGATATGTTGAGGATATTTATGGAATTTATTGATTTTTAATATATTTATTATATTATTTGGATTTTTGGTGAATTGTGGACTTCAGTTGGAAAATTATGCAGTTCGGGGTCCCAACCGAGGGTTGTGTGAATTTCGGTTTTAGAAGTGTTTTTTTTTCTTGAGGACCGACTCTAATTTTTAGTAGAGAGATATCCATTTTACAGAGAAGGTTCTACCGAATTTTTGGTAGAATTCTCATAAAACGTGACATCGGGTCAACTTTAAAATTTTGTGTCTGTATGTGTTCTGTAATCTTAGATCGAGTCTCTATAGAGGTTTAAGTTAGATTTATCCTGATTTTTATTATTATTTTATTATTTTATTACGCCGAGACCGAGACTTAGTGGACCAGGCCTGTCGAACCAGTCTCAAGGAGCACAACCTTATGAGTTGTTATTTTATATATACATTGCATTTAGAATGCATGTTTTAGCATATATTCATGTTTTAATGTTATTTATTCATAAATTGTTTTATTAAAATGTTTAGTATACTTTAGGTATACTTTTAGTATATTTTTTATATGTTTCTAAATAGATGCATCTTTTATCTTTGATATATACCTAGCATATTTTTAATATATTATTGGTTTATTTTTGACATATTTTATGATTGATTTGAATTTATTTGACATATATATATACTTGAAATATACTTAGTTTATTTTAGGTATATTTCTAGTATATATATATATGGTTTATTTTGTTCTTATGAATGACATTATGCATTATTTATTTTCCTCTATGATTGATTTATTTTAAATGAAGGATATCAATAGAACGTGCTACCTAGTGGGCAGCACTAGGACCGTGTACATACCGATGCGATAGATTTAGGGTTGAGTGAGAATTATTTATGGTATTATCATTTAATGGAGATTGATTGATTGATTGATTGATTTGATATGTGATATGATTGATAGTGTGGTTACTGGAGCTCGGTTGATCTAGTGTCTCGGGGCCAATCACACTGACAGTTAGACTGCTGGAGTTCGGTTGACTTAGTGTCTCGGGGCTAATCTACTGTTCATATAGAATAAGTGAATTTATTTGGAATTAAGTGAGCCTGTATGGCTAGAGTGATGTTATTGTTGATTAAGGTTGTGATTAAATATGGTTCTATTTGATCCTTGATAAACTTATATTTTTCAGTATTTATAACTAAAGTGATTTTCAACATCTGTGTGAAATGCTTGTATATATATTTATTGTATACGAATGTTTGATTGCATTTGACATTAGAAAATGCATGTATATATATTATAAAAATTCACTTAATGAGGTCTGACTCCCCTCAGTTGATGTTTTTACATGAGAGTCTTCTTCTTCAGACCTCAGCAGTAGACCCATTAGCTGGATTTCTTCAACCCTAACTTGTTTATATAAATTATCTACTTAATTTTATATTGTACTCTAGAAAACTACAGTAGTGAGTTGTATTTAGTTTTTACTATATGTTGGTTGTAATTCAGAGGCCATTCTCTGAATATTGTATTAATATATTTCATTTTATGATATGACAAAGATTATTATTATATATTGATTTGGGTTTTATTAAAGTGCTTATTTTATTTTATTTATTGTATGTTTTTATTCTTTTAAGGCTTTCTATGGGTTCTGAATTCGAAAGAATTTCTGTTCCCTAGCACTGGTCATGGCCCCTAGTTTGGGTCATAACAAAGTTGGTATCAGAGCAGAGTTTTATATCTGGGCCTAAGTTGTTAGAGTTGTGGCTCTAGTTTTTCTGAGTTGTGTTTTCTTTGAAACTACTGTAGTTAATTAGGTTCGAGTATGTCTTTGATAAGTATTCCTTGATTTAGTTTTCCACATAACTATTAGTTATCTGTTTTGTCTGAATCTTTCTGTTTGTCTTTTTAGAATGAGGAGACGAGCACCTGTCACTCCACCGGTCGTTGAGGCCGAGGATGATGAGTCCTTTCAGGATGAGATTTTACCTTTTGTGCCGCCAGCTAGGTGCAGAGGTCGTGGCAAAGGTAGACCTTGAGGAGCAGCAGGTCACCATAGATAGAGAGAGCTATAGGATGAGGAACCTGTAGAGCCAGAGTATAAAGATGCTCCTATACCTCTAGTAGCACCGCTGATTTAACCTGTCTATTAGCAGGGTATGTTTGACCCTGAGGCAGTACTATTCTACGCCAGAGTTGGTTGAATAACTTTTGATGGGACTTCAGACTTGTTGGACTTTCTTCATGCTATTGAGATGAGGACTCAGACTACTCACATTGAGTATCAGTGGATCATGATTGTAAAGCTGTCAATAAAGGGACCAACCCTGGATTGGTTCATACAGATGATTCAGCCTTACATGACTACCATGACCCGATCACAGTTTAGAGAGCGATTTATGAGGAGATTCTATCCAAAGCCACTTCGTATGAACTGCAGATTTAGGCTGACGAGTGTATCCAGGGGTGACAAATCTATTGAGGACTACACCAGAGAGTTTCTTCGACTCGGTAGATATGCAGAGGATCTGATGAGAGATCAGTATTTTGCAGTCACCACGTATATTACTAGTTTGGGTTCTACTTTTGCTAGGATGCTTACAACATGTCTTAATCTAGAGTTAGTGATAGAGTTGACCAAGGAGGTTGAGCTGAGGCTAGTTAGGTAAGGAGCTATGCCTGATTATTACCAGCGGGGGACTCAATCAGGGGGATTTTAAACTACTCCATACTCGAGTTTTTAGATTGGTTTAAGTAGTTAGCAAAGAGGCCCAGTCCAATAGAGTCAGAGACAACAGCAGAGAGTGCACAAGAGCAGTAGACATGGCCGTGGAGGTCAGTGCAGATCAATTAGATTTGGATCAGGTGCTTTTAATAGCAGCAATGGTTATATTTCTGGGTTAGCTGCTAGTGTTTGTCAGACGTGTGGCAGAGTCCATCAAGGACCGTGTTACATGACGCTGTTGACTTATTTTAGATATGGATAGACAGGACACTATGCCAGATCATGTCCCTATTCTGGTTATCAGCCACAACAGATTTTGTGATTTCTACAGCAATTGATCGCCAGTGCAGCACCAGTACCTTTTCAGTTACCCTCAGCTCAGCACCCGAGTTCTACTCAGATTATTTCTCAATAGGGATGTGATAGAGGTACTGAAGGAGGTGTTAGAGGTTTTGGCCAAGCTTATACTAGTCAGCAGGGAGGTTGAGGTCAGGCCAGAGTTTTCCATCTCACTCAGTAGGATGCTTAGGCATCTAATGCAGTCGTGGTACGTATTATTTCTGTTTATTACCTGGATGCATGGGTTCTGTTTGATCCGGGTGCCACTCATTCATTTGTTTCTCCTATTTTTACTTCCAAGTCTTATTGGCAAGCTTCAAGAATGGCTTTTCCTTTGTCTATCGCCACTCCTCTTAGTGATTCTTTGGACACCAACGTTGTTCTTTCTGGTTGTCCAGTTTTTATAGGAGGTAGAGAATTGCCTGCAAATTTAGTGTTGTTGAATGTGATGGAATTTGATGTTATCCTCGATATGGATTGATTGTCTTAGCACTATGCCGTTATGGATTGTCGGAGTAAAGAGGTGATTTTCAAAATTCCTGATGAAGAAGAGTTTAAGTTTGTTGATGATAAGAGTTCTGCACCTCAGAATCTCATCTTCGTTATCATAGTTAGGAAGATGCTGAGGAAGGGTTGTCAGGGTTATTTGGCATTAGTCAGGGATACTTCAGTGGAGAAGTTGTCACTTACAAATGATCCTATTGCCTATGAGTTTCCTGATGTTTTTCCTGAGGAGTTGCCAGGTTTACCACCTCATAGAGAGATTGAGTTCTATATTGATATGGTTCCAGGCACTACCCCTATTTTGATGTCACCCTATAAAATGGCTCCTGCAGAGTTGAAAGAGTTGAGGGAGTAGTTATAGTAATTACTGGATAAGGTTTTATCAGACCTAGTGTTTCTCCTTGGGATGCACCAGTCCTGTTTGTAAGAAAGAAGGATGGTACCCTGAGACTGTGCATAGACTACAGAGAGCTGAATAAGGCGATAGTGAAGAACAAGTATCCTCTTCCAAGAATAGATGACTTATTTGATTAGCTTCAGGGTGCACAGTTCTTTTATAAGATTGATATGAGGTCGGATCAGAGAAGCCGATGTTCCTAAAACAACATTTTGCACTCGATATGACCACTATAAGTTTTTGGTGATGTCATTTGGTTTGACTAACGCACTAGCAACTTTCATGGATCTGATGAATAGGGTATTCAGACCATTTGTGGATCAGTTTATAGTAGTTTTCATTGATGATATACTGGTGTATTCGAAGAGTATGAAAGAACACGTATATCATTTAAAGATCGTACTACAGACATTGAGAGAACATCAGCTTTATGCTAAATTCTCAAAGTGTCATTTTTGGTTAGAGAGTGTTACATTCCTTGGACACATGGTGTCTAAAGAGGGTATCTAGGTTGATCCACAGAAGATGAGGTAGTTTCTGAGTGGCCTAGACTGACTTCAGTTATAAAGATTCGGAGTATTCTGGGTTTAGCTGGGTATTATAGGAGGTTTGTATAGGATTTTTCCAGAATTATAGCTCTTATGACTCGTTTGACTCAAAAGAATATGAGGTTTAAGTGGTCAAATGCTTATGAGAATAGTTTTTAGTTATTGAAGGAGAAATTGACCACAACTTCAGTTTTGGCTTTGCCTAATGGAGTGCATAAGTTCATAGTGTATTGTGATGCCTCTAGAGTTGGCCTAGGTTGTGTGTTTATGCAGAATGGTAGGGTGATAGCTTATGCTTTGAGGCAGTTAAAGAAGCATGAATAAAATTATCCTACCTATGACCTAAAGATGGCTGCAGTGATCTTTGCTCTCAAGATATGGAGACATTATTTGTATGGGGTGACTTGTGAGATTTTTACTAATCACAAGAGCCTTAAGTACATTTTCTAGTAGAGAGATTTGAATCTGAGGTAGAGGAGATGGTTGGAACTGTTGAAAGATTATGATTGTGAGATCTTTTATCATCCATGCAAGGCTAATGTGGTAGCAGATGCCTTGAGTAGGAAGTCCTTAGGTAGTCTTGCTCACATTAGTATGGAGAGGAGACTGTTGATCCAAGAGTTGTATGAGTTAGTGGATCAAGGTCTGATGATGAAGGTAAGTAGATCTGGTGGACTGCTAGCTTAGTTCAAGGTTCGATCTGTGTTGAGAGATAAGATTAAGGCAGCTCAGAGTCAAGATCCTATTCTGGAAGAGCTTGTAGAGAATGTTTGAGCAGGGAAGTTCAATGATTTCACACTTGATGGTGATGGTGTTTAGTGGATTAGTGGTAGATTGTGTGTTCCTGATATGGATAATTTGAGAGAAGAGATCTTTGAGAAAGCATATTCTATAGCTTACAGCGTACATCCAGGTGTCATTAAGATGTATCACAGTATTAGAGATTTGTACTGGTTGGATGGACTGAAGAAGGATGTAATTGATTATGTTGCTAAGTGTTTGATGTGTTAGTAGGTGAAAGCTGATCATTAACAGCCTTGTAGGAAGCTTCAACCTCTTCCTATTCCTGAGTGGAAGTGGGAAAAGATTTCTATAGATTTTGTGGTTGGTTTACCTCATTCTAAGGATGGATACAATTCCATTTGGGTGATTATGGACAAGTTGACCAAGTCTGCACATTTCTTACCTGTTAAAGCCACTTGTTCTGTAGCTAGATTGGCAGAGCTATATGTGAAGCATATTGTGTGCCTTCATGGAGTACCTGTGTCCATTGTGTTAGACAGAGGTTCAATGTTTACTTCTCATTTTTGGCAGAAGTTGCAGGAAGCGATGGGAACCAGGTTAGATTTTAGTATTGCTTTTCATCCTTAGACAGATAGTTAGTCTGAGAGGACGATCCAGACATTGGAAGATATGTTGAGGATGTGTGTTTTAGATCTGGGAGGTAGTTGGGATGATCATTTGCTGCTTGTGGAGTTTGCTTATAATAACAGCTGCCATAATAATATTGGGATGGCACCATATGAGGCTTTGTATGAAAGGAAGTGTAAATCCCCTTTGATTTAGGATGAGATTGAAGAGAGAGCATTGACTAGACCTGAGATGGTTCAGGATGCTGCAGAGAAGGTTATTGTAATCAAGAGGAGACTAGAGACCGCAGTTAGCAGGCAGAAGAGCTATGCAGATTCGAGATAGAGAGATGTGGAGTTCCAGGAGGAGACTATGTTTTTCTGAAGGTGTCTCCGATGAAGGGTGTGATGAAATTTAGTAGGAAGGGTAAGCTAGCACCGAGATATATTGGATCGTTCTAGATTTTGGAGAGAGTGGGCATTATTGCATATCGGTTAGCTTTGCCTCTGAGTTTGTCTCAAGTACATTCAGTGTTCCACATCTTGATGCTGAGGAAGTATATTTCAGACCTTTCGCACGTGTTGCAGCCTGATAGTGTGAAAGTGAGTGAAGACTTAACGTTTGTAGAAGAACCTGTTGTGATCGTGGACTATTAAGTTTGACAATTGCGTTCAAAGCAGATTCTGTGGCGAAGCAACAACGTAGAAGAGCATACCTGGGAGACTGAAGCTGAGATGCGAGTTTCTTACTTATATCTCTTTCCTCTTTAATTCTTGTAATTTTATTCTTTCTTTGAATTCGGGGACGAATTCTTATAAGGAGGGGAGACTATAATAACCCTATTTTTTAAATTATTTTAATATTAAACGAGATATGCAGTGTTAATAAATTTTAAAAGTTAAATTTAATTATTTTACTATTTTGTGATTAATTACTATTATTTTATGTTTAATTAAATTTTCTACGTAAATATTTTTATTTTGAACTTATTATTTTGGACATTTAAATTTCATTGTGTATATTTATATGTTCGGATAGTATTATTTAATAATATTTAGTTTGGAGCATCATTATTTCTACTATTATTTTTATCAACTTACATTATTTATTTTATTATTAAATTATTTCATTATTTGTACTATTATTATTTAATGTTAATTTATATTATGTTTGTATATCATTATGTATATATATGTTAATATATGTGTGTGTGTGTATATATATATATATATATATATATATACGTGTGTGTGAATATATGCGGTGGAGATTTAATGTTATATTGTATAATACTATAAAATAAATTTTTATTATATTATTATATTATAAAGTTTAATATATACATATATTCATACAAGCATACAAACAAACACAGAACAAAGCACAACCTTCTTCCTCCTCACGCACGTCGACCCCCACTCTCACTGTGCCTTTCGTTTAAGCACGCCGGACCACCTTCCTCTTGCCATCACCACCGTCATCTCCTCCATCGTTCTTCTTCTCCTTCCTTACGACGTCGGACAGCAAGGAATAACAGCTGCATTATCGGTCACCGAAGATGTTGCAAACAATGAAAGCTCATGTTTTCGGTGTCTAACGACTCCTCTAACTCCGGTAAGCTTGAATCTAGCTTTGGTTTTAGCTTTAAGTCTTCATTTCTTGAGTTTTCTTGAATTGTTAGTTTTGAGCTTTAGGGGTTTTCAATTTTTTTAGGTTGATCTTGAATGAATCATGCAATCTTCCTTCACAAAAATTGTTCTTAGTAGCTTGATCTTCATGAATAAATTTTTGTTTGAATTTTTGGAATTTATTTTAATTTTTGTGAATTTTTGAATATTTTATTATTATTTATTTAATTTTCGTAAATTAATTTATTTAATTATAAAATTTGTTGATTTAGTGTTTTTATGAGTTATTATTAATTTTAGTCTTGAGAAATTAATTTTTGTGAATATTGTATAATTTTTAGTAATATTTATAGTTTATGTAAATATTGGATTATTGGGTTAAATTAGTATTTTTGTTGAAATTATTGTTTAATAATGTGTTTTAGTTGATATTAGCATATTATATGTTGAGAAAATAATTTTTATGATTTTATATGATTTTTTTATAGAATTTTTGAGTAAAATTAGTATTATTATGGATATTTTGAATTATTAGGTTAAATATGTAATTTTGTTAAAATTATAGCTAAATATTATCTTTTAGTTTGTTTTATAATTATTTAAGGTATTAAAATTATTTTTACAAATTATTTACTATTTTTAACTAATTAATACTAATTTTTAAAAATTGTTTTCAAATAATATATTATATATTATTTTGGTAATAAAATGGGTTTTTATAACTATTTGTTATATATTTGGGTTAATTAAGTTATTTGGATTTATAAAATGAATTATTATTATTTTATGTGTAAGTATTGGAAAATTGGATTTTTAATAATATTATATAATTATTTTGGAATTTTTACCTAATTATTGTGAAATTAAGTATATTTAGTATTTTAGTGTTAAATGTGTAATATTTTGAGGATATTTATGGAATTTATTGATTTTTAATATATTTATTATATTATTTGGATTTTTGGTGAATTGTAGATCTCGGTTGGGGAATTGTGCAGTTTGGGGTCCCAACCGAGAGTTGTGTAAAATTCGATTTTAGAAGTGTTTTTTTTCTTACAGGACTGACTCTACTTTTTAGTAGAGAGATGTTTGTTTTACAAAGGAGGTTCTATCGAATTTTTGATAGAATTCTCGTAAAACGTGACATCGGGTCAACTTTGAAATTCTGTATCTGTTTGTGTTTTGTAATCTTAGATCGAGTCTTTTTAGAGGTTTAAGTTAGATTTATCCTGAATTTCATTATTATTTTATTGTTTAGTTGCACCGAGATGGAGGTCTAGTGGACCGGTCCCGTCGAACCAGTCTTGAGGAGCGCAAACTTGTGAGTTTTTATTTTATATATACGTTGCATTTAGGATGCATGTTTTAGCACATATTAATGTTTTAATTGTATTTATTCATAAATTATTTTATTAAAATGTTTAGTATACTTTAGGTATACTTCTAATATATTTGTGATATATTTCGAAATGCATGTTTTATCTTCGATATCTGCCTACCATGTTTTTAGTATATTATTGGTTTATTTTTGGTATATTTTATAATTCATTTGAATTTATTTGACATATATATATACTTGAAATATACTTAGTTTATTTTATGTATATTTATGGTATATATATATGGTTTATTTTGTTATTATGAATGACATTATGCATTATTTATTTTCCTTTATGAATGATTTATTTTAAATGAAGGATATCGATAGAATGTGCTACTTAGTGGGCAGCACTAGGACCGTGTACATACCAGTGCGATAGATTTATGGTTGAGTGAGAATCATTTATGGTATTATGATTTAATTGAGACTGATTAATTGCTTGATTGATTTGATATATGATATGATTGATAGTGTGGTTGCTGGAGCTCGGTTGACCTAGTTTCTCAAGGCCAATCACACTGACAGTTAGACTACTGGAGCTCGGTTGACTTAGTATCTTGGGGCCAGTCTATTGTCCATATGGAATAAGTGAATTTATTTGGAATTAAGTGAGTTTGTATGGCTAGAGTGATGTTATTGTTGATTGAGGTTGCGATTAAATAGGGTTCTATTTGATCCTTCATAAACTTATATTTTTCAGTATTTATATATAAAGTGATTTTCAGCATCTATGTGAAATGCTTGTATATATATTAATTACATACGAATATTTGATTGCATTTGACATTAGGAAATGCATGTTTATATATTATAATAATTCACCGAGTGAGGTCTGACTCCCCTCAGTTGATGTTTTTACAGGAGAGTCTTCTTCTTCAGACCTCAGCAGTAGACCCATCAGCCTGATTTCTTCAGCCTTGACTTGTTTATATAAATTATTTACTTAATTTTATATTGTACTCTAGAAAACTGCAATAGTGAGTTATATTTAGTTTTTACTATATGTTGGTTATAATTTAGAGGTCTTTCTCTAAATATTGTATTAATATATTTCATTTATGATATGACAGAGATTATTATTATAAATTGATTTGTGTTTTATTAAAGTGCTTATTTTATTTTATTTATTGTATATTTTTATTCTTTTAAGGCTTGCTACGGGTTCCGAATTCGAAAGAATTCCCGTTCCCTAGTGCCAGTCATGGCCCCTGGTTTGGGTCGTGAGACTTCAGCAGTGGAGGAAAGTGATCAATTGATATCAACAACAGTAGAGGTTTTAATTGATTGATTTTGGTTTTATGAGCAATTGATTTCGATTTAATTGATTCACTTGATTTTCTTGCTTTGCTTTTGATTATGGGTTTTACAGGCCTGAAACTTTTGATTAATTTTCTTTTAAATTCTAATGACAGATGAAAATATCTCCTCCTCCTTATAACCTCCAATCTTAAATTCTTATTTGTCTCTTTTTCTGGTGAACCCACAAGCCACAATGAAGTCAGGTGAAGAGGGAGTAGCAGCTGCCATGGCGGTATAGATGACAACTCAGCCACTTAGGGAGCTAATGGATTTAATGAGAGCATTGCAATTAGTGTTGAAGAAATCATCGACATATGCATGGAGGACTAACAAAAGGACTGCATAAAGGTGCTTGTTAAAGGTCTTTGTGTTGATCATGGTTGTGGCCTTTTAACTATTCTAGTTCTAAAACTCTTGGTGAATGGGCTAGTTTGGGCAAGATTGATTGTAAAGGCAAGGCTAGGAAGGTTGTTGGTTGCTCTTGTATTGTAGTGAAGGACTATGGTAAGGACAGTGAAGGGCTTAATGTTATTTAGCAACTCATTAAATTACATTAAGTGGCAGTGGATATGGTTTTACTTGAGTCTTAATGAGTTTTATTGTAGGGGCTTTTAAATTCTAATGCTTTTATGAGCAACTCTTGCCACATTTAAGCAAGCCTACTAAACAAAAATACATATATATGTTATAAAAGGGAGGAGGTGAGTAGAGAGAGTATGGTGGTTGTCACGACCTAAACCGGGGGCCATGATCAGCGTTAGGGAATGAGAATTCTTTCGAATCCGAAACCCATAACAAGCCTTAAAAGAAAAGCATGCAATAAAATAAAATAAATAAAATATTTATTTAGCAAAAATTAAATCTCAAATAATAAAATAAATTCCTTAACTTCCTTTAATAAAATAATATCACATCTTATATCATAAATAAAATTTCTTAATATAAATCTTCAGAGAAACACTCTGAATTAAAATCTCGTACATGCATAAAATCAAATACAACTCTCAACAGAGATAAATACAACTACTACTGCAGCGTCTAGAGTACAAAATAAAGCTCAAGTAAGTGATTTACATAATAAGGCCGAAACTTAAAATCGCTCACCGCCAAAATCTAGACCAAATCGGACAAAACGAAGCTTAGAAACACACTCACCGATGCTCAGGGAAGAGAATGAGACCGACGGTGTCGATGGAGGTGGCCGAAAATGGGACAAACGGTGATAGGCTCAATTTTCGGTTTACCGGCTTCAAATGCTTCAAACGGCGACAGAGAAGAAGGCTGATGGCTGCGGTGGAAGGCGGGGAGGCACACTGATGGCCGACGAATGGGATGGCAGATGGTGATGATGAAGGTGATCGGGAAAGAGAGTGAGGGAGGAGAGGCTTTTATGTTATTTTGTATATATATATATCCGTAATACTTTATAATACAAATTAATAAACTATATAATATAATATACATTATTATATTCTATAAAATTCACACACCACAAATTAAAATACACACACATATATATATACACACACATATATTAATATATTACACACTAATATTAATAATATACACATTTAAATAAATATTAAACCCTAATTAATTATATATGTGTATATATATATTAACTCATGAAATACATTCACACAATGTAATTTATTAAAATACTCATATTAAAATATTATGCACTAATTTAAATATTAATAAAATAATATTTCCCGAAATAATGAACTTAAATACATATATTTACGTAGAAAATGTTAATTAAACATAAAATAATAATGATAATAATTCACAAGATAATAAAATAATAAAATATTATTTTAAAATTATTAACACTGTATATCCTATTTTAAAATAAAATAATTTTAAAACTCAGATTATTACAGTCTCCCCTCTTTATAAGAATTCGTCCCCGAATTCTAGAAAGAAGAAAAATACAAGATTAAGGAGGAAAGAGATACGGATAAGAAGCTCGCATCTCAGCTTCAGTTTCCCAGGTATACTCTTCTACTTTGTTGCTGCGCCACAACACCTTGACCATCGGAATCTGCTTCGAATGCAACTGTCAAACTTGATAGTCTACGATCGCAACAGGTTCTTCTATGAACATCAGGTCTTCATTCACTTCAACACTGTTAAGCTATAACACATGTGAAGGGTCTGAAACATACTTCCTTAGCATCGAGATATGAAACACCAGATGCACTTGAGACATGCTCGGAGGCAAAGCCAACCGATATGCAATAGTGCCAACTCTCTCCAGAATCTCGAACGGTCCTATATATCTCGGTGCTAGCTTACCCTTCCTGCCAAATCTCATAACACCCTTCATTGGAGACACCTTCAAAAAAACAAAGTCTCCTACCTCAAACTCCACATCTTTGCATCTAGGATCCGCATAGCTCTTCTGCCTGCTAACTGTGGTCTCTAATATGCTCTTGATCATAATAACTTTCTCTGCAGCATCCTGAACCATCTCAGATCCAGTCAAAGCTCTCTCTCCAACCTCATCCAACTCAGAGGGGATCTATACTTCCTTCTGTACAAAGCCTCATATGGTGCCATTCTAATACTACTATGGTAGCTGTTATTATATGCAAACTCTACGAGTGGCAAATGAACATCCTAGCGACCTCCTAAATCCAAAACACACATCCTCAATATATCTTCCAGTGTATGGATTGTCCTCTCAGACTGACCATCTGTCTAAGGATGAAAAGCAGTACTAAAATCCAACCTAGTGCCCATCGTTTCCTGTAACTTCTGCAAAAAACAAGAGGTAAATACTGAACCTCTGTCTGACAAAATGGACACAAGTACTCCATGAAGGCACACAATATGTTTCACATATAGCTTCGTCAATCTAGCTACAGAATAAGTGGCTTTCACAGGCAAGAAATGTGCAGACTTGGTCAAGCTGTCTACAATCACCCAGATGGAATTGTATCCATCCTTAAAATGAGGTAAACTAACCACAAAATCCATAGTAATCCTTACCTACTTCCACTCAGGTAAAGCTTCCCAGAAGGTTTCTGATACTCAGTTTTCACTTGCTGACATGTCAGACACTTAGCAACATAATCAGTGACATCCTTCTTCAGTCCATCTCACCAGTACAAGTCTTTGATGCTGTGGTACATCTTTTTGACACTCGGATGTATGCTGTAAGCTGTAGAATGTGCTTCCTTTAGGATCTCTTCTCTCAAATTATCCACATCAGGAATACATAATCTACCACTGATCCATAAAACACCATCATCATTGAGTGTGAAATCAGTGAACTTCCCTGCTCGGACATTCTCTGTAAGCTCTTTCAGAATAGGATCTCAACTCTGAGCTGCCTTAATCTTATCTCTCAATACAAAAGCGCACCTTAAACTGAGCTAGCAGTCCACCTGATATACTCACCTTCATTATCAGACCTTCATCCACTAACATATGTAACTCTTGGATCAACGGTCTCCTCTCTACACTGATGTGAGCAAGACTGCCTGAGGACTTCCTACTCAAGGCATCTGCTACCATATTAGCCTTGCCTGGATGATATATAATCTCACAATCATAATATTTTAACAGTTCCAACCATCTCCTCTGCCTCAAATTCATATCTCTCTACTGAAAAATGTACTTAAGGCTCTTGTGATCAGTAAAAATCTCACAAGTCACCCTGTACAGATAATGTCTCTAGATCTTAAGAGTAAAGATCACTGTAGCCATCTCTAGGTCGTGAGTAGGATAGTTCTGTTAATGCTTCTTTAACTACTTTGAAGCATAAGCTATCAACCTACCATTCTGCATCAACACATAACCTAAGCCAACTCTAGAGGCATCACAATACACTGTGAACTTGTCCACTCCATTAGGCAAAGCCAAAATTGGAGCTGTGGTCAACTTCTCCTTCAACAATTAAAAGTTATTCTCATAAGCTTCTGACCACTCAAACCTCACATTCTTCTTAGTTAAGCGAGTCATAGGAGCTGCAATTTTGGAAAAATCCTATACAAACCTCCTATAATACCCGACTAAACCCAGAAAACTCTGAATCTTAGTAACTGAAGTCGGTCTAGGCCACTCAAACACTGCCTCAATCTTCTATGGATTAACCTAGATACCTTCTTTAGACACCACGTGTCCAAGAAATGCAACACTCTTCATCTAGAAAATCACACTTTGAGAATTTAGCATAAAGCTGATATTCTCTCAATGTCTGTAGTACAATCCTCAAGTGATATACATGCTCTTCCATACTCCTCAAATACACCAGTATATCATTGATGAAGACTACTATAAATTGATCCACAAATGGTCTGAATACCCTATTCATCAAGTCCATAAAAGCTGCTGGTGCGCTAGTCAAGCCAAAAGACATCACTAGAAACTCATAATGGCCATATTGAGTGCGGAATGCCGTTTTAGAAATATCGGCTTCACCGATCCGCAACTGATGATAACTTGACCTCAAATCAATATTGGAAAAGAATTGTGTACCCTGTAGCTGATCAAACAAGTCATCTATCCTCGGGAGAGGATACTTGTTCTTTACTGTCACTTTGTTCAGCTCTCTGTAGTCAATGCACAATCTCAGGGTACCATCCTTCTTCCTCACAAACAAGATTGGTGCACCCTAAGGAGAAACACTGGGTCTAATAAAACCCTTATCTAGCAACTCTTGCAACTGCTCCTTCAACTCTACAGGAGCCATTCTGTAAGGTGGCATAGAAATAGGGGTAGTGCCTGGAACCACATCTATACAAAACTCAATCTGTCTGTGAGGTGGTAAACCTGGCAACTCCTCAGGAAAAAGATCACGAAACTCACATGCAATAGGAACATCTGTGAGTGAAAACTTCTCCACTAAATTATCCCTGACTAATGCTAAATATCCTTGATAACTCTTCCTCAGAAACTTCCTAGCCGTAATAGTAGAGATGAGATTCTGAGGTGCTGAACTCTTATCACCCACAAACTTAAATTCTTCTTCACTAGGAATTCTGAAAATCACCTCTTTACTCCGATAATCCACCACGACATAGTGTTGAGATAACCAATCCATACCCAGAATAACATCGAATTCCATCACATTCAATAAAATCAAATCAACGGACAATTCTCTACCTTCGACAAGAACTGGACAACTAGAAAGAACAACATCAGTCTTCAAAGAATCACTTAGAGGAGTGGCGATAGATAAAGGAAACACCATCCTCGAAGCTTGCCAACAAGACTTAGAAGTAAAAATAGGAGGAACGAATGAATGCGTGGCACTTGGATCAAACAGAACCCATGCATCTAGGTAACAGACAGAAATAATACCTACCACGACTGCATTAGATGCCTGAGCATCTTGCTAGGTAAGATGGAAGACTCTGGCTTGTCCTTGACCTCTATGCTGGCTGGATCATCTAAATAAACCAGTCTAGGGCTGATCCCTCTATAAACAACTTGACTATCATGATCCGTTGGTACTCAGTGTGAGCAGTCCAAGTCCTTATCTCGATTGCATGCAAAAAATCTAGAGGGTCAGAAGTCCCATCGAATGCGATCCTGCCAACTCTAGCATAAAATAGGGCTGCCTCAGGGTCAGACATACCCTGCTGATAGGTAGGATGAACAGGCGGTGCAACAGGAGGTACTGGAATATCCTCATATTTTGGCTCTACAGGTTCCTCATCCTGTAGCTCTCTCTATCTACGGTGACCTATCGCTCCTCAAGGTCTTCCTCTGCCACGACCTATGTGCCTAGCTGGCGGCTTAGGAGTTAAAACCTTATCTTGGAAGGACTCATCATCCTTGGCCTCAACAACCGGTGGAGCGACACGCGCTTGCCTCATCATTCTGAAAAGACAAACAGAAGGATTCAGACAAGATAGATAACAGAGGATAACGCAAAAAAACTAAATCAAGGAATACTTATCAAGACATACTCGAACCTAATTGACTGCAGTAGTTTCAAAAGAAAACACAACATTGAAAACTAGGGCCATAACTCACACAACTAAGGCCCTGACACAAAACCTGGCTCTAATACCAACTTTGTCAAGACCCAAATCGGGGGCTATGACCGACGCTAGGGAACGAGAATTCTTTTGAATCCGGAACCCGTAGCAAGCCTTAAAAGAAAAGCATACAATAAAAGAAATAAAATATTTATTCAGTAGAAATTAAATCTCAAATAATAAAATAAATTCCTTAACTTCCTTTAATAAAATAATATCATATCTCATATCATAAATAAAATTTCTTAATACAAATCTTCAGAGAAACACTTTGAATTAAAATCTCATACATGCATAAAATCAAATACAACTCTCGATAGAGACAAATACAACTAATACTGCATCATCTAGAGTATAAAATAAAACTCAAGTAAGTGATTTACATAATAGGGCCGGAGCAGAAGAAATCCGACGGATAGGTCTACTGCTGAGGTCTGAAGAAGATGACTCTCCTATAAAAACATCAATGGAGGGGAGTCAGACCTCACTGAGTGAATTGTTATAATATATATACATGTATTACTAAATGTTAAATGCAATAAATCATATGTATATAATAAATATATATATATAGGCATGTACACACATATGTTGAAAATCACTTTATTTATATTACTGAAAAATATTAGTTTAAGAAGGATCAAATAGAACCCTAAATGATTGCAACCTCAAATAACAACAGACAACACTCGAGCCATACAGGCTCACTTATTTCCAAATAAATTCACTTAATCCTTATTGATAGTATACTGGCCCTGAGACACTAAGTCGATCGAGCTCTAGCAGTCTGACTGTCAGTGTGATTGGCCCCGAGACACTAGGTCAACTGAGCTCCAACAATCACACTCTCATTCACCTCACACAACAATCAAATCAATCAAGTCATGATCCATAAATAGGTTAGTAATTTAACCTACAATATATCATCGTACCAGTACGTACTCGGTCCTAGTGCTGCCCACTAGGAAGCATGTTCTATTGATATCCTTCATTAAAATAACTCATTTCATTCATAAAATAATGGTGCTTGATATCATTATAAAGAACATTATAAACCACATATATACTAGAAATATACCTAAAATAAACTAAGTATATTTCAAGTATATATATGTAAAATCAATTCAAATAAATCATGGAATATATTAAATTAAACCAATAATATATTTGAAAGTAATCTAGATTTAATTAAAAGAAAAACATGCATTTATTTCACAATATATTGAAAATATACTAAAAATATACCTAGAATATACTTAAGCATTTATTAAGTCATTTATGCATAAATCATACAATTAAAACATATATGTCTAAAACATGCAACCTAAATGCACGCATAAATAAAATAACAATTCATAGGTGTGCGCTCCTCGAGATGGATCCGACGGGCCTGGTCCACTAGGTCTCGATTTCGACGCAACTAACAATAAAATAATAACATGAAAATCTAAATAAATCTAACTTAACTTCTAGAGACTCGATATAGGATTACTAACACAGACAAAGAATATGAATTGGACCCAATGTCATGTTTTACGAGAATTCTATCAAAAATTCGGCATAACCTCCTCTGTAAAACGAACATCTCTCTACTTAAATAGTAGAGCTGGTTTTGCAAGAAAAGTACACTTTGAATACAAAAATTCTCATAACCCTCGGTCGGGATCCAAACTACAAATTCCCCTAACCGAAGTCCACAATTCACCACAAAATACAATAAAATATATTAAAATTTAATAAATACCAAAAATACCCTTTAAGTACTAAAATATGACAATTTAAGTATTAAAATACCAAAAGTAATTAATTTACCAATAATTACTTAAAAACCCTAATTAATAATATAATATTATTAAAAATTGACTTTCTCGACAATTCCACAAATATTAAGAAAAAATCATTTTATAAATCCAAATTACTTAATTAGTCTAAAAACATATTAAAGATTACTAAAAATCTATTTATTTACAAAAATAATATATTATATATAATTTGAAAATAATTTTTAAAAAATAGTATTAATTAGTTAAAATTAGTAAATAATTTGTAAAAACCATTTTTATACCTCAAATAATATTAAAACCAATTAAATTTAATATTCAACTAAAATTATCACCAAATTACCAAAATACCCCTAATATATAAAAATACACATAAAATACTAACAACATTCATAAATTCAATAAAAATTATATAATTACACAAAAATTATTTTCTCAACATATTATTCATTAAAATCAACAAATACACTTAATTAACCCATTATTTCTAATTAAATATATATTTAACCTATATTTTCAAAACTAACATAAACTAAAAATAATTATAAAAATTAAAAAAATACACAAAAATTATAAATTAAATTCTAAAATTAATATTAACCATCAATAACACCAAAAATCACAATTTCATAATTTATTTAATTAATTTACGAAAATAATAAAATAATAAAAAATTCACAAAAATCAAAATAATTTCCAAAAATCACACAAAAATTATGGCATGTAGATTAAGCTAAGGGAAACAATTTTTGTAAAGAAATTAAGCATGAATCACAAAGAATCAAGCCCAGAAAAAGTTAAAAAACTCAAGGTGGTTGAAACTTAAAATCGCTCACCACCATAATCTAGACCAAACCAGACAAAATGATGCTTAGAAACATACTCACCGGTGCTCAGGGAGGAGAATGAGATTGGCGATGTCGATGGAGGTGGCCGGAAATGGGATGAAAAATGATAGGCTTAATTTTCAATTTTTCGGCTTCAAATGCTTCAATCAGAGGTAGAGAAGAAGGCTGATGGCGGCGGAGCAAGTTGGCAGGCGGTGGAAGGCGAGGAGGCACACCGACGGCTGATGAACGGGATGGTAGATGGTGATGATGGAGGTGATTGGGAAAAGAGAGTGAGGGAGGAGAGGTTTTTATGTTATTTTGTATATATATATATATATATATATATATATATATATATATATATCCATAATACTTTATAATAAAAATTAATAAACTATATAATACAATATACATTATTATATTCTACAAAATTCACACACCACAAATTAAAATACACACACACATATACACACACATATATTAATATATTACACACTAATATTAATAATATACACATTTAAATAAATATTAAACCCTAATTAATTATATATGTGCATATATATGTATTAACTCATGAAATACATTCACACAACGAAATTTATTAAAATAATCATATTAAAATATTATGCACTAATTTAAATATTAATAAAATAATATTTCCTAAAATAATGAACTTAAATACATACATTTACGTAGAAAATGTTAATTAAATGTAAAATAATAATGATAATAATTCACATGATAATAAAATAATAAAATATTATTTTAAAATTATTAACACTGCATATCCTATTTTAAAATAAAATAATTTAAAAACTCGGGTTATTATAGTGGTGATGGGTAGAAGTGTCACGACCCAAACTGGGAGTCATGACCAACGCTAGAGAACGAGAATTTTTTCGAATCCGGAACCTATAGTAAGCCTTAAAAAATAAAAATACATGCAATAAATAATAAAAATACGCCAGAATTAAAATTTTAAATCGATATAAAAATAAGTACTTTAATGTCATATCTTAATGAAATATTTATACAATATTCTGATACAAAATTCTTAAATCTGAAATAACACAACACTGATACAATAATATTACTCCTGCAGTCTTTAAAATACAATAAGAGTCAAATATAAAATTTACATAATCTGGCTGAGGCTAAAAAAGACCAACGTAAAGTACTACTAATGAGGTCTGAAGAAGAATTTCCTGAAAAAAATATTGAGGGGATCAAACCTCACTAAGTAAATTATTATATTATATATATATGCAACCTAAAGTCATATGCAGTCAAGTATCAGTATAATAATATACATATACGCGCATTTCACACCAATGCTAAAATCCGCTTTTATATATAATAAATGCAGAAAAATGTTTATTTAAATGAAGGATCAAATAGAACCCTAAATATTCACAACCTCAATAAAATATCAATAGCCAACTGACTTATCCAAAACTCCAAGTATTCATTTATCCAATTCAAGGTAGTAGAATAGTCTCGAGTACACTAGGTCAATCGAGGATCCACAATCTCACTACCAACATGATTGGCCTTGAGTACACTAGGTCAACCAAGGATCTGCAGCCGCCCTTTCCAATAACCATCAATCACAATATTCTCATTCATAATCAAATACCAGATTTCCAACCTAATTCTACCGTATTGTTGCGCAACAGTCCTAGCATAGCCCACTAGATAGCACGTTCTATTGATATTCTTCAATAAATTGTGTATTTATGGAAAATAATAAAATGCACAATTAAAATAAAATGACATACAATATAGAAGAATATACCAAAAATATACCGAGCATATACTAAAAAATATTCTAAATATATGCCACATATATAACAAAATAAACCATAAATATACCAAATAAATATGTTGAATATATGTCAAATATACTGATATATACCAAAACATACTAACATATATATGTCACATATATGCAAAATATACTAAAAACATACTAAGCATATATGTCACATATATATCACATATACACAATATCCTAAAAGTATACTAAAAATATACCAAATCATTTAATGAAATAATTCATGTTTAAATACATATTAAAAACGTGAATGCTCATAATCATCCATCTTATATGCAATGCATATATAAATAATAACTCACAAGTTTGCGCACCTCGAGACTAACTCGATGGGCATGGTCCGATAGGCCTCGATCTCGGCACAGCTAGAAAAATAAATAATAATAATATAATTAGAATAAATTTTTAACTTATACTTCTAAGAATTCTAAAGAAAGACTCGATCTAAAAATCAAAACTCAACCAAAAACTAGAAACTCAGGATTGGCTCAATGTCACGTTTTACGAGAATTTTATAAAAAATTCAGCAGAGTCTCCTCTGTAAAACAGACATCTCTCTATTGAAATTAGAGCCGATCTTGTAAGAAAACACACTTCTGCATACACAAAGCTCAACACCTCGGGTTGGGACCCCGAACTACACAAATTCCCAATTGAGGTTCATAATTCACCAAAAATCAATATTAAATAATAAATGCAATAAAAATCATTAAAATCCATAAATAATCACAATATAATATACTTAATCATCAAAAACATTAAATATAATTATTTTTCACATTAACTAAATAAAATCTCAAATAATTATATAATATTAATAAAAATCGGACTTTTCAATTATTTAACATAAAATAGTAAAATTTGCAATTAATTACTCAAATAGGTATTTATATAATAAAAATGGTTAAAACTTATTTAATCACAAAAATAATATATAAAATTATTATTTGAATATATTTTCAAAAATTAGTTTTAATTAGTTACAAATAGTAAATAATTCATAAAAATTATTTTAATACTATTTATTATTCCAAAATTATTTAAAACATATTATTTAACTATAATTTCAATAAAAACACATAATTTACCCATAAATTCAAAATTCATATAATACTAAATATTATTAAAAAATTAATCAAAATTACTAAAAATTAATGAAATTTTATTTTCTCATTTTCAAAGGTATTAATTTAAATTAACTAAATAATTTAACATAATTTTTTCATAATAACACATAAAACACATAATTAATAAAAATTCATTTTTAATTATTAAAAAATTCAATAATTACCCATAATTCAAATAAATTCAAAAAAAATAAACTAAAAATATATTTAGGAAGCTTAAGTTTCATACTTCAACATTTCCAAAAGAAATATTCAAGAAACATTCAAACTCAAGCTTAAAAAAAATAAAAATCCTAAATACACATAAACTAAACTTAGAGAAAACACACAATCCGGATGTTGTAGAGTTGAAATGACTTGAGAATCGAGAAGTACACATCGAGAGGAGTCTAACGAGTCCAAGAACACAAGCTAAAACGACCAGAGACTCATCGGTGGTACTGTAGCAGCTCTCGGTCTCTTGCAATTTTCGACGATGACAGAGCTCCAGGTGGCAGTGGGAAGGTAAGAGGAAGTGGAGGCGAGCTCCGACGTGATCAAGTGGTGGCTAGTGGCACTGGTGAAGCTTCGGTGGTGATGCATGTCTCGGTAATGGAGAGAGCAGAGGAAGAAGAAGAAGAAGAAAAAGAAGAGATGAGAGAGAAGACCGAAAAAAATTCTACTTTTGACCCATATATATATATATATGTAACACCACATAACACATGCACAATACACACACATGCACATTCATAGAATAATAATAATAATAATAGTAGGAGTAGTAGCAAATAATAATAATAATAATAACAATATAATAGTGATACTAGTACTAATAATAATAATAATAATAATAATAATAATAATAATAATAATAATAATAATATTATTATTATTATTATTATTATTATTATTATTATTATTATTATTATTATTATTATTATTATTATTATTATTATCACACATGCATATAAAATACTAACAATAACGATAACAATAATGATAATAACTTTAATATTTTAAATAATAACACTTCCAAATAAATTATTTTAATTAAGAAAATATATTTAATGTAAAATAACGAATATTAATCACAAATAATGATAATATATAAATAATATTTAAAATATTATTAATATTGCAAATCTCTAAATATAATTTAATAATTAAAATAAATGGTCATTATAAGAAGGCAGTGGAGATTCAAGTGATAGTGGAGGAAGAAAATAAGATGACATAGTGAAAGAAAAACCTAACAGAAAGGTTGTGATTTATTTTGTATCGTTGTTTGTTATTTATGAGTCTTAATTTAAAGGGTATTTTTGACTTTTCCTTTTATTTTTCTTACTTTGACTTTTATTTTTTTGATTGACTATTAAAAAAAACCTAACAGAAGGATTAACAAGTTTAACTAATGAAAATATAAGGACGAATAAATATATTTTTAGAATTTCATGAACGAACTAGTGTAATAAGTTAAAATACGGGAGACATAACAATTTCCCATTAACTTATTTGAGGCTAAAAAGCATGTTCTTTTACTTATATTTGGTAGCCTAAATCATGAAAAATTTAAAATTTTTAAAGGAAAATTTTGTGTCTAAAGAAACATGTGTTTGAAGAATTTTATCTTGTATGGATTCATTCAACTTAAAAATTTTAAATAGAACTAATCGTCAATTTGTATTTTATGTGGACTACAAATAATTTTTAAAATAAATAATTAAATAATTTTAATAAATTATAAATTAATCAAATAATTTATAAAAGTAAGCATTTAAAAACTCAATATAATAATTTTATTCAATTTTTTTATTTGGATAACATATATTTTTAATATACATCATATATTTTTTTTACGTAGAATAAAAGTGAAAAAGTTTTTTTTTTAGTTGAATAAAATACATAGCAATGTTTTAGGTAAGTAGAAATATTTTTTGAAGGAATAGAAGAGCAGTAAGAGTGGTGTTTTAAATATAATAGAATCATAGTGTTTTACATAAAATAAAAAATGTATATTTTAAAGTAAGAAATTTTTATAGAAAAAATATTATGAATTTTAATAATTCAACACATAAATTTTTAGAAGTGAATATTGAATTATGAAGAGAATACTTATCAAATTTTAAACTTAATTCATAATCACGGCAAAAAAAGAAGCTTTTTGCGACCAACTTTTAGCGACCACATAGAATTTCATCCTTATAAGTTTATTATTAGCGGCCAAATTTTTATTTCATCATTAAAGTGCATATAATTAACGATGACCTTAAAAAGTCATCGCTAAATGTTTTTTAGTGTGGTCACAATTGGCTGGAGTCTCCCAATCCCGGGAATGTAGCGCGGGCAAAAAAAATTTGAGAAAAAAAAGAACAAGGAAAAAGAAAAGGAAAATCCTCAATAAAAGGAAAAAAGCTATCAAATCCTGTAGAAACCTCACTTTCGCAATGGATCATTCTCGTTTCTCAACACAGCAACCATGAAAATCGCAAAAGTGATTCCCTCACTCTTCAACGCCATGAATCGACGTCGAATCTTCGTCTTCCTTCTATCTATCTTCACAATTTGCCCTTGAATCTTCTATTTTTGTTTCCATTCTCAAAATCACTGTGCTCTTCTCAATTTCACATTCTTCTCACTTGTTCTTCTCTAAGTTCAACATCCGGTGAGTTTTTATTCTATTTTTGTTCTAACTTTAATCATACTTTCAGAGCTTAAATTTTGCTTTTTTTTTTTTTTTATTGTTTTCGGGTGAATCTGATTCTGTGCCCTTTTTGCTCCTCTTAACCCTATAAAACTCTCATTTTGACGTTCATTCTCTCGTTTTCTTCAGTCCTTCATCTCCACTTTCTTCGGTTTCTTTGCTTCTGTATTCAAATAATTTTGAATTTTGAACTTTTTTTTTTATTTAAGTTCTAATTTTGAACTTGTACCAGGGACTAGATAAACATTTTCCATTGATGAAACATTAGGTTTTTCTATTGATGCAAACAGGACAGACATTTTCCATTGTACCATAGTTTACTTGTTTTGTTTTTGATAAGTTATGCATTTCAGATTGGCAAAAATCTAGCTGTCTATAAGTAGATGTGCTTAATTGATCTCTTTTAACCATTAAAAGTTTAAATTCTGAACCAGAAAATGAAGTCATTCCTCTGGCAAAAAGTTTTTGTTGTTCTTGCATGTTTCTTTCTATAAATTAGTTTCCTTGAACTCTTCAAACTTTTTTGTCCACTTGCTGTTTTTATTTTATATCTTCCTTCTCTTGTGCTTTCCGGTGTTGTCTTCATTTTCTGTAATTTTTTTTGTTGATTTCTTTTATTTTCTTTACGTGTATTTGTTGTTTATGCGAATTTGGTTGTCTACTCACACTTCTTCATCGTCTTCCCTTCTCTGGTGCTTCGCGGGTGCTACTTTCTCAGGTTTGTTTTGTAATTTTTTTTTTGCATTTATTTTATTTTCTTTCTGCCTGTTTGTTGTTTGATTAATTCGTTGTTTGTTTGCATATGAAACCTGAACTTGAAGATTACAACTGAAATGTTGGCAATTTAATTTTAATGATAGAAAAATCATATTTATTGCAGTGGTTTAACGATTCAGCTAATAAGCATTGAAAGAACAAAAAGAAAAGAAATAGAATAACAAAGAGAACATAACTTTATAATTTGTCTCATAGATTCAAATGCTTTCATTTTAAATTATCTAGCATCATAAACATTGTCAAACTATTAAGCATTTCCCAATTCAAAAGTTTCTGTGAGTTTTAATATGTTTTACATAAGTCTCATGCTATAACTGCATTATGTAAACAACGGTGTGCATATATTCTAATTCTAATCATGCTTTGTTCATTATAAAATCATTCCATGTTGATTAAACACCCAACAAGTTCATTGGTAGAAGAATAGCACTCACAAAAAAAAAAAAAAAAAAAAAAAAAAAAAAAAACAACAACAACATTCACAATCGATAAAATGACAGAGGAAAACTATAAACCATCTATGATAATCTAGCTATTGAATAGAGTTCAACAGCATAATGGCTTGATGTGAAGTCTTATGTTAGTGTCCACTGTATTCTGTTCTGTTCACCTTCATCATGATCATAAAAATTGTACTATATATACTATTGAGTAGGCCAAACCAACCTAAATAACCTTTTTAACAGAGATGAAGAAACTTTCTCCTTGGAACACTGCAATCATCAAAGCTTAACTCAGATTCAAAGAAATTAACTCTTAATTAGTAAAAGAAACATCCAAGCGTTTTCTCCTAGGCCTTCTTGTTTGCAAACATTTATAATAAAGACAATTCCAGCTCTCACAAACTGTGTGACAGAACTAACAATATCAATTTTGGAAATAACTTTATAAGCAGTTGTATTCAACCTTTCTAGCTGCCTAAAGCCCTTCACTAATATTGGATGTATGGATGACAACCAATCTTTAGCTACTTCACAATGATTTTATCTTTAGAATACAAACGAAAGTGCATCAAGATAAGAAGAATTCCACCAGCTTGATAGAATAAATTAAATTTATAACATTTAGTATTATTTTTCTCGCTGATGTACATAAAAACCAAGATATTTGCTATTTTTTGTCTAGTTTCTAAATGTCAACAATCAAAATCGAATGAAACTGATTTTTTTTTTTTTAGCAAGTATCTTCTCACAAAGCATGTGCACACAAGCCTTTTAATAAAACCAAAAAGAAATAAACAAGATATAAGCGGACAAAATAGTAGCAGCTTATGCTCATATAATTACTAACTGTTATATTCAGTTCTCTGCTGTCCAAGAAAATTCAAATAATTTTGATATAGTTAGTAATTTAATTATATCGTATCTAAATTTTTGGTGATATGATATGAAAGTATACTATGGGCTTTGTCTAGACTATTTATATGATGCCTATAAAATTTGGTCTATTTTTTTTATTTTTTTTTTAATTTTTCAATGTCATTATGCATCTTGTCAGTTTTATAAACTCATCCAAATATATAATTTTTTTAATCTTTATTTTTTGTGTGTAAATTACTAATAAAGATTTTATTAATTATATGCCTTATATTCATGCTAATTATAACATTGTTCATTCTTTAGGTAATCTTTTGATATCGTTTTATCCATTCTTGAGAAATGGCTCCAAGTAAGCAATGGATGAGCCCTGTTGAAACAGAACATATTGACAAAGAATATCTAATAGGTGTTAAGAAATTTTTAGATTATGCTTTTAGGAGGATTGGACAAAATGGAAAAATTAGGTGTCCTTATATTAAATGTTGTAACACACTAGTAGAAACTCCTGAAATGGTTGAGTTACATTTAAAAGTTCATGGAATAATTAAGAATTATACTTTTTGGTACCATCATGGGGAAAGGGTAGATGAGCCTCAATTTGAAAGTGATGATGAACAAGATGACACTTTAGTATATGAGATGGAAGAAATTCTAGGGGATTTATATCCAAATCTCAACGATTTTGGTAGTCAGAATGAGAATATTGAAAATAGTGACATGCTTCTTGAAGAACCAAATGTTAAGGCAAAGAAAAAACCATTATATCAATGTCAGCATTAGTGAAATTGCTCCATATCAAAAGCCTTGGTCATTGGAGTAATGAGTCATTTACCATGTTATTGAAATTGCTTAAAGAAGAATTACTTCCAGATGGGTCAAATTTACCAGATTCATATTATGAGGCAAAGAAGATAATACGAGATCTTGGTCTTTCTTATGAAAAGATAGATGCATGCATTAATGATTGTATGCTTTTTTGGAAGGATGATAAAAAAGCTAGCTTTTGCAAGATTTGTGGTGCTTATAGGTGGAAATCGACAAACGCAATGGTGAAGCAAAAATAAAAGAAAATGGCAAAAACATTTCAGCAAAAACATTGCGTTATTTCCCTTTAAAGACACGACTTCAAAGGTTATACATGTCGTCAAAAACATCTTCTTTAATGAGATGGCATTATGAAACAATAGTAGATGATGGAATTATAAGACATTCGACTGATTCAATGGCTTGGAAGTCTTTTGATGAACTTCATCCATTGTTTGCTTCTGACCCGTGTAATGTAAGGCTTGGCCTAGTTATTGATGGCTTTCAACCATTTGCTAATTCCAAGACATCATATAGTATTTGGCCTGTTATATTGATTTCTTATAATTTGCCTCCTTGGATGTGCATGAAGCAATCCAATTTTATTTTGTCAATGCTTATTGTTGATCTTAAAGGTCTTAGGGATTCAACTAATGTCTATCTCCAACCTTTGATAGAGAAATTAAAGGAGTTTTGGAAAGTTGGAATTGAGACATTTGATGCATAAAAAGGCAGAATTTTTAGTTATATGCTGCTTTGTTATGAATAATTAATGATTTTCCAGCGTATAAAAATTTGTTTGGATAGAGTAAAAAAGGTAGATTGGCTTGTCCATGTTGTAACAAGGACACTTTTTGGATTAGATTAGCAAATGGTGGGAAACAATGTTACATGAGCCATCGACGTTACCTTCCAACCACACATAAATAGAGAAATTATAAAGAATCATTTAATGGTACAAAAGAAAGGAGGCTACCCCCAAATCCTATTTTTGGATATGATGTTCTTGATCAAGTGCAAGAATTTGATGACATGATATTGACAAAGGCAACCTCTAAATGAGTCAAAATATCACACAAAAGTAGGGGGATAATTGGAATAAAAAGAGTATATTTTTTGAGTTTTCATATTGGAAGACCCTCCTATTTAGACACAATTTGGATGTGATGCATATTAAGAAGAATATTTATGATTCTATACTTGGCACAATTATGAACATCAAAGGAAAGATTAAGGATACTTTTAAAACTTGTCTTGATTTGCAAGCAATGAACATTAAGTCTGAATTGCATCAAATCAAGGAAGGTGATAAGTACAAGTTGCCAATGACATTTTACACATTATCTCAAGAAGAAAAGAATAAATTTTGCCTATTCTTGAAGCAGTTAAAAGTTCCAGGGATTTTCTTCTAATATTTCTCAATGTGTAAATCTAAAAGAGCATAAAAATTTAGATGAAAGCCATGATTGCCATGTGCTTTTGCAACATCTACTTCTCTTGTAGTATGTGGCTTTCTTCCTAAGGCAATGTATGAACCACTCTATGAGTTGTCTTTGTTTTCAATATTCTTTGTGCTAAGGTGTTGAAGATTGATGAATTGGAGAAAATTGAAGCTTAAATCCCTATAACTTTATGCAAATTAGAAAAGAATTTTCCACCTTCATTTTTTGACATCATGGTTCATTTGCCAATTCATTTAGCTCATGAGGCTAAAATTGTTGGCCTTGTTCAATATCGATAGATGTATTTTGTAGAGCGAACAATGTTCACTTTAAAATCTCTCATTCGTAATATGGCCTGCCTGGAAGGTTCAATTGCATAGGGATACATTGCAAATGAATGTATGATTCTTTGTTCAAGGTATCTAAATGGTATGGAGACAAAATTTAATTAACTTAAAAGAAATAATAATGGTAGTGTAAATGAAACTGTTGGAAGCTTGTTAATTTTCTCTCATTTTGGAAGGCCATTGGGGGCAAGCAAAGCTCGTGTTCTAAATGTACAAGAATTAAAACAAGCTCATATTTATATTCTCAAAAATTGTGAAGAGGTTCAGCCATTTCTCAAGTAAGTAATTCTTCATAAAACTTTTATTTTTTGTCCATTTCATCTTATTAAAATAATTAATAATAAAATTTTCCTCCTATTATATAGGGAATACTCACAAATTCAAGCTAATAACAATAATACATCACAAATAAGTGATGTATAATGGACTAGACACTTCATCAATTGGTTCAAAATTAGAGTGAGTGTAAATTCTAGTAAATGTTTTATTTTCTATTACTTATATGCTACTGATTATACTAAAATTTTAGATTTATTTTTGTTAACAAGGTGGCAAGATTGTACAAGCAAGATAAGAGTAGAGGAGTACAAGACTTACTCTTATTGTCTCGTGGTCTCACTCAATATGTGAAATGTTATAAAGGGTATCTTTGCAACGGTTATAGGTTTCATATAAAACATCATGAAAAAGATTTAAGAACACAAAATAGTGGAGTTGTAGTAGTTGGTGATGATAGTTTTGAAGTTGAGTATATTGATTATTATGGAGTGTTAACAGAAATCATTGAATTAAAATATCTCACAAATAAACGGGTGGTTTTGTTTCATTGTAATTGGTGGGATGTGTATAATAAGGATAAAGGAGTTAAAATGGATGAATATGGAATTGTTAGTGTGAACAACCAGCGTGTATTGAAGATAAATGAACCTTTTGTATTAGCTAGTCAGGCAAAATAAGTTTTTTATGCCAATGACATTAAAAATAAGGGCTGGTAAGTTGTGACAAAGACACAACCTTGTAACACTTATGACATTCCAAAAGAAATGGAGCATGATGATCATGATTTGTGTCAATCAAGTGATGCACTTTAATGTTAAGAATCATTTAGTCTAAAATTTATTTCTTGTTATGAAGTTAATAAAGATGGTGAGCATAATTGGAGTAGAGTGGACATGGAACCAATAACTATAGATACATACAAAAGCATTGAAGGTGTAAAAACTCTACCACTCATTTTTTATATTTAGCTTTAACTAGTGAATTATGTTATGATAAACTTTCTTTTTATATTTTTCTATGGTTGTTTATATTTTTTTATATTATTATGGTTTTTTTTTTAATTCTATTACATTTGTATTATTAAAGTTGTAGGCTTGTGATGAATCTATATAAGGCAAAAAATGGGTTAAAGTGCAATTCTAGGCCTCTAAAGTAAGTATTCATACCTCCTGGAGCATTGGGTAGGGGTCGTGGACATGGATTAAGATCTAGATACGTCAATAATACAATTGAAGTCAACTCTACTACTCATTCAATGAATTCAACTAGAACAACTCCAAGCAATTCAATTGCATTTGAAGAACCACTGTAAGGTAGACATTATTTTTGAATTTTTTTTTCTATATGGTTTTTTGACTGCATTTCAACAGCTTCAAGTATTCTTTTTCTCATTTAGAGTATAGTCCTTTTAACAGTTCAAACTTCGCTAGCTACTGTACACAAAATAAGTGTGCTTTTCTTTTATAATCTTATAAAACTTTGCTACTACCATATAAATTGTTAGTATTATAGAATTGGAACTCAACTATTTAGTTAAATGAAAGGCAAAAAATCTATTAATAATTAGGAGACAACTATAATTTGACTCAACTATAATCTACTACCATTTTAGCACAACTTGTTGATTAGCTTCCTGCCTACTAGTGGTAGCAGTGTTATAGTCAATATCATTTGCTCCTAATTATATATCATTATCATGCTTTTCTCTATACATAAACTTGTAGTGATATGTTAAATAAAACCATAAGAAAAACTCCATGTTAAACTATTGAGTTGAATTAGATTAACGATCCTTGTAGTTATTGTGTATTTGATTCATATGTGTTTATTGTAACTTAGGAAATGGTACCACTAAAATAACCATCTAAAAGATCCTAATATTGTAATTTAGGAAGGGAACATTGTTAGTAATTGGGGAATTGGTTGCCTCTAAAATCATTACTTAAATATAAGTAAGTAAGATGTCTTAATTCATACAAAGAATCACTCATCTTACCTCTCAGTAGCATTTTAGAGATGTTAAGGCTTGTGACGTGACTTGTGTGGTTGCTACAAGTGATGCCTCTCCATTGCTATCGATAAGCTCATTTTGATCTTGAGTAGAGCAAATTCAAGAGCAACCATTTTAATGTGCATGAGTAACAAAAAGACATGCACATAAACATATTGAAACATCTTTTTATGAGTTAAAATCACCATGATATAAATGCTTAGAGAAACTCCAAAATACTTAATACTGCCTACTATTGTCGTGTTGAGTTCATATGTAGAGGAACCGATTGTACCTTTGTAGCTCAAATGAAATGTAGTCTAAGTCTTGTAGTGTTAATGTTTATTTTTATGTGAACTTATTTTTTATTTTATTTATTTTTATTAATAACATTTTTTTATGTACTATTGATTGAAAATTTGTAATCTAAAGAAAAGAAAATTGGTTGTCTTCAAACATATATAAAAGTTATAAATACCCTAGTTTGTACAGTTTATTGAATATTTGCCCTAGTGGAAGACATTTGGCAATGCCATTGGAATTATATAGAAAATAATACAAAGAATTCCAATTTCAATAAACATCTCAAAGTTGTGTACCAACATTTGGGCATGTTGTTTTTTTTTATTATTCTTTTTAAATTTGGTAAGATAGATTTTGAAAGGGATGTAAACATTCTATCCTTTGCATATTATAATGTACGTGAGAAATAATCTTAAAAGGCAGACCTTGTAGAAATATACTACAATCTTATAAAATATTAACTTGTTACAAAAACCTAAAAAAAAAAAAATCTAATAAACGAGTAACATCAACCATGCATGTACATTTATTTGATAAATAAACTTTTCCCTTAGATTCAGTCTATAACAACATTTAGAATTTGCTTCATTAAAGACATCATAATGCTTCATCATAGAGTTTATTAAGTTTCTCTATAAGCCTTTAAAAAAACATAGACAAAATTGACACTCTTGTGTTACATCAATAACACAACCAAAATATGGTGTCAAATGATACACACTAATTTCTTGAGAAATTGATGCTATTTTAGCTAGCATGAACAAAACTTTGGCTAGATTGGAATTGGTTATTTTCGAAGGCTTGTTGCATTTCCTTTAATCCACTTGCTCTTTGTGTATCCCTTTGCTATTCCAATTGTCTTGTGGTAATAGAATTTTTCCCATTCCACCTTAAGCTAGAAGGTTTGAAGTCGAGATCACTTGTCACAGTTGCTGAACTTTTAATATTTGGGGGTGGAGAAATGACTCTTGCAATAGGCTTACCATAGTGAAGTAGAAAACAAAATTAGGCATTCACACAAGGGAAAACAATTTGTAAACAACATTTGAACATCATTTCACACTTACATTTTCAATTGTCAACCCAGTGCCTAAAACACATACTCCATGCCCTTGAAAGTTGGCTCTCCTTTGTATATGAGTATCCTTTGTATTTGAGTGTCCCTCACTCACATTACCCTTAACTGATTCATTTAACTCTTCTACCTCAATATTAACTTCCCCAGCAACTTCCACATAAGTTAAGTAACTAGAAGCTACCTCATTTAAGTCTGATGACGGTTGTTGATATGCCTCATTTATATTTGTTGAACCCTGTTCAACTGTCTCATTTATTGTTGGTGTATCTATGCCATGAGTGACATAGAAATGGACAGAGTCTCTATTGTTAAAATCTTTTGAGATTTCTAATAAAATGTTATCTGAATCTAGCAACAAAAGCAGTCCATCCTCCTCAATCTTATACCAAACCTCATCACAACTAGTGTACCCAAACTTTCTAATATAAAATATTAACTTAGGTATGTTTAAATGGTCACAGTCAATGTAAGCAATCTTTGTCCCTCCTACCAACATAATGTAGCCTTGGATGTGTATTGAATTTCCCACCTTGATGGCACTTAACTTTAATTATTTTGTCCTCCATGCTATATGAAAAAAAAATTCATTTTGCAAACCCTCAAAATTCACTATAACATTTCAAAAATTTGGGACCTCATGCTATAAACAAAAGGAAAATTTTTGTTTTTTAATGAAGCATTAGCAATCACATTACCATATATTACTCCAAATCACTATCACAACCACATTCTTCCATATATTTGCATATGATGCACATAATATAAACCTAAGTTTCCAAGTGAAATAACCAACAAACCAACGCTCAAAATGGTAGTATTTTCCAAATAAAATTTAAAAGGAAAAGACATACCTTTTTGTCTGTAAAAGCATAAGCATAATGTTTGCTTTTCACCTCGATGTCCCTTACTGCATTGATACAAAGAAGTGCATTGACTAAGATTGGCTTCTTACTCAGTGGAATCTTTGCAATGTCTCTATTGAATGTATTCGTTCTGTTGCAGAAAAAATGGGTTAGGGTTGCTTTCGATTGATGTGGGAAATTTTTTATTTTAGGGGTGAAAGGAATTTTACCTGTATAGCTTTTTAATTTTCTCCATGTAATAATATAAGTTAATCCATGTCATATTTTACTTTAATATGATATGGATGTTATGTCATTCAGATCAATCTATGTCAACGCAAGTGTTAACCACGCATTTTCTTTTACTAAATGGAGTGTGACATGGGTCCAAAATAGAAGTTAGGAGTTGATATAAGAAAAAATCAAAGTTTAAAGGTGAATTAGGTTAAAGGTGTAAAGTTTAAGGGTGAAAAGGTGTATTTGGCGAAGCATTTATTGAAAAGTTGAATTTTGTTCATAATTATGCAATGTGATTTTCTATGAGCTTTATTGTTTTATTACATAGGATGAGATTTGTGAGTTAGTGAAAAAAGAGCCTATATTAACTAATATTGAGGTAGTGGAAAAGACCTTTAGTGCTCAATATTGTAGACATGTTGTTGGCTTTGGAGGTGGAATAAGGGCTAAAGATTTAAGAGATTCATCTTCTTTTAAGGCTGAACTTTAAGCCAAACTTAAACAAACTGATGAAGATAATCAAAATGTTAAAAGTCGCTTTAATACTATGGAAGCTGAACTTAAAATGCTTAGGGATATGATTTTTTTCTTAACAATGCAACGAACAGCCATCAACATCTCCAACTACTAATCAGGTGATTCTTAATTAAATTTTGCCTTTAAGATTTCATCTTTCTCCTTTAATACCCCTTTAGTGTCTTCTTTTTCAAGCTTCAATTTTTGAGACATTTCTTGTATTTCTTTCTTTAAGGAATTAATAGCAGAAGACTACTTAGTGACTTATTGCATTTTGCTTTTTGCTTTTTGCTAGTGGTTTTGTTGGGTAGTTAACTGATTATTTTGTGTTAGATAACTTTCATGTGCATTTTTTATTGCCAAAATATTGATGTTTTTATTGTTTCTTGTTTATGTCTATGTATGTAATGTTTAATAATTTAATTTTTTAATCTACAGGGGTAAATATATTTCACAATGAAGGTCATCTACAACTTTACTTTTTGGGGAGATATTGATGATCTCAAATTCTTTTTGGATATAAAATTAGACACTTCTAGTTTGAAGTTTGATATATTTTGCTACTTTGATGGAAAAATACTTTGGTGGGAGTAGTAAGTATTTTGATTTACACACATTTACACTTATATGAAATGATGTAATTTATTGAATATAAATGTATTAATATCTTAATTATAGTTTTGGATGTGTTTATAATGTAAAATATAAATAATTAAAAATATTGAAATGGCGCAATGGGTTTTAATGCAGGTTTAGCTATTCAATTGTAGTACCAAATAATAATTTAGAAATTCAATTAATTGCGACCAACTTTTTTGGTCGCAATTATAATAATACAAAACAAAAATAGCATGGTATTTAATTACAACAAAATTTTTTGGTTGCAATTAGGTGGAGTATATAGTTATCACTTAAAACAATTACGATGACAATATTATCACCATTATGAGAAAATATGATCAATATTGATAAACTTTTAGCGACCAAAATATGTGTTTGCACAAAAAAACTATTTGCAATCACTAACTTATTTTTATCACTAAAACCTTTTTGTTGCAAAGGCTGTTGCGATGACAGGCGACCATAAGAAAATGGTTGTTAAAAGTTATTAGCGACCATTATTTAACTTTTAGCGATAACTTTTTCCTTCGCTAATCAAGTTTTTTCTAGTATATATATATATATATATATATATATATATATATATATATATATATATATATATATATATAGTCATAACTTATATAATTATTGAATACTAGATACCTTAAACAAAAAAATTCCTTTTTCTTGATATTGTTTTATCAATTTCAATTGTAAGAATAATGGATTGAGACATAAACCCTGTAGTTCCTATATATATATATATACACACTAGTAAATAACCAAGTGTTTTACATGTAAATAAAAAATTTATTTAATCCGTAATATATAGTAAGTAAACAATTAAACATATTATTAGTAGTAGTAGTAAATAAAAATTTTAAAATAATAATAATGTTTTTATTTATATAAAAATTTAATATTAACTTAATATAGTTATAATTCATTAAAATTTTTATAAATATTTTATTTAAATAATTATATGATATTACTTCAATATTTTTTATAATTATTTTTTCTCAATTCTATAACGGATTTCATATAAAAAAAAAATATTATAATAATAATTAATCATGAGATAATAAAAAATCATTAGTTATTTGTTAATAAAAATTTAAAAATAATAAAATTTATATTTTCTTTATATAACAACTCTATTGAACTTATAATTTATTACAATTCTATTAAATTTTTTATATGAGTTATGACACTTTATTTCTTCAATAATTTTAATATTAATACTTTCATTTACACAAAAATTAATTTGATGTAATTTTTTGACATTCAACTAATAATAAAATTATAAATATTAATTAATTTAATTTTAACTCTTTTTGTTTAAATTTTATAAAAACATCTACTTTTAAAACAAATTATATACTTTTTCCTATTTTCATAAAATTTATTAATTTTGATTTTAATTATTTACTTATTAAATATAGTATAATAAGACTTATAAAATTATGTTGTCTAGTTTGATTTATATTAGATAAAATGTAAGTAGACCTAATAAAAATAGAAAAATATATATTTTAAACAAAATTATCACTAAAATTTTAATTTTTTTAGAGATAAAAAAGAAATTAACATAATTAAAATAAAAATACTTTCCATTAAATTAGAATTATATGTTAATTGATTTTATTTTTATTAGAGATAAAATAGAAGTTAACCTAATTAGAAAAACAAATATACTGTCAATTAAATTAGAATACATTTAATTTAATTTAATTTAATTTTGTAGAGATAAAATAGAAGTTAACCTAATTAAAATAGGAAAAATACTTGTTAACCTAATTAAAATAGAAAATATACTTTCTATCAAATTAAAATTATATTTTAATTAATTTAATTTTACTTTTATTAGTAAATGACTAAATTATCCAATTTTTATATAATAATGAGTGAAGACTTCTTCATAATTTTGTCTGTCTCCCCTTCGTATATTTATATATATTAATTAGAATTACATTTTAATTAATATAATTTTAGTTTATTTTATTAAAGATAAAATAAAAGTTAACCTAATTAAAATAGGAAATATACTTTCAATTATATTAAAATTATATTTTAATTAAATTAATTTTTATTAGGGATAAAATAGAATTTAACCTTCTTATAATAGAAATTATACTTTCAATTAAATTAGAATTTTTTTTACAGGTAAGATAGAAGTTAACCTAATTAAAATAAAAAACATACTTTCAATTAAATTAGAATTATATTTTAGTTCATTTAATTTTTATTAGAGATAAAATATAAGTTAACCTATAGGAAATAAATTTTCAATCAAATTAAAATTATATTTTAATTATTTTAATTTTACTTTTATTAGTAAATAACTAAGTTATTCAATTTTTATATAATAATGAATGCAGGCTTTTATATAATATTATATGTCCCCTCTACCTTTCGTACAGGCCTTGAACAAGAGTTACACAAATTTTGAAGTGTTAATTAAGAATTTGTTCCGCATATAAGGTCCACATAACTGAACTCTACTCCTAACCGAAGACTATACATAATTGTAGATGCCTCAGCCAATCGAACATCAATACTGTCACGATCTGAACTCAAAGCATGTGATCGGTACTAAGGAATGAGAAAGCATAAAGTTATCGAATTCCGTAATAAGCCTTAAAAGAAAAATGCAGAATATTTAAACTTTGAAACCTTACAATAAATAATTAAATCACAATACATATTATCAAACTGATTTTTCTCAATATAATTTAAATCATAATATGAGTGCATAAAAAATAAATAAACATTAGTTATTTATATAATATCTCAGTACATAAATTATAAATACATGAAATCCCAAATAAAGTATGCAGTTATACAATTTTCTCTATTGCGGTACACGTATATAAATACAACACAACTAAGTAGACCTACTTAGAATAGCTGGTGATGAAGCTACATGTCACGACCCAAAATAGGGGCCATGACTGGCGCTAGGGAACGGGAATTCTTTCGAATCCGGAACCCGTAGCAAGCCTAAAAATAAAATAAACATACAATAATAATAATAACAATATCAAATGCAGCGGAAATGAAAATCATAAATATCACAATATCATTTTTACCAACTGGATTTAAATCAAATCTCATCTCATATATATAAATCTTTTAATACAAATCCAGTTTCAAATATAATACAATATCTCACATAAATAAAATACATAAAATCCCACGATTTAATTTACAACTACTGCAGTGTCTAGATTATAAAAATAAGACTCAAGTAAGCAGTTTACATAAAGAAGCCGGGGCGGAAGAAATCCGGCATATCGGCCTGCTACTGAGGTCTGAAGATGTTGACTCTCCTGAAAAATTGTCAACGGAGGGGAGTCAGACCTCACTGAGTGAATTACTATAATATATATACATACACACTAAATGATAATGCATACAATCAACAGTGTATATATAATATGTATATATATAGGCAATTACACACAGATGCAATAAAATCATTTTATATATATATTTTATTGAAAATCATCTTTTATGAAGGATCACATAGAACCCTAGAATATCGCAACCTCGAAAACAGTGTTAGACAACACTCTAGCCATACAGGCTCACTGAATCCAAATATATCCACTTAATCCATTTAGACAGTAAACTGACCCCGAGACACTAAGTCAACCGAGCTCCAGCAGTCTGACTGCCAGTGTGATTGGCCCTGAGACACTTGGTCAACCGAGCTCCAACAATCACACCATCAATCATATCTCACATCACATAAATCAATCCATCCAAATCAATATCCACAAACAAGTTAGTAATATAGCCTAAATGCTATAGGCGTACTGGTACGTACTCGGTCCTAGTGCTGCCCACTAGGTAGCACGTTCTATCGATATCCTTCATTAATAAATATAAAACATTCATTCACAAATAAATGGTGCATTAAATTAAATAAAACAACCATATAAACCATATATATACCGAAAATATACCAAAAGTAAACCAGGTATATTTCGAGTATAAATACGTCAAATAAATCCAATTAAATCATGAATTAAGCTCAAAATATATTTAAAAATATTTTAAATATAATTTATTCATAAAGCATGCATATAATTTAATATATACCAAAAATAAACCAAAAATATACTTAAATACAAATCACGTTATTTATGCATATTTAGTCAAAATGAAACATGTATTTCTAAAATCATGCATCCTAAAGCACATATATATAAAATAGTAACTCACCCTAGTGCGCTCCACGAGACGGGTCCGACGGGCCTGGTCCACTAGCCCTCGGTCTCGGCGCAACTAAACAAGCAATAAATAATAGACATCAGAATAAACCTAACAGAAATCCTAGAATTTGATCTAGAGTATTAAACACAGAATCGATATTAGGGTTCGATCGGATATCACGTTTTACGAGAATTCTACCGAAAATTCGACAGAACCTCCCCTGTAAAATGGACATCTCTCTACTCAAAAGAGTAGAGCCGACCCTGCAAAGAAATACACTTCGAAAAACTACACAGAGCATAATCAAAATCCCACGGTCGGACTCCAAACTACAGTCCACCGACCGGGGTCCACAATCACAGAATAATTCAGGAAATACCAAAAATATCCTTATAACATAGAAATTCATTTTATAGGTAGAAATTACATAATTAACCTTAAAACACAGTAAAAATCGATAAAAACTCATTTTATTAGAAAAACCGTATATTATATATATAATTGAAAATAATTCATGAAAAATAGTTTTAATTAGTTAAAAATACCAAATAATTTATAGAAATCATTTTTATACCTTAAATAACTATTAAAACCAATTAAATTACATTTTTAGCCAATTTAGGGTAAAATTACCAAAATACCCCTATATATATAAATATACTATAATTACTTCAAAAATTCACCAAAAATTATACAATTATCCAAAATTAAATTTCTCAACATATTTGTCAATAATATCAATAATTAAACTCAATTAACCAATTAAATTCAATTAAAAACATAATTAACCCTAATTTCCCAAATTTACATAAACTTCAATAATTCAAAATAAATACTTAGAAATTCATAAAAATTCCAAATAAATTCCTATAATTCATTTAAATGCCTAATTTAACCATAAAACACAGTTTCATAATTTAAATAATTAATTTCCGAAAATTAGAAAATAATATTAAAATATTCAAAAATACCCAAAAATCCAAAAATCTCCAAAAATTCCAAAAAAATTCATACATGTATATTAAGCTACTAGGATAAACATTTGTGAAGGGAGTTTTCATGAATCAATCAATTCGAAGCTCAAAACAATTGAAAACCCTAATGTGGCCGAATTGGAAAAATTCAAAACTAAGCAATTCTAGACCATTTTAGCTCAAACCAAAGCTAGAATCACACTCAACGGAGCTCAAGGAGAAGAAAGAGATCGGCGGTGTCAAAAATGGTGGCCGGAAGAGGAAGAAACGGCAAGGAGAAGGATTTCGGCCAAAAATGGCAGAAACTGAGCAAGCCACTGCCGGAGAAGGCGGCTGGGACGGCGAGGCAGCGGAGGAGAACGACGGCATGCAGGGGAAGGCATTCTGACGGCCGGTGATCGGGTAGCAACGGAGGAGAGGGAAATGGAGGAGAGTCGGGCGCGCGGGGAAGAAGGAAGAAGAAGAAGAAAAAGAAAAAAGAAAGAAAAAAAAAGAAAAAAGAAAAAAGAAAAAGAAAAAAAAAGAAATAATAAAATAATATGTATATATTAAAATATAGTGTATAAATAAAATATGTGAAAAAAATACACACCACATATTATTATATTAATTTAAATAAACAATTAATAATAAAATGATAAAATATTAGGGTAATATATTAAACCCTAATTAAATAAATATTGCACACACATACATGGTGTTTAGTAATTTAAAAATACGTATGAGTTCATGCAAATCTGAAAATATATTTAAAATAATTAATAATAAATTATTTACGTGAAAATTTCCCCGAAAATGCAAGTCCCGGGAAAATTTTACGTAAAGTACTGTAAACAATACACAATAATTAAAACAGATTTTAAATACTTATCAACCTCGTAAAAATATCGTAATATATATACAAAAATTATTAACACTGTATATCTCGGTACAGTGTAAAAATATTTTAAAAATACGGGATATTACACTACACGGCGAAGAGAAGTAGGCCTAATAGAAAACTCCCAAACTCCTGAAAAAATAAGTTAAGGGTAGTTAGACCTCACTGAGTAAGTTAATAAAAAAATGAATATAGTTTGAAAATCTCATTAAAAATAAATGTTTACAGAAATATAGTATAATATAATTTTATTCAAACCATTTGATATACATATAATAAATCCATTTTTAAAAGGGAAGAAATAATTATTTAAATACCTTTTTAAAACGTTTCAATATAAAAATTTGGTAGAACCTGATTTATTAATTTTTATAACAGTCATACGACTCACTTATATTAAAAACTGCTGGATCCCGAGAGCAAAGCATCACCAGGATACACAACCACAATCACATCACTTAATCCAATATCACTGGCGGTGTCCGAGAGCAAAGCATCACTAGACCATTGGCCTCAGTGATTTAATAAATATAATCCAACTATACTGGTGGTGTCCGAGAATAAAGCATCACCAGACCTTTGGCTTCAGTAATATAATTAATATAATTACATTTTACCGGTGCGCACACAGTCCTGATGAAACTCATCAGGTAGCCCGTTTTACCGTGGTCTATTTAAAATAATTGCAAATAAATAAAATAAGGAAAATTATAATAAATAAAAATAAAATAAATCAACTATAAATTAAATAATGCAATATCATATAAAAAAATGCTGACTAGAATCTTATAAAATTAAATTCATCAAAATTTAATATGATTTAAATTAAAAGACCCGACACTCAAATCAAATACTAACTTACAAGATAAAGGCACTCCTCTGACACGTCGTGTCCGACCTTGACTGGTAGACGTGACTGGAGAGGCGGCTAAAAGACAAAAAAGAAAAATGACAATCAAAAAATAGAAACCTAACTTCTAGAGTTTTTAAGGAAGACTCGATTTGAACTCAGAATAACAATTTTAGGATTGACCCGGTGTCACGTTTTATGAGAAATTTATCGAAAATTTGGCAGAATTTTCTTTATAAAACAGGCATCCCTCTATCAAAGTAGAGTCAATCCTGCAAATAAATACACTTCAAAATTTAACAGTGACACAACATCTCGGGTTGGGACCTCGAACTACAAAATTCTGAACCGAGGTTCACTAAAAATACAATTAAGCAAATATTAAATATTAATATAGTAAATCACCAAAAACTATAAAAATTAAAAATAAATCATAATATAATTTATTAAATTTTTAAACACTAAATAAAATTATTTTCCAACATAATTTAATAAAATTTCAATTAATAATATAATATTAATAAAAACTCAACTTTTCAAATATTCAACATAATATAGTTAAATTCAAACTATAATTGCCCAAATAGTTTAAATATACTATACTATTAATTAAAAACTTATTTAAACCATAAAATAATAAATAATTAAATTTTGAATAAATTTTCAAAAATAGTTAGTATTAATTAACTAAAAATAATAAATAACTTATAAAATTATTTTAACATCACATTTTATCTCAAAATTAACTAAAACATAGTATTTAATTATAATATCAACAAAAACATACCCTTTACATATTTTAAAATTCACATAATAATAATAATTTCTAAAAAAATTAAATAAATTTTCAAAAATTATTTTATCACTACTAAAATTACTAACATAATATACTAACACTAATTAACTCAAATATTCAACCAAAAATAATTAATTAATCACATTAACAAAATATACATAAAACTTAAAATACCTAAATAAATATATAAAATTTCCACAAAAACCAATTTAATTAATCTAAATTAATTTTGATAAACTCTTAACCAAAATTAACCCCAATTAATTTAGATCCACTAATATAAGTATAGATCAACTCAAAAATTAACCACATAATTAAAATAAAATTCTAGGTAATTAGTAAATATAATAAAAATCAACAAAAATATTAAATCAACACAAAATCAAATAAATCAACTAACAACAGCCCTAAACAACTAAAAATCAACCTGAAAACTAACTAAGATCAACCTAACAACTAACTGAAATCAACTAGAAATCAACTACAACAATTCTAACTAACTAACCTAGAACTCACTTACAACAGAAATTCAGATGCAGAGAGGAGCTACTGAAGGAACCAGAGCTGCTGATCTGCTGCTGCCTCACGCTGCCAGACCTGCTGCTGTTGCCTTCTTCACGCTGCGCTACAGAGATGACAAGAAAGGAAGGAGAAGCAGATGGAGAAGGAACGGGGTGGTTATGACTGCATCCAGCAGGTTGGGAGGCTACTGGTGGTGGAAGAAAAGGAGATAGTAGCAAGGGAAGAAAAGAAAAAAAAACAGCAAGGAAGGGGAAAATTTTTTTGACCTGTTTATGAGGTTTTTGACCAACTCTTTTTGGTCTATATATATATATATACACACACAACAATAATACTAATACTAGCACTAGTTAAAATAATTTTACGAATAATAATAATAAATAATAATAATACCATGAATAAAATATTAGAATAATTAAAATAATAAAGTATGTGCATAAATAAAAATGATGTAAAAATAATAATATAATTAGTTCTCGAATAAAATTTTAAATTTAGTACTTAAATATAATAATTTTAATCTCACAATTATAACAATATAAAATAAAAATAATTAATATTATTAAAATTTCAATATTTACATAAAAAAAATATATAGTTTAAAAATATTCAAAATATTACAAATACACCTGTGAATGAATTTTCCAGCAAAAAGACTTGTTCAGAGCATCCCTTCCTATGCCAATCGATTACTGCTGAAGTATGACTTCATAGCATTCTCTTGCCTCCATTACTGTTGCATCCGAGTTAATTTTTAAAGTCAGACCTTGTAGTGGACGTCTTTTCATTCCTAGGAACTATTATAAGTGAATGCTCTAAAGTCTGACGTCAATTCCGGTAGCCATGAAACATCCGTTGAGCTATTGATAACACAATTTCAATCGAAAAATTTGAAGAACCATGAGATGAGCTCTTAGACCAACATGAGATGCAAGCCATATTCTACGATTCCATAAACAATCCTTGAAACTGTGTAAGAATAAATAACTAAATGTTTCATATATAAATGAAAAAATCAATTGAATCGTAATATATACTAAATAAATAATTAAATATATTATTGTTATTATTATTATTATTATTATTATTAAATAAAAGTAATTTTATAATCCTAATTTTTTTATTATTAAAAAATACATATCTAAATAGATGATTAATTTTATTTTTATTTTTTAAAAAATATTCAAACAATTTAAGCATTTTTATTATTATGAACTCTATTTATACATAAAAAATAAACCTCAAGTTTAAAAAAACTACAAAATAACCATAGAATTAGTGGCTAGTGCGTTTCAAAAATATGTGTTTATAGCTATAGCTAGAGATAGATCATGAGAAGAAATTAAATAATATGAAAAATGCATATCTAAATAAATGATTAATTTAATTTTTTTCTAAAAAAAATTCAAACAATTTAAGCATTTCTATTATTATGAACTTCATTTATACATAAAAAATAAACCTCAAATTCAAAAAACTATAAAATAACCCTAAAATTGGTGGCTAGTGTGTTTCGAAGAATAAAAAAGTTATAAAATAAATATGTGTTTATAACTATAGCTAGAGATATATAATGAGAAAAAATTAAACAACATGTGTTTTTGTAACATCCCGTGTTTTTAAAATATTTTTACACTGTACCGGGATATGCAATGTTAATAATTTCTGTATATTATATGATATTTTTACGAGTTAATATGTATTTAAAACCTATTTTAATTACTGTGTATTATTTTCAGTGTTTTACGTAAAATTTTCCCGGGACTTATATTTTCGAGGAAATTTTCACGTAAACAATGTAATATTAATTATTTTAAATATATTTTCGGACTTGCATGAACTCATACGTATTTTTAAATTATTAAATAAAGTCTGTGTGTGTATATTTAATTAATTGGGGTTTATTATTACCCTAATATTTTATTAATTATTTATTTATTTTATTGTTATTTAATTAATTTTATTTAATATAAATTATTAAAATATTAAATTTTATGTGTGTGGTACATAGTTGATGTGTGTAATTTAATATATAGTATAAAGTATATATATATACATATATACATCAAAAATCAAAAGAATTGGAAAATTACCATTTTGCCCCCCGAGTCTTCTTCTTCCTCCCGATCCTTCTCCTCGCCGTCCGGTCGCTGCTACTGCCGTTTCTTCACCGTGGGTGTGCCGTCCGGTGTGCCACCGCCTTCCCCAACCATTTTCGTCGCCTGAGGTAGCCGTTTCCGGCACCTGGAAGTCGATTTTGGCCGGAGAAGCCGAAAATCGATCCACCGTCGATCACGCCGATTCCGGCCACCGTTTTCAACACCGCCGGTCTCTTTCTTCTCCTTGAGCTCCGGTGAGTGTGATTCTAGCTTTGGTTTGAGCTAAAATGGTCTAGAATTGCTTAGGTTTCGATTTTGTCAATTTCGGCCTATTAGGGTTTTTTGATTTTTTTGAGCTTCTAATTGATTGATTCATAAAAAATCCCTTCACAAATGTTGTTCCTAGTAGCTCAATATACATGTATGAATTTTTGTAGAATTTTTGGAGATTTTTTGGATTTTTGGGTATTTTTGAATATTTTAATATTATTTTCTAATTTTCGGAAATTAATTATTTAAATTATGAAATTGGAGTTTATGGTTGAATTAGGTGTTGAAATGAATTATAGGAATTTATTTGGAATTTTTATGAATTTCTAAGTAATTATTTTGAATTATTGAAGTTTATGTGATTTTGAGAAATTAGGGTTAATTGTGTTTTATTTGAATTTAATTGGTTAATTGAGTTTAATTATTGATATTATTGATAAATATGTTGAGAAAATTAATTTTTGGATAATTTTATAATTTTTGGTGAATTTTTGAAGTGATTTAAGTATATTTATATATATAGGGGTATTTTGGTAATTTTACCATAAATTGTCTAAAAATGTAATTTAATTGGTTTTAATAATTATTTAAGGTATAAAAATGATTTCTACAAAATATTTGGTATTTTTAACTAATTAAAACTATTTTTCGTGAATTATTTTCGATTATATATATAATATACGGTTTTTCAAATAAAATGAGTTTTTATTGATTTTTACAGTGTTTTAAGGTTAATTATGTAATTTCTACGTATAAAATGTATTTCTATGCTGTAAGGATATTTTTGGTATTTCTGGAATTGTTATGTGATTGTGGACCTCGGTCGGTAGACTGTAGTTTGGAGTCCGACCGTGGGATTTTGATTATGTCTTGTGTAGTTTTTCGAAGTGTATTTCCTTGCAGGGTCGGCTCTACTCTTTTGAGTAGAGAGATGTCCGTTTTACAGGGGAGGTTCTGTCGAATTTTCGGTAGAATTCTCGTAAAACGTGATATCCAGTCGAACCCTAATTCTGTTTCCATATTTTAATACTCTAGATTGAATTCTAGGATTTCTGTTAGGTTTATTCTGATGTCTATTATTCATTGTTTGTTTAGTTGCGTCGAGACCGAGGGCTAGTGGACCAGGCCCGTCGGACCTGTCTCGTGGAGTGCATTAGGTGAGTTACTATACTATATATATATACTTAGGATGCATGATTTAGAAATGCATGTTTTATGTTGATTAAATATGCATGAATAATTTGATTATTTCTTAAGTTTATATTAAGTATATTTTTGGTATATAATAAATTATATACATGTTTTGTAAATAAAATATACTTAAAATGTTTTTGAATATATTTCTAGCTTAATTTATAATTTGATTGAATGCATTTGACGTATATATACTCGAAATATGCCTGGTTTACTTTTGGTATATTTCTGGTATATATATGGATTATATTGTTATTTCATTTACATTCATGCATCATTTATTTTTGTGAATGAATGTTTTATATTATTTATTAATGAAGGATATCGATAGAATGTGCTACCTAGTGGGCAGCACTAGGACCGAGTACGTACCGGTACGCCTATAGCTTTAGGCTATAATACTAACTTATTTGTGGATATTGATTTGATTATGATTATCGATATGTGAGATGTGGTTTGTGGGTGTGATTGCTGGAGCTCAGTTGACCAAGTGTCTCGGGGCCAATCACACTGGCAGTTAGACTGCTGGAGCTCGGTTGACTTAGTGTCTCGGGGCCAGTCTACTGTCTAAATGGATTAAGTGGATATATTTGGAATAAGTGAGCCTATATGACTAGAGTGTTGTTTAACACTATTTTCTGAGGTTGCGTTATTCTAGGGTTCTATGTGATCCTTCATAAACTGGGATTTTAAAAAAATATATATATAAAAATGATTTTCTGCATCTGTGTGAAATTGCCTGTATATATACATATTACACATATACTATTGATTGTATGCATTATCACTTAGTGTATATGTATATATATTATAGTAATTCACTCAGTGAGATCTGACTCCCCTCCGTTGACTATTTTTCAGGAGAGTCAACTTCTTCAGACCTCAGTAGCAGGTCGATACGCCGGATTTCTTCCGCCCCGGCTTCTTTATGTAAATTATCTACTTGAGTCTTATTTATTTTATCTAGACACTGCAGTAGTTGTGAATTAAAGTATTGGATTTCATGTATTTTATTTAAAGAGATGTATTATGTTGAAACTGGATTGTATTAAAGAGATTTTATATATGTGATGAGATTTGATTCAAATCCAGTGATGAAGTGTTATTATTATATTTATGATTTTTATTTCCGCTACATATTATATGGTTATTGTAATTATTGCATGATTTATTTTATTTTTTAGGCTTGCTACGGGTTCCGGATTCGAAAGAATTCCCGTTCCCTAACGCCGGTCATGGCCCCTGTTTTGGGTCGTGAAAGTTTTCAAATTCTATTAGAAATCAAAATTTGCAAGCTCAATGGAAAAAAAAAACATGCATTAGTATTGGAAGGTCATAACATGAAATTATAATAAAAACAATACATGCAAATTAAAAAAAAAATCAGTTTGTCATTAAAACATTTCTATATATAGTCAAAATCAATCAAAACATGCATTAAGTAGATTTCATCAAATATAAAAACTATAAACTTTTTGAAAATATTTTCAAATGATGCAATTATAAAACAAAGTACTTGCCTTTTATATACTTAATTTAATAGTTGATTATAATTCAGGTAGGAATCTATAATCTAAATATAATTGTATTTAATATATTTAAACATTAATCCTAATTTAAATAGCAATCCTATAAAATAGAAGTTAACCTAATTAAAATAGGAAATAGACTTTTAATTAAATTTAAATTATATTTTAATTAATTTAATTTACTTTTATTCGTAAATGATCAAATTATCCAATTTTTATATAATAATAATTGAAATTTTTTTCGTAATTTTGCTTGTCCCCCTCCTTGTACATTTATATATACTAGTAAATAACCACGTGTTTCACACGTGAACAAAAAATTTATTAGACTCGTGATATATAGTAAATAAATAAATAAACATATTATTATTATTAAATAAGGTTTCAAAAATTGTAAAAATGTTATTTATTTAGCAATTTAATATTAACTTAATATAGTTATAATTTATTACAACTTTTTTGTTTCTTCAATATTTTTAATATTAATAATTTTATATACTAAAAAATTAATTTAATGTAATTTTTTAAGTTCAACAAATAATTAATTGATAAATATTAATTAATTTAATTGTAACTCTTTTTTGTTAAATTTTATAAAAATATCTAAAAACGATAATTATACTACTTTTATCACAGACAATATATTTTCAAAAAAATTATATAATTAAAATAAGAATCATACTGTCACGACCCAAAACAGGGGTCATGACCGACGCTAGGGAACGGGAATTCTTTCGAATTCGGAACCTGTAGCAAGCCTAAAAATAAAATAAAACATGCAATAGTAATAACAACAATATATAATGCAGCGGAAATAAAAATCATAAATATCATAATAACATTTGCACCAACCGGATTTAAATCAAATCCTCATCATTTCATATATATATAAACTCTTTTAATACAAATCTAGTTCAAATATAATACAACATCTCTTTAAATATTTAATGACTAATGTAGTGTTTAGATAAAATAAAACTTAAGACTCAGAGAAGCAGTTTACACAAAGAAGCCGGGGCGGAAGAAATTCGGCGTACAGGCCTACTACTGAGGTCTGAAGATGATGACTCTCCTGAAAAATTAGTCAACGGAGGGGAGTTAGACCTCACTGAGTGAATTACTATAATATATATACATGCATACTAAATGACAATGCATACAGTCAACAATATATATATAATATGTATATATACAGGCAAATTCACACAGATGCAGAAAATCATTTTTTGTTTATATATTTTATTGAAAATCATCTTTTATGAAGGATCAAATAGAACCCTATGATATCGAAACCTCAATCAGTGTTAGACAACACTCTAGCCATACAGGCTCACTTAATCCAAATATATTCACTTATTCCATTTGGATAGTAGACTGGCCCCGAGACACTAAGTCAACCGAGCTTCAGCAGTCTGACTGCCAGTGTGAATGGCCCCGAGACACTTGGTCAACCGAGCTCCAACAATCACACCTCCAAACCATATCTCACACATCAAATAATCATATTCCATCAATATCCACAAATGGTTAGTAATATAGCCTAAATGCTATAAGCGCACCGGTACGTACTCGGTCCTAGTGCTGCCCACTAGGTAGCACGTTCTATTGATATCCTTCATTAATAAATGTAAAACATCCATTCACAATAAATGATGCATGAATTTAAATAAAATAACAATATAAACCACATATATACTGGAAATATACCAAAAGTAAACCAGGTATATTTCGAGTATATATACATCAAATAAATTCAATCAAATTATAAATTAAGCTAGAAATATATTTAAAAGCATTTTAAATATAATTTATTAATAAAACATGCATATAATTTAATGTATACCGAAAATAAACCAAAAATATACTTAAATACTAATCACGTTATTTATGCATATTTAATCAAAATAAAATATATATTCTAAAATCATGCATCCTAAAGCACATATATATAAAATAGCAACTCACACTTAGTGCGCTCCACGAGATGGATCCGACGGGCCTGGTCCACTAGGCCTCGGTCTCGGCACAACTAAACAAACAATAACGACAAAAATCAGAATAACCCTAACAAAAATCCTAGGACTCGATCTAGAATATTAAACACAGAATCGAAATTAGGGTTCGACCGGATATCACGTTTTACGAGAATTCTATCGAAAATTCGATAGAACCTCCCCTGTAAAACGGACATCTCTCTACTCAAAGAGTAGAGCCAACCCTACAAAGAAACACACTTCGAAAAACAAGCTCAACCACTCATTCACAACCCCTCGGTCAGACTCCAAACTACAGTCTGTCGACCGGGGTCCACAAACACAGAATAATTTTAAAAATACCAAAAATACCCTTATAACATAGAAATTCATTTTATAGGTAAAAATTACATAATTAACCTTTAAACACAATAAAAACCGATAAAAACTCATTTTGTTAGAAAAATCGTATATTATATATATAATTGAAAATAATTCACGAAAATTAGTTTTAATTAGTTAAAAATACTAAATAATTTTTAGAAATCATTTTTATACCTTAAATAACTATTAAAACCAATTAAATTACATTTTTAACCAATTTTGTGTAAAATTACCAAAATACTCCTATATATATAAATATACTAAAATTACTTTAAAAATTCACCAAAAATAGTATAATTATCAAAAATTAATTTTCTCAACATATTTATCAATAATATCAATAATTAAACTCAATTAACCAATTAATTTCAATTAAAAACATAATTAACCTAATTTTCCCAAAATTACATAAACTTAAATAATTCAAAATAAATACTTAGAAATTCATAAAAATTCCAAATAAATTCTTATAATTCATTTCAACACCTATAATTATCATAAAACACAATTTCATAATTTAATTAATTAATTTTCGAAAATTAGAAAATAATATTAAAATATTCAAAAATACCCAAAAATCAAAATAATCTCCAAAAATTCTAAAAAAATTCATACATGTAGATTAAGCTAAGGGGAACAACATTTTTGAAGGGAGTTTTCATTAATCAATCAATTTGAAGTTCAAAAAAATCAAAAACCCTAATATGGCCGAAATCAAAAATTCAAAACCTAAGCAAATCAAAACCATTTCAGCTCAAACCAAAGCTAGAATCACACTCACCGGAGCTCAAGGAGAAGAAAGAGACCGACGGTGTCGAAAACGGTGGTCGGAATCGCGAGATGAGAAGAAATGAAGCTTTCGATCGGAAATGGAGGAATTGGAGCTAGCCGGCACCGGGGAAGGAGGTTAGGGGCAGTGGAGCAGCTGGAGAAGACGGCGACACGCAGGGGAGGCACTCTGACGGCCGGTGATCGGAGTAGCAGCGGGGAGAGGAAGATGGAGGAGGGTCGGGCTCGGGAAGGAAGAAGAAGAAAAGAAAAGGAAAGGAAAAGAAAAGAAAAAGAAAAAGAAAAAGAAAAAAGAAAAAAGAAAAAAGAAAAAAGAAAAAGAAAAGAAAAAAAATAATTTTAAATAAAATATTTGGGAAAAATCTCACACCACACATTATTATAATAATTTATAATTTAATAATAAATAAAATAATTAAATAACAATAAAATTAATAAACAAATAACAAAATATTAGGGTAATAAATTAAACCCTAATTAAATAAATATATACACACATAGGCTTTATTTAGTAATTTAAAAATACGTATGAGTTCATGCAAGTCTGTAAATATATTTAAAATAATTATTAATAAAATATTTACGTGAAAATTTCCCCGAAAATATAAGTCCCGGGAAAATTTTACGTAAAGGACTTTAAATAATACACAATAATTAAAATAGGTTTTAAATACATATCAACTCGTAAAAATATCATAGTATATATACAAAAATTATTAACATTGTATATCCCAGTACAGTATTAAAATATTTAAAAACACGGGATATTACACATACTTTCAATTAAATTACAATTATGTGTTAATTAATTTCATGTTTATTAGAGATAAAATAGAAGTTAACCTAATTAAATTATGAAAATGCACTTTCAATTAAATTAGAATTACACATTAATTTAATTTTATTAGAGATAAAATAGAATACATACTTTCAATTATATTATAATTATATTTTAATTAAATTAATATTTATCAGATACAAAATAGAAGTTAATCTCATTAGAATAAAAAATATACTTTCAATTAAATTAGAATTTTTGTTAGAGATATGATAGAAGTTAACCTAATTAAAATAGGAAATATACTTTCAATTAAATTAGAATTATATTTAGTTAATTTAATTTTTATTAGAGATAAAATAGAAGTTAACCTAATTAAAATAAAAAATAGATTTTCAATCACACTAAAATTATATTTTAATTAATTTAATATAATTTTTATTAGTAAGTGACTAAATTATCTAATTTTTATATAATAATTAGTGAAAACTGTTTCATAATTTTGTCTTTCTTCCGTTTTTTAACTTGATAATGTTTTGTCAATTTCAATTGAAAGAGTAATGGATTGAGACACAAAAGCTATAGTTTCCTGGGTTATTTTGAATGTATGTTTTAGATACAATGAACGAATGAAATATATATATACACATGTATATGCAACACAAACATATCCAATAGTATATATAAAGACACAAAAAAAAAATGTTATGCTTATTAAAAGAAAGAAAGAAACGAAATAGACATACATAAATTAAAAATAGTTAATTAACAATTAGTGTTAATGTAGATTTTGCTCTTTGTTTCTTAATATACTTTAATCACTACACAATAAACCTAAAGCAGCCACTAAGCCTGCCGAAGTGGCACATCAACAAAGGCTAATTCTACAGAATTAAATTATTGGTGGGGATTGCTTTATTTTTATTTTATTTTTTAAAGATTACTAAATCTCTTTACTTTAAATGGAAGAATTAGAAGCGGTTGGTATCGTTGGATCGAACCTCTATTCTTCATCAAATACCTTAATCTCGTAATAGGATGTTTTACCATCTATTATAATCTATTGTAAGCGAGTTAGACATTATTTTAATTATTCCAAATGAACCAGAATAGGATCATCATATAATCAATTTATTATTTTATTACAAATACTATGGTTGGATGGTCGGTGGTTTTTTTTTTTATTGTGCTCATAATATAATGAAGAATTTTCTATTACCGTCTTTTATATCATTAACATAATAATAACTTATATAATATTTACTATTTTAAATTACCATTTCGAAAAGTGTAATTTATATTCCTATGGTAATAAAATAAAAAAGATAGTATAGAATTTTTTATAATTTAGGATGTATGTAGCATTAAGTTCACTGAAATATACGACAAAAGCTTTAGTGATTGACAGATGGTAAAGGGCATATAGATTTATCACGTTATATACAGAACAACAAGATTGGTGGGTCAGTGCAAATCATAAAAATTTTTATTTTTTTTTAAATTTTAAATTCAAATTTTATATATAAAAGAAATGAATCTTAAAAAAAACTTTACTTGAAGCCACCTTGAATTTAAAAAAAATTAAAATCCTTATTTCGACATCAAATATCAGATAAAAAGAATAATTATTTTCTAAATAAAGAACATATCTATTGTCGCCTAAAAGAACCAAAATGAACATCTGTTGTCGCATGCTTTGTCTTTTATCTTGATTTCATTGGTTGAGCTGCGAAAAAGATTCCATGCTCATCAATTCCAAATTTCCAATTACCTAAACACAAGATTAAGATCCACAATTAATTTTGACATTTGATGAAGATACCCAATTAAGCAAATATATTAACAATTCCACACAAGCACATGCATAATGCTGGTTGCTAGCTGCTAATCTCCAATATATTCTAACAACCACAAAACTTGGAACTGCCATTATTATTAATCTGTTTGTTCTGTTGACTTAATCCTACTACTCCCATTTCCAAACTGTAACTTGAGAAGTTTACATGCCCTTGTCAAGCCCTAGTGGTCCACTGTAAGCAAGAAATAATCATTTCCGACAGAGAAACGAATCTTAATTTAAAAAAAAAAAAATTGAAGTGGAAACTATAGTATATTCTAAGAGATTCTCTAATGACTCTAATTGATATTCCAGGATTAATTAAAAAAATGTTTATGTCAGGTACAAGGTTACTACTATTGCTGCTTGCATTAAAAATTTTCTTCTGTCGATCCTATCATAGACCATGCGCACTGTTACACCCACTAGCATTTGCTGATTATTTTAATGAAAGGATTCATTAATGTTGGCAAATGGTCAATGAAAGAGTTAACTGGACTGCAATGATTTATTATTACTAGGTTTCATGTTACTATCACCATTATATAACTCAAGTTACTACAAAAGTGCAACATGAGTTTAAATTCATCAGTGGTTTTGGTGGTACTGAAATCTTCTTCAAAATTATAAACTTTTAATTTTAAACTTGAAAAATAATCCAATACAATAATCATTATTAAAATTAACTTTAGAATTCTAATTTTAAAATTTATAAATTTTGTTAATTATTATTTTAATTAACAAGAGATTGAATAAAATGGACTGTAAAATAAAAGACAATCCATTCACTTTAAATTAGGTAAAAATTAATTTTGAAACTTATAAATTTTATTAGTTATTAAGATAAAAAGAAGCAATCTTTGACGTTTGTTGTTTAATTACTAACTAAGTAATGCATATGTTCTATGCCTCAACAACACATTTGAACTTATGAAGTATGAGCCATGACTTCACATATCCAAAGTCATATCACAAATAAACATTCAACAATTGTTAGGACAATATGTATACACAGTTGTTTTAAATAGTTATTAAAAAGGTTTTATCATTTTTTTAATTATATTCAAATCGACTAAATTAGTTAGAGTTTAATAAATTCTAGATATTTATAGTCGATACTAAAAAAACTCTTGCTGTCATATAGGATGATGCAATCTGAAGTAAAACCCAAGCCATGATATAAAAATTAATTTTATTTACTAAGGTAAAGTTTGGTTTAGATCAACTTCAAGGCATGATGCACATACAATAAAATAATCCTTAACTTTAAACTTATAAAAAGATGTTTAGTCTAAGGTTATTGGTGAACATTAAAGAGTAAAACAGTAAGCTGGTGTGGAAAAGGCTCCTTCTTGTGTGGTTTGCATCATGAAAGCTTTAGATACTTAAATAAAATTATTATAGTTTTCCCTATAAGCATCCATTGTTCTCATTTGAAGCTTACTCCTAATTGGTTCTCTCTTTGAAAGTATCACTAGACATTGTTGTCAATGTTAGCAGACCAGGTCCACATAAACCTTCCTGTAATAGAAATTAAAAATTAAAATAAATTAATTTTTTTTGAAAAATGTAATTGGTACATCATCACGCACATTTAATATAAAAATCTACTTAATCAATTTTTCACATGTTATATTAAATAATACCACATGAATTACGATTATCATGTGATACGTATATACGTATATATTTGTACATTTAATGAATATAAGAAAAAGAATATTGAAGTTTGACTTTGAGCATCAAGATTAGGCTGAAATAGAAGGACCAAGTTCTTTTTGCATCAAGAAAAATAATGGACGACAATAATATTATTGGAGCTAGTGGTTCAGGTGATGATGGTGGCATCATCAAGGAGCAAGAGAAGTTGCTGCCAATAGCCAACGTTGGGCGGATCATGAAGCAAATTTTGCCACCCAATGCGAAGATCTCCAAAGAAGCGAAAGAAACAATGCAAGAATGCGTATCAGAGTTTATTAGCTTTGTTACAAGTGAAGCATCAGAGAAGTGTAGGAAGGAAAGGAGGAAGACTGTGAATGGAGATGATGTCTGCTGGGCTATGGGAGCTTTAGGTTTTGATGATTATGCAGGACCTCTAAAAAGGTACTTGCAAAGATATAGAGAATTAGAAGGAGATAGATCTAATCAAGAAAAGTCTGTCAGTAGCAATACTGAGGAAAGAGATCATCAAGGATCTTCTTCATATAGAAATAACCAAAGGAATATTGATTAAATAGCTTCATTGTTACCTAGCTTTACTTGAAGGCTTTTTTAATCAAGGTTTAGAGATGAGATTAGGCTACGATTTTGATTTCTAGCTCACCCATGATTTGATTATAATATTGGTGTTTTTTATGGGTTATTTCTTCTTCTTCTTTTCTTTTATTTTCCCCTTCTTTTCATTGAAGAAAAATTTTCAATTTCAACAAGTTCGAGATCGAGTTCAAAAGGATGCAAATTGATTTTAATCCTTTTGATTTGATTCAAATTGATTTCACTAATGCGTAAACCAAAGGGAGTTCTGCTAAAAAAGCACACATTTGCAAATCTTGATTTGATGAATGGCTTATCTGGGGCATTCTGCAAATTAACAAGAATAATGGAACAGAAAAAGGTCAGTACTCTATCACTTCAATCTTTGAATTTTATTCAAGAAATTGCTTAATTCTTGTCTATATGATACTGCATATGTTAAAGATTAATTATGGGTAGTTTGACTAATAAAATCATTTTTTGTGAAGTGTTAGTTCAACAATTATTTCTTTCCTTTTCTTTTTGCTACTTTGATTTCATCTATCTTTCCTTGTTAAAGACAATTTCAGAAGTATTCATGAACAGTTCGACATGAAAACATACCAAGAACATTGACCAATATCCATGGAGAGATGTTAAAGAAAACGTTAAAAGTGTACTTAACTTGTCTAGGGTTTGGGTTTCTTTTTAACCAGGGATTTGGGGATGTGGGGGCCACTATTGGTTTAATTAATTGAATAACTTAGGTTTAGGTACACTCTGTCTAACTTAAAAAGCATAATAGTTTTGAAATGTTAGGTACGTTGACATTAATTTACTGTATCATAGCAACTATATAAATTGGATCATCTGCTATCCTTTCATAAGTAATAATTAGGAGTTTCTTTTCCCACTTGAATTCAACCAAAAAAAAAAAAAAAAAAAAACTAGAAATTAGGTTTTTTCTTGGTTTTGTATATATTTTTTGTATCAAAACTTGAAGCTTTTTTTTTTTAGATTAAAATTATCTTAACTCAATTGGGGATTTCAATGGATTCAAGCTGTGACCACCCTTTTCAAGATCAGACAGTATGGAAGACAAAAATATTTACCTTTGAGGCATCAGCCAATTGTACTTCTTTTCCGTACAAAAGTCTTCTATGAAAAATATTATATAAGATTTTTATTGTAGAAGAAAGTCCCAAGCTCCTTAATTTCCTTATCCTGATTATGCTACTTAATTTTGCTATTAAACACCCAAATGGAAGACCCACTTAATCAATTTCTTGGCTTGTAGAATTAGACTGAAAAATATGACAATTATAATGCAAACATTTACATATTTCATGAGATAGTGTGAGTTAAATGTGACAATTTTGGAAGCTTTAGTTCGTGGGCTATGTGTGTGTATATATATATATATATTGTTGACACTCCTCATCCTGTACTTATTTATAATGTGTTTAGTATAAATGAATTTTACAAAATTTTATAAAATTCATTTATATATGTTTGGTTCAAATGAATTTTGTATAGAATTTGTTTGCAATTCCAAATTTTTAAATTTGTGGAAGTGATTATAACTAAACTAAATTCTATTAAAATAGTTAGAATTTCCAAATGAATTCTACAAAATTTAAGTCTATACTTTTAAATAACTAAAATATCTCTCCTTATTTTTATTTCAAAAACATCTTTATATTTAAAAGGGTATTGTTAACAAAAACTTTAAATTTTTCTTGGTGATGAATAAAGCAAGATTAATGAGAGCATATGCAGACATCTAGATCATGAAGCTGTAAGGCATGTTTATTATTCGTAAGATTTCACAGGATTAGATCTCCTCTCTCTGTTATCTGCTATAAGTATATGTATGTATAGTACATGATCTTGCACTTGTAGTAGCTGCATAAACGCAGAAAGTGCAAGGCAAGAAGTGAACCAAGCTTCTCTTACAGCTGACTGAACATAACTATTTCTTGACATGAAATCATATGTTGATTTTATATCCTCTTTCACTTCTAGCTTACATGTTTGATAAATGAGATGACCTTGCCACATACAAATTGGAAAGATGATGTTTCTTATTAATTATAAGCTTTCTGCTTTCATTTTTATTTGAATTAGACATTGAAACTTAGAGGTTTGATGGCAAGACTGATTTTTATTGTTTTATTTATTTTCATATACATGTACGTTAATGACTATATTTGTTGTACGGGTAATAATACAGGTGGCAAGTCCTGATGTAAATAGTGCGTCATGGTTCGCATGAAATTACCCAATTACTTCATAGACTTTTTGGTAATCTTAAAAAATATAGGAACAATCTATTAATTTCACATGGATTACGGTACACTATTCACGTCGCAACCCACATAATATATAATTACTTGTATACAAATACATTTGATATGATATGATATGGCCGTTAAGCCTTCCTCACCCAACAATGCCTATTTTGCATTAACGCAAATTGAAACTTGCTTTTCAATTAATTTGAATTCCTGTAAAATAAAAGTTGTCAATAATAACCACTTGACACTAGATGTCGCTTACGAAATAAGCCGATTAATTAACGTGTTCTTATTTTTGGCTGTATTGAATACTTTTCAAAATTAATTCATAATTATAAGTTCATCTTTTGATTTATTTGTAAATGAATGCGGTCGGTTCGAAGGGATTAGGGTTCAGCTCTCTAGACAGTTACAATCACAATAAGAAGTCAGCCATGCACTATCGCTTCACTCGTTACTTTAGTTCGACAAGGACAAGCTGATCACTTGCTAGGATAGTCCTTAGGTTCTTTCTTATCAAGCTTAATTAACTTAAACATGGTTTGATTAAACTGGCTATCTATATATAAGATGCCGTGATCATCTTCACTACTTCAGAGTCCTTATTCCCCTATTCATCAATTTGCTTTTCATATAATCTTGAGGAGGCAATCTAATTACCATGTTATCAACCACACTTTGAACTCATTCTTGAACACAGTACTATATATAGAATTTCACAATATAGTACATTGCAAATTGTCATCTAATGAACTACCATGTATAACATGTATAAGATCTTCAAAGAATCAACACTCACCAAAGGTTTAAGTCATCTAAAGAACCAAGCATTTTTTAAGCAAGCTATATGAAGAGATGAGACAAACAAAACAATTGAATGAAGAGATAAGAGTACTCTCGAACGACATAATGTTTGAATATTGGACATTGTTTTGCATTGAACTCTATGAAGGTAAAATTATCAGAGTTGAGCTTGTCATGTTTGCAACTTATCCCGGTTGCTTGATCCAGACCCCCAGCCAACTGGGTCAAGCTAAATGCGGATGGAGCCTTTGCATAGGACTCTTTCACTGCTACAGCAGGAGGTGTATTGCGGGATCTAATGGAATGTGGTTATCAGGCTTTGCTGTAAAGCTTGGTTCATGTTCGGCCTTAGATGCGGAGTTATGGGGCATTTATGAAGGCCTCAAAATGGCATGGGATATGGGTTTCAAGCAAGTTCAGGTGGAAAGTGACAGTGAATGTGCTGTGAACATGCTGACTAAGGAGCCTTTCAGTCATAATTGTCATGGTCATCTTCTTCAAAATATTAGGACTTTGCTTAGGATGCAGTGGACTGTGCAGATCAAGCATGTGTTCAGGGAGGCGAATTTTGTGGCCAATAGACTTGCAGCGATGGCGAGGAATCTTCAGTTGGGGTGCCATAGTCTCCAGCAGCCGCCTATGGAGATTATGCAGTGGCTTTTGCATGACAGATGTGGTGTTAGTTATAGCAGGGGTGTTCCCATCTAGTTTTTTGTTCTGTCCAGGCTTTTTTGCCTCCCTCTTAAGTTAAAAAAAAAAAAAAAAAAAGTGGCCTCGGAGACGAACACCCAATCTCCAGGAGACCATGGACTATAAATCATGGTTGTCACCTTCCTTACTCTTACTATATAGCTATATATGTAAAAGTAAATGAGCATGACTGTCACTAACTTAAAACAAAGGAGAAAATAATGTTCAGTTAGTGAAACAAAAAGACCAAAAATATTCTATTGGAATAATATCAGAGCATGAAGACTATTCTTCTTTGTTTAGAATGAATCCGGTTGAGATGTTTTTTTATGATTATATATATGCAGATGATGATAAGCAATTCTTTTTTAGAATGAAAATTTCTTACCTACTTAATGTATATAGCGTCCAGTTTTTGACAAATATATAAATTGAATTGCTGGCATGAAAAGAATAAAATCAATTGAATTTATTAATTTTTTAACATCAAATTAATCGTGTTAATTGATTATGTAAATTAATTAAAGTCCCATGTATGTTCATATTTTTGTTTGACCAGCTTTACAAACTATAGGAAAATACATATAATTGAAGAAAAAAACCAATCACACACCAGAGCTCACAAATATCATATTAGACATAACATTATTATTTACTACATATTATATATATGACTATACGTGTTGCAACTCACAATAATTGCAAACTGCAAAGCAAAACTAATTTTTTGGGCATAAAACATAGGAGTAGGACAAAATTGGAAATTTGTACCAGCCACAACAGACTATAGTTGTCGCTGGTTGTAACATAAGGAATTATCATCTACATATGTATATATATTTCCTTTATAAATTTTAGGTTAATTACACATGAGGTTAACAAATTTTATACTAAATTTCATTTTGATATATAATTTTGATTTATATCTTTTTTATTATAAAAAATTGATTGTAATTACATTGAAAAGTCATCCTTAATAATTTTGGCTAATTTATATGACATGATACACTAAAATTACTACATTACAGTGTAACTCAACAATAATTGGTTTGTCATACTGTTTACGTTACATTCTTTACAAGACTATTGACCATAATTTCACTTTATTATAAATTTTTTATTTTTTTACATTCAATCTTATAAAATATAATCAACAATCTAATTATGAAGTCAACCAACTCAATAATTTTTTTAATGTGACAATTTCAGTGTGTCAGATCATTTAAATTAATATAAATTATTTTGGGTGACTTATATGTGTAATTAAAATCAAGGTTTAATAACAAAAAAAAAAAAAATATACAAATTAAAACTATATAACTAAAATAAATTTTAGTGTCAAGTTTGGTAACTTTGATACAATTTACCCATATTTTTTTTATAAATATAAGGCATAATGTACTATATAATTAAACTTAATTATACATCATAGGTCATGGCTATTTTAAGTAAATACTTGCGAGGAACCAAGAAAACTTCATCTGGCTGCCTTACACACCTGCTTAGCCAATTGTAGAGGTAATCAATGGTAAATTTCTTGAGTATTGATAATCCATTTGAAGCCATCACAACACATCGGAAGATCATCTCGCCATGCTTTACTCTTTGAAACAAGAATCGTTCCTCAGTGGGAACTTTGCTAATGGGTAGATACTTAATGGAAACAAAAACAGCAACTGAGTAAAGAGAGGAGACACTCGAGATATAATGAGTAAAGATTGGAGATATGCCCTGAACTAGTGGCGTATAGAATAAACCAAGACCTTGAGCTCTATGAATCCTTTGATCACTCATTATATGATCAAGTCTGTCAACTGCAACTTTATTTTCAAGCTCGTAGGTATACTTGAGCCTATAACCGTAGTTCCATATGAACATAATGACAACTAAAACCAGGGCAAATATTAAAGGAAGGTACCCTCCATCAATAAACTTGTACAAATTAGAGCTCAAAAATATCAGCTCAATGAGACTAATCGTTAGGACGTAAATGATTACGAGGATGATGTTTGTCTTCCATATCATTAACATAATAAGAACTAGAAACGATGATGTAATCACGAAAACAAATGACACAGCAATTCCTGCAAGAAGCATAAATTAATAGTAATTAACAGAAATATTCTTATGCAAAATCTGCAAGTTGCATGAAAATTCTATACTATACATACCATACGCATTGCTAATGGTCAAAGTGTTTTTGAATCCAAGAGTGACTCCTACACAAGCCAACAATAGAAGAGTATTGATTTCGGGAACATAAACTTGGCCTTCATGTCTGGGAGAAGTGTGCATGACCTTAACCCGAGGGAAGCACCCAAGAACAAGGGATTGTTGGATGATTGAAAATGAAGCAAGATTAATGACTGACTAGCGATGATAGCTGCTAATACCGCCACAATGAACTGTGGCCAATACAATGATTCTGTTCCAATAAAATTCAAATTTTAAAAATGTAAATCTGATTAGCAAAAGCACTACAAGAAAGAACCAAAATTACAATGTCCAGATTGTTGGAAAAATTAAAAAAGTTGGTGCAGCGGAATAATTTAGTAGAGACAAAATAAAATTACTGTAAAAATAATCAAACATATAAATAAATGAAGGTAGTTAAACCAGTCAATGAGTGAGTAAAATAGGCGTAAAACCTGCCGTATAAATAATAAAAATGACACAAATATTTTAATGTGATTCATGGACTACGTCCATGGGACAAAATCAGAATAATTCTTCAACTATAAAAATAGTTAGTACATGAGAGAGTTTTCTCTAGATCAACACTAGAGGTACATAATAAAAAATCTCAACAAAATAGTGGCATTCAAAGTGTTTCTCAAACACCTCAAAAAATAATTATCTCACTATTTTATCACTTACCATTTGAGAAAAAAATTTTCCCAAACCCTTTTAAACTCTCTCACACTCATCAAAGCAAAATTGCTTTGGCTCTCTCACAAGCACACACCTCACTTTAGCTTTTCTCTCTCGTTGCTTGCTCCTTTCTCCCTTATGTATTTCCTTCTCCTTCTATAACCTTTATATAGGCTTTAGCATACAAAAAAAAAAAAAAACTTTAACAATCTTTTCACATTTGTTGCATTGAATGTCGTGCAACAAAATGTGACTTTTCACCCTTTTTTTTAAAGCTCCTTTTTTTTTAAAAGCTTATGGGCTCCACTAAGAGGGACCCATAACAATTCTCCCCCTTCCAACTATGTGGAGGTCATCATCATTCCGGCGACCAATCAACAGAATTTGAACTTCTCCTTTGGTAGAGTTTTTGTTAACATGTCTGATCCATTTTCATCAGTATGAATCTTCTCTAGCTGCAATAGCTTCTTCTTTAATACATCTCGTATCTAGTAATATCTTACATTAATGTGCTTTAATCTTGAATGAAAGGAGGAGTTCTTACCAAGGTGGATAGCACTCTGACTATCATAAAATAGCTTGTATTTGTCTTGTTGAAAATTGAGTTCATTTAAAAACTTCTTCATCCATAGCAACTCTCATAAGCTTCAGTTGCTGCAATAAACTCTGCTTCAGTAGTAGACAAAATAACACATTTTTACATTTTTATAATTTTGATTGCCATGACATAGCTCCCTTTGCAGAAGTAATCAAGTAACCAGAGGTTGATTTTCTTGAATCAACATCTCTTGTCATATTTGCATTTGTGTATCCAGCTAACATAGGTTTGGCATCTCTAAATTATAAACATATTTTGGATGTTCCATGAAGATACCTAAAAATCCATTTCACTGCAGCCTAATGCTCCATTCCAGGATTTGAAAGGAACCGACTCATAGCTCTAACTGAGTGTGCAATATCTGGCTGTGTACACACCACGACATACATTAAACTACCAATTGCTGAAGCATATGGAACTCTATCCATCTCTTCCTTCTCCTTATCAGTGGAAGGGTTTTTTTTGAGAAGTCAATCTAAAGTTATTAGCAAAAGGACAGCTAGCCGCTTTAGCATTATACATGTTGAATCTCTGAAGTACCTTTTTAATATACTTCTCCTGTGACAACTATAGTTTCTTGATGCATCTTTCTTTGATAATATTCATGCTAAGAATCTGTTTTACTGGTCCCAAGTCTTTCATAGGAAAATACTTACTCAACTGCTTCTTCAAGCTATTGATTCTGGAAATATTCTGATCAATAATCAACATGTCATCCACATAGAGCAATAACACGAGAAAGTCATTACCAAAGAATTTTGAACAAAGACATAATGGTCTGAAGTGGTCTTCTTATAGCCTTACTCCCCCACGATAGACTTAAACTTCTTATACCATTATCTTGGTGCTTGTTTCAAGCCATACAAGCTTTTCTTCAATCTAAAAACATAGTCCTCTTTTCCCTTTTCTTTAAAATCCTCTAGTTGCTCTATAAATATTTTCTCTTCCAAATCACCAAGAAAGAAGGTAGTTTTAACATCCATTTGCTCGATCTCTAGATTAAAACTTGTTGCTAAAGCCAATATAGTATGGATGGATGTTATCTTCACGACTGGAGAAAAATCTCATCAAAGTCAATACCCTTTCTTTGGTTGAATCCTTTTATAACCAGTCTAGCTTTGAATTATGGCTGGAGACTGTGTTCTTCATGCTTAATCCTGAACACCCATTTATTTTTTAAAGCTCTTTTGCCTTCAGCAACTTCACCAGCTCAAACGTCTTGTTCTTATATAGAGACTTCATCTCATCCTACATGGCTTCAAACCATTTCTACTTATGTTCATTATTCATAGCTTCTTCAAAGCTTTTTGGCTCTCCCCCATCAGTTAGTAACACAAACTGATCTCTAGGATATCTGGTAAAAGGTTGTCTAACTCTATCAGATCTTCTCAATGGCACTGGAGAAGCCTCATTTGCTGGTGGTTGATCATGAATACCATCATCATTATTTTCAGATGGAATCTCAATAGGAGCATCTTTATCACCTACTTCTGGTGGAATAACTTCATTTTTATCTCCAACTTCCTTTGGCACCGTTGTTGGAGGAACTAACTTCAAATTTGAATCATCTTCAGAGCTGGGAATGTTCTTCTCAACTCTAGCGATATCTTTGATTATCTTATCTTCAATAAACACAGCATCACGAATTATGACAAGCTTCTTCTGGACTGGATCATAAAATCTATAGCCAAGTTAATATTAACCATAGCCAATAAACACACACTGTCATGTCTTGACATCAAGGTTGGACCTCTCATCCTTAGGAATATGCAATAAGGCTTTGCACCCAAAAACCCATAGATGACCATAGGAAACATCTTTTCCTGACCACACCCTTTCTGGAGTGTTAGACTATAGAGGAACATATGGTGAAAGGTTCAGCACATGCACTGCTGTAAGTAGAGCTTCACCCTAAAATGTCTTAGACAACCTTGAATATGAGAGCAAAGATTTAACTCTCTCCATCAAAGTTATGTTCATCCTCTCAGCTAAACTATTCAATTGTGGCATTTTTGGAGGTGTCATTTAATGTTGTATTCCATGCTCTTTATAATAAGCATTAAATGGTCTAGAATACTCTCCATCACTGTCTGTCCAGATGCACTTCAACTTTTTATCGGTTTATCTCTCCATTAAAGTATGAAATTCCTTGAAGACATTTAGCACCTAATCTTTTGACTTTAAAGTGTATGTCCACATCTTTTGAGAATGATCATCAATGAAAGTCATAAAGTACTGACAACCACTAAGTGACTTTCGCATTGGCCCACACAAGTCTGAATGAATTAAATCCAGCACATTCTTCATTTTGAAAGGAAGAGAACTCCTGAAAGCAACCATATTTTGCTTTCCTATAAAAAAAATTGGCACATTTCTCTAGATGCACAAGATCTACTCTAGATAACACATTTTTCTTAGCCAGTACTATCATCCCTTTTTCACTCATGTGGCCAAGTCTTTTATGCCATAACTTAATTATACTATCTTTCTCCACAACATTCACCATGTCTTTGGAGATATTTGCATGCATAAAGTATAGTGTTGAGTTCTTTTTACCTGTAGCCACCACCAGTGAGCCTTTAGTGAGTTTTCATTAGCCGTTATAGAAGGTGTTGTAGAAACCTTCATCATCAAGCTTGCTTGTAGAGATAAAATTCAGGCAAATATCTAGAACATGCTTGACATTCTTCAAGATTTTCTTGTGCCATTCGTCGTTTCCAAACACATATCTCCTTCACTAGAAACTCTTATTCGATTGTCATTTCCCATCTTCACAAATCCAGAATCTCTTAGAGTGTATGATGAGAAGAATTCCCTTCGAGATGTAGTGTGAATGGAAGCACCACTATCAATTATCCAACTAGTCTCATGGGTAGTAAGATTAATAGTATCATCATAAAAAAGGATATTGAATTCTCCTAGGAGATTTGCTTCATTATCATCACTGCTGTCATCTTTTCTTACATCTTTGCCTTTATTCTTGTCCTTGAACTTTTGACAGAACTTTTTGATGTGGCCTTTCTTTTTGCAGTAATGACATTCAATATTTGCATACTTGTTTAACTTTCCTCTGCTATTATCTCTTTGCTTTGAGCTTCGAGTCTCATTTCTCTCCCTAGAATTTACAATAAGGATATCTAAATGTGTTGAAGAGGCACCTTTGATCTACATCTCATCTCTTCATTTAAAATACCGCTTTTAACAAATTTTATATTTACTACACCGTTTGGTGCAGAGTTTGTAAGTGAAATCTTCAAAATCTCCTATGACTCTAGCAAAGAAGCTAGCACCATAAGAGCAAGAATTTCATTGTCAAAATTTATGCCCATTGTCGACAAATGATCCACGATCCCTTGCATTTCATTCAAGTGATTGGCGACAGAAAAGCCATCTCGATATTTTATCTGCATTAATTTTATCAGATAAAATAATTTGTTATTGCCAGTCCTTGAAGTGTACAGCTCCTCAAGCTTGTTCCACAAAGTCTATGCATGAGTTTCATTATAAATGTGGTTATACACATTGTCTTCAACGAACTGTCAGATGTAGCCACACACTTGCTCATGCTCAAATGCTCAAAACTGGAGAGTTTTATTGTAGCAAAAATCGGTAGATGCAACTTCATCACAAATAAGAGATCCTTCATCTTATTTCTCCATATGTGGTAATTTATGTCATTTAAGCTGACCATCTTGCTAGTCTTAGCCTCTATCATTGTAGTATTTAATTATGCCTCTAAAACATGAACCAATAGTTTTGATACTATTTGTTGAAAATATTAACAGAGTTGGTGCAGCGGAATAATTTTCACAGAGACAAAATAAAATTATTGTAGAAATAATCAAATAAATAAATAAATAGAGGTGGTTAAACTGACCAATGGGTGAGTAAAATAGGTGGTAAAACCTGCCGTATAAATAATAATAGGCGATAAAACCTACTATATAAATAATAAAAATTACACAAATATTTTAACGTGGTTCACCCTTAATTCTTAGGCTACGTCTATGGGATAAAATTAGAATAATTCTTCCACTATAAAAATAGTAAGTACAAGAGAAAGTCTTCTCTAGATCAACACTAGAGGTATATAATAAAAAATCTCAACAAAATAGTGGTACTCAAAGTGTTTCCTAAACACCCAAAAAAATAATTACCTCACTATTTTGTCACTTACCATTTGAGAAATTTTTTTTTCCAAACCCTTCTAAACTCTCTCACACTCATCAAAGTAAAATTGCTTTGGCTCTCTCACAAGCACACACCTCACTTTAGCTTTTCTCTCTTGTTGCTTACTCCTTTCTCCCTTGTGTATTTCTTTCTCCTTCTATAGCCTTTATACAGGCTTTAGCATACAAAAAAAAAATAAAAAAACTTTAACAATACCAAATTCGATGTAGAAAAATATGACTTTTCACTTTTTTTAAAGCTTGTGGGCTCCACTATGAGGGACCCACAACACAAATCTATTGCTAGATGAAAATAGTGATGGAAAGGTGCCAGAATTATAATAAAAATTTATATAGTAGACTTACTTGGGATTGAATTGTAAAAGGCGTCACTAACATCCTCAGTATGCCCCTAAAGATATGAACATTGACCAATGTAGGCTAGCAACACTGAGGGAATGAGCACAAAGCATGAGCTAATTTGAATAGAGACAATGTTGAAGTAGCCCAGATCAGCAAATAAGGCTTTAGAACCTATTAAGCATAACATTATACCAGCAAGGGAGATCCAAGCATCCTTTTTATTCCTCTGGAAATATTTTATAATGTACCATGGATTTACAGCCCTTAGCACACTTGGCTTATACTTCACAGTGTTATATATACCAACCATTCCAATTAAACTGAACCATAACATAATAATTAGAGCAAAAGTATAGCCAATTTTATTTGTTCCAAACCTCTAAACTTGGAATAACAAAATCAAAACCCTAACTGAAATCCACATAATTGTAGTTTCAGATAAGTTGGGCCTTCTTTATTCCTCCAATTACTGATAACACTACAACACAAACATATCTAATATAGGGTTATTTACCAAATTATGCTACAAATTCAAACAAATTCTCATTTTATGACAATTTCAATTTACTTTCCTCTTTTTATGGTAAAGTATGAAAAATACTTTCGGCTGAGGTGGGGAGAGAAATTTTTTTTTTTTGCAGGTCATACCACCATTGCTAATAGTTTTATGGTTATACCGCCATCAACAATGGCGGTATGAGTGAAGAATATGTTTTTTTTTTCACATCTTCCCCTCGCACCAATAAGTATCATTATTGGTAATGATTATAGTAATTATATAAGTAATTATTTTGTTATGATTATGTTATTTTTAATAATTAGTCACTAATAATTATGTAATGATTGTTAAAAATAACAATCATTACATAATTATTAATAAATTATTTAGGTTATTTTTTAAGTATATGTTAAATAAATTATTTAGGTTATATTTTAAGTATATATTAAATAAATTTGGTAGGTTATTTTTATGTATATGTTAAATAAAAATAAAAATTATAATTATTAATAAATTGTTTTTTTAATTATTGTAAAATAAAATTTTTAAGTGAAATGTTAAATATAAAATAGGTAATTTGAACTAATAATAAAAGTTATTATTATTTATTTGTGAATAATAACAAGAGTGCATAATATTGAAGGAAGTGTAATTAAAAAATAATTTTTTATTAGTAATTAATTATTAGAAAGAGTTAATTAAAAGTTCATGGTAAAGACGTGACTTGTAATATAAAAAGATATGTTGTTTAAAAATAAAACGATTGAATATGTTGAAATTTGGTAAAATTGGCTATATTTTATTTTAAAAATAAAATGATTTAATATGTAGCTTATTAAATAAAAAATTGTTATATTTTGTTAGATATATTTGTTAGTAATATATGTATGGATATTTAATAGTTGATAAATTTGTAGGTATATGTTTTAGTAAATATATAAGTAGTATTTAATTAGTGAAGAATAAATTATTTAGTCAATATGAAAATATATTTCTCAATTTAGTGAAAAAAATTTGTTTATTTATTTTTTAAATTTTATTTATACTATATGTGTTGTTGTTGATGATGTTAATTCATAATAATAAAAATTTATAATATATGTGTTATTGGTAATAAAAGAGAGGGTAAATGGTTAAAAGAAAATAACAATGATTAATATGTAATAGTTACTATTAGAACAAATAAACTTTAAAGTTGAAAAACAACAAATGAAAAAGTGTAATTTTTCATATTTGCATTAAGAAAAAAATTAGGTGTCACATGGTTCTAGAGCGTAATCCTATATTTTGACGGCAATGAACACATGCAGAGCTCATGTCAATGAACTGAGATCCACCACTATTAGAATCATCACCACCATCATCATTATCATCATTTTCGATGTCATCATCATCAATATTAGTGTCACGAGGCATGTACATATTTAAATCAGGAGGAGGTGTGTGATGGAGTAGGCACTTCCTGAGGTTGAGGGGTGGTAAATGTGGATAGAAAATTTTGGGTTGAAGAAGGAAATGATGGAAAATGAGGAGTTTGCATAGTCGGAGCCATTTGTGATAAATTTAAAACAGAAGTAAATGGAAGTTGAGTGAGATAGAAGTTTATGAATTTTGATGGGATAGAGAGATATGGAGTATGGTATGATGAAGAGTGAATGGATGGAGAAGAAAAAGGTAATTGGGTCAGAGGAGTGAGAGCTGAAGCTTGAAAGAAAGGACTAGATGGATAAGTATAAGAAAAATGAGGGGGAGGAATGAATGAAGTGCCTGAAGGACCAACTTCTGAAAATGATGTCGATGAGGCAGTGGTGATAGCTTGGGTGGAAGGTCCTGCGTGGAACTCAGAATGAACAGAGTGTGGCTAAGGAATGGGAATACATGCAGCACTAGCAGGTGGGGGTGGTGGAGCGATCACTCTTTGGCATGCACGACATTGATGACGTCTTAGTGTGACCTCATTAACAAGCCTAACATTACTCAACTGTTGTGGGAGCGGTGTAAGTTGTTGTGCAAGATTGGGGTGTGGCATATCATCAGTAATTTTTCGTTTATGCTTATTAATTGCAATTTCATAATTGTTGGCGATTTGATTAACTTGTTGCAAATCTCTAGTCAACGCAATATGCTCCAATGCATCCGCCTATGCATTGTAATGAAATAACTTTATAAAAAAATGTACAAATAATTTTACCAAAAGATTTAAAATGAAAAAATAATTTTAAGTACGTATAGTTACTCCCAAGTGAGCACTATCGGGTGAGATCCATCGACGTGTCACAGAACGGTACCACTCCAAGTATTGTGAATGGTAATGTATAGATCCATTTGAAGGTTTCGTAGTGGCAATATTATGAGCACGACGGCCCCAAAACTCGACCCATTGGGCATGTCTTTCCACCCAATCTGTGTTATAATCTTGTAAATTATTATGAAGCAATGCATCAAAGAGGAATGGAGGATGAGGAATAGGTTGTACACATCCAAATTGTCGCAATACCCTATTAGGGTAATGCCATTCTACAATATGAATGCATATGAGGGGTACTATCGACTACTATATGTCGCGCCCTTGTAAACAATAAGCGGGCAGCTGTTGAATGACATCCTCGGTGTATGGCTCCTAGTTAATCTATAAAAATAAAAATAATAAAAATATAAATTTTATTTATAAGATTCATAATTAAAGGTAATTATGACATTATATATATTGGATAACAATATATATATATATATATATAAGAATTCCTTTATAATGAGTATAGTATATGATGATGATGATTATAAGTAAAATTATGAGATGTTGAATAATTACAGACAAATTTTTTGATGTTTTACCTCATCCTGATGGGCATTATCTAGTCTCAATCGGATGTCGGTGATGATATGTGTAGGAATAGTTATAATCTCATATGGTCGGTGTAGATAGTGGGGTTTAGTGCGCGTTCAAGATTTTAGCAACCGCAACACTGTTTAGGCTCAGGGCCTTAGGGAATACACTACTATGTCATAAAGTCATAGCGTGGAGAAGAGGAGTCGCCACCCAGGGTAATAACGGGGACAATTTCATTGGTGGTACTCGATTCACTAAAAGAAAGTTAGCACCACAACCAGGAGATTCTAAAAAAACGGAATACGAACTTCTCTTAGTCTCGTGTTCATTTAGAATAATTTTATAAATGATTATTTCATCCTCTAATTACATGCAATTTTATTTAAACCCTATTTGACATTCATCTAACCCTAGGCATCTAGTCAATAAAATTGCACATAAAAAATGCACTCAAGATCGTGTTGTCCCTAAGTCTAAACTATGTTAATTTTATTAAAAATTTAGTTAGATTTACATTTTATTTACAAGTGAGAAAGGGACTAAAGGTGGGCCTACATTTTTTATTAATTAGTGAGCCTAAATCTATTTATTTTAGTTTGTCTAAGGAATGGGCTTAAGTCTTTTCAATTTTAAAGGAAAGTTAAATTAGTGGGCCTAAGTCTAACTTGATTTTATTTAAAATGAGAAGTGGGCTTAAGTCTATTTATTTTAAAAGAAATGAAATTAAGTGAGCTGAACTAAGTCTAAACAAGTTTTAATTAATTAAGTGGGCCTAAAATCTAATTAACATAATGGGCATAAATTGATTATTTAAAGTCCTAAACCATTTTCTAAGCCTATTTAAAGTGAGTTGGACCTAAGCGTGGGCTTAGGGCCCAAAATAATATAAAATAACCCAAAAAAACCAAATAAAACATAAAAAAGGGATCAAACAAACATTTTGGTGATTTTCTAGAAAAAAATCAATTACATCTGAACCCTAAATTAAGCTACTACCACTATTGATTTTAATTGATTTTTTACCCAATTGAACCTAATTACTAATTGATTTTAAACACAGAAAATTAAATCTTTAACTATTCCCACTAATGGGGTTATTACAAACTACGTGCAAAAATTAAAATTAAACAATTATAAACCCATGAATTAAAAGAACTACATAGAACACATAAATGCAAAATGAAAAACAGTACAGATTATTCCATGGCATTCCATGGATCTTCTGTTTATTTGAACACAGATAGTATCCTCCTCAATCCACAATCAGACATTAAAATAAAAAACATAGAAACAAAAAGATTAGTAAAACTGAATCAAATAACAAAATATCAATAAAAAAGATTGTGAAATAAAAGAGAGAAGGGAAAGAGAAAATGGAGTGTTGTACAAATGCTTGTTTTAGCCCCTCAGACTAATATTTTCACTATTGAAATCGAATTGTTATTGATTATGGATTGAAACTAAAAGAACAACGAATCACCCTCATTAAAATGAACCATATCAAGAAAACTAAGGCTTTGAAAGAACAAAATAAATCAAAGTTTATGGTGTACGGGCCATTCTCAGTAGCGTTTGGATTTTTGGGTTTTTTACGTAGTCAGGTTTTTTTTTTAACGTTGTTCTCTTTAGTCTTCTCTTGTCATTTAGGGTTTTTTCTCTCTAGTCTTCTCTTATTGTTTAGGGTTTTTTCTCTCTGGTTTTTTTTCCTTTTTCTTTTCTTTTTTTCCCCTGCACGCATATAGACTCTTTACTTTTTAAAGCAGAGTTTGCCTGCATACTGACTTCCTCAATTGCAGGAATATACTATCTCTTCAAAATAGACTGATAACAAAATTTGATTTTAAAACCTCCTTACGCGTTTTGAACACGTCAAAAATTTTTTTACTGATAATAATAATAATATTAACTTTTTAACCAATCAAAACACTGAAAAAATAGATGAAAAAATTAAGAAAATAGGAAAAAAAGGACTTTTAACGCATCGACATTGTATAATGCCGATCCTAATTTTTTTAACTTTTAATTACCAAAAGACCCTTGAAAATTTGACTTTCTTGTAATCAAATCCTAAAAAACATTGCAATTTAGTCCTTAAAGTCTAGAAAATCGACAACCAAGTTCAATTTTTGAATAAATTTTATCATAGGGGCTTACGTTGCAATTGTGTACAATTGCATCATGAAATTGGGTGCTTACAATCGACTCCATCTAATATAAATATTCGATTGTAAAATAAAATTATAGATAAAATTTTAAAATATAACATAAAAATATAACTTAAATTTATAATAAAATAAATGTTATACTTGTGACCCAAAGGTGCATGTGAAGGAATCAACCGGTCACGCAGCGTAGGGGCAAGAAAAGGAAATCGGTCTCAAGCCTAAAGTTGAAGGAGAAAGAGTGGGCCAACCATCTGTGACATTGTCGGAAGCCTCGATGCATGACACAACTCCCTATATAGGGTAGCCAAACATGCACAACCCCAACTGCATTGGCCTATTACGTCAATATTATCCAAGTATTGCAGGAAAAGCAAGCTGACTTTGCTAGTATCATATTTAGGGAATAATACCAATGAACAAAGCAGCAATATATAGGCACATGTATGCTTGTACAATGTCATCTGGTTAACTTGTTCAGGCAATTTTGAGAAGTGCCGAATAAACTAAGAACTTTGAACTAAAGAATAGTGAATGTCCCTTGGTTCAGGTAAAATCCTTAGAAGTGATTGGCATAAATTTAGGTAATCACGTCGAACTCGTCCAGTAATAGGATGCCTATCAATTGGCAGTCTTGTCAAAATAGCAACATCCTGGAGTGTGATTGTGCACTCTCCGTCTAGCAGATGGAAAGTATGTGTCTTTGGTCTCCAACGCTTCATAAGCGTAGAAATTAGGTGCCAATTATAATGACACTGGTGGAGGCATGCAACTCCAAGAAAGCCCACGTCTCTTAATAAACCCTCCATTTCAGGAGTCAAGTTTGCATATAAATCATTAGTCCGAGCCATCTGTCGACATCTTAGGACGAGTTGTTCCACCTGAATATATAATTTTAATAATTAATAATGACACTCTATTTTGATAACAATATAATCCGTTTAACTTTCACTAATAGTCTAATCCATTTCACATTCTTGAAAATACAAATAAACAAATTTGGTTTATATATGCATTATTCCTAATAATTTTAATTAATATTGAAGATATTGATAATACTTATATTAAATATTGATAATTACCTGGCCATTCCATATAGAGTGTGATCTATGCTCATTTTGTAGGTATAGTAATGATGTAGCATAAGACCCAAGTTATATATAATCATGTGGCACGAAATTTTGCTCCATATCTAAGAAAATAAATGAGAAATATATCACATCATAACATTTAACTATTAATATAAGCTCTTGTGCAATGTGTGTGTGTGTATATATATATATATATATTCATCCTTTTCTATTCATTTACATAAATTAGTTGATATTGACAACTGTATGAATTAATTTGACAATTAATAATACAACCACAACCCAATGAACATTTAATTCAAAATGACAGAAATAATTAATCTACCACATGTTATGGAATCATAACGTATATTGAATGGACAACATGACTGTCAACTATGACCACTAATAATGTAATCACATTTGATACAAATAGACATCAATAAATATGGGACCCCCTTGTCAGGTGAGGACATAAATACTTTTGATTTGACAACACACATGTCAAAAGTTTGAATATGGATCACATGTGGTTATAAATGTGGTAAACTTTATTTGCTGTCATTCATTTGTATTTTAGTAGTATAAAAACATACAGTTCCTCTGCATAATTCCTACCACATTCACATAGCCGTAATTGATTATTTTTAGATTGCCGAGGGTTCTTCATATGGTGGTAGAGGCAGAATATGGCTATTACTAGAATTAAATGATGGGTATCGCAATTTGAGAGTGTCGGATCCAAAAGAATATTATGCAGGACTACGATAGGAATGGGCATTTTGAGTTATTGAAGCTGAGTTTGTAGTTAAGCAACTCTATGAATTGGGAGCACCTTTTGTCAGGCATTTGTTTTTGTCAATGCAATAAAGAAATCGATTAGAATACAAAGTTGTTGTTAGAAGAATTAGAAAAAAGAGTAATTAAATGTTAATAAGAAGATCAAGATACTATCTGTTAAAGCTAGCTAATAATCAAGCTACTGTAATAGGTAAGACACTTTCTGAGACAGAGGTTAACAATGTTCTTAATAATCCTGCATATATTTTTGACTAT